>OY747706.1:6406529-7626529 GCA_963556495.2 Valencia hispanica
CAATTACCTAAACTTCAGGAAAAAAACAGTGTGGTTAAAACAAAGTCGACAGCAGGAATATTTTAGCTTTCTCCAAACAACCAAGATTAGGGAACATGTCAGAGATTAATTGTATTCAATCATTCGAATGGTATGGTATGGTATTCACACCCTCTACTCAGCTGCTAGAGACCCAGGAGCCACAACAACATTTCTTGGAAATGACCACAAAGCATTCCAACATTTTTAAACATCCGTTTATCCATGCAGGGTCAAGGGCGGGTGGGTGCCCATTTCCAGCGGGCATTGGATGGGAGAGGTGGGGTCCACCCTGGACAGGTTGTCAGTCCATCACAGGGCAACACAGGACATACAACCATGCATAGACACACACCCAAGAGCTGTTTGAAAAGACCCATTAACCAAACAGTCATGGCTTTGGACTGTGGGAGGAAGCTAGAGTACCCAGAGACAACACACACATCACAGGTGGGTAGAGTCCCCAAAAATTGTACTTAAGTGAGAGTAGCAATACTTCCACCTATGTTTAATCAAGTAAAAGTAAAAAGTAGCCAGTCAAAAAATTACTCAAGTAAGAGTGAAAAAGTATTTGGTAAAAAAGGCTACTTAAGTACTGAGTACTGATTTGAGATGATCATCAGACAGGTAAAAATAAAGTTATTGAGAAATTCTGTTATTTTAAAGACTAAAATGGAAAAAAAAAATACAAACTAATTTTAAGCAGAAGAAAAAAATGTACATATAATACTTACAAGGAAGGAATTAAATATATCTCAGAAAAAGTTTTTTTTTTTAAGTACTTCCAGTTATAAATTTTGGTGTTTATTCTGACATCTAAATAACCCGTCACCTGTTGGATCTGACAAAAGTCTTACAGTTTTTCTTAGTTGCTTTGGTGCTTTCCAGTTACAATATTTGGTGTTTATTGTATATTCACTTGGCCTCAAAATACAACAAGCTCAACAGATAAAAACATTTAATTAGAAAAACAAAGTTTGTGTGATAACAGGTGGTCTCCTTTAATAAACTTTAGGTGTGTGTCTGGATCTGGTGTATTTTTGGCTAAAATATGTTTTTTCTTCATTCAGTGAATTCACTCAGTCTGTAGAGTATCTAGATACTTAACTCACATAAGAGTAGCAGTACTTCATAATAATATTACTCAAGTAAAAGAAAAAAGTATGGCATATTAAATCTAGTCTTAAAAGTAATTTTATTCCAAAAAGTTACTCATGTAAATGTAACGAGTTACTACCCACCTCTGACACGCATGCACGGGGAGAACATGCAAACTTCATGCACAAAGATCCCAAGAAGGATTCGAACTCAGGACCTTTTTGCTGCAAGGCAACAGTGCTACAAACTCTGCAGTTGTTAAAAATACACGTATCTGTTAAAATAGAAATCATTTTGAGTGTGATTCAAGCAACACATATTTAGTTGATCGTAATACTGTATATTATGTGCTAAATGTATGTAATACCCAACAAAGATGACCTTTATTGAAGAATGGTAAGAATAATGTAACTGGTAAAAAATGCCATAAGAAGTCTTGTTTGCCACAAGCCACTTTAGGGAGACATGGTACTCTGGTAAAGGCTTTGTGTGATAAATAACAAACACGTAACACAAAACAACCCAACTCCATGGGGGAAAATGGAGTTGGCAGCATCATGATGTGGGTAAACTTTTCACTTGAGACTGGGGGAGGGCCTCACCTTCCACCAGGACAAAGACCCTCAACATACAGCCAGAGATACAATGTGATGGTTTAGATTACAGGATAAAGAATAGAATTATCATTTATTGTCCCACAAGAGGGAGATTAAAATTCACGTGTGTTAGAATGGCTTAGTCAAAGTCCAGACTGAACATCTGAGGCAAGACTTGAGCAATTGTGCTCTCAGTTTAATCTGACTGATCTTGAGACATTTCGGAAAAATGATTGTGCAAAAACTTCAGTCTCCAAATGTAAGATGCTGGTAGAAATTCAACGTAAACTATAATCATGGCTTTGTCACATATAGAATGCTCAGGCTTGGATGTTGGAAGAGGTCTTTTTTAAATTAAATTTATTAGTAGGCAACACAATCAAAGTCTGTTTAGGTTTCCATACTATTTTGAACCAATTTGGGGGTTAATTGTCTGAGTTTAGGTACCCTTTCTGCCCAAATGATTCATGGGTCAGAGTTCAGTTGCTCAACAATGAAAAATGTTTAAATATTGGACAAAAATTGCACAAGAAACCAACCAGTCTGAAAATAAACTTCAAACTGAAGACTTTTGCACAGTACTATGTAGTAACATCATTAAACTTCCATCCAGTTTAATTAATGATTATTTAGCTTAATCTAAATTAACAGCCGAGTAACGTTTTTGTTGACAGAATAGATCGAATGAAGAAAACATTTCAAACTTTAATAAATTTAATAGGAACGCTGCAACAATCACAAAATCACAATCTACAAAAACTAAACAAGATAAACACACAACCACACTCGTTTCAACACAAATTTAACAAAATATTCTTTGGCTAAAAACACGACAACTCGGCGAGCTGAACTCTCCGAAGCCTCGCTCCAGCTGTCGTCTCTCCAAACATTTCTGCGTCAGCTGGATTCAACAAGCAGGAATCCGATCCAGCAGTCATTTGGTCCAAATGTTTAGATGGCTTTTAAAGTTTAGACATTTTTAGACACATGTGCAACACCCCCTGCAACGGAGCTAAAAAAAAAGAAGTCTAAACTACTTTATTCAGCTTTGATCCCCCGACTAAAGAAGCAGCCTGAAACAGAACTGAGTGAGTTCAGATTGTGGTAAACCGTGTTGGATCCACATCGGGCCCTTCTAACCAGCCACACATCTAAACTACAGCTCTAAGGTCTGTTCTCTGAGTCATCACAGTTTTATGTCCCACGGAGGTGGTCCCCAGGGTTGCTTCATTAAATTTAAGGCTGAGCCAGTGTTTGTCCCAGACACCTACAATCTTATGCACATTTTCCGTGTCGACCACTTGTCCTCCGTAGCACTCATCAACGTCGGCCTCAAGAAGACGCAGCGCCAGCCCTCATGATCCTGAAGAGGGCGTTGACGTTGTTGCTCTTGATGGCATCTCGACAGGCGGCGATCACCTGGTTCTTGGGTTTTCCCACTGAGAAGATGAAACAGTCAGGTGGATAAAAACTAGGAAAACAGGAAGATGTGTGAAATATAAACGATTCCCAAATTATTCTTTCTAATTATTGTCAAGAGTTTAGTTCTGTACGAGCTTGTCCCAACTGTACATGTTAACATTTTAAATATGGCATGCTGAAGCAGGTTTCTGTTTTTGTGAATAGTTACACACACTGCCTGGAGAAAGTATTCCCAGCCTTCAAATCTGAATTCATCAGGTTTCCACAAAACTAATTCCAGGTTATTTTAATGAGATTTTATGACAGACCAGCGCAAAGTATTGCTAAACTATTATTAACTAGTATTAAAAAGAAAGGACCTGATGGTTTTCAATATTTTTTTTACAAAGAAGAAAAAGAAAATCTGAAAAGACTGACAGGCCTTTGCTTTCAGCTACCTTAACTCTGGTACCTCAAAATAAAATAAAATTGAAATAAATTTAAAAACCAGCGTTCAGAAGTCACTTTATGATTTGCTCATTCGACGGGGGTAAGCCGTTTCCTGTTTTCTCTGTGCTGAGGCCTCTCTAAGTTATTTTAACACACAAGCACACTAAAACACACGTTTTGTGGTGGTGTACTTCACGTTTTGGGAACTCCTTGTGTTTCACACAGCTTTTCTTGGCGTGGTAAGGTCTCGCTAGCTCAGTTAGCTTAGCTTCATTGCGGCTATGGCTACTCTTCTCTCTCCTGTCTCTAACTCTTCTCTTCTCTCTTGCTCTCTCTGTCAGATGTTTAGTTACTTCCCTGCCTCCTTTAGTGATAATGGTAACTGTAATAAATGTAATATTTTTGTAGCTTTGGAGGCGAGGGTATCAGAATTAGAAGCACGGCGCCGCGCTGTTGAAAAACCAGCAGATAGCCGAAGCCCATTAGCCAGCGCGGAGCCAACAAGGACAGACCCCCCTAGCCGTCCTCCAGTAGAGCCCGCGCAGCCGGGACCTCAGGCCGGCTGGGTGACGGTACGTAGGAAGCATAGTTCTAGGACCCAGCCCCCGGGCCACCACCAACCGGCCCACGTTTCTAACAGATTTTCCCCGCTCAGCGACACACCCGCTGAGAAGCCGACCCTGGTTATTGGCAGTGCCATAGTCAGAAACGTGGCATTAGAGACACCATTGACCATAGTCAACTGTTTGCCAGGGGCCAGAACGGGCGACATCAAATCCTACCTGAAACTGCTGGCTAAAGATAAGCGTAAATACAGTAAGATTGTTATTCACGCTGGCGGTAATGACACCCGGTTACACATCGGAGGTCACTAAAATTAGTGTTGCTTCGGTGTGTAAGTTTGCCAAAACAATGTCAGACTCGGTAATCTTTTCTGGTCCCCTGCCTGATCGGACCAGTGACGACATGTTTAGCCGCATGCTGTCATTCCATCAATGGTTGTCTAGGTGGTGTCCTGCAAACGATGTGGGCTACATTGATAACTGGCGAACATTTTGGGGAAAACCTGGTCTGATCCGGAGAGACGGCATCCATCCCACTTTGGATGGAGCAGCTCTTCTTTCTAGGAATATGGGCGAATTTATTAGTCCTCCAAAACACTGACAACCCAGGGTCCAGACCAGGAAGCAGAGTCGTAGTTTAACCCACCTCTCTGCTGCTTCTGTACTGTTACCCACCCATTACCCTATAGAAACAGTGTCTTGCCCACGGCCAAAATTAAATGGATTAAAAGTTAAGCCAACAAAAGCAAATTATGGAAATCTCAAAGATAAATACAACTTTGACTGAACAGAAAAATAAATCTATTAAATGTGGTTTATTAAACATAAGATCTCTCTCCTCAAAGACGTTGTTAGTAAATTACTTGATTTGTGATAATCACATTGATTTCCTTTTTCTCACAGAAACCTGGTTGCAGCAGGAGGATTATGTCGGTATAAATGAGTCAACTCCTTCCAGTCATTTAAATTTTCACATTCCTAGAAATACTGGGTGAGGAGGAGGAGTTGCAACCATTTTTCGTTCTGATTTACTAATTAGTCCCAGACCAATTGATAGCTACAGTTCTTTTGAACATCTAACCCTTAATTTTCCTCATCCAAGTTGCAAAACATTAAGACCATTTTTGTTTGTGGTTTTGTATCGTCCACCAGGCCCTTACTCTCAATTCTTGGATCAGATCTCACATTTTTTATCTGATTTAGTATTAAATAATGATAGGGTTATTATAGTGGGGGACTTAATATTCATGTGGATACTGAAAGTGATAGCCTAAATGCAGCCTTTAGTGCTATTTTAGACTCAATTGGCTTTACTCAAAAAGTACAGGGATCGACCCATTCGGGTAAACACACTTTGGACCTTGTACTGACATACGGTATTGAGTGTGAGGAAATAACAGTCCACCCACATAACCCGGTCCTGTCTGACCACTTCTTAATAACTTTTGATTTACTTTAACTGACCATCTTAAATCTGAAAGAAAATTTCATTATAGTAGAGCTTTATCAGACAATGCTGTAACAATTTTTAAAGAATCTGTTCCATTCTTACTTTCCTCAGTATCTCAGGGTAACACAGTGGATGGCAGCAATTCTATCTCTAACCCTTCAGAAATTGATGATCTGGTTCACAGCGTTACGTCCTCATTGCGTTTGGCATTAGATAGTGTAGCCCCATTAAAAAAGAAAGTGGCTAGCCAAACTTACACAGAGTCATAGCTCTGTTGAGCCAACTATTCCCCCAGCTCTTAGCAGTGATGATTTTATGGGATTCTTCATATATAAAATAAATTCTATTAAAAATAAAATCATTGGCATCCTCCCAAACATGATTACTTCTTCCTCATGATTACTGTAAATGAGGCAGTATCGGAAAGAACTGTAGAACCTCAGTTGTGCTTAGGCTGTTTTGATTCGGTCGAGCTTTCGGAATTATCAGAAATATTAGCCTCATCTAAACCTTCAACTTGTATGTTGGGCCCAATTCCAACCAAATTATTTAAAGAAGTGTTCCATTTGGTTCCTGGCCCCATTTTGGATATGATGAATCTATCCTTAGTAAACGGATACGTACCACAGGAATTTAAAATAGCTGTAATTAAACCTTTACTCAAAAAACCTTCCCTTGATCAAGATGACTTAGTGAATTACAGACCTATATCTAACCTTCCTTTCTTATCCAAAATCCTTGAGAAAATCGTTGCTAATCAAGTCTGTGAGCATTTAAACAGTAACGAGCTGTTTAAAGAGTTTCAGTCAGGTTTAGAGCTCATCATAGCACTGAAACAGCACTGGTGAAGGTTACTAATGATATTCTCATGGCCTCAAATAATGGACTTGTGTCTGTTCTGGTTTTGTTAGATCTCAGTGCTGCTTTTGACACAGTCGATCATAATATTCTAGAAAGGCTTGAACATGTTGCAGGGATCAAAGGAACAGCACTAGGCTGGTTTAAAACATATTTTTCTGACAGATTCCAGTTTGTTCATCTAAATGATCAATCGTCTTCACTCACAAGGGATACTTGTGGAGTTCCACAGGGTTCTGTGCTTGGACCAATTCTGTTCACCATATATATGCTCCCAATTGGTAGAATCATTAGTTGCTGCCTTTGACTAATCAGTTTCTGTTTAAGAACTTCTGGTCCAATCACTTAATCTGGATGGCATTAAATTGGCCCCCCAGTAACAACGTAAAGAACCTCGGCGTTATTTTTGACCAAGACTTGACATTTAAATCCCATATTAAACAGGTTTCTAGGATTTCTTTCTTTCACCTCCGGAATATTGCTAAAATTAGAAACATCCTGTCCAGGAGTGATGCTGAGAAACTAGTCCATGCATTTGTTACCTCAAGGCTGGACTACTGTAATTCTTTACTATCAGGAAGTCAACAAAATGCCATTAAAAGCCTTCAGTTGATCCAAAATGCGGCAGCAAGAGTTCTGATGAATATTAAAAAGAGAGATAACATTTCTCCTGTTTTAGCTTCCCTTCATTGGCTCCCTGTTAAATCCAGAATAGAATTTAAGATCCTTCTTCTTACATACAAAGCCCTTAATAATCAAGCTCCATCATACATCAGAGATCTGATTGTTCCATATGTTCCTAACAGAGCACCTCGCTCTCAGACTGCAGGTTTACTTGTAGTTCCTAGGATTTCTAAAAGTAGAATGGGAGGCAGATCTTTTAGTTATCAGGGTCCTCTCCTGTGGAACCAGCTCCCAGCTTTAGTCAGTGAGGCAGACACTGTTTACTTTTAAGGCCAGGCTTAAAACTTTCCTTTTTGATAAAGCTTATAGTTAGAGTGGCTTAGGTCATCCTGAGCTATCTCTGTAGTTATGCTGCTATAGGCTTAGACTGCTGGAGGACAGACTTACCAATTTTCTTCACTCTGCTACTTCCTTTTCTCCTACGACTCTCCAGTTGTATTACAGTACATTCTGTTGTTTCGACTGTTAACTTTGTTTTCTCTCAGTGTTTTTCTCTCCATAGAAGATATACCTGGTCTGGTATCCTGCTTGGCTGCAATGCCCTGTTGGACGAGGGGCATCGACTGGGATGATGCTCCCAGTGGCTGAACATCCACTGTGTCCTGTTATCAACTTTTTACTTTCTGTAACATAGAAAGTTCTCTTATATCAGATCTTCTATTCCTTCTGTGTTTCTGCTCTGTCTTCTCAAACCCCCAGACGGTCGTGGCAGATGGCCGCTCCTACTGAGCCTGGTTCTGTTGGAGGTTTCTTCCTGTTAAAGGGGAGTTTTTCCTCTCCACCGTCGCTACATGCTTGCTCAGTATGAGGGATTGCTGAAGGATTGCTGTGGTTGGAAAGTCTGCATCAACGGGGCCCAACCTCACGCCAATGACTGACGCAATCTGCTGGGATTCCTTAAATAGGAAACTTTTTAACTGATTGGAATGTTTGTATAAATGTATTGAAATGACTTCTTGTTAAGTGCCTTGAGATGACATCTGTTGTGAATTGGCGCTATATAAATAAACTGAATTCAATTGAATTTATTAATAAACACAAACCAGCTGTGTGCCATTTGTTTTGAGCACAAATAAAGCTGTTCTGTTTCTGGCCTCAGAGGTTCTTTAGAGAACAACCAGCATCATAAAGACCAAGGAACACAGCAGACACGTCAGGGACGAAGTTCTGGAGAAGTTTCTGCCGGGTTTAGGTTATAAAACAACATCCCAAGCTTTGAACATGTTTACAGAAGCCCTCCAGTCAATCTGACTGGGCTTAAGCTCTATGGCAAAGATGATGACAACCTTCTGTCTCAAGATCAAATCAAATCAAATAAAACTTTATTTATAAAGCGCTTTTCAGAAGTTGCATCACAAAGTGCTTTACAGATTAAAATGACCCCACATAAAACCACCTTCCCTTCCTTCCCCCACAGATTTAAAAGCATGGTCACAGTTATACCCCCCTCCCCCCAACCCATCTCCCATGCACACACACAGTTAAAAGAAAAAGTAAAAAAGGACATTGGGCCGAGTGTAGATGGACCATGAAAGGAAACGCCATCAGAGGAGCCATCTGCCCCGGCAGCGGTAGACTAACAGCAGCAGCCGAGTCACCGACACAGGGCGCCCAGTGGAGGCAAGGCCAAGACCCCCACCTCCACCCAAGCTCCACCTGGAGAGCACCCAGGCAGCTACAGCCGACCACCGCTCCCGGGGCAGAGGGCTCCCACAGAGGAAACACTGGAACGGGGATTAAGATAAATTAAAGTATAAAAATAAACAGTAAATTAATGTGCTAAGATTAAATAGTAAAACTGATAAAAATAGATCTGACAAGCTGTTAGCGAAATATAAATTTAGACCAAGATCTTCAGATTTTTATTTGTAAAAGACGTTGAAATGATGCACCATTTTCTTTTCCACTTTGTGTTGGTCTAATCACATAAAATCTCAACAAATAGAAGTTTGTGGTTCTGATGTGAAGAAGCCGTGTGTCAATATTTCTAATGCACTATTTAAAAAAATAATAATATCACAGCCCAACAGTGACCTACCTCGGAGCCTACCGGCCCGCTGGATAGCCTGGTTGACAGACTTGAGACGGGCCAGGAGGGCGTTGTGATTGTTACAACGGATCTTGTATTCGTTGACAAGATCCCTGTTCAGATCGTACAGCTCCCTGTAACGCTTCTTCATTGTTTTCCTACAGATAAAAGCAGAAAAGTGTTGCCAGTGTCTGTTGAACAGCGCGTTTTCTGACATGAAAACTGCCTTGATGCTGAAAATTAGCTGTTTTAACAGTCGGTACTATTAAGATGGATGGTTTTAGTTACGTTTGACCAGTTTGTACAAGAAGCAACAGTTTCTAAAGCACGCCCCATTCTGAGGCTGTGAGGGCAGCGTTTTGGTAACTCACATGTCAGCCAGGAGGCGAGCGTCCTCCGCCTGGACCAACATGTTTCTGATGTAGTTGGAGTGGTCGGCCATATCAGCGGTTAACTTCTGATGCACAGAGTGAAACTCGTCCACCTGTGAAACAAATATCCACAACTCTGGATTAATACGTCTCTCAGTCTTGTTTATGGTAGTTTTTGTTTGTTTTTTTTTAAAGCAATACGACCCCCTGGATTGCCTCTAAAACAAAACTGCAGTAAAAACAACAGAAAAAATTATTTAAAAACAGAATCCTCTTGAAGATTTGTTTGGTTCTCAGAAACTGTTTTGCATCTTTCAAGTTACATCACAGGCAACTGAAACTAGAAATAATTAAGTCGTTTAGGCTCAATTGGTTTTTCTTGTAACTAAAAATGCTTCAAATAAAGAGAAACTTCATCTTAATTATTGTGAGAACCTCAGTGAGTGTAGTGCGAAGCTCCTCGAAGTATGAGGGGAAGTCTGCTTCCACTGACAGGTCCTCCATCGCCAGGAAGGAGGCGAGGGACTGGACCAGATCCCCCGCTAGATCAATATCATCGGTCCCTAAAGTGATCTGATAAAAAAAGATCAGGAAAGTTTCATTAAGTGGAGAACTGTGGATTAAACAACTCTAAATGAGCAACTTCATTAACATACAAGCTTTGGTCACTGATCATAGGCATGAAAGTCATTGGTTTAATTTCGCATGTTGGAATGACTAAACAAGTGTAATCCTTTCTAAAACAGAAATCGGATTCAAAAACATTATAACAGCTGTGGATTTTCTTGAATTAAATGGATCAGAATTATACCTACAAGCTTAAATATTTATTAAAATTATTAAACAGGAAAAGATTAAAACAATCGGGCCTGACTCAGTTTAAAACTGATTTTCAGTAGGTTCCTGTTCTGCAGATAACTCAGACAATCATAAATATCCAGACAAAACAGTCATGCAGGCACATACAGTATAAAGAGAAGCATCATGGGGGAGGTTCTGAAGGTACTTTCTTTAGTGGTTACAGGTGTAACTGTCCATTAAATGAAGAACACATTTTCTTTTAAATAGTGTTACTGATGATATAGTCCTGATGTCCTTTGGGGTCTCATTACAGACTTTGGTAAGCACATAAAAGAAAGACCTTTGTCCATTGGAGTTCTTAATACGGACACACCCTGACTAATACTTGATTGAATACCAGTTAAACAAGTTCCACCTCGACCCCACACTTCTGCAGTCACGCACAAGCTTCTGGCATCATTAATCTGGCTAGATATGTGACCTCTGTTCCTGACAGAACTTGACAGAACTCTTTTAAAATGGTTGGTTTCCAGGCAGTGACACGAATATTCATCATAGCCAATGGTGTTCAATGTTCAATCGTGTTAAAGCAAGATCCATTCCATCCTAATGTAGTCTGCTTCATCCACTCTAAAACAAGTCCCAATATATGTTTGGGATCGGTTTCCTGCAGAAACACCTAAATGTGTCCAAGTTTCCACTATCTTTAGTCACTATCTAGCTGTCTATTTGAGGCAAAGTTCAAGAACATGAAGGTACTTGTCCTAACTCGTGCATCTGTACAACTTGAAAAACCCATAGCATGATACTACCACCACCATGCTTGACAGCTGGTACCGTGTTGATAGATTTTTAAAGTCTTACATTGACTCCTCCCAAACAGCTCAATGTTTGACTTGTCTGATCATCGAACTGTTCTCCAGAAGGAATCCGGAATTGTTCAACCAATTCTACTTAGAAGGGAGGCAAAAATTTCATGCCTGGATTTCCCCAGAATCATGCGCTTAAAAAAAACAGCCCAACTGGCTATGTATTAGCTTTCTATGTGTTTATTTGATTGCACATGTGTTATTTGATCATGTGTCGAAAATTAATAAATGAAGTTGCATGTTGTATAACCACCATAGAAAAAAAAAAAAAAACACCACAGAAATAAATCCCTTAATTAATATTCAATCCCACCCATAAAGAGTGGGTGTAAATGTCTGACTGGAACTGTATATTTAGAATATTCATAAAATGCATACATATGTGGAAATAATGAAGCCGTTATCTTTCTGTAAAAAAGGTTTTATATAAAAATAGAAACCACTGGTAACAGTGAGGATATTTTATTGTGGCCCAATAAGTTAATAAACAACCCCAAACTCTTTCAAGTCAGTGATGCTACATGCGAGTTTTACCCTTCCGGGAACCGTGAGAACCACTTAGGTTCTTTTAGACACTTTTTACATTTTTAATAGTCAATATTTTTGACTTTTTTAATGCCAATTGAACGAGATTTTCTAGAGATTAATGGTTTGGATCAAGGTTAAAACCTGCCAATTCACTTCTGATCACACCTTCAGAGTTTAAAAGTTATGTGTACTTTGTCCAAATTGGTCCCCCACTGTCAGCCAATCAAATTACATTTTTGGGATATATTAAATCCCATAAGAAGAGACCTGTGACTATCTTTTCAATCTGAGCCTCTGGTTTGGTGTTTGATATATTTACCCACTTGTTGGCAGCAGAGCTAATGTAAGGAGCCTAAATTGAGCCCCTCTGTTTGTTGCGGTGTTGAGCAAAAGCAAAATATATTACTGCAACACGAAATGCACGCACACACGGATGTCTTTCTATACTTGTGTTGACATTGTATTGACTTCCATTGATTTTACTATGCCTAACCCAGACACTTTCCCTAAACCTAACCATTACTGATACATGCCTAACCCTAACCCTAACCTAAACCTAATTCACACCATACCTCTAAACCTAACTAGTAGAGTTTAATAGCTGGTTAAACATTGTGGGGACCAGGCAAAATGTCCTCACAACTACAAATGTCCACACAAGGGTGGTGGGCTGTCAAAGGTTGGTCCTCACAAGTATAGCTATACATGTACACACACACACACACACACACACACACACACACAAAGGCAAAAAATGTCTAAAATTTTTTAAAATGAATAAAAGATTTATATTTCTAATTAGGTCTAATTAAAATATTCCCGCCTTCCAGGGACCCATTTGGGTCTTCAAGATTCTACAGTGCAGTTTTTTTGGAGTACTTAGAGAGTTAAACAATAATTTTTTTTTATATGTATCATTTTTGTGATTAAAAAAGGTTTGCATATTGTCATGGAATAAATCATTAAATCCTTTTAAGTGACCATTTGTTGTTGTTTACCTGTCCGTTACTGGCCATATGAAAAGACATGAGTCCTCCTCCACGGAGGGAATTTAATGTAACATTTGGGCTCTCGATCACCTCTGGGAGCAGGAAGTTCTGATTGAGCCACATTACCACCTACAGACAACAAAACATAAAAATGTAAACACAAATAGAAAGAAACAAGTTTAGACTTTTCATATCAGAACGATGCCTGCCGAACCAGGTCAGAATTGTGCTTTAGGTTTTCCCTCCCTCCCGATGCGTACCTACCCTCTGTGGTCGCTCGTTGATGCTGAAGGAAACTCTTCCAGCGGGAGGAGAAGCAGACGAGTCTTCTGTGATTTCATACATGGAGAAACGAGGCAGCTGGCGAGTGATTTCAAACACGTGGAACTGAGTGCTGCAGAAGAGACGATGGTGAAAGCAGAATGCTACGATTAGTCATTGAGGGACTCTGATCTTCCGAATGAATTCTTGACATGCTGGAAAGCTTAATTAAAGCTGCTGTACACATCCTACCTGGTTCTCCCTCCAACAAAGGCCTTGATGTGCAGATCCACTGGTATATCTTTAGGGGGGACGATGGGGACTCGGACACAGCCCGACAGGTTCTGGCCACTTGGATGAACAACATGACTCTCACCCTCAAATATTCCCTCAGCAAAGATGAGAACTGCACGGATGATTGTTTCTGGGGAGAAGAAATCAACAGCCAGGTAATTCTTACAGATTCGCTGAGCACATAAATGCTTAACATAACATCGAGCGTGAGGAGAAGCCACCATTTGGAGTTGAGATGCTGAGCTCTACGTGAGCCTTCTGGGCCTCCGTAGCAGCTCTGACAGACAGGGCTGTCTGCAACTGAGTGTTGGCAGGTATTACCCCCATCCTGCTGTTTGTCTGTGACACGCCCTAAAACAGACGGTTTGGGTGAAGGTTAGAATGGGATAAGATTCAAGAATATACTAGAATAAAGCAACCAAAAGCAAATAAAAATAGACTCTGAATATATACTCATTCCTAAGTTAATATTTAAATTTCAAAAACATTTTTTTTTACTTTTTAACTATTCATATTTTATGTCTTTGAGATAACTTTTTAGTTCTTACATAATTCTGCGTTACTCAGACTATTTCGGCTTTTATTCTGAAGAGCATGATTTGGTTCTGCCAACATCTCTTTGCTTCTGCTCCTCTTGATTTTGCTTCTGCTCGAAGGCTGGTTCACACGGCAAGATTTATGCTTATGAGGACAGTTTTATCAACCCTCAAACACTACAGAGCCTGTGATCTCAGTGTAAATCCCCTTGAATTCAGCTGTAAAACCTATAGTTTTGTATTCACTGGTTAACAATCAATATTTAATTATGAATTAGTTTCTTTTGTTAGTAATTTTTTTTGCTTTTGGAATTCACATTTTTGCTTCTGAAATGTTCTGTTTGATATATCTGTATCAAACTGTATTTTTCGGTTAATCCTTATGGCACACATTTTATCCAATACTTAGCATTTACAAAAAAGGTTAGTTCTGATGACCTCAAGTCTGGTTACTTTAACATAAAGAAATAAAATCAAGAAGATTATTAAAGATCTGTGACAGAAATATATTCTGAAGGTTTTATCTTTTATGGAAATTAACTTTGATAATGTGAAACATTTTAAAATTCAGAAATATATCTGTGGCCTTTGGTTCTGGTACTGCTTCATAAAGACAGGAATTGGACTGTATTTTCTAAATCTGGGTCGGAACATTTCCAGCATTTTGAACTCCCTCGTTTCTTCGTGAGATAGAATGTCTTGGAAACATTCCTCAGAGATTTTCCTCCATGTTAGGACGGTAGCATCATACAGCTGCAGCAGAAAAAAATCTTGGCTTCCACCACATTCATAAGGTTCTCCATTGGACTGAGATCTGATAACCGTGGATGCTGTTGGAGTACAGTGAACTCATCGCCATTTTAAGAAAGTTTTGTTTAGCTTTGTTACATGGTGCTTTAGCCTGGAGCTAGCCAACAGAAGATGAGTAAACTGAGGTGAAAAAGAGACAGAAATGTTTAGCAACAACAATCAGGTGGTAATGACTGGCTCAAAGTGTGCCAGGAAAATATCCCCCATACCATTATACCACCATTGCAAACCTAGACTGTTGATACAAGGCAAGATGAATGCATGCTTTTATGCTGGGTCCGACCAGACCATCCTGCTGTTGCTAGTATGACCAGGAACTGGCAGGAGTGGCACCTTGTGTGGTCTTCTGCTGCTGTAGCCCATCTGCTTCATGGATGTGCAGCTGATAAATCTGAAATGACTGTGTGATGCTGTCACATCCACATGGGCCAAAACCTCTAAGGCAAATGTATCTGTATAGCAGCAACAAGGCAATTCAAGGTGCTTTGAGTGATTAGGGGGAAAATAAAAGCAGCAATAAAATAGCAATATAGAAAATAACAGAAAAACATAAAAGACATAAAGAACGTAAACGTTATGACATTCCAATTATTATTAATCATTTAATCAAAGGCAGCTCTAAACAGATGGGTTTTTAGCTTTGATTTAAAGGAACTTTCAGCAGCTTTAGAGTCGTCTGGAAGTTTGTTCCAGATTAGAGGAGCATAGAAACTAAAAGCTGCTTCTCCATGTTTGGTTTTGATTCTAGAGATGATTAGTAGACTAGAGTTGGATTATCTGAGTGGTCTGGGGGGTTGGTAAAGTGGCAACAAGTCTTCAATATACTTTGGTGCTAAGCCATTCAGTGATTTATAAACTAGTCAAATATTTTAAAGTCTATTCTCTGAGCTACAGGGAGCCAGTGTAAGGACTTTAGAACTGGGGTGATGTGCTCTACTTTCCTGGTTCTAGTGAGGAACACGAGCGGCAGAGTTCTGGATCAGCTGCAGCTGTCTGATTGACTTTTTAGGCAGACCTGTGAGGACGCTGTTGGAGTAATCAATCTGACTAAAGATAAAAAAATGGATGCGTTTTTTTAGGGTCCTTAAGTCCTTTAATCCTTGAAATGTTCTTCAGGTGATAGAAAGCTGACCTTGTTATTGCCTTTATGTGACCTTCTAAAGAAGGTTTCTGACACCTTGTAGAATTTATGTCACAAAGAATTAACCCAGCTCTAAAGGCAAAACAGGGTTAAACTTAGTAATAGCAATATGTGCATAATAAACTTTAACAAACACCAGGGAAATTGCAACAAGAAGCAATGTCTGGAAAGTATGTGCATGTGTCGGAGCCATTATCAGAGCTTAAAATGGTGAGCAAATCTTGTGTAGAAACATGTGCACCTTGGCGTTTTCTTCATAGTTACGTAGCTCAAGGAGCAGGTTCTGTCTGCGCTGGCTTAGCTCCCGAATGAGATCTTGCTCAGCATTGGAGTCCATCAGATTCCCTTTTAAATCCTTACTGGCCGGCAGGTAACCGCGAACTAGTAAACACACATGGGGAAACGCGGGCAACAAATCATGTTTGTGTCTTTGAAAAAAAAAAAAAAAAAAAAAAATCCTTTAGAAGTGCAGAGAAGTGAGCAGAAATGGACACAAGCACTGAACTCACCTTCTCCTTCTACAGAGGTGCAGATGAGCTGTTTCTGTCCATCTAACCTGTAGTCTCCCTCCACCACTCCAGCTACAGAGGAGGAGAAATTGTCTTTAAAGATGACCTCACCTGTGCGGTCACTTCGTGCATCAATCTGTAACAAGAGCTGGATGTCAGCAGAGGCTCCAGAGAGATAAACCCAAAAAACAAACACTGAACTACATCCCACTCCTGCAGAACGAGCACGGACCTTTCCATTGGACCAGCCGGTGATGAGTTCCACAACTCCATCAGCATTCAGGTCAAAGGCATGGATGCTCATCGCATGGTTCTTAGACTAAGAAGATCAGGATGTGATTCACCTGATTAATTAGTAATAATGTACAGATACAACAACAGATTTCAGATGTAGAGAGTCTATTAATTCTGAGCATGGGTACCTTGATCCTCCAGTAGCGGGCTGTGCGGTCATAGACTCCAACGGTGCCGTTAGCCAGAGCATAGCCAAACCTACTGCCGTGCATATGACACAACGACGTCACTGTCTGCGAAGACAAGATAAAACCCCAGAATATTCTAAACTGGTGAAGCACACAACAAAGATGGATGACCTTCTCAACTTGGACCCAGAAAACATTTTTAGATATTTTACAAAGTCAATAAAGCCCATTGTTTGTTTCGTCGTTGTTTTTTTCCCCTCTCTCTGCCATCCTGCAGGTGTAAAAGCAGACTTCTAGGGTGTTTTCTTCATTCCTCTTTTCTGTCTTTAATTCCATCTTTCCCTATTAACTTTTTGTCCCACCTCTCTTAAATCTTTTTTTTTTCTGTTTTCCATCTCCGTGTCCATTGCATTTAAAATAAACCCACAGGAATTTCTGAAGATGACTTCATACATACTAGAGTATTATAGCAAAAGCAGTAATGCTCCACCTGTGAAAGTAAATTTGTTGGGCTTCTACTTTGCACTCAGACATGAATTCCAGACAGGACACATACAAAAAAAATACTAAAAATAAAACAAAGCCCTTTTTACCTTTATCAGAGTCAACGTGTTTGTTTACCTCATTTTCAGTCATCTCTGAGACAAGCTGATCCTCTCTGAAAACCCTGATGTCAAAGTCCTCAGACCCAACAAGAAGCTGTCAAATAACAAGAAAAACCCATTATTGTTTTGGTATGAAACAGTAGTTCCCGGAGCCTGAAACTCTTCAATATGACACAATTTAATATTTAACTGAGCATTTTAAACAACTTTGTGTTTGAAACATTTAATTTAATCAATCTTTTCAGTTGAAATTATAACTTATAAATCAAACATCAAGGAATTGTTGTTAATTTTTGTACTTTCTAAAACCAGAAAGATACAGGCAGAGGAATATTTAGGAAAATGTGAATTTAAGATGTTCTTGTTGTATGTTGCAACAGTGATAAAAACAGTGATTGACCCAGATTTCCTCACTCACACAATGACCTCACCACTCTTCTTTACCGTTAATGTGTAAGTTACACAAAGGAGACACAGAACATAATTTAAAAATACTTTATTGCCATGGAGAGTTTGAATCCAAGGCCCCTCTGTGTAACATCCTCCATTGTGATACAGAACACATAGAAAATGTGATGGCAACTGAATTTTTAAGTATCGATATCTATTTTGAAACCCTCACCTATTTGTGAAGTACAGTCTAATTGATGTCTTAGACCTTAAATGTAAATGTACTCTGCAAGCCATTACCAGATGTTCTAGGTTCTTTGAAATAAACTAGATATTGTTATTAGCACAAATGCCCTTTCCATGACCCTGCCTCATGAAATATTATTCCTTAAGAAAATTTGAGAGAGAAAAAAAAAGGAAATTGCTATATATTGCCATTATTAAAAACTGTTATCCACAATAATTATTACTAAGTATTATAGATATCACAAAAACTTTAATAATTAATATCCTATATCATTTTACCAGCAATAGGAATAACTGTTACTTTTCTATATGAAACAAAAGCAATTATATATTAATCATTTTTGTGTCAATACCATGAGATCGGGTTGCCATTATATTGTGAGAATCACATGCAGGCCTATGCCCATTACAAAATTTGATCAAACATCACTTCATCTAATAACAATCCAAATGATTTCAGGTTGCTCAGTTTAATCATGGAATATTAACTCTATTAGCATCGATCATTCAACAAGTTGTAATTGTTTCTATGACAATGATCGTTTCTAATCTAAGACTTACCTCATTTTTCCCATCTCCAGTGAAGTCGCAGAGCACCAGAGACCTGACGTTATCGCCAGTCACCTGAGAAAAAGGGGACGTCATAGTTACAACATGAAGAAATACGGATACATCTCCTGTTTTATGATCATGTATCAGGCAAATAATGAGTTTATGTATTGAGTGATACATAAAGACAAATAAAATGCACCATGTCGCATTTACGGCTAACAGGATATTTTCTTAAAGAAGCCGTGCCTTAAATATTCAACCGCTATGTAAAACTGTTGGTTTCAAACTTATCTGGCAGTTTTTGTGGCCTTAAGTGGAGTTGAAACAAAAGTGTTTCGGAACAATGATGATCCTTTATTGCCTTCACCTATGATGCATTCCTGAACCCAACCAATGAAGGTATTCAGGGTGAGTGGTTCAGAGTTACAATCAAAGGCAAAACAAAAGCTGGAAGAGTAGATCATTTCACCATACCTGAAGGGCCTTGGTCAACAAAAGATGAACATTCTTCTGGCCACAGATGAAAGCCCAGTATTTAATCAAAGGCCCACAGAAACAAAGAAAAACTGCAACGTGACTGTAAGACACCTACAGAGTGACCCGATAAATACTGGTGCAGGTGGTTCAGTGGCAAAGAGGAGAATTAATGGCCGGATTCCAAGATGTACTGCACCCTTGACCTGAAGGATCATCGGAAGTCAACTAGAATATATGCTAAGAGAAAAATCATAAGACAACAAAATTCTGCGAGACAGTTATAGTGACTGATGATGAAACTAAACTAAAATATAAAACAGGGGTTTATCTGCTGTGTAAAACGCCTGGTTTTTGATCGGAAGGATTTCACCCCTACTGCCATGGGTGAGGGTGGGTCACTGATGATGCAAGTCTGTTTTCTGCCACAGGTACTGGTGATCTTGATTGTGAACATGACAAAATGGATTCCTTGAAGTACCAGGCCCTTTGTAGGAGGGATGTGGTGACGCAAGATGACAAATTAAAACTTAATGATCACTGGATTTTCCAGGAAGGCTATAATATGTCAAGCTAACCTCCAAGTCAACCACAGCTTGGTAAAGAAAAAGATCCACGAGGGGCCTTTACAGTGGCTCGATTTCAATCTGACTGAAAATCTTTAGGAATTACAGAAGGAAGCTATAAAACATCACTGAGCTCTTCTCTCAAGAGATGAAAGAAGCATGTCAATACTTACAGAAAATGTTTGTTAGGAGTTCTAAAAGCTGAAGGATGATCACAAAGTAATATCGCAGGGGGATGAACAGAACTGCACATGTTAAGATTTACATTTTAAATTTGTACTTGAAGGTTAAATTGATTTCTGTCATCAGTATAACTCAAATTAATTCTGAGTTATATTTCTGATTGCAACGGGAACTGAGGTCATTTCCTGAAACGTATTCGCAAATATGAAGAACTGTGGTGTGACTTAAGAGAATCTTACTGTCCAAAAGTGGTCGTTCCCTTCATAGTCAAAACCTTGCAATGCGCAATTCCCTCCGATGATGGCAAGAGGAGAGGAGATGTCTCCCAGCTTTCCCAACACAATAGCATTAGCTCCATCTGCCACCTTGAACAACACAAAGAAATAAAAAATCTGGGTACTAAAGTCAAGAAAAGCATCAACATTTTTCCAAACTCAATAACTAAGAGTCTGCTGTTGTGCTGATGTCACAGCTAGGGTTTCTCTACTTACGTCTCTGTAAAAAACGTCTGTATTGTCGTGAACATCATAGGCCAACAGGTTGGTCTGGGATCCCACAAGAAGCGTGTCTCCAGTGGTGTTTGGTCCCAGTGTCCCAGTAGTCAAACACGTTACGGCCTGGTTGATGTTGAGAAGAGAGATGTCAGAGTCCTGGGTGCTCTGGCTTAGTCGATGGGTCGCCGGTCTCTGACCGCGATCATGAGGGTTGTGGATGAAAACCTTTAAATAAAGAAGCGTTTATGGTAAAATGAAGAGGAGAAGAAAGAGTTCAGAAGTTACAAACATGCAAACTCAAATACACAACGTAGAAAATGGTCAAAGTTAGTGTATAGAAACTATAGAAAGTGTATAAACCTTTCAGTGTTTAATATTTGGCTTCCAATGAGCTAGATTTTGTTGTAATATTTAAAAGAGACAATGATCTATATTGTTTAGGCCCGATTTCCCCACTATATACTTGTTTTCTACGTTTTGTGTTTTCTTGGCTGTAAATACAATTTTGACACTTGCTGAATAGTTGGTACACTAGGTGTGAAAACAAATTAAAGTACACTGCATGGGTAAAAAAAAAAAAAAGGACAAAAAAAGTCAGCATCTGTTTTGGTAAAAACAATAAATGGAAAAAAACTTTAAGCTCTTAATATTTTTCTTTCTGAATTTGTGTGCTTGTTTATTTATTTCCAGCCTGGTTCTTGAAGCTAATCATTTTTCTTTTATATATATATATATATATATATATATATATATATATATATATATATATATATATATATATATATATATATATATATATATATATATATATATATATATATATATATATATATGGTTCAACAGGAAATTGTTTTTTTAGAACTGACTTGGCTTCTTCTTCTTTACTTTACTTGTCAAATTTCCTTAATCAATTTTCTTTATTTGTCAGGGATATTTTGTTTATTTTTATTTTTTTACTGATAAATCTTTGGTAATCATTTTGTATGTGCAAAGGCTTTCTTTTTTATCATTCCTATACAATGCTCAATGCCAAGGCGAGTACTGGACTTGGATTTAAAGTTCCCCTTGCCAGAAAAAAAAAAAAAAAAAAAAAAAAAATCTATAAATAAAAATATTGGTCCCTTTAGCAATAACCCTACTAAACAAGTGTGCATAGTTACATTACCTTACTGGGTTGTCTTTTGTTTGGTTTTCTTGTAAGAATGTGGGTTATATTAATTATTGCATTTTCTCCCTGTTATGAATGTATGTGTTTTAATGTGAAGCCCTGTCAAAAGAATAATTTCTGCCACCTCTGGAACAGACAAGGTTGATCTATTCTATTCTAAGCGTTGTGTACACAATCCAAATGAATGAGTTTCAGAGCGCAGTTGAAGCCAGTGCTGTTTGCAGCCTGGCAGTCTCATCAGTTTATCACTGTTCACACTGCTTACATGTGATTGTGTATCCACACATGAGGAAAAGATCATCATTAAACTCTGAGATGATCCCACAGCAGTGGGATGAATGAGTACACTGGGAGTGCTGGTGCAGAGAAAACAACCCGGTGCTGAATGTGGACAAACTAAAGGAATGCATGGCTGATTTCTAATTCTCAGGCACAACAGAAACTGGAATTTTTTTTCGAGGAAACAAAGTACTGCAGATAATTGCTAAGATTATTTAATTTAACTTCTTGAAAATGTAATTTCATTTATTTAGTGTTTGTATATTGTTGTGTTGCCTGTAATGATTTTCACACTTCAATCTTCTGATGTTATTGAAAATATATGTTTTGATTTGTTATAAATTATTTCTATTCGAGTAAAATACAAACACATGGATTTTATTTTTAAAAGCAAATAATGGGAGCTTCTTCTTCTTTTTTTTTTTTTTTAAACAGTAGAAATAAATCCAACTCCTATTCGAACAATAACAGTGACTTATTTCCTCACCTTTCCAGCTTGCGTCGCTGCTGTTAGACATGGGTGCACTCCATCAAACTTCCCAACAGCCACCATGCGGGGGTTAATCTTATGGTTCAGCTTCAGTGTGAAGATGGGGACCATCATGGTGCGACTTCCTTTTTCCCTAAACAGTAAGAATGTTCCGTGAAACTGCGTCAGGACAACTTACAGTACAATGTTTTCATCCCCGGCTTCTGTCAAACCCCTGGTATCAGCAGAGCGAGCGTGTTTCCGCGAATGTAACACGTTAGCAATACGTGATTTTGCGCCTCTAATGTAATTACAGGCTTTACCTCAGCCAGCAGCAACTTCTGTTGCCTAGCAACAGCGAGTAGCACGCTAAAGCTGTTCATCTGGCTAATCTCTCTCTGATTTGCGCTACAAGAACACGGTAGTCTTTTTTTAACCACCGAATCAGTTACCTTCAATGGTCACCAAGTTATTACTGCTGTAAGAATTCAGAATACAACGCCAGAGTTTTCAAATTATATCAAACCAAGAGATTCTGATGAGAAAACTAGTTAGCTAAGCATATATTGTCTTTGTAAGTAAAACCCAAACACAACAAAACAACTATGTCTTGTAAAAACATACCAGATTGTGTACTCAGTGACCCCAGCCCTTCTCAGCTATACACTGTCGGGGTTTGTTGGAATGAAGTCGGCTAAACAGTAGCTACTCGTCACGCTGACAAGCTAACATCCGGTCATTTCTTTTCAAAGTAAAATACTAAACAGTGCGATTATAGTGAAGATTTGTCACATGTAAATCTACAGAATAATAAAAAATATTCTCAGAAAGGATTTTCTGTTTTTATTGTGACAAGAAAAATGGGTAAACCTCTGAGGGAATTTTTAAGATGATTATCTTGAGAAAGAATCAAACCCGATCAAATCTGAGAGAATCTTAAAAAATGTGATTGGAGGAAAACTATCAACAAAAGTCTTGTGGATAAACCACTCTAATGATTAATTTATTTTTATTGTAATTTTAACCAATTATATTACATCCTAATCATATTGGTAAAATCTTTATTTTAAAGTAGGTCCAAATAATTATTTTTTTATATTAGTGATAGCAGAAACTAAGAGAATTACATTTAAATGCCTCACTTTGTGTTTCAAAAACACATAGATGTATAAAAATACGTTATAATTAAACTTACACTTGCCCAATCCCCAGAGCTGGATAATAACTAGTGACATTTACTCAGTTACATTTACTTGAGTAATTTTTTGGATTAAAAATTACTTTTAAGAATAGTTTTAATATGCCACACTTTTTCCTTTTACTTTAGTCATATTATTATGAAGTATCGCTACTCTTACTTGAGTAAAATATCTAGGTTCTCTACAGACTGAGTAAATCCACTGAATAAAGAACAAACATAGGCCTATTTTAACCAAAAATACACCAGATCCAGACACACAGCTACAGTTTATTAAAGGAGACCACCTGTTTCTACACAAGCTTTGAATTTCTAATGTATTTTAATCTCTTGAGCTTGTTGTTGCATTTTGAGGGCAAGTGAATATACAATAAACACCAAAAATTGTAACTGGAAGTACTTTCTACCTTGTTCTACGATATATTTATTAATTCCCCACTGTAAGTAGTGGTATTTAATTGAAAAAAACAACAACTTTAAAATGTGTTTCTTCTGCTTAAAATGAGTTATTTTGTAATTATGTATTTGTTTGTTTTTTTCATTTTAGTCTTTAAAATTACAGAATTTGCCAAAAACTTTATTTTTGTCTGTCTGATGAAATAATTTAAAAAATCTTAAATCAGATGTTACTCAGCTTACTTACCAAATACTTTTTTACTCTTACTTGAGTAATATATTGTCCGTCTACTTTTTACTATTACTTGAGTACAAAAATGTTGAATTAGTGCTACTCTTCGTTGAGAACAATTTTGGGGGACTCTACCCACCTCTGCTAATCCCCAAACGGAACATTTTCCTTCAGGTGAATCTCAGCTTTCACTGATAATATTGTTTACAGTTTTGCACTAGCTGTTATGCAAATGTTGTGATGTGAGAAAAGCACCAAAGCAACTAAGAAATTCTGTAAGACTTTCGTCAGATCCAACAGGTGACAGGTTATTTAGATGTCAGAACAAAAGGAAGATACAGGGACCTTTATAAACAGCCCAAAAGGGCTCTTTGGGATTTGAACTCTGGACCTCTCACACCCTAAGCAAGAGAATACCCCTAGACCAAGGAGCAACAAATTTCATATACACATATAATTATAAAATAGTTGAGTGAGCATCTGAGAAGTCTGTCTATGTGGCAGTTTTAGATTTACATGCCGTTTTACAGCCGCACCCTCTCGTGGTCAGCAACAGCTATGCAGATAGTTTCTAGAGGTTAAACTTGAAATCCCAGTCCTTTATTATTCTGGTGTAATGTGTACATTAAAATATAAAACTTAAAATTAACTCAGACGGACAAAATGTACATTTTTGAAAGGCTAGCTGTTTAACAGAGATCAAAAGACAAAAAAAAAATTTGTCATGCTGGCCAATTGCGCAGGAGCAATCTTTTTAACCTCCTGCTTGTCTCTTCAAGGGCCTTGCTAATTCTTCCCTTAGTTGTAAGTTTCCCGTTTGATTTTAATAGTTGTGTCAGATATAAATTACCAGAGGACATGCCATCTACACATTTGGGCAGAAGGGAGATGCTGGAACTTTTGCAAAAGAGCCAAAAGGGTTCACCCAGGATTGTAACCCGGTCTGTTTATGTGGTCTCTTTAGATTTATATGTGGTTTAGTCTAGCAGTATCTTCTAGTGGTGATAGCAGTGTATAATCTTTTCTTGTCACAGACTGCAGACTGAGAAGAGCAAAAGACCCAATATACACATTATGTACTCCTTCTATTAAAATACCAAGAATACTAGCATCTGCCATACCTATATCTATTGATCTATCTGATGCAACAGATCAGAACCTTCTGAGGTCACAAATTGTAAATCTTTAAATGCCTCAAATAACATTGAAAAATTTGCAAAAATACCACATTCACTTGCTTAATTTTTTCGCTTTTTAATGGTGGGCTTTGCAGTAAATAATGGCGACTTGGTTGTTTGTTTGTTTTGCTTTTCCGCCTGCCTTTGCAACTCTCACAGCCTAACTGAAAACCATACCTGCAAACGGAGAAAAATTAAATTCTGTAAGGTCTCAGGTTTGCAAGTAGCATGAGTAAACACACATATCATAAGCAGATTATTGGTTCAAAGGTAAACCAAACACAATTACCTGAGGATTTTTCTTTGATGGAAAATTTATTTGGCTGAAATGATTACAATTATTAACAGTTTAAGCTTAATTACACTTTTTTATTTGAATGTAAACATGACAAGAACAGATAGCAAATTTAAAATAATTTAATCAATTTAAAAAATGTGCGATACATGAAAATATGTATTGACAAGGAAAACGTCACTGAATTTAAGTTTAAATTAATGGGGCAGCATCAAATGTGAATACTAACAAAGGATGGTTTTTAGACTAAAATGCATTATCAGGAGGCTGGATGGAGTACGGGCCTCTTCATTAGCTGATAAAACTCTTCCCAGCTGATTTGACTATCACCATCCCGATCTGCTTCATCAATCATTTCCTAAAAGGATACAAAACAGAATGTTATTGGTAGATTCTACATGAAGTGAATGCAGCACCCTAGTTGAGGCATCATGTGCCCCACATAGCATCTACTGAAACAAACAGCATGAAACAAAACCTCTGGATATGCTTTTTGTTCACAGCCATCATCAGGTGATCCCATAGATTCCGTCAGATTTAGTTCAGAAATTGGCTTAAAACATTGTCTCAGGAAGCCCTTCTTTGGATGAAAAATGGAAATTTGTCTTTATTTTAATCTTTCTAGCAGAAACCAAAAGGCTTTGGGTCATAACTGACTGGTATTGAATAGTTTACAGTTTTATATAAAGGCGGAATGCACCGTAGAAAAAGTTCGGAAATGATTAATCATGGTCTCCCTTCTTTATGTCAAAACAACATGATATTGTACCAGGGGTGCATACACTGTTTACATCCACAGTTCTTCTCATTTTAGTGCCGAAATGTAACATGTTATATTCTTTGTTGTTTTTGTGTGTTTTTTTAAGCTTTAGAACAGTTGTACTATTATTTTAAAGTTAAGGCAGAACTTTGTAGCCCGAGAAAATGTCCCTATAAAGGTTATTTGGTTTCATAGGTGGTCAGAGTATGAAAAAAACCTAAAGAAACATAAGGATCCACGTCACCTTCAGCTCTTCAATAGCGATTTTTTGTCCAAGCTCCTTGGATACTCTTAGTAGATTTATCAGGGAAATGTTTCCTGTGCCGTCATAATCAAACATCTGGAAAACTTTCTTCAGTTCTTCCTTGGTGTTCTCCTTCTTCTGTTACAATCAAGGGGTAAATGAAACACTGGATTAGTGAATGGATTTAAGGTAATTTTGACAAGATTAAACCTCCCTCTCTTTCCCCAAAATCAGCAACTGAGAATATGTGTCAAATATATCTTTGTATGCCGTCAAAAATCGACCTATGTTGTTGGTATACGTAAATGAAACTGAACTTGGTGGAATTGGATTTTACAATGAACCAGACTTTGTAATCCATCCATCCATTGTCTATACCCGCTTGTCCATGCAGTCACGTGGGAGGTTGGTGCCTATCTCCAGCAGTAAACCATGGATAGGTAATCAGTTCATCACATTGCAACGCACAACCATGCACACACATGCTCTTACTTAAATAAAAATTTTGCGGCAGCAAGAGTTCTGATGAATATTAAAAAGATAGATCACATTTCTCCTGTTTTAGCTTCCCTTCATCAATGTTTTACTTTCTTTAACATAGAAAGTACTCTTACATACATTTTTTTTGTTCTTTCTGTGTCTCTGTTCTGTCTTCTTGAACCCCCAGACAGTTGTGGCAGATGGCCGCTCGTACTGGGCCAGGTTCAGGTTCTGCTGGAGGTTTCTTCCTGTTAAAGGGGAGTTTTTCCTCTCCACTGTTGCTATATGCTTGCTCAGTATGAGGGATTGCTGTGGTTGGAAGTCTGCATGGATGGGGCTCAACCTCAAGTCAATGACTAAATGCAATCTGCTGTGATTCCTTAAATAGGGAAACTAACTAAAACTTTAAATTGATTAGAATGTTTGTATGATTGAACTGAAATGACTTTTCTTGTAAAGTGCCTTAAGATGACATCTGTTGTGAATCGCTGCTATATAAACAAACTAAATTGAATTGAAATTGAGTTTAAAGAGACCAATTAACCTAATCGTCAAGTTTTTTGACTATGAGAGGAAGCTGGAGTACCCTGAGAGAACCCATGCATGAACGTGGAGAACGTACAAACTCTATGCAGAAAGACCCCAGACTGGGATTTGAACCTGACCTGCAGATGATTGGATATGATTTGGACCTGTTCTTACCTGTAAAAGAGACTTGAGATGACTTTTGTTGCAAACTAGTTCTTTATGTAAAAATTAAACCTTAACAGATTAAAAAGCTGCTTTTTAATCGAAACACACTAAAAATCTTTGGAAGTAACATGATGCAAAATGCTGAAAGATTGAAACGTCTTTGGACAATTCTTACATATAAATTCAGTTAAAGTGATTCATACAAGTACAACCCAAATAATTGGAATGTTATGAAAAATTACTGACAATTTTTTATCATTTTTGTCACTCATTTCAGAAAGTGATACGTATATATTCTATAGATTAATTACATGTGGAGGATAATAGTACAAGCCATTTTTTATTTTTCATATTTCTTGTAAGTTTGATGATTAAGGCTTCTAAAATTGAAAAAAATGGAAATCTTAGTGTCTCAGAAAATGAGAATATTACATAAAATCCATTTAAAAAAAGGTATCTTTTTTTTTTTTTATATTAGCCTCATCTAAACCTTCAACTTGTATGTTGGACCAAATCCCAACCAAATTATTTAAGGAAGTGTTCCATTTGGTTCCTGGCCCCATTTTGGATATGATGAATCTATCCTTAGTAAACGGATACGTACCACAAGAATTTAAAATAGCTGTAATTATATTTATATAATATATATATAATTGATATTCTCATGGCCTCAGATAATGGACTTGTGTCTGTTCTGGTTTTGTTAGATCTCAGTGCTGCTTTTGACACAGTCGATCATAATATTCTCTTAGAAAGGCTTGAACATGTTGCAGGGATCAAAGGAACAGCACTAGGCTGGTTTAAATCATATTTGTCTGACAGATTCCAGTTTGTTCATCTAAATGATAAATCTTCTTCACTCACAAGGGTTACTTGTGGAGTTCCACAGGGTTCTGTGCTTGGACCAATTCTTTTCACCATATATATGCTCCCAATTGGTAGAATCATTAGACAGCATGGGACAAATTTCCACAGCTATGCCGATGATACACAACTATATTTATCCATAAATCCTGATGAACCCAGTCAGTTAGGTAGATTACAGGCATGTCTGGAAGACATAAAAACATGGATGAATCTAAACTTTTTGCTTTTAAATTCTGACAAGACTGAAGTTTCTGTCTTTGGACCAGAAGTTCTTGTCAGAAACTGATTAGTCAATCACTTCATCTGGATGGCATTAAATTGGCCCCCAGTAATAACGTAAAGAACCTCGGCGTTATTTTTGACCAAGACTTGACATTTAAATCCCATATTAAACAGGTTTCTAGGATTTCTTTCTTTCACCTCCGGAATATTGCTAAAATTAGAAACATCCTGTCCAGGAGTGATGCTGAGAAACTAGTCCATGCATTTGTTACCTCAAGGCTGGACTACTGTAATTCTTTACTATCAGGAAGTCCCCAAAATGCCATTAAAAGCCTTCAGTTGATCCAAAATGCGGCAGCAAGAGTTCTGATGAATATTAAAAAGAGAGATCACATTTCTCCTGCTTTAGCTTCCCTTCATTGGCTTCCTGTTAAATCCAGAATAGAATCTAAGATCCTTCTTCTTACATATAAAGCCCTTAATAATCAAGCTCCATCATACATCAGAGATCTAATTGTTTCATATGTTCCTAGCAGAGCCCTTCGCTCTCAGACTGCAGGTTTACTTGTAGTTCCTAGGATTTCTAAAAGTAGAATGGGAGGCAGATCTTTTAGTTATCAGGCTCCTCTCCTGTGGAACCAGCTCCCAGCTTTAGTCCGTAAGGCAGACACTCTGTTTACTTTTAAGGCCAGGCTTAAAACTTTCCTTTTTGATAAAGCTTATAGTTAGAGTGGCTAAGGTCATCCTGAGCTATCTCTGTAGTTATGCTGCTATAGGCTTAGACTGCTGGAGGACAGACTTACCAATTTTCTTCACTCTGCTGCTTCCATTTCTCCTACGACTCTCCAGTTGTATTACAGTACATTCTGCTATTTCGACTGTTAACTTTGTTTTCTCTCAGTGTTTTTCTCTCCATAGAAGATCCACCTGGTCTGGTATCCTGCTTGGCTTGAATGCCCTGTTGGACGAGGGGCATCGACTGGGATGATGCTCCCAGTGAACATCCACTGTGTCCTGTTATCAACTTTTTACTTTCTGTAACATAGAAAGTTCTCTTATATCAGATCTTCTGTTCCTTCTGTGTTTCTGCTCTGTCTTCTCAAACCCCCAGACGGTCGTGGCAGATGGCCGCTCCTACTGAGCCTGGTTCTGGTGGAAGTTTCTTCCTGTTAAAGGGGAGTTTTTCCTCTCCACCGTCGCTACATGCTTGCTCAGTATGAGGAATTGCTGAAGGATTGCTGTGGTTGGAAAGTCTGCCCAACCTCACGCCAATGACTGATGCAATCTGCTGGGATTCCTTAAATAGGAAACTTTTTAACTGATTGGAATATTTGTATAAATGTATTGAAATGATTTCTTGTTAAGTGCATTGAGATGACATCTGTTGTGAATTGGCGCTATATAAATAAACTGAATTGGATTGAATCTTAAGCAGAATTGTCGGGGTTCTGAAAAGTATGCTCATTTCAATGCCCTCAATACCTGGTTGGGACTCTTTTTGCGTGAAACTGTATAAATGCAGCGTGGTGTTTGTTTATTTAAGGATCCCCATTAGGCCGATCTCCTCCATAAGAGGAGGTTCTACTGAAGTTCAGGAAGCCCATGTTGCTTAAATCGCAGCCTTCGGGTCATCTGCATTGTTGGATTTGGTGTCTCTCATCGTCCTCTTCACAATACTCAATAGAATCCCTATGGCGTTCTGGGGAGGCCTGTTTGCTGGCCAATAAAGCATAGTACCACCATGGTCATTGAACCAGCTTCAGTATCCAAATACGAAAGGTTTTATTGCGTGTTGTGTGAACAGGTTCACAACATTAGGAAATTGCTGCGGTACTTTGTGCAAACACAAAATAAACCCCTCTAAGCATGCAATAAATAACATAAAAAATAAAATGGGGCAAACAGATTAATACATACATGAGTGCAGGTTTGGGTACCTTTGGCACTGTGGAGCCAAGTGCTGCAGAAAAATTAAATCAGCATCTCCATAAAGCTTGTCAGCAGATGGAAGCATGAAGTGCTCTAAAATGCCCTGCTAGATGGCTGTGTTGACTGTGGAATGACATGGCACCCCAAATCATTATCGACCGTGGAAACAAGCAATGTGGATTCTTTTCCTCTCCACCCTTCCTCCAGACTCTGTGACCTTGATTTCCAAAGAAAATGCAAACTTTACTTTCATCTGAAAAGAGGACATTGGACCACTAAGCAACCTTCTGGTTCTTTTTTTCCTTAGCCCTGGTAAGGTGCTTGTAATGTTGTCTCCGGTTCAGGATAGGATCCACCTCAGTGTAGTGGCTCTCAATGCGCTGACTCCAGCCTCAGTCCACTCCTTGTGAAGCTCCCCCAAAATTCTTAAATGGATTTTGCTCGACAAACCTCTCATGGGTGCTCCCCTGTTGCTGGTGCATCTTTTCACACATTTTCCTTCCAGTCACCTTTCCATATGCTACAACTTTGTCACAATATTCTCATTTTATGACACACTATTTTTTTTTTTTTTAATACAAGAAACAAAGGCTTTAAATATTTCACTCTAAGTGTAATCAAAACATTTAATATGAGTTTTACTAACTGAATGAAATGAATGACAGAAAATACTGACATTGTTCATAACATTCCAACTGTTTAAGCTGTAGACTATAATCTGCTTACATTCAAATTTTAAAAAATACTTTATTTGTCCTACAGGGAAATTAGCCTAAGTGTTGTTGTAGCTCATACTATTCAATTATTCAAGGAGTTTTAGTAGTTTCCACTGTAAAAACACCAATGTAGGAGATCCAGCCCACAGCCACATCCATCTAAAACAACTCGTTAAAAAAAACTTAGATAACATCAGCTACATTTGATTTCCCTTGGGGATCAATAAAGTATATACATTTCACTGAGTATTTTTCTAATTGTTTAAAACTTACGGTTTCCTGAGTTACAACGCGGAGAAAGTCATTAAAATGAAAGGCTCCAGAGGGATCTTGGTTTGCCACCATCTTTATCAGTTCTTCTTGGTTTGGTTCCAGGTCCAGACGTTTCATGGCCACCTGCCACAAAGGTAACAGCAAGATTAGTAGCTTACAGCTGAGGTTCTGTTTAAACAAGAAAATATCATAACCTGTGAACTATTTCATCCAATGCATTACGAACCAAAACTAACCTCTAGTTCTTTAACTTGTACGGGCCCGGCTCTTGCTAAATCGATCGCATCAAAATCCCGTCTGAGTTCACAAATATGTGCGTCGCTCACTTCGATTTTGTAGCTCCTCTTCTTCTTTTGGCTGTCTTTGTGAGCTCCTTTCTCGTCATTGATAGCCTGTCCCAAATACAGATGCACGGCATTAGTTAGTTGCTAAAAAAAACAAAAAAAAAAACAGTTACACTTACAGTTCTCGTTACCATGGCGACAGCCTCGAAGAGATTCCTACGCAACATGACGAAACGTGACGCAAAACCTACGGATGAAATTCGCAAAAGCTCGCTGACACATAAGCAACTGGAGGCGCATCAAGAAATCCCAGGAAACAGGCTTGTGCAAATAATATGTGTTAATCATAAACTGAAAAGGGCGACCTATGTTTTCAAAGATTACTTACGCAGTGGTTGGTTGCCAAGCAACCAGGTCACGCAACAACAGTGCATCACTATGGCAAATCGGAAGTGGTCGAAATCTTCTTTTCAACCCGTCTGGTCAAGAAATTAAGGCTGCCACACACTACAGGATTCACAAAAATAAATACACAAAAATAAATTATTACATAAATACAATAAATAAATAAATAAATACGTACAATAAAATAAATAAATACACTAAAATAGGATACATTAAAAATGTATGTCGGGTCATCTTAAAGCTAAGTTAAACCCTCACTAGAGTGCTGTATTTTTCACCAGTTGGTTGAGTTTTGGTGGCCTGTTTTTAATTATAAATAAGTAAATACTGTAAATAAATAAATAATTAGGACTATATGTTAACCTTTTAACTTATATTGTAGCACTGGTGCTACAGAGGTTCAATTCAATTCAATTCAAATTCAAAAATACTTTATTGATCCCAGAGGGAAATTAAGTGTTGGTATAGCTCATAAAATTTAATTAGGTTGCTGCTTTTGTAGCACAGACCAGTTTTGTCGCACCAACACAATCTCTAAAAACCAACAGTAGTGCATCTCATTACTTAAACACACAGACAAACGATAGAAATGCGAACACTAAACAGACAATGACAAGAAATACTTTCAAATGTGTTTATTTGTCAGTGAAAATGCTATTGTATTATATTAGCTTTATTTAAATTAGTGTGTATGTATTTAATACATGGGTGAGTCCTATACATTGAGAAATGTGAGCAATTTAGGGCATAGTGCAACACATATAGGCTAATAGAAATTCCCTTTATTAAGATAAGATAGTCCTTTATTTGTCCCACATCTGGGGGAAATTCCAGGTGTTACAGCAGCAGTAAAAAGTCAAAGATTTAAAAAATAATAATGCTGTTACTGTATTTACTGTACAGCATAGCCTATACACATAAACATCAATATGGATAATAACATTAACAGTATCGAAATAAATTAACTAACTAATAAATTAACAGACAGAGAGTGATGGTACTGGGTGAACTACTGGGAACAGAGCTGAAATACAGTATGACAGCAACAGGAAGGAACGACCTGTGGCGTCTCTCCCTCAGACACCGTGGATGGAGGAGTCTGTTGCTGAAGGAGCTGTTCAGTGATGTTACTGTGGCATGCATAGGGTGAAGAGCATTGTCCATCATAGATGATAACTTGGCCATCAATCTCTTCTTGCTCACCACCTCCACTGCATCTAAGGAGCCCCCCAGCACAGAGCTGGCCTTCCTCACCAGCTTGTTTAGTCGTTTCCTGTCCGCAGCTGAGATGCTGCTGCCCCAGGAAGCCACTCCATAAAAAATAGTTGATGCTACCACTGAGTCATAAAAAAAAGTCCTATTGTCTCACACTGGAGAAATTCAGGCGTAATAGCCACAAAGGGACAGATTCACACAAAGATTAAAATATACCCTAAAAAACAATTAGGAATAACAGTGTACAGTACGGGCAAAATTACAACGTTAAAACACTCTGAACTTAGTAAAAATAGAATACTCCGGTTCAAGAAATGTGCAACTGAGCAGGACAATTTAAAAATATTTATAAAATATACATGTCTATCTACTTGTGCATTAAAGAACAGACTATTTACAAAAGTGACAAAAATCTCTGCAAAAAACAGAGATTTGCAATGGACAACCCTGCGCATCCACTTTATGTCTTCAGTCGGAAAGCTTCTTCAGCTTTGCTATACAGTGACACACAGACAATAAGTTTACATGCAACTCTTAATTTAATCTATTGGCAAAAATCGGACTGATAGCTTAACCAGAATGGGAGCCTTTATCACAGTTTACATGTCTCTCAGAAAATCGAATTATTGAATGAAGTGCATTTGCCACCTCGACACTAGGTGGTGACGTGTGCCCTTTCATGTTGGATTTTTCCGGTTGGCCAAGGGTCACACAGATAGTAAACAAATGCTGACAGCAGTGAAGCAGTCGGAGTAAAAGCAGGATATCCACAATGAGAGAAGAAATGGATGACAACAACACTGCAGCAGACTATATTTTGTAGGTAATGTACGGTTTGATTGTGTTACACTCGTTGTTGCTGCTGTGTTGTTGTGTACTTGTTATTCCCGCTTCCAAGGTCTCGTCACTTCCTGTCAAAAGCTCGGCTGCGGCGGGGTTGGCGTTGCTTCCAGAAAAATAAAAATTTCCAATCACATTATCTGGGTGAATTTGCCCAATTACTCTAACTCTAGTTCGGTCCGACTTCAGTCGGACTAAGGTGTATACATATATCTCAAAAGTCCGATTCCAGATGGACTAAGGCAATAATTCGGCTTTCTCTTGCTAGTTTGTATGTTCTCAACATTCATGCGTGGGTTCTGTCAGGGTACTCCAGCTTCCTCCCACAGTCCAAAAAAATGACTGTTAGGTTAATTAGTCTCTTTAAATTCAAATCAGTTTATCTATATAGATCTGATTTACAACAGATGTCTTTTAAAACTTTCCTATTTAAGGAATCCCAGCAGATGGCATCAAGTCATTGACTTGAGGTGGTGGCCCATTCAAACAGACTCCAACCACAGCAATCCCTCATACTGAGCAAGCATGTAGCAACGGTGGAGAGGAAAAACTCCCCTTTAACAGGAAGAAACCTCCCATCGAACCAGAACCAGGCTCAGTACGAGCGGCCATCTGCCACAACCGTCTGGGGGGTTCAAGAAGACAGAACAAAGACTGAACAAAAAGAACTGATTACTGAGTACTTTCTAAAAGACAGAAAGTAAAAAGTTGATAACAGGACACAGGGGACGTTCAGTTACTGGGGTGAGCAGGATGGACGGTTGATGGTTCTGACACTGTACATTCAAAAAATTTTAACCAGTTAGTTTGCCTTAGCAACCGGCTAAAAGATAAATAGGTTAAAAGGACCATGTGCAAATGTGTTAGTGGAGTTCAAAACAAAAGTTTCATTGGCTCTCTCCTGTATTTCTTTTAGAAAAAGAGCAAAAGCATCCGGTTTTGTGCCTTATTTACACAGAGAATTGTTTTTTTAAAGTCATATTTAGAAATGTTAATTAATGGTGATTACTCGTGATTAATTTTTGAAAGCATTCTTTGTTTACAGCATTTTTTTTCACAACTGCCTAAAACTTTAGCACAGTACTGTATAAATGTATGTCTATATACCTATAAAAGAATATAGTGTATAAATATATATATATATTCAAATTCAACCACTCATATAGGGTCTTGGGGCATGGGCACATCACTGGGGTGCGAGGAGGGGCTTCCCTCCTCGCTATCCCGTGGTGTCCTGGGTCCCAATTTTAATATACAACTTAGACACTCCCACTTATAACATTCTCACGCGACACATATGTAGGGACTTTGGGGTGGGCACACTTTTCGGCATACAGAGGGGGAGCGGTACAATCAGCTTCACCTCTGGTGCCGGTGCCCACTGTTAAACCACATATAGACACTGAGGGCTCGGGGTGGGGGATGTGTGGCTGCCTTCCCCACATCCCACCCCTCTGTTTTAAATGCACATTATAACAACACGCATCAACACCATACTCGAGCGGGAGGATGGAAGCTAGGGGTCTTTTCACACCCCTGTTCGCTACGGGCCATCAGGGGTTGGGGTCCGGAGGAGGAACAGGTGGTCTGGTCGGGGTCCTGGGCTGTCGGGCTGCTTTGCCACTGTGGGGCCCTTGGCGATCTGCTTGTCTCCGTCCTAGAAGGTAGGGGGTCCATCTCCCGGGTCCGGGGACTGGTGGCTCTACTGGGGCATCGGTACCTGGACCTGGGAGCATAAAGTGTGTATGGGGTGTGTGAGTGAGGGTACAGCGTCATTTTTTTGGGTGTCTTGGTGAGTCAGTGAGAATGTATGTGTTTAAGAGGGAGGGAACGTATGACTGTGTCTGTATGTCTTTGTCTACCTGTCAGGTTGGATCTTGGTCTGCCCTCTCGCCTGGCGCACCTCAGGCCTTACACTTAATGGGGGGCCTATTTCCCCTCCGTCACTCCCCGCCGGTGACGGGGGCCCCTGCCTGCCGGTGCATTGGTGGTCAATCCGGTTCGGACCTGGTGCGTGCCTGGCCGGGCCTGGGGGGGCCGGTGTGTCGGTCGGCTGATGCGCTGGGCCGATATCTTCCTTTGGTTGGTTGGGGCACCTCTCTTAGAGGTGCCAGGTTTGGGATTGTTGGGTGGTGCCTGCTCGGTGGCTCGGCGGGATGCGGAGCCGGCGTCTCTGCTCGTTTGATCACCTGTTCTGTGCGCGCCGTGCGTGGCCCGTTCATTGGCGGGTTGGACCGGCTCTGGCCCTCGTTGGATGCCTGGTCTCGGCGCCCTGCGTTGCGCGGGATCGGGACCCGGGAGCTGGTACAACTTGGTGTCCAGATGCCGGCTGAGCCCGGCCTGGGGATGCTGTCCGTCCCCTGCGGCTATCGGTGGGGCGCTGGGATGTTGGCGGTGGGAATTGGCCTAGGGTGGAGGAGGGGCGCGTGGCGGCCGGTGGCCTGCAGTGCCGGGGGCCCCTCGTCGGCCGGTCCCTTGTCGGGTCCCTGCTGGGGGGTGGGGTGCCCCTGGGCCCCGGCTCTCCCGGTCCATTGACCGGTCCGCCCTGGCGCGGCCGGTTGCTGGCGGGGCCCGTGGGCTCGTCACTGCTGCCCCCGGGCCCTTGCATAGTAGCCGCTGGACGTTTCCCCTGGGGTTCTCCTTTGCTCCACTCTTGGGGGATGCAGTCGGCCCCGCCCGGGTCCGCCTGGGGCTCTGGGGGTCCTTTGGAGGTCTTTGCTCCGATCTCCTTCATGTCTGCATCGATTCCTGGGAGACGGATTGATGCCTGCTCACACCAGCTATCGAACACTCTTATGGAGAAACCTTATATGCACCAGCATGCTAACACACACACATAGATGTGGGGTCTCTGGTGTTTAAGGATATATTCTTGGACTGAGGTTATCATTACTAGAGCTTGATTAATCGGTACCATGAGTTTTTCTGTGACATTGTTGTTGTATTTTTATATCTATTTTTGTGTGATTTGGTTGTGTAATTCTTAGTTCACAATGTTTGGTTTGTTTTGTCGATGTTCCTTTTTCGTGTTTTGTTTTGTTTTTTCCGTCTCTCTGCCGTCCTGTGGGTATGGAGGCAGACTTCAATGTCTTCCTGTGTTTTCTTTGTTCCCCTTCCTCTCTTGTATTTTCAACTCACCCTCTCTCTTGACTTTTTGTTTCCTACCTCTCTTCTTCATCTTCCTTCTTTCTTCTCCTTAATTTTCCGTCTCCGTGTCCATAACATCAGGAAATAAAAACCCCAACAATTCATAATAAAGATTTTTCACACATATATCAAGTGGAGTACTATAGCAAAAGCTGTACTGCTCCGCTTGTGAAAGTAAATCTGTTGGGCTTCTATTTGGTACTCAGACACCAATTCTGAGCTCCACACTGCCAAACAGGACACGTTTAAAAAAAATAAAAAAAATAAATTCAAATTCAAATTCAAAAATACTTTATTGATCCCAGAGGGAAATTAAGTTTTGGTGTTGCTCATATAATTAATTCTTTAAGGAGTTGTTGTAGATGATGATGGCTGTGGGCAGGAAGGATTTCCTGTAGCGGTCTCTATTACAGCAAAACTCAAGAAGCCTCCGACTGAAGACGCTCTGTTGTTGTATGACTGTCTCATGAGGAGGATGCTCAGGGTTGTCCATAAGCTTAAGTCCCTAGCTCTGATGGTGTATGATCAAGCACACATAGGTTGAACCACAGTCAGTAACTCAAACTCAAACTGAAACAGCTGTGTAGGAAGCTTAAACCTGGGTGAGGAACAGCCAAACTCGGCTACCAAGGTGAGGTTGTGGAAGATAGTTTCATGTCATGGCAAGATTAAGCACAGCAACAAGACACAAGGTAGTTATACTGCATCTGCAAGATTTCTCCTAGACAAAGATTTCAAAACAGACTGTGGTTTCAAGATGTGCTGTTCAAGCCCTTTTGAAGAAGCATAAAGAAACGGGCAACGTTAAGGACCGTAGACGCAGTGGTCAGCCAAGGCGAATTAGTGCAACAGATAAAAGACACATCAAGCTTAATACTCTTTGAAATCAGAAGATGTTTAGCAATGACATCCCCATCAGCTCAGAACTGGCAGAAACCAGTGGGACCCGCTGCAGATTGTTGATTTTTAATCATCTGCTTGTTCTAATCACTTCTTCTGATCATTTGCAACCCAAGACATATTTGTTTGCCTCTTTCTGCAGAAAACACACCGAGCAGAGCAAGGAGTGAAGTGATCCGATAATCCCTAAGAGGCGTTCACATAGAAACACGGATGCAGTTTGAGTCTGCCATCCTGTCTATGAGACGAGCGAGCACTGAAAGCAACACGGGTTGAATTGTGGAAAAAACAGGTTGGGTCATTCTGTGCATATCTTAATTGCGTATAAAAAAAACACAAAAAAAGTTTTAATTCTACAAATTAATTGACTTGCGTTAATGTGTAAATTTTGACTGCGCTAATAAATGTATGTATTAGGGGTGGAGCCAAACCAAAATACAGTATTAGTAAAGGCACAAATAGGCTAAGGTGTTTTTTACGAATTCTCATTTTTGAACAAATACTTAAAAAAAAATATTTGTATTCGGGAACAAGAATAACATTATATCAAAAAGCTTCGTTTCCTCATGAGACCGCAGCAAATGCCCAGATGAGTGAGTGAGTGGTGTTCAGGAGTCGGGTGTGGGGGGTGGAGGGTGACTGACACAGGCTGCTCCACACAGCAACAGAGAAGGCTCGGCTGAGCGAAAAAAGGCTTAGTTGAATTACTATTTTTGTTTAATTGATTTTTGTACCTTAACTGGGTTCTGGAAGCAGTTTATTAAGTTTTGGGAAGTGGAGTTTGATCGGTATAGTATTACATTGCGCTGCATTAGTATTGACTTCAGCAGTTGGGTGCTCTCATATTCGCTCTATTTACGTAGCTCTGTTAGCTCTGTAATTTAGACAATAGGCTGTTGACATAGAAACTTTAACATTCGGTTAAAAAGGTTAAAACATGGTTTGTGTAGTTGTGTCGAAATTGTGTGTACTTGTGGGAGTTATTTGGTAAGCTTAACTTACTCTGTCTTTTGCAGACAGCAAGAGGTAGGCTATAGGTTTTTAAGCATTATTTGTTTTTATTATTTGTTTTAGTCTGATCAGTTTCCTACAAAAAGGAAGAGTGATGGTGGGGTTAATAATGTTCACAATTGTATTTCATTAGTGGCTGGTTTAGCTATGGATGATGTAATGGCTGTTATGTTATTTTCTTTTCAGTGACGTTCCTTGTTACATGTTCATTGCTGGATTTATAGAGAAACATCAACCAGAGACCAACCTGCCTCTGAGGATCAAAACATACCACTAAGCGGTGCTCTCGGACTAAATGGCTCGAGGAAAAAGTACGAGTGTCTTCCAGTCTGCGACAGGTGTGTGTGGCTCTCACCCACCTGCAAGAAATCAACAGAGAGGGGCTTGTTGGTCTATGATTATGTAATCATGATTCTTGCCCTTAGTGTGAGAGGTCCTGGGTTCAACTCCCAGACAAGCCCACTTTCCTGTTATAGGAAAAGCTCTTCTTTAAGATTGGGCATTCAGGATAGCACGTGATGATGTAAAAGGTGGATGAAACTTTAAAAAAAGTACACCATGTCAAGACATGTACTGCATGAAATGAAAGTCATTCAATTCGTTAGAACCAAGACTTTTAAAGGTGATATCGCTACTCTCATGGAATTGTATCTGCCAATTTGAGAAGGATTTCCTGTGATACAGATGCAAAATTGCTGCTATAGCCATACTTTTCTGGCCATCGATTTTGCACATTAATTATGCAATTGCATGTATAGGCCAGAAGCAATCAAAAGGGCTCATCTGGGATTTGAATGGCAGACCGCTCACACCCAAAGCGAGAATCATACCTCTAAAGCAACAAGCCTCTTGGCATCAAAACATACCACTTGGTTATGGTCTCAGACTAAGTGGCTCGAGGAAAAAGCAGGACTATCTTCTAGTCCTGATCTCAAAAACATAAGGAACTAAAAAAACAGAGGCTTGTTGGTCTAGGGGTATGATTCTCGCTTTGGGTGTGAGAGGTCCCGGGTTCAAATCCCGGACAAGCCCAATTTGCTGTTATAGGAAAAGCTCTTCTTTAAGATTGGGCAGTCAGGATAGCACGTGACGCTGTAAACAGTAGACGAAACTTCTGTTTGCTGTGGATCTGCAAGGTGTTTTGGAAAATAATCAATGAAATGCAGTATTCATTCCGTGTATACTCATTGAGTTGCATATTAAAGAACTGGAGATGTAGGTCGTTTGTAAGACTGTTGGTGGATCTGTTCACGGTCTTATTTTCAGCAGTTATATAAAGCATAACAGTTTAAGCACAAAAGAAAACTTCCTCTCACAAACGTTCTTTTAAGTCTGCCTATTTCTAAAATACTTTATGGCTTTTACCTGGAAATCCCATGCAATTCCATTAAGAGACTCTTACCCTGGTAGTATGAAACTTATTCACACTTTCAGTAATATGGCCAAAACATCTCCCTTACGAGTGGGGTTCAAAAGCAAATCACAATTGTCAGTGACCCACAGGAGAGAGCAGCGGGTTTGTCACTCAATGGCCTTCAAGAACTGGTAATATCCAATTGTTGTAAAACTGCTCTAACATAAAATACATGTACCTCTGAGGTGCCATTGAGCAAAAAAATGAAGATGAAGAGAACTACAAGTATCAAACAATGATATCTCGCTTAACAGGACAAGTTTATTCCTGAAAAGACTTTCAGCCTATCCCTGTTCAAATATTTAAGAAAGGTCAGAAATGAGTTTGGCACAACGTCTTGTGAATTTGCTTTCAGATATTGGCCCCCTTGCTTTGGTCTCAACTTTGACTTTTGCCAGAGTCGTAAAGCAAAAAGTACACCATGTCAAGACATGTACTGTATGAAATGAAAGTCATTCAATTCGTTAGAACCAAGACTTTTAAAGGTGATATCGCTACTCTCATGGAATTGTATCTGCCAATTTGAGAAGGATTTCCTGTGATACAGATGCAAAATTGCTACTATAGCCATACTTTTCTGGCCATCGATTTTGCACATTAATTATGCAATTGCATGTATAGGCCAGAAGCAATCAAAAGGGCTCATCTGGGATTTGAATGGCAGACCGCTCACACCCAAAGCGAGAATCATACCTCTAAAGCAACAAGCCTCTTGGCATCAAAACATACCACTTGGTTATGGTCTCAGACTAAGTGGCTCGAGGAAAAAGCAGGACTATCTTCTAGTCCTGATCTGAAAAACATAAGGAGTTTAAAAAGACAGAGGCTTGTTGGTCTAGGGGTATGATTCTCGCTTCGGGTGTGAGAGGTCCCATTTTCAAATCCCGGACAAGCCCAATTTGCTGTTTTTTGAAAAGCTCTTCTTTAAGATTGGGCAGTCAGGATAGCACGTGATGCTGTAAACAGTAGACGAAACTTCTGTTTGCTGTGGATCTGCAAGGTGTTTTGGAAAATAATCAATGAAATCCAGTATTCATTCCGTATATACTCATTGAGTTGCACATTAAAGAACTGGAGATGTAGGTTGTTTGTAAGACTGTTGGTGGATCTGTTCACGGTCTTGTTTTCAGCAGTTATATAAAGCATAACAGTTTAAGCACAAAAGAAAACTTCCTCTCACAAACGTTCTTTTAAATCTGCCTATTTCTAAAATACTTTATGGCTTTTACCTGGAAATCCCATGCAATTCCATTAAGAGACTCTTACCCTGGTAGTATGAAACTTATTCACACTTTCAGTAATATGGCCAAAACATCTCCCTTACGAGTGGGGTTCAAAAGCACATCACAATTGTCAGTGACCCACAGGAGAGAGCAGCGGGTTTGTCACTCAATGGCCTTCAAGAACTGGTAATATCCAATTGTTGTAAAACTGCTCTAACATAAAATACATGTACCTCTGAGGTGCCATTGATTAAAAATATGAAGATGACGAGAACTACAAGTATCAAACAATGATATCTCGCTTAACAGGACAAGTTTATTCCTGAAAAGACTTTTAGCCTACTCCTGTTCAAATATTTAAGAAAGGTCAGAAATGAGTTTGGCGCAACGTCTTGTAAATTTGATTTCAGATATTTGCCCCCTTGCTTTGGTCTCAACTTTGACTTTTGCCAGAGTCGTAAAAATAAAAGTACACCATGTCAAGACATGTACTGTATGAAATGAAAGTCATTCAATTCGTTAGAACCAAGAGTTTTAAAGGCGATATCGCTACTCTCATGGAATTGTATCTGCCAATTTGAGAAGGATTCCTGTGATACAGATGAAAAATTGCTCCTATAGCCATACTTTTCTGGCCATCGATTTTGCACATTAATTATGCAATTGCATGTATAGGCCAGAAGCAATCAAAAGGGCTCATCTGGGATTTGAATGGCAGACCCCTCACACCCAAAGCGAGAATCATACCTCTAAAGGAACAAGCCTCTTGGCATTAAAACATACCACTTGGTTATGGTCTCAGACTAAGTGGCTCGAGGAAAAAGCAGGACTATCTTCTAGTCCTGATCTGAAAAAAATAAGGAGTTGAGAAAGACAGAGGCTTGTTGGTCTAGGGGTATGATTCTCGCTTCGGGTGTGAGAGGTCCCGGGTTCAAATCCCGGACAAGCCCAATTTGCTGTTATAGGAAAAGCTCTTCTTTAAGATTGGGCAGTCAGGATAGCACGTGATGCTGTAAACATTAGACGAAACTTCTGTTTGCTGTGGATCTGCAAGGTGTTATGGAAAATAATCAATGAAATGCAGTATTCATTCCGTGTATACTCATTGAGTTGCACATTAAAGAACTGGAGATGTAGGTTGTTTGTAAGACTGTTGGTGGATCTGTTCACGGCCTTATTTTCAGCAGTTATATAAAGCATAACAGTTTAAGCACAAAAGAAAACTTCCTCTCACAAACGTTCTTTTAAGTCTGCCTATTTCTAAAATACTTTATGGCTTTTACCTGGAAATCCCATGCAATTCCATTAAGAGACTCTTACCCTGGTAGTATGAAACTTATTCACACTTTCAGTAATATGGCCAAAACATCTCCCTTACGAGTGGGGTTCAAAAGCAAATCACAATTGTCAGTGACCCACAGGAGAGAGCAGCGGGTTTGTCACTCAATGGCCTTCAAGCACTGGTAATATCCAATTGTTGTAAAACTGCTCAAACATAAAATACATGTACCTCTGAGGTGCCATTGAGCAAAAAAATGAAGATGAAGAGAACTACAAGTATCAAACAATGATATCTCGCTTAACAGGACAAGTTTATTCCTGAAAAGACTTTCAGCCTATCCCTGTTCAAATATTTAAGAAAGGTCAGAAATGAGTTTGGCACAACGTCTTGTGAATTTGCTTTCAGATATTGGCCCCCTTGCTTTGGTCTCAACTTTGACTTTTGCCAGAGTCGTAAAACAAAAAGTACACCATGTCAAGACATGTACTGTATGAAATGAAAGTCATTCAATTCGTTAGAACCAAGACTTTTAAAGGTGATATCGCTACTCTCATGGAATTGCATCTGCCAATTTGAGAAGGATTTCCTGTGATACAGATGCAAAATTGCTCCTATAGCCATACTTTTCTGGCCATCGATTTTGCACATTAATTATGCAATTGCATGTATAGGCCAGAAGCAATCAAAAGGCCTCATCTGGGATTTGAATGGCAGACCGCTCACACCCAAAGCGAGAATCATACCTCTAAAGCAACAAGCCTCTTGGCATCAAAACATACCACTTGGTTATGGTCTCAGACTAAGTGGCTCAAGGAAAAAGCAGGACTATCTTCTAGTCCTGATCTGAAAAAAATAAGGCCTATAAAAAGACAGAGGCTTGTTGGTCTAGGGGTATGATTCTCGCTTCGGGTGTGAGAGATCCCGGACAAGCCCAATATGCTGTTATATCAAAAGCTCTTTTTTAAGATTGGGCAGTCAGGATAGCACGTGACGCTGTAAACAGTAGACGAAACTTCAGTTTGCTGTGGATCTGAAAGGTGTTTTGGAAAATAATCAATGAAATCCAGTATTCATTCCGTGTATACTCATTGAGTTGCACATTAAAGAACTGGAGATGTAGGTCGTTTGTAAGACTGTTGGTGGATCTGTTCACAGTCTTGTTTTCAGCAGTTATATAAAGCATAACAGTTTAAGCACAAAAGAAAACTTCCTCTCACAAAGTTCTTTTAAGTCTGCCTATTTCTAAAATACTTTATGGCTTTTACCTGGAAATCCCATGCAATTCCATTAAGAGACTCTTACCCTGGTAGTATGAAACTTATTCACACTTTCAGTAATATGGCCAAAACATCTCCCTTACGAGTGGGGTTCAAAAGCAAATCACAATTGTCAGTGACCCACAGGAGAGAGCAGCGGGTTTGTCACTCAATGGCCTTCAAGAACTGGTAATATCCAATTGTTGTAAAACTGCTCAAACATAAAATACATGTACCTCTGAGGTGCCATTGAGCAAAAAAATGAAGATGAAGAGAACTACAAGTATCAAACAATGATATCTCGCTTAACAGGACAAGTTTATTCCTGAAAAGACTTTCAGCCTATCCCTGTTCAAATATTTAAGAAAGGTCAGAAATGAGTTTGGCAAAACGTCTTGTGAATTTGCTTTGGTCTCAACTTTGACTTTTGCCAGAGTCGTAAAACAAAAGTACACCATGTCAAGACATGTACTGTATGAAATTAAAGTCATTCAATTCGTTAGAACCAAGACTTTTAAAGGTGATATCGCTACTCTCATGGAATTGTATCTGCCAATTTGAGAAGGATTTCCTGTGATACAAATGCATTATTGCTCCTATAGCCATACTTTTCTGGCCATCGATTTTGCACATTAATTATGCAATTGCATGTATAGGCCTGAGGCAATCAAAAGAGCTCATCTGGGATTTGAATGGCAGACCGCTCACACCCAAAGCGAGAATCATACCTCTAAAGCAACAAGCCTCTTGGCATCAAAACATACCACTTGGTTATGGTCTCAGACTAAGTGGCTCGAGGAAAAAGCAGGACTATCTTCTAGTCCTGATCTGAAAAACATAAGGAGTTTAAAAAGACAGAGGCTTGTTGGTCTAGGGGTATGATTCTCGCTTCGGGTGTGAGAGGTCCCGGGTTCAAATCCCAGACAAGCCCAATTTGCTGTTATAGGAAAAGCTCTTCTTTAAGATTGGGCAGTCAGGATAGCACGTGATGCTGTAAACATTAGACGAAACTTCTGTTTGCTGTGGATCTGCAAGGTGTTATGGAAAATAATCAATGAAATGCAGTATTCATTCCGTGTATACTCATTGAGTTGCACATTAAAGAACTGGAGATGTAGGTTTTTTGTAAGACTGTTGGTGGATCTGTTCACGGCCTTATTTTCAGCAGTTATATAAAGCATAACAGTTTAAGCACAAAAGAAAACTTCCTCTCACAAACGTTCTTTTAAGTCTGCCTATTTCTAAAATACTTTATGGCTTTTACCTGGAAATCCCATGCAATTCCATTAAGAGACTCTTACCCTGGTAGTATGAAACTTATTCACACTTTCAGTAATATGGCCAAAACATCTCCCTTACGAGTGGGGTTCAAAAGCAAATCACAATTGTCAGTGACCCACAGGAGAGAGCAGCGGGTTTGTCACTCAATGGCCTTCAAGCACTGGTAATATCCAATTGTTGTAAAACTGCTCAAACATAAAATACATGTACCTCTGAGGTGCCATTGAGCAAAAAAATGAAAATGAAGAGAACTACAAGTATCAAACAATGATATCTCGCTTAACAGGACAAGTTTATTCCTGAAAAGACTTTCAGCCTATCCCTGTTCAAATATTTAAGAAAGGTCAGAAATGAGTTTGGCACAACGTCTTGTGAATTTGCTTTCAGATATTGGCCCCCTTGCTTTGGTCTCAACTTTGACTTTTGCCAGAGTCGTAAAACAAAAAGTACACCATGTCAAGACATGTACTGTATGAAATGAAAGTCATTCAATTCGTTAGAACCAAGACTTTTAAAGGTGATATCGCTACTCTCATGGAATTGCATCTGCCAATTTGAGAAAGGATTTCCTGTGATACAGATGCAAAATTGCTCCTATAGCCATACTTTTCTGGCCATCGATTTTGCACATTAATTATGCAATTGCATGTATAGGCCAGAAGCAATCAAAAGGCCTCATCTGGGATTTGAATGGCAGACCGCTCACACCCAAAGCGAGAATCATACCTCTAAAGCAACAAGCCTCTTGGCATCAAAACATACCACTTGGTTATGGTCTCAGACTAAGTGGCTCGAGGAAAAAGCAGGACTATCTTCTAGTCCTGATCTGAAAAACATAAGGAGTTTAAAAAGACAGAGGCTTGTTGGTCTAGGGGTATGATTCTCGCTTCGGGTGTGAGAGGTCCCGGGTTCAAATCCCAGACAAGCCCAATTTGCTGTTATAGGAAAAGCTCTTCTTTAAGATTGGGCAGTCAGGATAGCACGTGATGCTGTAAACATTAGACGAAACTTCTGTTTGCTGTGGATCTGCAAGGTGTTATGGAAAATAATCAATGAAATGCAGTATTCATTCCGTGTATACTCATTGAGTTGCACATTAAAGAACTGGAGATGTAGGTCGTTTGTAAGACTGTTGGTGGATCTGTTCACGGTCTTATTTTCAGCAGTTATATAAAGCATAACAGTTTAAGCACAAAAGAAAACTTCCTCTCACAAACGTTCTTTTAAGTCTGCCTATTTCTAAAATACTTTATGGCTTTTACCTGAAAATCCCATGCAATTCCATTAAGAGACTCTTACCCTGGTAGTATGAAACTTATTCACACTTTCAGTAATATGGCCAAAACATCTCCCTTACGAGTGGGGTTCAAAAGCAAATCACAATTGTAAGTGACCCACAGGAGAGAGCAGCGGGTTTGTCACTCAATGGCCTTCAAGCACTGGTAATATCCAATTGTTGTAAAACTGCTCAAACATAAAATACATGTACCTCTGAGGTGCCATTGAGCAAAAAAATGAAAATGAAGAGAACTACAAGTATCAAACAATGATATCTCGCTTAACAGGACAAGTTTATTCCTGAAAAGACTTTCAGCCTATCCCTGTTCAAATATTTAAGAAAGGTCAGAAATGAGTTTGGCACAACGTCTTGTGAATTTGCTTTCAGATATTGGCCCCCTTGCTTTGGTCTCAACTTTGACTTTTGCCAGAGTCGTAAAACAAAAAGTACACCATGTCAAGACATGTACTGTATGAAATGAAAGTCATTCAATTCGTTAGAACCAAGACTTTTAAAGGTGATATCGCTACTCTCATGGAATTGCATCTGCCAATTTGAGAAGGATTTCCTGTGATACAGATGCAAAATTACTCCTATAGCCATACTTTTCTGGCCATCGATTTTGCACATTAATTATGCAATTGCATGTATAGGCCAGAAGCAATCAAAAGGGCTCATATGGGATTTGAATGGCAGACCGCTCACACCCAAAGCGAGAATCATACCTCTAAAGCAACAAGCCTCTTGGCATCAAAACATACCACTTGGTTATGGTCTCAGACTAAGTGGCTCGAGGAAAAAGCAGGACTATCTTCTAGTCCTGATCTGAAAAAAATAAGGCATTTAAAAAGACAGAGGCTTGTTGGTCTAGGGGTATGATTCTCGCTTCGGGTGTGAGAGGTCCCGGGTTCAAATCCCGGACAAGCCCAATTTGCTGTTATAGGAAAAGCTCTTCTTTAAGATTGGGCAGTCAGGATAGCACGTGATGCTGTAAACAGTAGACGAAACTTCTGTTTGCTGTGGATCTGCAAGGTGTTTCGGAAAACAATCAATGAAATCCAGTATTCATTCCGTATATACTCATTGAGTTGCACATTAAAGAACTGTAGATGTAGGTCGTTTGTAAGACTGTTGGTGGATCTGTTCACAGTCTTGTTTTCAGCAGTTATATAAAGCATAACAGTTTAAGCACAAAAGAAAACTTCCTCTCACAAACGTTCTTTTAAGTCTGCCTATTTCTAAAATACTTTATGGCTTTTACCTGGAAATCCCATGCAATTCCATTAAGAGACTCTTACCCTGGTAGTATGAAACTTATTCACACTTTCAGTAATATGGCCAAAACATCTCCCTTACGAGTGGGGTTCAAAAGCAAATCACAATTGTCAGTGACCCACAGGAGAGAGCAGCGGGTTTGTCACTCAATGGCCTTCAAGAACTGGTAATATCCAATTGTTGTAAAACTGCTCTAACATAAAATACATGTACCTCTGAGGTGCCATTGAGCAAAAAAATGAAGATGAAGAGAACTACAAGTATCAAACAATGATATCTCGCTTAACAGGACAAGTTTATTCCTGAAAAGACTTTCAGCCTATCCCTGTTCAAATATTTAAGAAAGGTCAGAAATGAGTTTGGCACAACGTCTTGTGAATTTGCTTTCAGATATTGGCCCCCTTGCTTTGGTCTCAACTTTGACTTTTGCCAGAGTCGTAAAACAAAAAGTACACCATGTCAAGACATGTACTGTATGAAATGAAAGTCATTCAATTCGTTAGAACCAAGACTTTTAAAGGTGATATCGCTACTCTCATGGAATTGCATCTGCCAATTTGAGAAGGATTTCCTGTGATACAGATGCAAAATTGCTCCTATAGCCATACTTTTCTGGCCATCGATTTTGCACATTAATTATGCAATTGCATGTATAGGCCAGAAGCAATCAAAAGGCCTCATCTGGGATTTGAATGGCAGACCGCTCACACCCAAAGCGAGAATCATACCTCTAAAGCAACAAGCCTCTTGGCATCAAAACATACCACTTGGTTATGGTCTCAGACTAAGTGGCTCGAGGAAAAAGCAGGACTATCTTCTAGTCCTGATCTGAAAAACATAAGGAGTTTAAAAAGACAGAGGCTTGTTGGTCTAGGGGTATGATTCTCGCTTCGGGTGTGAGAGGTCCCGGGTTCAAATCCCGGACAAGCCCAATTTGCTGTTATAGGAAAAGCTCTTCTTTAAGATTGGGCAGTCAGGATAGCACGTGATGCTGTAAACATTAGACGAAACTTCTGTTTGCTGTGGATCTGCAAGGTGTTATGGAAAATAATCAATGAAATGCAGTATTCATTCCGTGTATACTTATTGAGTTGCACATTAAAGAACTGTAGATGTAGGTCGTTTGTAAGACTGTTGGTGGATCTGTTCACGGTCTTGTTTTCAGTAGTTATATCAAGCATAAAAGCTTAAGCACAAAAGAAAACTTCCTCTCACAAACGTTCTTTTAAGTCTGCCTATTTCTAAAATACTTTATGGCTTTTACCTGAAAATCCCATGCAATTCCATTAAGAGACTCTTACCCTGGTAGTATGAAACTTATTCACACTTTCAGTAATATGGCCAAAACATCTCCCTTACGAGTGGGGTTCAAAAGCAAATCACAATTGTAAGTGACCCACAGGAGAGAGCAGCGGGTTTGTCACTCAATGGCCTTCAAGCACTGGTAATATCCAATTGTTGTAAAACTGCTCAAACATAAAATACATGTACCTCTGAGGTGCCATTGAGCAAAAAAATGAAAATGAAGAGAACTACAAGTATCAAACAATGATATCTCGCTTAACAGGACAAGTTTATTCCTGAAAAGACTTTCAGCCTATCCCTGTTCAAATATTTAAGAAAGGTCAGAAATGAGTTTGGCACAACGTCTTGTGAATTTGCTTTCAGATATTGGCCCCCTTGCTTTGGTCTCAACTTTGACTTTTGCCAGAGTCGTAAAACAAAAAGTACACCATGTCAAGACATGTACTGTATGAAATGAAAGTCATTCAATTCGTTAGAACCAAGACTTTTAAAGGTGATATCGCTACTCTCATGGAATTGCATCTGCCAATTTGAGAAGGATTTCCTGTGATACAGATGCAAAATTGCTCCTATAGCCATACTTTTCTGGCCATCGATTTTGCACATTAATTATGCAATTGCATGTATAGGCCAGAAGCAATCAAAAGGGCTCATCTGGGATTTGAATGGCAGACCGCTCACACCCAAAGCGAGAATCATACCTCTAAAGCAACAAGCCTCTTGGCATCAAAACATACCACTTGGTTATGGTCTCAGACTAAGTGGCTCGAGGAAAAAGCAGGACTATCTTCTAGTCCTGATCTGAAAAAAATAAGGCATTTAAAAAGACAGAGGCTTGTTGGTCTAGGGGTATGATTCTCGCTTCGGGTGTGAGAGGTCCCGGGTTCAAATCCCGGACAAGCCCAATTTGCTGTTATAGGAAAAGCTCTTCTTTAAGATTGGGCAGTCAGGATAGCACGTGATGCTGTAAACAGTAGACGAAACTTCTGTTTGCTGTGGATCTGCAAGGTGTTTCGGAAAACAATCAATGAAATCCAGTATTCATTCCGTATATACTCATTGAGTTGCACATTAAAGAACTGTAGATGTAGGTCGTTTGTAAGACTGTTGGTGGATCTGTTCACGGCCTTATTTTCAGCAGTTATATAAAGCATAACAGTTTAAGCACAAAAGAAAACTTCCTCTAACAAACGTTCTTTTAAGTCTGCCTATTTCTAAAATACTTTATGGCTTTTACCTGGAAATCCCATGCAATTCCATTAAGAGACTCTTACCCTGGTAGTATGAAACTTATTCACACTTTCAGTAATATGGCCAAAACATCTCCCTTACGAGTGGGGTTCAAAAGCAAATCACAAATGTCAGTGACCCAAAGGACTCACAGGAGAGAGCAGCGGGTTTGTCACTCAATGGCTTTCAAGCACTGGTAATATCCAATTGTTGTAAAACTGCTCAAACATAAAATACATGTAAATCTGAGGTGCCATTGAGCAGAAAAATGAAAATGAAGAGAGCTACAAGTATCAAACAATGATATCTCGCTTAACAGGACAAGTTTATTCCTTAAAAGACTTTCAGCCTATTCCTGTTCAAATATTTAAGAAAGGTCAGAAATGAGTTTGGCAAAACGTCTTGTGAATTTGCTTTCAGATATTGGCCCCCTTGCTTTGGTCTCAACTTTGACTTTTGCCAGAGTCGTAAAACAAAAGTACACCATGTCAAGACATGTACTGTATGAAATTAAAGTCATTCAATTCGTTAGAACCAAGACTTTTAAAGGTGATATCGCTACTCTCATGGAATTGTATCTGCCAATTTGAGAAGGATTTCCTGTGATACAAATGCATTATTGCTCCTATAGCCATACTTTTCTGGCCATCGATTTTGCACATTAATTATGCAATTGCATGTATAGGCCAGAAGCAATCAAAAGGCCTCATCTGGGATTTGAATGGCAGACCGCTCACACCCAAAGCGAGAATCATACCTCTAAAGCAACAAGCCTCTTGGCATCAAAACATACCACTTGGTTATGGTCTCAGACTAAGTGGCTCGAGGAAAAAGCAGGACTATCTTCTAGTCCTGATCTGAAAAACATAAGGAGTTTAAAAAGACAGAGGCTTGTTGGTCTAGGGGTATGATTCTCGCTTCGGGTGTGAGAGGTCCCGGGTTCAAATCCCGGACAAGCCCAATTTGCTGTTATAGGAAAAGCTCTTCTTTAAGATTGGGCAGTCAGGATAGCACGTGATGCTGTAAACATTAGACGAAACTTCTGTTTGCTGTGGATCTGCAAGGTGTTATGGAAAATAATCAATGAAATGCAGTATTCATTCCGTGTATACTCATTGAGTTGCACATTAAAGAACTGGAGATGTAGGTCGTTTGTAAGACTGTTGGTGGATCTGTTCACGGTCTTGTTTTCAGTAGTTATATCAAGCATAAAAGCTTAAGCACAAAAGAAAACTTCCTCTCACAAACGTTCTTTTAAGTCTGCCTATTTCTAAAATACTTTATGGCTTTTACCTGGAAATCCCATGCAATTCCATTAAGAGACTCTTACCCTGGTAGTATGAAACTTATTCACACTTTCAGTAATATGGCCAAAACATCTCCCTTACGAGTGGGGTTCAAAAGCAAATCACAATTGTCAGTGACCCACAGGAGAGAGCAGCGGGTTTGTCACTCAATGGCTTTCAAGCACTGGTAATATCCAATTGTTGTAAAACTGCTCAAACATAAAATACATGTAAATCTGAGGTGCCATTGAGCAGAAAAATGAAAATGAAGAGAGCTACAAGTATCAAACAATGATATCTCGCTTAACAGGACAAGTTTATTCCTTAAAAGACTTTCAGCCTATTCCTGTTCAAATATTTAAGAAAGGTCAGAAATGAGTTTGGCAAAACGTCTTGTGAATTTGCTTTCAGATATTGGCCCCCTTGCTTTGGTCTCAACTTTGACTTTTGCCAGAGTCGTAAAACAAAAGTACACCATGTCAAGACATGTACTGTATGAAATTAAAGTCATTCAATTCGTTAGAACCAAGACTTTTAAAGGTGATATCGCTACTCTCATGGAATTGTATCTGCCAATTTGAGAAGGATTTCCTGTGATACAAATGCATTATTGCTCCTATAGCCATACTTTTCTGGCCATCGATTTTGCACATTAATTATGCAATTGCATGTATAGGCCAGAAGCAATCAAAAAGGCTCATCTGGGATTTGAATGGCAGACCGCTCACACCCAAAGCGAGAATCATACCTCTAAAGCAACAAGCCTCTTGGCATCAAAACATACCACTTGGTTATGGTCTCAGACTAAGTGGCTCGAGGAAAAAGCAGGACTATCTTCTAGTCCTGATCTGAAAAAAATAAGGCGCTTAAAAAGACAGAGGCTTGTTGGTCTAGGGGTATGATTCTCGCTTCGGGTGTGAGAGGTCCCAGGTTCAAATCCCGGACAAGCCCAATTTGCTGTTATAGGAAAAGCTCTTCTTTAAGATTGGGCAGTCAGGATAGCACGTGATGCTGTAAACATTAGACGAAACTTCTGTTTGCTGTGGATCTGCAAGGTGTTATGGAAAATAATCAATGAAATGCAGTATTCATTCCGTGTATACTCATTGAGTTGCACATTAAAGAACTGGAGATGTAGGTTTTTTGTAAGACTGTTGGTGGATCTGTTCACGGCCTTATTTTCAGCAGTTATATAAAGCATAACAGTTTAAGCACAAAAGAAAACTTCCTCTCACAAACGTTCTTTTAAGTCTGCCTATTTCTAAAATACTTTATGGCTTTTACCTGGAAATCCCATGCAATTCCATTAAGAGACTCTTACCCTGGTAGTATGAAACTTATTCACACTTTCAGTAATATGGCCAAAACATCTCCCTTACGAGTGGGGTTCAAAAGCAAATCACAATTGTCAGTGACCCACAGGAGAGAGCAGCGGGTTTGTCACTCAATGGCCTTCAAGCACTGGTAATATCCAATTGTTGTAAAACTGCTCAAACATAAAATACATGTACCTCTGAGGTGCCATTGAGCAAAAAAATGAAGATGAAGAGAACTACAAGTATCAAACAATGATATCTCGCTTAACAGGACAAGTTTATTCCTGAAAAGACTTTCAGCCTATTCCTGTTCAAATATTTAAGAAAGGTCAGAAATGAGTTTGGCACAACGTCTTGTGAATTTGCTTTCAGATATTGGCCCCCTTGCTTTGGTCTCAACTTTGACTTTTGCCAGAGTCGTAAAGCAAAAAGTACACCATGTCAAGACATGTACTGTATGAAATGAAAGTCATTCAATTCGTTAGAACCAAGACTTTTAAAGGTGATATCGCTACTCTCATGGAATTGTATCTGCCAATTTGAGAAGGATTTCCTGTGATACAAATGCATTATTGCTCCTATAGCCATACTTTTCTGGCCATCGATTTTGCACATTAATTATGCAATTGCATGTATAGGCCAGAAGCAATCAAAAGAGCTCATCTGGGTTTTGAATGGCAGACCGCTCACACCCAAAGCGAGAATCATACCTCTAAAGCAACAAGCCTCTTGGCATCAAAACATACCACTTGGTTATGGTCTCAGACTAAGTGGCTCGAGGAAAAAGCAGGACTATCTCCTAGTCCTGATCTGAAAAACATAAGGAATTAAAAAAACAGAGGCTTGTTGGTCTAGGGGTATGATTCTCGCTTTGGGTGTGAGAGGTCCCGGGTTCAAATCCCAGACAAGCCCAATTTGCTGTTATATCAAAAGCTCTTTTTTAAGATTGGGCAGTCAGGATAGCACGTGACGCTGTAAACAGTAGACGAAACTTAAGTTTGCTGTGGATCTGAAAGGTGTTTTGGAATATAATCAATGAAATGCTGTATTCAATCCGTATATACTTATTGAGTTGCACATTAAAGAACTGGAGATGTAGGTCGTTTGTAAGACTGTTGGTGGATCTGTTCACGGTCTTGTTTTTAGTAGTTATATGAAGCATAAAAGCTTTAGCACAAAAAAAAACTTCCTCTCACAAACGTTCTTTTAAGTCTGCCTATTTCTAAAATGTTTTATGGCTTGTACCTGAAAATCCCATGCAATTCCATTAAGAGACTCTTACCCTGGTAGTATGAAACTTATTCACACTTTCCGTAATATGGCCAAAACACCTTCTTTACGAGTGGGGTTCAAAAGCAAATCACAAATGTCAGTGACCCAAAGGACTCACAGGAGAGAGCAGCGGGTTTGTCACTCAATGGCTTTCAAGCACTGGTAATATCCAATTGTTGTAAAACTGCTCAAACATAAAATACATGTAAATCTGAGGTGCCATTGAGCAGAAAAATGAAAATGAAGAGAGCTACAAGTATCAAACAATGATATCTCGCTTAACAGGACAAGTTTATTCCTGAAAAGACTTTCAGCCTATTCCTGTTCAAATATTTAAGAAAGGTCAGAAATGAGTTTGGCACAACGTCTTGTGAATTTGCTTTCAGATATTGGCCCCCTTGCTTTGGTCTCAACTTTGACTTTTGCCAGAGTCGTAAAGCAAAAAGTACACCATGTCAAGACATGTACTGTATGAAATGAAAGTCATTCAATTCGTTAGAACCAAGACTTTTAAAGGTGATATCGCTACTCTCATGGAATTGTATCTGCCAATTTGAGAAGGATTTCCTGTGATACAAATGCATTATTGCTCCTATAGCCATACTTTTCTGGCCATCGATTTTGCACATTAATTATGCAATTGCATGTATAGGCCAGAAGCAATCAAAAGGGCTCATCTGGGATTTGAATGGCAGACCGCTCACACCCAAAGCGAGAATCATACCTCTAAAGCAACAAGCCTCTTGGCATCAAAACATACCACTTGGTTATGGTCTCAGACTAAGTGGCTCGAGGAAAAAGCAGGACTATCTTCTAGTCCTGATCTGAAAAACATAAGGAGTTTAAAAAGACAGAGGCTTGTTGGTCTAGGGGTATGATTCTCGCTTCGGGTGTGAGGGGTCCCGGGTTCAAATCCCGGACAAGCCCAATTTGCTGTTATAGGAAAAGCTCTTCTTTAAGATTGGGCAGTCAGGATAGCACGTGATGCTGAAAACATTAGACGAAACTTCTGTTTGCTGTGGATCTGCAAGGTGTTATGGAAAATAATCAATGAAATGCAGTATTCATTCCGTGTATACTCATTGAGTTGCACATTAAAGAACTGGAGATGTAGGTTGTTTGTAAGACTGTTGGTGGATCTGTTCACGGCCTTATTTTCAGCAGTTATATAAAGCATAACAGTTTAAGCACAAAAGAAAACTTCCTCTCACAAACGTTCTTTTAAGTCTGCCTATTTCTAAAATACTTTATGGCTTTTACCTGGAAATCCCATGCAATTCCACTAAGAGACTCTTACCCTGGTAGTATGAAACTTATTCACACTTTCAGTAATATGGCCAAAACATCTCCCTTACGAGTGGGGTTCAAAAGCAAATCACAAATGTCAGTGACCCAAAGGACTCACAGGAGAGAGCAGCGGGTTTGTCACTCAATGGCTTTCAAGCACTGGTAATATCCAATTGTTGTAAAACTGCTCAAACATAAAATACATGTACCTCTGAGGTGCCATTGAGCAAAAAAATGAAGATGAAGAGAACTACAAGTATCAAACAATGATATCTCGCTTAACAGGACAAGTTTATTCCTGAAAAGACTTTCAGCCTATTCCTGTTCAAATATTTAAGAAAGGTCAGAAATGAGTTTGGCACAACGTCTTGTGAATTTGCTTTCAGATATTGGCCCCCTTGCTTTGGTCTCAACTTTGACTTTTGCCAGAGTCGTAAAGCAAAAAGTACACCATGTCAAGACATGTACTGTATGAAATTAAAGTCATTCAATTCGTTAGAACCAAGACTTTTAAAGGTGATATCGCTACTCTCATGGAATTGTATCTGCCAATTTGAGAAGGATTTCCTGTGATACAAATGCATTATTGCTCCTATAGCCATACTTTTCTGGCCATCGATTTTGCACATTAATTATGCAATTGCATGTATAGGCCAGAAGCAATCAAAAGGACTCATCTGGGATTTGAATGGCAGACCGCTCACACCCAAAGCGAGAATCATACCTCTAAAGCAACAAGCCTCTTGGCATTAAAACATACCACTTGGTTATGGTCTCAGACTAAGTGGCTCAAGGAAAAAGCAGGACTATCTTCTAGTCCTGATCAGAAAAACATAAGGAATTATAAAAACAGAGGCTTGTTGGTCTAGGGGTATGATTCTCGCTTTGGGTGTGAGAGGTCCCGGGTTCAAATCCCGGACAAGCCCAATTTGCTGTTATATCAAAAGCTCTTTTTAAAGATTGGGCAGTCAGGATAGCACGTGACGCTGTAAACAGTAGACGAAACTTCTGTTTGCTGTGGATCTGATAGGTGTTTTGGAATATAATCAATGAAATGCTGTATTCAATCCGTATATACTTATTGAGTTGCACATTAAAGAACTGGAGATGTAGGTCGTTTGTAAGACTGTTGGTGGATCTGTTCACGGTCTTGTTTTCAGTAGTTATATCAAGCATAAAAGCTTTAGCACAAAAAAAAACTTCCTCTCACAAACGTTCTTTTAAGTCTGCCTCTTTCTAAAATGCTTTATGGCTTGTACCTGAAAATCCCATGCAATTCCATTAAGAGACTCTAACCCAGGTAGTATGAAACTTATTCACACTTTCAGTAATATGGCCAAAACATCTCCCTTACGAGTGGGGTTCAAAAGCAAATCACAAATGTCAGTGACCCAAAGGACTCACAGGAGAGAGCAGCGGGTTTGTCACTCAATGGCCTTCAAGCACTGGTAATATCCAATTGTTGTAAAACTGCTCAAACATAAAATACATGTACCTCTGAGGTGCCATTGAGCAAAAAAATGAAGATGAAGAGAACTACAAGTATCAAACAATGATATCTCGCTTAACAGGACAAGTTTATTCCTGAAAAGACTTTCAGCCTATTCCTGTTCAAATATTTAAGAAAGGTCAGAAATGAGTTTGGCACAACGTCTTGTGAATTTGCTTTCAGATATTGGCCCCCTTGCTTTGGTCTCAACTTTGACTTTTGCCAGAGTCGTAAAGCAAAAAGTACACCATGTCAAGACATGTACTGTATGAAATTAAAGTCATTCAATTCGTTAGAACCAAGACTTTTAAAGGTGATATCGCTACTCTCATGGAATTGTATCTGCCAATTTGAGAAGGATTTCCTGTGATACAAATGCATTATTGCTCCTATAGCCATACTTTTCTGGCCATCGATTTTGCACATTAATTATGCAATTGCATGTATAGGCCAGAAGCAATCAAAAGAGCTCATCTGGGATTTGAATGGCAGACCGCTCACACCCAAAGCGAGAATCATACCTCTAAAGCAACAAGCCTCTTGGCATCAAAACATACCACTTGGTTATGGTCTCAGACTAAGTGGCTCGAGGAAAAAGCAGGACTATCTCCTAGTCCTGATCTGAAAAACATAAGGAGTTTAAAAAGACAGAGGCTTGTTGGTCTAGGGGTATGATTCTCGCTTTGGGTGTGAGAGGTCCCGGGTTCAAATCCCAGACAAGCCCAATTTGCTGTTATATCAAAAGCTCTTTTTTAAGATTGGGCAGTCAGGATAGCACGTGACGCTGTAAACAGTAGACGAAACTTAAGTTTGCTGTGGATCTGAAAGGTGTTTTGGAATATAATCAATGAAATGCTGTATTCAATCCGTATATACTTATTGAGTTGCACATTAAAGAACTGGAGATGTAGGTCGTTTGTAAGACTGTTGGTGGATCTGTTCACGGTCTTGTTTTTAGTAGTTATATGAAGCATAAAAGCTTTAGCACAAAAAAAAACTTCCTCTCACAAACGTTCTTTTAAGTCTGCCTATTTCTAAAATGTTTTATGGCTTGTACCTGAAAATCCCATGCAATTCCATTAAGAGACTCTTACCCTGGTAGTATGAAACTTATTCACACTTTCCGTAATATGGCCAAAACACCTTCTTTACGAGTGGGGTTCAAAAGCAAATCACAAATGTCAGTGACCCAAAGGACCCACAGGAGAGAGCAGCGGGTTTGTCACTCAATGGCTTTCAAGCACTGGTAATATCCAATTGTTGTAAAACTGCTCAAACATAAAATACATGTAAATCTGAGGTGCCATTGAGCAGAAAAATGAAAATGAAGAGAGCTACAAGTATCAAACAATGATATCTCGCTTAACAGGACAAGTTTATTCCTGAAAAGACTTTCAGCCTATTCCTGTTCAAATATTTAAGAAAGGTCAGAAATGAGTTTGGCACAACGTCTTGTGAATTTGCTTTCAGATATTGGCCCCCTTGCTTTGGTCTCAACTTTGACTTTTGCCAGAGTCGTAAAGCAAAAAGTACACCATGTCAAGACATGTACTGTATGAAATGAAAGTCATTCAATTCGTTAGAACCAAGACTTTTAAAGGTGATATCGCTACTCTCATGGAATTGTATCTGCCAATTTGAGAAGGATTTCCTGTGATACAAATGCATTATTGCTCCTATAGCCATACTTTTCTGGCCATCGATTTTGCACATTAATTATGCAATTGCATGTATAGGCCAGAAGCAATCAAAAAGGCTCATCTGGGATTTGAATGGCAGACCGCTCACACCCAAAGCGAGAATCATACCTCTAAAGCAACAAGCCTCTTGGCATCAAAACATACCACTTGGTTATGGTCTCAGACTAAGTGGCTCGAGGAAAAAGCAGGACTATCTTCTAGTCCTGATCTGAAAAAAATAAGGCGCTTAAAAAGACAGAGGCTTGTTGGTCTAGGGGTATGATTCTCGCTTCGGGTGTGAGAGGTCCCAGGTTCAAATCCCGGACAAGCCCAATTTGCTGTTATAGGAAAAGCTCTTCTTTAAGATTGGGCAGTCAGGATAGCACGTGATGCTGTAAACAGTAGACGAAACTTCTGTTTGCTGTGGATCTGCAAGGTGTTTCGGAAAACAATCAATGAAATCCAGTATTCATTCCGTATATACTCATTGAGTTGCACATTAAAGAACTGGAGATGTAGGTCGTTTGTAAGACTGTTGGTGGATCTGTTCACAGTCTTGTTTTCAGCAGTTATATAAAGCATAACAGTTTAAGCACAAAAGAAAACTTCCTCTCACAAACGTTCTTTTAAGTCTGCCTATTTCTAAAATACTTTATGGCTTTTACCTGGAATTCCCATGCAATTCCATTAAGAGACTCTTACCCTGGTAGTATGAAACTTATTCACACTTTCAGTAATATGGCCAAAACATCTCCCTTACGAGTGGGGTTCAAAAGCAAATCACAATTGTCAGTGACCCACAGGAGAGAGCAGCGGGTTTGTCACTCAATGGCCTTCAAGAACTGGTAATATCCAATTGTTGTAAAACTGCTCAAACATAAAATACATGTAAATCTGAGGTGCCATTGAGCAGAAAAATGAAAATGAAGAGAGCTACAAGTATCAAACAATGATATCTCGCTTAACAGGACAAGTTTATTCCTGAAAAGACTTTCAGCCTATTCCTGTTCAAATATTTAAGAAAGGTCAGAAATGAGTTTGGCACAACGTCTTGTGAATTTGCTTTCAGATATTGGCCCCCTTGCTTTGGTCTCAACTTTGACTTTTGCCAGAGTCGTAAAGCAAAAAGTACACCATGTCAAGACATGTACTGTATGAAATGAAAGTCATTCAATTCGTTAGAACCAAGACTTTTAAAGGTGATATCGCTACTCTCATGGAATTGTATCTGCCAATTTGAGAAGGATTTCCTGTGATACAAATGCATTATTGCTCCTATAGCCATACTTTTCTGGCCATCGATTTTGCACATTAATTATGCAATTGCATGTATAGGCCAGAAGCAATCAAAAGGGCTCATCTGGGATTTGAATGGCAGACCGCTCACACCCAAAGCGAGAATCATACCTCTAAAGCAACAAGCCTCTTGGCATCAAAACATACCACTTGGTTATGGTCTCAGACTAAGTGGCTCGAGGAAAAAGCAGGACTATCTTCTAGTCCTGATCTGAAAAACATAAGGAGTTTAAAAAGACAGAGGCTTGTTGGTCTAGGGGTATGATTCTCGCTTCGGGTGTGAGGGGTCCCGGGTTCAAATCCCGGACAAGCCCAATTTGCTGTTATAGGAAAAGCTCTTCTTTAAGATTGGGCAGTCAGGATAGCACGTGATGCTGAAAACATTAGACGAAACTTCTGTTTGCTGTGGATCTGCAAGGTGTTATGGAAAATAATCAATGAAATGCAGTATTCATTCCGTGTATACTCATTGAGTTGCACATTAAAGAACTGGAGATGTAGGTTGTTTGTAAGACTGTTGGTGGATCTGTTCACGGCCTTATTTTCAGCAGTTATATAAAGCATAACAGTTTAAGCACAAAAGAAAACTTCCTCTCACAAACGTTCTTTTAAGTCTGCCTATTTCTAAAATACTTTATGGCTTTTACCTGGAAATCCCATGCAATTCCACTAAGAGACTCTTACCCTGGTAGTATGAAACTTATTCACACTTTCAGTAATATGGCCAAAACATCTCCCTTACGAGTGGGGTTCAAAAGCAAATCACAATTGTCAGTGACCCACAGGAGAGAGCAGCGGGTTTGTCACTCAATGGCCTTCAAGCACTGGTAATATCCAATTGTTGTAAAACTGCTCAAACATAAAATACATGTACCTCTGAGGTGCCATTGAGCAAAAAAATGAAGATGAAGAGAACTACAAGTATCAAACAATGATATCTCGCTTAACAGGACAAGTTTATTCCTGAAAAGACTTTCAGCCTATTCCTGTTCAAATATTTAAGAAAGGTCAGAAATGAGTTTGGCACAACGTCTTGTGAATTTGCTTTCAGATATTGGCCCCCTTGCTTTGGTCTCAACTTTGACTTTTGCCAGAGTCGTAAAGCAAAAAGTACACCATGTCAAGACATGTACTGTATGAAATGAAAGTCATTCAATTCGTTAGAACCAAGACTTTTAAAGGTGATATCGCTACTCTCATGGAATTGTATCTGCCAATTTGAGAAGGATTTCCTGTGATACAAATGCATTATTGCTCCTATAGCCATACTTTTCTGGCCATCGATTTTGCACATTAATTATGCAATTGCATGTATAGGCCAGAAGCAATCAAAAGGACTCATCTGGGATTTGAATGGCAGACCGCTCACACCCAAAGCGAGAATCATACCTCTAAAGCAACAAGCCTCTTGGCATTAAAACATACCACTTGGTTATGGTCTCAGACTAAGTGGCTCAAGGAAAAAGCAGGACTATCTTCTAGTCCTGATCAGAAAAACATAAGGAATTATAAAAACAGAGGCTTGTTGGTCTAGGGGTATGATTCTCGCTTTGGGTGTGAGAGGTCCCGGGTTCAAATCCCGGACAAGCCCAATTTGCTGTTATATCAAAAGCTCTTTTTTAAGATTGGGCAGTCAGGATAGCACGTGACGCTGTAAACAGTAGACGAAACTTCTGTTTGCTGTGGATCTGATAGGTGTTTTGGAATATAATCAATGAAATGCTGTATTCAATCCGTATATACTTATTGAGTTGCACATTAAAGAACTGGAGATGTAGGTCGTTTGTAAGACTGTTGGTGGATCTGTTCACGGTCTTGTTTTCAGTAGTTATATCAAGCATAAAAGCTTTAGCACAAAAAAAAACTTCCTCTCACAAACGTTCTTTTAAGTCTGCCTCTTTCTAAAATGCTTTATGGCTTGTACCTGAAAATCCCATGCAATTCCATTAAGAGACTCTAACCCTGGTAGTATGAAACTTATTCACACTTTCAGTAATATGGCCAAAACACCTCCTTTACGAGTGGGGTTCAAAAGCAAATCACAAATGTCAGTGACCCAAAGGACTCACAGGAGAGAGCAGCGGGTTTGTCACTCAATGGCTTTCAAGCACTGGTAATATCCAATTGTTGTAAAACTGCTCAAACATAAAATACATGTAAATCTGAGGTGCCATTGAGCAGAAAAATGAAAATGAAGAGAGCTACAAGTATCAAACAATGATATCTCGCTTAACAGGACAAGTTTATTCCTGAAAAGACTTTCAGCCTATTCCTGTTCAAATATTTAAGAAAGGTCAGAAATGAGTTTGGCACAACGTCTTGTGAATTTGCTTTCAGATATTGGCCCCCTTGCTTTGGTCTCAACTTTGACTTTTGCCAGAGTCGTAAAGCAAAAAGTACACCATGTCAAGACATGTACTGTATGAAATGAAAGTCATTCAATTCGTTAGAACCAAGACTTTTAAAGGTGATATCGCTACTCTCATGGAATTGTATCTGCCAATTTGAGAAGGATTTCCTGTGATACAAATGCATTATTGCTCCTATAGCCATACTTTTCTGGCCATCGATTTTGCACATTAATTATGCAATTGCATGTATAGGCCAGAAGCAATCAAAAGGCTCATCTGGGATTTGAATGGCAGACCGCTCACACCCAAAGCGAGAATCATACCTCTAAAGCAACAAGCCTCTTGGCATCAAAACATACCACTTGGTTATGGTCTCAGACTAAGTGGCTCGAGGAAAAAGCAGGACTATCTTCTAGTCCTGATCTGAAAAACATAAGGAATTAAAAAAACAGAGGCTTGTTGGTCTAGGGGTATGATTCTCGCTTTGGGTGTGAGAGGTCCCGGGTTCAAATCCCGGACAAGCCCAATTTGCTGTTATATCAAAAGCTCTTTTTTAAGATTGGGCAGTCAGGATAGCACGTGACGCTGTAAACAGTAGACGAAACTTCTGTTTGCTGTGGATCTGCAAGGTGTTTTGGAATATAATCAATGAAATGCTGTATTCAATCCGTATATACTTATTGAGTTGCACATTAAAGAACTGGAGATGTAGGTCGTTTGTAAGACTGTTGGTGGATCTGTTCACGGTCTTGTTTTCAGTAGTTATATAAAGCATAAAAGCTTTAGCACAAAAAAAAACTTCCTCTCACAAACGTTCTTTTAAGTCTGCCTATTTCTAAAATACTTTATGGCTTGTACCTGAAAATCCCATGCAATTCCATTAAGAGACTCTTACCCTGGTAGTATGAAACTTATTCACACTTTCAGTAATATGGCCAAAACACCTCCCTTACGAGTGGGGTTCAAAAGCAAATCACAAATGTCAGTGACCCAAAGGACTCACAGGAGAGAGCAGCGGGTTTGTCACTCAATGGCCTTCAAGAACTGGTAATATCCAATTGTTGTAAAACTGCTCAAACATAAAATACATGTAAATCTGAGGTGCCATTGAGCAGAAAAATGAAAATGAAGAGAGCTACAAGTATCAAACAATGATATCTCGCTTAACAGGACAAGTTTATTCCTGAAAAGACTTTCAGCCTATTCCTGTTCAAATATTTAAGAAAGGTCAGAAATGAGTTTGGCACAACGTCTTGTGAATTTGCTTTCAGATATTGGCCCCCTTGCTTTGGTCTCAACTTTGACTTTTGCCAGAGTCGTAAAGCAAAAAGTACACCATGTCAAGACATGTACTGTATGAAATGAAAGTCATTCAATTCGTTAGAACCAAGACTTTTAAAGGTGATATCGCTACTCTCATGGAATTGTATCTGCCAATTTGAGAAGGATTTCCTGTGATACAAATGCATTATTGCTCCTATAGCCATACTTTTCTGGCCATCGATTTTGCACATTAATTATGCAATTGCATGTATAGGCCAGAAGCAATCAAAAGGGCTCATCTGGGATTTGAATGGCAGACCGCTCACACCCAAAGCGAGAATCATACCTCTAAAGCAACAAGCCTCTTGGCATCAAAACATACCACTTGGTTATGGTCTCAGACTAAGTGGCTCGAGGAAAAAGCAGGACTATCTTCTAGTCCTGATCTGAAAAACATAAGGAGTTTAAAAAGACAGAGGCTTGTTGGTCTAGGGGTATGATTCTCGCTTCGGGTGTGAGGGGTCCCGGGTTCAAATCCCGGACAAGCCCAATTTGCTGTTATAGGAAAAGCTCTTCTTTAAGATTGGGCAGTCAGGATAGCACGTGATGCTGAAAACATTAGACGAAACTTCTGTTTGCTGTGGATCTGCAAGGTGTTATGGAAAATAATCAATGAAATGCAGTATTCATTCCGTGTATACTCATTGAGTTGCACATTAAAGAACTGGAGATGTAGGTTGTTTGTAAGACTGTTGGTGGATCTGTTCACGGCCTTATTTTCAGCAGTTATATAAAGCATAACAGTTTAAGCACAAAAGAAAACTTCCTCTCACAAACGTTCTTTTAAGTCTGCCTATTTCTAAAATACTTTATGGCTTTTACCTGGAAATCCCATGCAATTCCACTAAGAGACTCTTACCCTGGTAGTATGAAACTTATTCACACTTTCAGTAATATGGCCAAAACATCTCCTTTACGAGTGGGGTTCAAAAGCAAATCACAAATGTCAGTGACCCAAAGGACTCACAGGAGAGAGCAGCGGGTTTGTCACTCAATGGCTTTCAAGCACTGGTAATATCCAATTGTTGTAAAACTGCTCAAACATAAAATACATGTAAATCTGAGGTGCCATTGAGCAGAAAAATGAAAATGAAGAGAGCTACAAGTATCAAACAATGATATCTCGCTTAACAGGACAAGTTTATTCCTGAAAAGACTTTCAGCCTATTCCTGTTCAAATATTTAAGAAAGGTCAGAAATGAGTTTGGCACAACGTCTTGTGAATTTGCTTTCAGATATTGGCCCCCTTGCTTTGGTCTCAACTTTGACTTTTGCCAGAGTCGTAAAGCAAAAAGTACACCATGTCAAGACATGTACTGTATGAAATGAAAGTCATTCAATTCGTTAGAACCAAGACTTTTAAAGGTGATATCGCTACTCTCATGGAATTGTATCTGCCAATTTGAGAAGGATTTCCTGTGATACAAATGCATTATTGCTCCTATAGCCATACTTTTCTGGCCATCGATTTTGCACATTAATTATGCAATTGCATGTATAGGCCAGAAGCAATCAAAAGGACTCATCTGGGATTTGAATGGCAGACCGCTCACACCCAAAGCGAGAATCATACCTCTAAAGCAACAAGCCTCTTGGCATTAAAACATACCACTTGGTTATGGTCTCAGACTAAGTGGCTCAAGGAAAAAGCAGGACTATCTTCTAGTCCTGATCTCAGAAAAACATAAGGAATTTAAAAAACAGAGGCTTGTTGGTCTAGGGGTATGATTCTCGCTTTGGGTGTGAGAGGTCCCGGGTTCAAATCCCGGACAAGCCCAATTTGCTGTTATATCAAAAGCTCTTTTTTAAGATTGGGCAGTCAGGATAGCACGTGACGCTGTAAACAGTAGACGAAACTTCTGTTTGCTGTGGATCTGATAGGTGTTTTGGAATATAATCAATGAAATGCTGTATTCAATCCGTATATACTTATTGAGTTGCACATTAAAGAACTGGAGATGTAGGTCGTTTGTAAGACTGTTGGTGGATCTGTTCACGGTCTTGTTTTCAGTAGTTATATCAAGCATAAAAGCTTTAGCACAAAAAAAAACTTCCTCTCACAAACGTTCTTTTAAGTCTGCCTCTTTCTAAAATGCTTTATGGCTTGTACCTGGAAATCCCATGCAATTCCACTAAGAGACTCTTACCCTGGTAGTATGAAACTTATTCACACTTTCAGTAATATGGCCAAAACACCTCCCTTACGAGTGGGGTTCAAAAGCAAATCACAAATGTCAGTGACCCAAAGGACTCACAGGAGAGAGCAGCGGGTTTGTCACTCAATGGCTTTCAAGCACTGGTAATATCCAATTGTTGTAAAACTGCTCAAACATAAAATACATGTAAATCTGAGGTGCCATTGAGCAGAAAAATGAAAATGAAGAGAGCTACAAGTATCAAACAATGATATCTCGCTTAACAGGACAAGTTTATTCCTGAAAAGACTTTCAGCCTATTCCTGTTCAAATATTTAAGAAAGGTCAGAAATGAGTTTGGCACAACGTCTTGTGAATTTGCTTTCAGATATTGGCCCCCTTGCTTTGGTCTCAACTTTGACTTTTGCCAGAGTCGTAAAGCAAAAAGTACACCATGTCAAGACATGTACTGTATGAAATGAAAGTCATTCAATTCGTTAGAACCAAGACTTTTAAAGGTGATATCGCTACTCTCATGGAATTGTATCTGCCAATTTGAGAAGGATTTCCTGTGATACAAATGCATTATTGCTCCTATAGCCATACTTTTCTGGCCATCGATTTTGCACATTAATTATGCAATTGCATGTATAGGCCAGAAGCAATCAAAAGGACTCATCTGGGATTTGAATGGCAGACCGCTCACACCCAAAGCGAGAATCATACCTCTAAAGCAACAAGCCTCTTGGCATTAAAACATACCACTTGGTTATGGTCTCAGACTAAGTGGCTCAAGGAAAAAGCAGGACTATCTTCTAGTCCTGATCTGAAAAACATAAGGAATTTAAAAAACAGAGGCTTGTTGGTCTAGGGGTATGATTCTCGCTTTGGGTGTGAGAGGTCCCGGGTTCAAATCCCAGACAAGCCCAATTTGCTGTTATATCAAAAGCTCTTTTTTAAGATTGGGCAGTCAGGATAGCACGTGACGCTGTAAACAGTAGACGAAACTTCTGTTTGCTGTGGATCTGATAGGTGTTTTGGAATATAATCAATGAAATGCTGTATTCAATCCGTATATACTTATTGAGTTGCACATTAAAGAACTGGAGATGTAGGTCGTTTGTAAGACTGTTGGTGGATCTGTTCACGGTCTTGTTTTCAGTAGTTATATCAAGCATAAAAGCTTTAGCACAAAAAAAAACTTCCTCTCACAAACGTTCTTTTAAGTCTGCCTCTTTCTAAAATGCTTTATGGCTTGTACCTGAAAATCCCATGCAATTCCATTAAGAGACTCTAACCCTGGTAGTATGAAACTTATTCACACTTTCAGTAATATGGCCAAAACACCTCCCTTACGAGTGGGGTTCAAAAGCAAATCACAAATGTCAGTGACCCAAAGGACTCACAGGAGAGAGCAGCGGGTTTGTCACTCAATGGCTTTCAAGCACTGGTAATATCCAATTGTTGTAAAACTGCTCAAACATAAAATACATGTAAATCTGAGGTGCCATTGAGCAGAAAAATGAAAATGAAGAGAGCTACAAGTATCAAACAATGATATCTCGCTTAACAGGACAAGTTTATTCCTGAAAAGACTTTCAGCCTATTCCTGTTCAAATATTTAAGAAAGGTCAGAAATGAGTTTGGCACAACGTCTTGTGAATTTGCTTTCAGATATTGGCCCCCTTGCTTTGGTCTCAACTTTGACTTTTGCCAGAGTCGTAAAGCAAAAAGTACACCATGTCAAGACATGTACTGTATGAAATTAAAGACATTCAATTCGTTAGAACCAAGACTTTTAAAGGTGATATCGCTACTCTCATGGAATTGTATCTGCCAATTTGAGAAGGATTTCCTGTGATACAGATGCAAAATTGCTCCTATAGCCATACTTTTCTGGCCATCGATTTTGCACATTAATTATGCAATTGCATGTATAGGCCAGAAGCAATCAAAAAGGCTCATCTGGGATTTGAATGGCAGACCGCTCACACCCAAAGCGAGAATCATACCTCTAAAGCAACAAGCCTCTTGGCATCAAAACATACCACTTGGTTATGGTCTCAGACTAAGTGGCTCGAGGAAAAAGCAGGACTATCTTCTAGTCCTGATCTGAAAAACATAAGGAGTTTAAAAAGACAGAGGCTTGTTGGTCTAGGGGTATGATTCTCGCTTCAGGTGTGAGAGGTCCCGGGTTCCAAGCCCAATTTGCTGTTATAGGAAAAGCTCTTCTTTAAGATTGGGCAGTCAGGATAGCACGTGACGCTGTAAACATTAGACGAAACTTCTGTTTGCTGTGGATCTGATAGGTGTTTTGGAATATAATCAATGAAATGCTGTATTCAATCCGTATATACTTATTGAGTTGCACATTAAAGAACTGGAGATGTAGGTCGTTTGTAAGACTGTTGGTGGATCTGTTCACGGTCTTGTTTTCAGTAGTTATATCAAGCATAAAAGCTTTAGCACAAAAAAAACTTCCTCTCACAAACGTTCTTTTAAGTCTGCCTATTTCTAAAATGCTTTATGGCTTGTACCTGAAAATCCCATGCAATTCCATTAAGAGACTCTTACCCTGGTAGTATGAAACTTATTCACACTTTCAGTAATATGGCCAAAACACCTCCCTTACGAGTGGGGTTCAAAAGCAAATCACAAATGTCAGTGACCCAAAGGACTCACAGGAGAGAGCAGCGGGTTTGTCACTCAATGGCTTTCAAGCACTGGTAATATCCAATTGTTGTAAAACTGCTCAAACATAAAATACATGTAAATCTGAGGTGCCATTGAGCAGAAAAATGAAAATGAAGAGAGCTACAAGTATCAAACAATGATATCTCGCTTAACAGGACAAGTTTATTCCTGAAAAGACATTCAGCCTATTCCTGTTCAAATATTTAAGAAAGGTCAGAAATGAGTTTGGCACAACGTCTTGTGAATTTGCTTTCAGATATTGGCCCCCTTGCTTTGGTCTCAACTTTGACTTTTGCCAGAGTCGTAAAGCAAAAAGTACACCATGTCAAGACATGTACTGTATGAAATTAAAGACATTCAATTCGTTAGAACCAAGACTTTTAAAGGTGATATCGCTACTCTCATGGAATTGTATCTGCCAATTTGAGAAGGATTTCCTGTGATACAAATGCATTATTGCTCCTATAGCCATACTTTTCTGGCCATCGATTTTGCACATTAATTATGCAATTGCATGTATAGGCCAGAAGCAATCAAAAAGGCTCATCTGGGATTTGAATGGCAGACCGCTCACACCCAAAGCGAGAATCATACCTCTAAAGCAACAAGCCTCTTGGCATTAAAACATACCACTTGGTTATGGTCTCAGACTAAGTGGCTCAAGGAAAAAGCAGGACTATCTTCTAGTCCTGATCAGAAAAACATAAGGAATTAAAAAAACAGAGGCTTGTTGGTCTAGGGGTATGATTCTCGCTTTGGGTGTGAGAGGTCCCGGGTTCAAATCCCGGACAAGCCCAATTTGCTGTTATATCAAAAGCTCTTTTTTAAGATTGGGCAGTCAGGATAGCACGTGACGCTGTAAACAGTAGACGAAACTTCTGTTTGCTGTGGATCTGATAGGTGTTTTGGAATATAATCAATGAAATGCTGTATTCAATCCGTATATACTTACTGAGTTGCACATTAAAGAACTGGAGATGTAGGTCGTTTGTAAGACTGTTGGTGGATCTGTTCACGGTCTTGTTTTCAGTAGTTATATCAAGCATAAAAGCTTTAGCACAAAAAAAAACTTCCTCTCACAAACGTTCTTTTAAGTCTGCCTCTTTCTAAAATGCTTTATGGCTTGTACCTGAAAATCCCATGCAATTCCATTAAGAGACTCTAACCCAGGTAGTATGAAACTTATTCACACTTTCAGTAATATGGCCAAAACAACTCCTTTACGAGTGGGGTTCAAAAGCAAATCACAAATGTCAGTGACCCAAAGGACTCACAGGAGAGAGCAGCGGGTTTGTCACTCAATGGCTTTCAAGCACTGGTAATATCCAATTGTTGTAAAACTGCTCAAACATAAAATACATGTAAATCTGAGGTGCCATTGAGCAGAAAAATGAAAATGAAGAGAGCTACAAGTATCAAACAATGATATCTCGCTTAACAGGACAAGTTTATTCCTGAAAAGACTTTCAGCCTATTCCTGTTCAAATATTTAAGAAAGGTCAGAAATGAGTTTGGCACAACGTCTTGTGAATTTGCTTTCAGATATTGGCCCCCTTGCTTTGGTCTCAACTTTGACTTTTGCCAGAGTCGTAAAGCAAAAAGTACACCATGTCAAGACATGTACTGTATGAAATTAAAGACATTCAATTCGTTAGAACCAAGACTTTTAAAGGTGATATCGCTACTCTCATGGAATTGTATCTGCCAATTTGAGAAGGATTTCCTGTGATACAAATGCATTATTGCTCCTATAGCCATACTTTTCTGGCCATCGATTTTGCACATTAATTATGCAATTGCATGTATAGGCCAGAAGAAATCAAAAGGACTCATATGGGATTTGAATGGCAGACCGCTCACACCCAAAGCGAGAATCATACCTCTAAAGCAACAAGCCTCTTGGCATTAAAACATACCACTTGGTTATGGTCTCAGACTAAGTGGCTCAAGGAAAAAGCAGGACTATCTTCTAGTCCTGATCAGAAAAACATAAGGAATTATAAAAACAGAGGCTTGTTGGTCTAGGGGTATGATTCTCGCTTTGGGTGTGAAAGGTCCCGGGTTCAAATCCCAGACAAGCCCAATTTGTTGTTATATCAAAAGCTCTTTTTTAAGATTGGGCAGTCAGGATAGCACGTGACGCTGTAAACAGTAGACGAAACTTCTGTTTGCTGTGGATCTGATAGGTGTTTTGGAATATAATCAATGAAATGCTGTATTCAATCCGTATATACTTATTGAGTTGCACATTAAAGAACTGGAGATGTAGGTCGTTTGTAAGACTGTTGGTGGATCTGTTCACGGTCTTGTTTTCAGTAGTTATATCAAGCATAAAAGCTTTAGCACAAAAAAAAACTTCCTCTCACAAACGTTCTTTTAAGTCTGCCTCTTTCTAAAATGCTTTATGGCTTGTACCTGAAAATCCCATGCAATTCCATTAAGAGACTCTTACCCTGGTAGTATGAAACTTATTCACACTTTCAGTAATATGGCCAAAACACCTCCCTTACGAGTGGGGTTCAAAAGCAAATCACAAATGTCAGTGACCCAAAGGACTCACAGGAGAGAGCAGCGGGTTTGTCACTCAATGGCTTTCAAGCACTGGTAATATCCAATTGTTGTAAAACTGCTCAAACATAAAATACATGTAAATCTGAGGTGCCATTGAGCAGAAAAATGAAAATGAAGAGAGCTACAAGTATCAAACAATGATATCTCGCTTAACAGGACAAGTTTATTCCTGAAAAAACTTTCAGCCTATTCCTGTTCAAATATTTAAGAAAGGTCAGAAATGAGTTTGGCACAACCTCTTGTGAATTTGCTTTCAGATATTGGCCCCCTTGCTTTGGTCTCAACTTTGACTTTTGCCAGAGTCGTAAAGCAAAAAGTACACCATGTCAAGACATGTACTGTATGAAATTAAAGACATTCAATTCGTTAGAACCAAGACTTTTAAAGGTGATATCGCTACTCTCATGGAATTGTATCTGCCAATTTGAGAAGGATTTCCTGTGATACAAATGCATTATTGCTCCTATAGCCATACTTTTCTGGCCATCGATTTTGCACATTAATTATGCAATTGCATGTATAGGCCAGAAGCAATCAAAAGGACTCATCTGGGATTTGAATGGCAGACCGCTCACACCCAAAGCGAGAATCATACCTCTAAAGCAACAAGCCTCTTGGCATTAAAACATACCACTTGGTTATGGTCTCAGACTAAGTGGCTCAAGGAAAATCAGGACTATCTTCTAGTCCTGATCAGAAAAACATAAGGAATTAAAAAAACAGAGGCTTGTTGGTCTAGGGGTATGATTCTCGCTTTGGGTGTGAGAGGTCCCGGGTTCAAATCCCGGACAAGCCCAATTTGCTGTTATATCAAAAGCTCTTTTTTAAGATTGGGCAGTCAGGATAGCACGTGACGCTGTAAACAGTAGACGAAACTTCTGTTTGCTGTGGATCTGATAGGTGTTTTGGAATATAATCAATGAAATGCTGTATTCAATCCGTATATACTTATTGAGTTGCACATTAAAGAACTGGAGATGTAGGTCGTTTGTAAGACTGTTGGTGGATCTGTTCACGGTCTTGTTTTCAGTAGTTATATCAAGCATAAAAGCTTTAGCACAAAAAAAAACTTCCTCTCACAAACGTTCTTTTAAGTCTGCCTCTTTCTAAAATGCTTTATGGCTTGTACCTGAAAATCCCATGCAATTCCATTAAGAGACTCTAACCCTGGTAGTATGAAACTTATTCACACTTTCAGTAATATGGCCAAAACATCTCCTTTACGAGTGGGGTTCAAAAGCAAATCACAAATGTCAGTGACCCAAAGGACTCACAGGAGAGACCAGCGGGTTTGTCACTCAATGGCTTTTAAGCACTGGTAATATCCAATTGTTGTAAAACTGCTCAAACATAAAATACATGTAAATCTGAGGTGCCATTGAGCAGAAAAATGAAAATGAAGAGAGCTACAAGTATCAAACAATGATATCTCGCTTAACAGGACAAGTTTATTCCTGAAAAGACTTTCAGCCTATTCCTGTTCAAATATTTAAGAAAGGTCAGAAATGAGTTTGGCACAACGTCTTGTGAATTTGCTTTCAGATATTGGCCCCCTTGCTTTGGTCTCAACTTTGACTTTTGCCAGAGTCGTAAAGCAAAAAGTACACCATGTCAAGACATGTACTGTATGAAATTAAAGACATTCAATTCGTTAGAACCAAGACTTTTAAAGGTGATATCGCTACTCTCATGGAATTGTATCTGCCAATTTGAGAAGGATTTCCTGTGATACAAATGCATTATTGCTCCTATAGCCATACTTTTCTGGCCATCGATTTTGCACATTAATTATGCAATTGCATGTATAGGCCAGAAGCAATCAAAAGGACTCATCTGGGATTTGAATGGCAGACCGCTCACACCCAAAGCGAGAATCATACCTCTAAAGCAACAAGCCTCTTGGCATTAAAACATACCACTTGGTTATGGTCTCAGACTAAGTGGCTCAAGGAAAAAGCAGGACTATCTTCTAGTCCTGATCAGAAAAACATAAGGAATTAAAAAAACAGAGGCTTGTTGGTCTAGGGGTATGATTCTCGCTTTGGGTGTGAGAGGTCCCGGGTTCAAATCCCGGACAAGCCCAATTTGCTGTTATATCAAAAGCTCTTTTTTAAGATTGGGCAGTCAGGATAGCACGTGACGCTGTAAACAGTAGACGAAACTTCTGTTTGCTGTGGATCTGATAGGTGTTTTGGAATATAATCAATGAAATGCTGTATTCAATCCGTATATACTTATTGAGTTGCACATTAAAGAACTGGAGATGTAGGTCGTTTGTAAGACTGTTGGTGGATCTGTTCACGGTCTTGTTTTCAGTAGTTATATCAAGCATAAAAGCTTTAGCACAAAAAAAAACTTCCTCTCACAAACGTTCTTTTAAGTCTGCCTCTTTCTAAAATGCTTTATGGCTTGTACCTGAAAATCCCATGCAATTCCATTAAGAGACTCTAACCCTGGTAGTATGAAACTTATTCACACTTTCAGTAATATGGCCAAAACACCTCCCTTACGAGTGGGGTTCAAAAGCAAATCACAAATGTCAGTGACCCAAAGGACTCACAGGAGAGAGCAGCGGGTTTGTCACTCAATGGCTTTCAAGCACTGGTAATATCCAATTGTTGTAAAACTGCTCAAACATAAAATACATGTAAATCTGAGGTGCCATTGAGCAGAAAAATGAAAATGAAGAGAGCTACAAGTATCAAACAATGATATCTCGCTTAACAGGACAAGTTTATTCCTGAAAAGACTTTCAGCCTATTCCTGTTCAAATATTTAAGAAAGGTCAGAAATGAGTTTGGCACAACGTCTTGTGAATTTGCTTTCAGATATTGGCCCCCTTGCTTTGGTCTCAACTTTGACTTTTGCCAGAGTCGTAAAGCAAAAAGTACACCATGTCAAGACATGTACTGTATGAAATTAAAGTCATTCAATTCGTTAGAACCAAGACTTTTAAAGGTGATATCGCTACTCTCATGGAATTGTATCTGCCAATTTGAGAAGGATTTCCTGTGATACAAATGCATTATTGCTCCTATAGCCATACTTTTCTGGCCATCGATTTTGCACATTAATTATGCAATTGCATGTATAGGCCAGAAGCAATCAAAAGGACTCATCTGGGATTTGAATGGCAGACCGCTCACACCCAAAGCGAGAATCATACCTCTAAAGCAACAAGCCTCTTGGCATTAAAACATACCACTTGGTTATGGTCTCAGACTAAGTGGCTCAAGGAAAAAGCAGGACTATCTTCTAGTCCTGATCAGAAAAACATAAGGAATTAAAAAAACAGAGGCTTGTTGGTCTAGGGGTATGATTCTCGCTTTGGGTGTGAGAGGTCCCGGGTTCAAATCCCGGACAAGCCCAATTTGCTGTTATATCAAAAGCTCTTTTTTAAGATTGGGCAGTCAGGATAGCACGTGACGCTGTAAACAGTAGACGAAACTTCTGTTTGCTGTGGATCTGATAGGTGTTTTGGAATATAATCAATGAAATGCTGTATTCAATCCGTATATACTTATTGAGTTGCACATTAAAGAACTGGAGATGTAGGTCGTTTGTAAGACTGTTGGTGGATCTGTTCACGGTCTTGTTTTCAGTAGTTATATCAAGCATAAAAGCTTTAGCACAAAAAAAAACTTCCTCTCACAAACGTTCTTTTAAGTCTGCCTCTTTCTAAAATGCTTTATGGCTTGTACCTGAAAATCCCATGCAATTCCATTAAGAGACTCTAACCCTGGTAGTATGAAACTTATTCACACTTTCAGTAATATGGCCAAAACACCTCCCTTACGAGTGGGGTTCAAAAGCAAATCACAAATGTCAGTGACCCAAAGGACTCACAGGAGAGAGCAGCGGGTTTGTCACTCAATGGCTTTCAAGCACTGGTAATATCCAATTGTTGTAAAACTGCTCAAACATAAAATACATGTAAATCTGAGGTGCCATTGAGCAGAAAAATGAAAATGAAGAGAGCTACAAGTATCAAACAATGATATCTCGCTTAACAGGACAAGTTTATTCCTGAAAAGACTTTCAGCCTATTCCTGTTCAAATATTTAAGAAAGGTCAGAAATGAGTTTGGCACAACGTCTTGTGAATTTGCTTTCAGATATTGGCCCCCTTGCTTTGGTCTCAACTTTGACTTTTGCCAGAGTCGTAAAGCAAAAAGTACACCATGTCAAGACATGTACTGTATGAAATTAAAGACATTCAATTCGTTAGAACCAAGACTTTTAAAGGTGATATCGCTACTCTCATGGAATTGTATCTGCCAATTTGAGAAGGATTTCCCGTGATACAAATGCATTATTGCTCCTATAGCCATACTTTTCTGGCCATCGATTTTGCACATTAATTATGCAATTGCATGTATAGGCCAGAAGAAATCAAAAGGACTCATCTGGGATTTGAATGGCAGACCGCTCACACCCAAAGCGAGAATCATACCTCTAAAGCAACAAGCCTCTTGGCATTAAAACATACCACTTGGTTATGGTCTCAGACTAAGTGGCTCAAGGAAAAAGCAGGACTATCTTCTAGTCCTGATCTGAAAAACATAAGGAATTAAAAAAACAGAGGCTTGTTGGTCTAGGGGTATGATTCTCGCTTTGGGTGTGAGAGGTCCCGGGTTCAAATCCCGGACAAGCCCAATTTGCTGTTATATCAAAAGCTCTTTTTTAAGATTGGGCAGTCAGGATAGCACGTGACGCTGTAAACAGTAGACGAAACTTCTGTTTGCTGTGGATCTGATAGGTGTTTTGGAATATAATCAATGAAATGCTGTATTCAATCCGTATATACTTATTGAGTTGCACATTAAAGAACTGGAGATGTAGGTCGTTTGTAAGACTGTTGGTGGATCTGTTCACGGTCTTGTTTTCAGTAGTTATATCAAGCATATAAGCTTTAGCACAAAAAAAAACTTCCTCTCACAAACGTTCTTTTAAGTCTGCCTCTTTCTAAAATGCTTTATGGCTTGTACCTGAAAATCCCATGCAATTCCATTAAGAGACTCTAACCCTGGTAGTATGAAACTTATTCACACTTTCAGTAATATGGCCAAAACACCTCCTTTACCAGTGGGGTTCAAAAGCAAATCACAAATGTCAGTGACCCAAAGGACTCACAGGAGAGAGCAGCGGGTTTGTCACTCAATGGCTTTCAAGCACTGGTAATATCCAATTGTTGTAAAACTGCTCAAACATAAAATACATGTAATCTGAGGTGCCATTGAGCAGAAAAATGAAAATGAAGAGAGCTACAAGTATCAAACAATGATATCTCGCTTAACAGGACAAGTTTATTCCTGAAAAGACTTTCAGCCTATTCCTGTTCAAATATTTAAGAAAGGTCAGAAATGAGTTTGGCACAACGTCTTGTGAATTTGCTTTCAGATATTGGCCCCCTTGCTTTGGTCTCAACTTTGACTTTTGCCAGAGTCGTAAAGCAAAAAGTACACCATGTCAAGACATGTACTGTATGAAATTAAAGTCATTCAATTCGTTAGAACCAAGACTTTTAAAGGTGATATCGCTACTCTCATGGAATTGTATCTGCCAATTTGAGAAGGATTTCCTGTGATACAAATGCATTATTGCTCCTATAGCCATACTTTTCTGGCCATCGATTTTGCACATTAATTATGCAATTGCATGTATAGGCCAGAAGAAATCAAAAGGACTCATCTGGGATTTGAATGGCAGACCGCTCACACCCAAAGCGAGAATCATACCTCTAAAGCAACAAGCCTCTTGGCATTAAAACATACCACTTGGTTATGGTCTCAGACTAAGTGGCTCAAGGAAAAAGCAGGACTATCTTCTAGTCCTGATCAGAAAAACATAAGGAATTAAAAAAACAGAGGCTTGTTGGTCTAGGGGTATGATTCTCGCTTTGGGTGTGAGAGGTCCCGGGTTCAAATCCCGGACAAGCCCAATTTGCTGTTATATCAAAAGCTCTTTTTTAAGATTGGGCAGTCAGGATAGCACGTGACGCTGTAAACAGTAGACGAAACTTCTGTTTGCTGTGGATCTGATAGGTGTTTTGGAATATAATCAATGAAATGCTGTATTCAATCCGTATATACTTATTGAGTTGCACATTAAAGAACTGGAGATGTAGGTCGTTTGTAAGACTGTTGGTGGATCTGTTCACGGTCTTGTTTTCAGTAGTTATATCAAGCATAAAAGCTTTAGCACAAAAAAAAACTTCCTCTCACAAACGTTCTTTTAAGTCTGCCTCTTTCTAAAATGCTTTATGGCTTGTACCTGAAAATCCCATGCAATTCCATTAAGAGACTCTAACCCTGGTAGTATGAAACTTATTCACACTTTCAGTAATATGGCCAAAACACCTCCTTTACGAGTGGGGTTCAAAAGCAAATCACAAATGTCAGTGACCCAAAGGACTCACAGGAGAGAGCAGCGGGTTTGTCACTCAATGGCTTTCAAGCACTGGTAATATCCAATTGTTGTAAAACTGCTCAAACATAAAATACATGTAAATCTGAGGTGCCATTGAGCAGAAAAATGAAAATGAAGAGAGCTACAAGTATCAAACAATGATATCTCGCTTAACAGGACAAGTTTATTCCTGAAAAGACTTTCAGCCTATTCCTGTTCAAATATTTAAGAAAGGTCAGAAATGAGTTTGGCACAACGTCTTGTGAATTTGCTTTCAGATATTGGCCCCCTTGCTTTGGTCTCAACTTTGACTTTTGCCAGAGTCGTAAAGCAAAAAGTACACCATGTCAAGACATGTACTGTATGAAATTAAAGTCATTCAATTCGTTAGAACCAAGACTTTTAAAGGTGATATCGCTACTCTCATGGAATTGTATCTGCCAATTTGAGAAGGATTTCCTGTGATACAAATGCATTATTGCTCCTATAGCCATACTTTTCTGGCCATCGATTTTGCACATTAATTATGCAATTGCATGTATAGGCCAGAAGCAATCAAAAGGACTCATCTGGGATTTGAATGGCAGACCGCTCACACCCAAAGCGAGAATCATACCTCTAAAGCAACAAGCCTCTTGGCATTAAAACATACCACTTGGTTATGGTCTCAGACTAAGTGGCTCAAGGAAAAAGCAGGACTATCTTCTAGTCCTGATCAGAAAAACATAAGGAATTAAAAAAACAGAGGCTTGTTGGTCTAGGGGTATGATTCTCGCTTTGGGTGTGAGAGGTCCCGGGTTCAAATCCCGGACAAGCCCAATTTGCTGTTATATCAAAAGCTCTTTTTTAAGATTGGGCAGTCAGGATAGCACGTGACGCTGTAAACAGTAGACGAAACTTCTGTTTGCTGTGGATCTGATAGGTGTTTTGGAATATAATCAATGAAATGCTGTATTCAATCCGTATATACTTATTGAGTTGCACATTAAAGAACTGGAGATGTAGGTCGTTTGTAAGACTGTTGGTGGATCTGTTCACGGTCTTGTTTTCAGTAGTTATATCAAGCATAAAAGCTTTAGCACAAAAAAAAACTTCCTCTCACAAACGTTCTTTTAAGTCTGCCTCTTTCTAAAATGCTTTATGGCTTGTACCTGAAAATCCCATGCAATTCCATTAAGAGACTCTAACCCTGGTAGTATGAAACTTATTCACACTTTCAGTAATATGGCCAAAACACCTCCTTTACGAGTGGGGTTCAAAAGCAAATCACAAATGTCAGTGACCCAAAGGACTCACAGGAGAGACCAGCGGGTTTGTCACTCAATGGCTTTCAAGCACTGGTAATATCCAATTGTTGTAAAACTGCTCAAACATAAAATACATGTAAATCTGAGGTGCCATTGAGCAGAAAAATGAAAATGAAGAGAGCTACAAGTATCAAACAATGATATCTCGCTTAACAGGACAAGTTTATTCCTGAAAAGACTTTCAGCCTATTCCTGTTCAAATATTTAAGAAAGGTCAGAAATGAGTTTGGCACAACGTCTTGTGAATTTGCTTTCAGATATTGGCCCCCTTGCTTTGGTCTCAACTTTGACTTTTGCCAGAGTCGTAAAGCAAAAAGTACACCATGTCAAGACATGTACTGTATGAAATTAAAGACATTCAATTCGTTAGAACCAAGACTTTTAAAGGTGATATCGCTACTCTCATGGAATTGTATCTGCCAATTTGAGAAGGATTTCCCGTGATACAAATGCATTATTGCTCCTATAGCCATACTTTTCTGGCCATCGATTTTGCACATTAATTATGCAATTGCATGTATAGGCCAGAAGAAATCAAAAGGACTCATCTGGGATTTGAATGGCAGACCGCTCACACCCAAAGCGAGAATCATACCTCTAAAGCAACAAGCCTCTTGGCATTAAAACATACCACTTGGTTATGGTCTCAGACTAAGTGGCTCAAGGAAAAAGCAGGACTATCTTCTAGTCCTGATCTGAAAAACATAAGGAATTAAAAAAACAGAGGCTTGTTGGTCTAGGGGTATGATTCTCGCTTTGGGTGTGAGAGGTCCCGGGTTCAAATCCCGGACAAGCCCAATTTGCTGTTATATCAAAAGCTCTTTTTTAAGATTGGGCAGTCAGGATAGCACGTGACGCTGTAAACAGTAGACGAAACTTCTGTTTGCTGTGGATCTGATAGGTGTTTTGGAATATAATCAATGAAATGCTGTATTCAATCCGTATATACTTATTGAGTTGCACATTAAAGAACTGGAGATGTAGGTCGTTTGTAAGACTGTTGGTGGATCTGTTCACGGTCTTGTTTTCAGTAGTTATATCAAGCATAAAAGCTTTAGCACAAAAAAAAACTTCCTCTCACAAACGTTCTTTTAAGTCTGCCTCTTTCTAAAATGCTTTATGGCTTGTACCTGAAAATCCCATGCAATTCCATTAAGAGACTCTAACCCTGGTAGTATGAAACTTATTCACACTTTCAGTAATATGGCCAAAACACCTCCTTTACCAGTGGGGTTCAAAAGCAAATCACAAATGTCAGTGACCCAAAGGACTCACAGGAGAGAGCAGCGGGTTTGTCACTCAATGGCTTTCAAGCACTGGTAATATCCAATTGTTGTAAAACTGCTCAAACATAAAATACATGTAATCTGAGGTGCCATTGAGCAGAAAAATGAAAATGAAGAGAGCTACAAGTATCAAACTATGATATCTCGCTTAACAGGACAAGTTTATTCCTGAAAAGACTTTCAGCCTATTCCTGTTCAAATATTTAAGAAAGGTCAGAAATGAGTTTGGCACAACGTCTTGTGAATTTGCTTTCAGATATTGGCCCCCTTGCTTTGGTCTCAACTTTGACTTTTGCCAGAGTCGTAAAGCAAAAAGTACACCATGTCAAGACATGTACTGTATGAAATTAAAGTCATTCAATTCGTTAGAACCAAGACTTTTAAAGGTGATATCGCTACTCTCATGGAATTGTATCTGCCAATTTGAGAAGGATTTCCTGTGATACAAATGCATTATTGCTCCTATAGCCATACTTTTCTGGCCATCGATTTTGCACATTAATTATGCAATTGCATGTATAGGCCAGAAGCAATCAAAAGGACTCATCTGGGATTTGAATGGCAGACCGCTCACACCCAAAGCGAGAATCATACCTCTAAAGCAACAAGCCTCTTGGCATTAAAACATACCACTTGGTTATGGTCTCAGACTAAGTGGCTCAAGGAAAAAGCAGGACTATCTTCTAGTCCTGATCAGAAAAACATAAGGAATTAAAAAAACAGAGGCTTGTTGGTCTAGGGGTATGATTCTCGCTTTGGGTGTGAGAGGTCCCGGGTTCAAATCCCGGACAAGCCCAATTTGCTGTTATATCAAAAGCTCCTTTTTAAGATTGGGCAGTCAGGATAGCACGTGACGCTGTAAACAGTAGACGAAACTTCTGTTTGCTGTGGATCTGATAGGTGTTTTGGAATATAATCAATGAAATGCTGTATTCAATCCGTATATACTTATTGAGTTGCACATTAAAGAACTGGAGATGTAGGTCGTTTGTAAGACTGTAGGTGGATCTGTTCACGGTCTTGTTTTCAGTAGTTATATCAAGCATAAAAGCTTTAGCACAAAAAAAAACTTCCTCTCACAAACGTTCTTTTAAGTCTGCCTCTTTCTAAAATGCTTTATGGCTTGTACCTGAAAATCCCATGCAATTCCATTAAGAGACTCTAACCCTGGTAGTATGAAACTTATTCACACTTTCAGTAATATGGCCAAAACATCTCCTTTACGAGTGGGGTTCAAAAGCAAATCACAAATGTCAGTGACCCAAAGGACTCACAGGAGAGAGCAGCGGGTTTGTCACTCAATGGCTTTCAAGCACTGGTAATATCCAATTGTTGTAAAACTGCTCAAACATAAAATACATGTAAATCTGAGGTGCCATTGAGCAGAAAAATGAAAATGAAGAGAGCTACAAGTATCAAACAATGATATCTCGCTTAACAGGACAAGTTTATTCCTGAAAAGACTTTCAGCCTATTCCTGTTCAAATATTTAAGAAAGGTCAGAAATGAGTTTGGCACAACGTCTTGTGAATTTGCTTTCAGATATTGGCCCCCTTGCTTTGGTCTCAACTTTGACTTTTGCCAGAGTCGTAAAGCAAAAAGTACACCATGTCAAGACATGTACTGTATGAAATTAAAGTCATTCAATTCGTTAGAACCAAGACTTTTAAAGGTGATATCGCTACTCTCATGGAATTGTATCTGCCAATTTGAGAAGGATTTCCTGTGATACAAATGCATTATTGCTCCTATAGCCATACTTTTCTGGCCATCGATTTTGCACATTAATTATGCAATTGCATGTATAGGCCAGAAGAAATCAAAAGGACTCATCTGGGATTTGAATGGCAGACCGCTCACACCCAAAGCGAGAATCATACCTCTAAAGCAACAAGCCTCTTGGCATTAAAACATACCACTTGGTTATGGTCTCAGACTAAGTGGCTCAAGGAAAAAGCAGGACTATCTTCTAGTCCTGATGAGAAAAACATAAGGAATTAAAAAAACAGAGGCTTGTTGGTCTAGGGGTATGATTCTCGCTTTGGGTGTGAGAGGTCCCGGGTTCAAATCCCGGACAAGCCCAATTTGCTGTTATATCAAAAGCTCTTTTTTAAGATTGGGCAGTCAGGATAGCACGTGACGCTGTAAACAGTAGACGAAACTTCTGTTTGCTGTGGATCTGATAGGTGTTTTGGAATATAATCAATGAAATGCTGTATTCAATCCGTATATACTTATTGAGTTGCACATTAAAGAACTGGAGATGTAGGTCGTTTGTAAGACTGTTGGTGGATCTGTTCACGGTCTTGTTTTCAGTAGTTATATCAAGCATAAAAGCTTTAGCACAAAAAAAAACTTCCTCTCACAAACGTTCTTTTAAGTCTGCCTCTTTCTAAAATGCTTTATGGCTTGTACCTGAAAATCCCATGCAATTCCATTAAGAGACTCTAACCCTGGTAGTATGAAACTTATTCACACTTTCAGTAATATGGCCAAAACACCTCCTTTACGAGTGGGGTTCAAAAGCAAATCACAAATGTCAGTGACCCAAAGGACTCACAGGAGAGAGCAGCGGGTTTGTCACTCAATGGCTTTCAAGCACTGGTAATATCCAATTGTTGTAAAACTGCTCAAACATAAAATACATGTAAATCTGAGGTGCCATTGAGCAGAAAAATGAAAATGAAGAGAGCTACAAGTATCAAACAATGATATCTCGCTTAACAGGACAAGTTTATTCCTGAAAAGACTTTCAGCCTATTCCTGTTCAAATATTTAAGAAAGGTCAGAAATGAGTTTGGCACAACGTCTTGTGAATTTGCTTTCAGATATTGGCCCCCTTGCTTTGGTCTCAACTTTGACTTTTGCCAGAGTCGTAAAGCAAAAAGTACACCATGTCAAGACATGTACTGTATGAAATTAAAGACATTCAATTCGTTAGAACCAAGACTTTTAAAGGTGATATCGCTACTCTCATGGAATTGTATCTGCCAATTTGAGAAGGATTTCCTGTGATACAAATGCATTATTGCTCCTATAGCCATACTTTTCTGGCCATCGATTTTGCACATTAATTATGCAATTGCATGTATAGGCCAGAAGCAATCAAAAGGACTCATCTGGGATTTGAATGGCAGACCGCTCACACCCAAAGCGAGAATCATACCTCTAAAGCAACAAGCCTCTTGGCATTAAAACATACCACTTGGTTATGGTCTCAGACTAAGTGGCTCAAGGAAAAAGCAGGACTATCTTCTAGTCCTGATCAGAAAAACATAAGGAATTAAAAAAACAGAGGCTTGTTGGTCTAGGGGTATGATTCTCGCTTTGGGTGTGAGAGGTCCCGGGTTCAAATCCCGGACAAGCCCAATTTGCTGTTATATCAAAAGCTCTTTTTTAAGATTGGGCAGTCAGGATAGCACGTGACGCTGTAAACAGTAGACGAAACTTCTGTTTGCTGTGGATCTGATAGGTGTTTTGGAATATAATCAATGAAATGCTGTATTCAATCCGTATATACTTATTGAGTTGCACATTAAAGAACTGGAGATGTAGGTCGTTTGTAAGACTGTTGGTGGATCTGTTCACGGTCTTGTTTTCAGTAGTTATATCAAGCATAAAAGCTTTAGCACAAAAAAAAACTTCCTCTCACAAACGTTCTTTTAAGTCTGCCTCTTTCTAAAATGCTTTATGGCTTGTACCTGAAAATCCCATGCAATTCCATTAAGAGACTCTAACCCTGGTAGTATGAAACTTATTCACACTTTCAGTAATATGGCCAAAACACCTCCTTTACGAGTGGGGTTCAAAAGCAAATCACAAATGTCAGTGACCCAAAGGACTCACAGGAGAGAGCAGCGGGTTTGTCACTCAATGGCTTTCAAGCACTGGTAATATCCAATTGTTGTAAAACTGCTCAAACATAAAATACATGTAAATCTGAGGTGCCATTGAGCAGAAAAATGAAAATGAAGAGAGCTACAAGTATCAAACAATGATATCTCGCTTAACAGGACAAGTTTATTCCTGAAAAGACTTTCAGCCTATTCCTGTTCAAATATTTAAGAAAGGTCAGAAATGAGTTTGGCACAACGTCTTGTGAATTTGCTTTCAGATATTGGCCCCCTTGCTTTGGTCTCAACTTTGACTTTTGCCAGAGTCGTAAAGCAAAAAGTACACCATGTCAAGACATGTACTGTATGAAATTAAAGACATTCAATTCGTTAGAACCAAGACTTTTAAAGGTGATATCGCTACTCTCATGGAATTGTATCTGCCAATTTGAGAAGGATTTCCCGTGATACAAATGCATTATTGCTCCTATAGCCATACTTTTCTGGCCATCGATTTTGCACATTAATTATGCAATTGCATGTATAGGCCAGAAGAAATCAAAAGGACTCATCTGGGATTTGAATGGCAGACCGCTCACACCCAAAGCGAGAATCATACCTCTAAAGCAACAAGCCTCTTGGCATTAAAACATACCACTTGGTTATGGTCTCAGACTAAGTGGCTCAAGGAAAAAGCAGGACTATCTTCTAGTCCTGATCTGAAAAACATAAGGAATTAAAAAAACAGAGGCTTGTTGGTCTAGGGGTATGATTCTCGCTTTGGGTGTGAGAGGTCCCGGGTTCAAATCCCGGACAAGCCCAATTTGCTGTTATATCAAAAGCTCTTTTTTAAGATTGGGCAGTCAGGATAGCACGTGACGCTGTAAACAGTAGACGAAACTTCTGTTTGCTGTGGATCTGATAGGTGTTTTGGAATATAATCAATGAAATGCTGTATTCAATCCGTATATACTTATTGAGTTGCACATTAAAGAACTGGAGATGTAGGTCGTTTGTAAGACTGTTGGTGGATCTGTTCACGGTCTTGTTTTCAGTAGTTATATCAAGCATAAAAGCTTTAGCACAAAAAAAAACTTCCTCTCACAAACGTTCTTTTAAGTCTGCCTCTTTCTAAAATGCTTTATGGCTTGTACCTGAAAATCCCATGCAATTCCATTAAGAGACTCTTACCCTGGTAGTATGAAACTTATTCACACTTTCAGTAATATGGCCAAAACACCTCCCTTACGAGTGGGGTTCAAAAGCAAATCACAAATGTCAGTGACCCAAAGGACTCACAGGAGAGAGCAGCGGGTTTGTCACTCAATGGCTTTCAAGCACTGGTAATATCCAATTGTTGTAAAACTGCTCAAACATAAAATACATGTAAATCTGAGGTGCCATTGAGCAGAAAAATGAAAATGAAGAGAGCTACAAGTATCAAACAATGATATCTCGCTTAACAGGACAAGTTTATTCCTGAAAAGACTTTCAGCCTATTCCTGTTCAAATATTTAAGAAAGGTCAGAAATGAGTTTGGCACAACGTCTTGTGAATTTGCTTTCAGATATTGGCCCCCTTGCTTTGGTCTCAACTTTGACTTTTGCCAGAGTCGTAAAGCAAAAAGTACACCATGTCAAGACATGTACTGTATGAAATTAAAGACATTCAATTCGTTAGAACCAAGACTTTTAAAGGTGATATCGCTACTCTCATGGAATTGTATCTGCCAATTTGAGAAGGATTTCCTGTGATACAAATGCATTATTGCTCCTATAGCCATACTTTTCTGGCCATCGATTTTGCACATTAATTATGCAATTGCATGTATAGGCCAGAAGCAATCAAAAGGACTCATCTGGGATTTGAATGGCAGACCGCTCACACCCAAAGCGAGAATCATACCTCTAAAGCAACAAGCCTCTTGGCATTAAAACATACCACTTGGTTATGGTCTCAGACTAAGTGGCTCAAGGAAAAAGCAGGACTATCTTCTAGTCCTGATCAGAAAAACATAAGGAATTAAAAAAACAGAGGCTTGTTGGTCTAGGGGTATGATTCTCGCTTTGGGTGTGAGAGGTCCCGGGTTCAAATCCCGGACAAGCCCAATTTGCTGTTATATCAAAAGCTCTTTTTTAAGATTGGGCAGTCAGGATAGCACGTGACGCTGTAAACAGTAGACGAAACTTCTGTTTGCTGTGGATCTGATAGGTGTTTTGGAATATAATCAATGAAATGCTGTATTCAATCCGTATATACTTATTGAGTTGCACATTAAAGAACTGGAGATGTAGGTCGTTTGTAAGACTGTTGGTGGATCTGTTCACGGTCTTGTTTTCAGTAGTTATATCAAGCATAAAAGCTTTAGCACAAAAAAAAACTTCCTCTCACAAACGTTCTTTTAAGTCTGCCTCTTTCTAAAATGCTTTATGGCTTGTACCTGAAAATCCCATGCAATTCCATTAAGAGACTCTAACCCTGGTAGTATGAAACTTATTCACACTTTCAGTAATATGGCCAAAACACCTCCTTTACGAGTGGGGTTCAAAAGCAAATCACAAATGTCAGTGACCCAAAGGACTCACAGGAGAGAGCAGCGGGTTTGTCACTCAATGGCTTTCAAGCACTGGTAATATCCAATTGTTGTAAAACTGCTCAAACATAAAATACATGTAAATCTGAGGTGCCATTGAGCAGAAAAATGAAAATGAAGAGAGCTACAAGTATCAAACAATGATATCTCGCTTAACAGGACAAGTTTATTCCTGAAAAGACTTTCAGCCTATTCCTGTTCAAATATTTAAGAAAGGTCAGAAATGAGTTTGGCACAACGTCTTGTGAATTTGCTTTCAGATATTGGCCCCCTTGCTTTGGTCTCAACTTTGACTTTTGCCAGAGTCGTAAAGCAAAAAGTACACCATGTCAAGACATGTACTGTATGAAATTAAAGTCATTCAATTCGTTAGAACCAAGACTTTTAAAGGTGATATCGCTACTCTCATGGAATTGTATCTGCCAATTTGAGAAGGATTTCCTGTGATACAAATGCATTATTGCTCCTATAGCCATACTTTTCTGGCCATCGATTTTGCACATTAATTATGCAATTGCATGTATAGGCCAGAAGCAATCAAAAGGACTCATCTGGGATTTGAATGGCAGACCGCTCACACCCAAAGCGAGAATCATACCTCTAAAGCAACAAGCCTCTTGGCATTAAAACATACCACTTGGTTATGGTCTCAGACTAAGTGGCTCAAGGAAAAAGCAGGACTATCTTCTAGTCCTGATCAGAAAAACATAAGGAATTAAAAAAACAGAGGCTTGTTGGTCTAGGGGTATGATTCTCGCTTTGGGTGTGAGAGGTCCCGGGTTCAAATCCCGGACAAGCCCAATTTGCTGTTATATCAAAAGCTCTTTTTTAAGATTGGGCAGTCAGGATAGCACGTGACGCTGTAAACAGTAGACGAAACTTCTGTTTGCTGTGGATCTGATAGGTGTTTTGGAATATAATCAATGAAATGCTGTATTCAATCCGTATATACTTATTGAGTTGCACATTAAAGAACTGGAGATGTAGGTCGTTTGTAAGACTGTTGGTGGATCTGTTCACGGTCTTGTTTTCAGTAGTTATATCAAGCATAAAAGCTTTAGCACAAAAAAAAACTTCCTCTCACAAACGTTCTTTTAAGTCTGCCTCTTTCTAAAATGCTTTATGGCTTGTACCTGAAAATCCCATGCAATTCCATTAAGAGACTCTAACCCTGGTAGTATGAAACTTATTCACACTTTCAGTAATATGGCCAAAACACCTCCTTTACGAGTGGGGTTCAAAAGCAAATCACAAATGTCAGTGACCCAAAGGACTCACAGGAGAGAGCAGCGGGTTTGTCACTCAATGGCTTTCAAGCACTGGTAATATCCAATTGTTGTAAAACTGCTCAAACATAAAATACATGTAAATCTGAGGTGCCATTGAGCAGAAAAATGAAAATGAAGAGAGCTACAAGTATCAAACAATGATATCTCGCTTAACAGGACAAGTTTATTCCTGAAAAGACTTTCAGCCTATTCCTGTTCAAATATTTAAGAAAGGTCAGAAATGAGTTTGGCACAACGTCTTGTGAATTTGCTTTCAGATATTGGCCCCCTTGCTTTGGTCTCAACTTTGACTTTTGCCAGAGTCGTAAAGCAAAAAGTACACCATGTCAAGACATGTACTGTATGAAATTAAAGTCATTCAATTCGTTAGAACCAAGACTTTTAAAGGTGATATCGCTACTCTCATGGAATTGTATCTGCCAATTTGAGAAGGATTTCCTGTGATACAAATGCATTATTGCTCCTATAGCCATACTTTTCTGGCCATCGATTTTGCACATTAATTATGCAATTGCATGTATAGGCCAGAAGAAATCAAAAGGACTCATCTGGGATTTGAATGGCAGACCGCTCACACCCAAAGCGAGAATCATACCTCTAAAGCAACAAGCCTCTTGGCATTAAAACATACCACTTGGTTATGGTCTCAGACTAAGTGGCTCAAGGAAAAAGCAGGACTATCTTCTAGTCCTGATCAGAAAAACATAAGGAATTAAAAAAACAGAGGCTTGTTGGTCTAGGGGTATGATTCTCGCTTTGGGTGTGAGAGGTCCCGGGTTCAAATCCCGGACAAGCCCAATTTGCTGTTATATCAAAAGCTCTTTTTTAAGATTGGGCAGTCAGGATAGCACGTGACGCTGTAAACAGTAGACGAAACTTCTGTTTGCTGTGGATCTGATAGGTGTTTTGGAATATAATCAATGAAATGCTGTATTCAATCCGTATATACTTATTGAGTTGCACATTAAAGAACTGGAGATGTAGGTCGTTTGTAAGACTGTTGGTGGATCTGTTCACGGTCTTGTTTTCAGTAGTTATATCAAGCATAAAAGCTTTAGCACAAAAAAAAACTTCCTCTCACAAACGTTCTTTTAAGTCTGCCTCTTTCTAAAATGCTTTATGGCTTGTACCTGAAAATCCCATGCAATTCCATTAAGAGACTCTAACCCTGGTAGTATGAAACTTATTCACACTTTCAGTAATATGGCCAAAACACCTCCTTTACGAGTGGGGTTCAAAAGCAAATCACAAATGTCAGTGACCCAAAGGACTCACAGGAGAGAGCAGCGGGTTTGTCACTCAATGGCTTTCAAGCACTGGTAATATCCAATTGTTGTAAAACTGCTCAAACATAAAATACATGTAAATCTGAGGTGCCATTGAGCAGAAAAATGAAAATGAAGAGAGCTACAAGTATCAAACAATGATATCTCGCTTAACAGGACAAGTTTATTCCTGAAAAGACTTTCAGCCTATTCCTGTTCAAATATTTAAGAAAGGTCAGAAATGAGTTTGGCACAACGTCTTGTGAATTTGCTTTCAGATATTGGCCCCCTTGCTTTGGTCTCAACTTTGACTTTTGCCAGAGTCGTAAAGCAAAAAGTACACCATGTCAAGACATGTACTGTATGAAATTAAAGACATTCAATTCGTTAGAACCAAGACTTTTAAAGGTGATATCGCTACTCTCATGGAATTGTATCTGCCAATTTGAGAAGGATTTCCCGTGATACAAATGCATTATTGCTCCTATAGCCATACTTTTCTGGCCATCGATTTTGCACATTAATTATGCAATTGCATGTATAGGCCAGAAGAAATCAAAAGGACTCATCTGGGATTTGAATGGCAGACCGCTCACACCCAAAGCGAGAATCATACCTCTAAAGCAACAAGCCTCTTGGCATTAAAACATACCACTTGGTTATGGTCTCAGACTAAGTGGCTCAAGGAAAAAGCAGGACTATCTTCTAGTCCTGATCTGAAAAACATAAGGAATTAAAAAAACAGAGGCTTGTTGGTCTAGGGGTATGATTCTCGCTTTGGGTGTGAGAGGTCCCGGGTTCAAATCCCGGACAAGCCCAATTTGCTGTTATATCAAAAGCTCTTTTTTAAGATTGGGCAGTCAGGATAGCACGTGACGCTGTAAACAGTAGACGAAACTTCTGTTTGCTGTGGATCTGATAGGTGTTTTGGAATATAATCAATGAAATGCTGTATTCAATCCGTATATACTTATTGAGTTGCACATTAAAGAACTGGAGATGTAGGTCGTTTGTAAGACTGTTGGTGGATCTGTTCACGGTCTTGTTTTCAGTAGTTATATCAAGCATAAAAGCTTTAGCACAAAAAAAAACTTCCTCTCACAAACGTTCTTTTAAGTCTGCCTCTTTCTAAAATGCTTTATGGCTTGTACCTGAAAATCCCATGCAATTCCATTAAGAGACTCTAACCCTGGTAGTATGAAACTTATTCACACTTTCAGTAATATGGCCAAAACACCTCCTTTACGAGTGGGGTTCAAAAGCAAATCACAAATGTCAGTGACCCAAAGGACTCACAGGAGAGAGCAGCGGGTTTGTCACTCAATGGCTTTCAAGCACTGGTAATATCCAATTGTTGTAAAACTGCTCAAACATAAAATACATGTAAATCTGAGGTGCCATTGAGCAGAAAAATGAAAATGAAGAGAGCTACAAGTATCAAACAATGATATCTCGCTTAACAGGACAAGTTTATTCCTGAAAAGACTTTCAGCCTATTCCTGTTCAAATATTTAAGAAAGGTCAGAAATGAGTTTGGCACAACGTCTTGTGAATTTGCTTTCAGATATTGGCCCCCTTGCTTTGGTCTCAACTTTGACTTTTGCCAGAGTCGTAAAGCAAAAAGTACACCATGTCAAGACATGTACTGTATGAAATTAAAGTCATTCAATTCGTTAGAACCAAGACTTTTAAAGGTGATATCGCTACTCTCATGGAATTGTATCTGCCAATTTGAGAAGGATTTCCTGTGATACAAATGCATTATTGCTCCTATAGCCATACTTTTCTGGCCATCGATTTTGCACATTAATTATGCAATTGCATGTATAGGCCAGAAGAAATCAAAAGGACTCATCTGGGATTTGAATGGCAGACCGCTCACACCCAAAGCGAGAATCATACCTCTAAAGCAACAAGCCTCTTGGCATTAAAACATACCACTTGGTTATGGTCTCAGACTAAGTGGCTCAAGGAAAAAGCAGGACTATCTTCTAGTCCTGATAGAAAAACATAAGGAATTAAAAAAACAGAGGCTTGTTGGTCTAGGGGTATGATTCTCGCTTTGGGTGTGAGAGGTCCCGGGTTCAAATCCCGGACAAGCCCAATTTGCTGTTATATCAAAAGCTCTTTTTTAAGATTGGGCAGTCAGGATAGCACGTGACGCTGTAAACAGTAGACGAAACTTCTGTTTGCTGTGGATCTGATAGGTGTTTTGGAATATAATCAATGAAATGCTGTATTCAATCCGTATATACTTATTGAGTTGCACATTAAAGAACTGGAGATGTAGGTCGTTTGTAAGACTGTTGGTGGATCTGTTCACGGTCTTGTTTTCAGTAGTTATATCAAGCATAAAAGCTTTAGCACAAAAAAAAACTTCCTCTCACAAACGTTCTTTTAAGTCTGCCTCTTTCTAAAATGCTTTATGGCTTGTACCTGAAAATCCCATGCAATTCCATTAAGAGACTCTAACCCTGGTAGTATGAAACTTATTCACACTTTCAGTAATATGGCCAAAACACCTCCTTTACGAGTGGGGTTCAAAAGCAAATCACAAATGTCAGTGACCCAAAGGACTCACAGGAGAGAGCAGCGGGTTTGTCACTCAATGGCTTTCAAGCACTGGTAATATCCAATTGTTGTAAAACTGCTCAAACATAAAATACATGTAAATCTGAGGTGCCATTGAGCAGAAAAATGAAAATGAAGAGAGCTACAAGTATCAAACAATGATATCTCGCTTAACAGGACAAGTTTATTCCTGAAAAGACTTTCAGCCTATTCCTGTTCAAATATTTAAGAAAGGTCAGAAATGAGTTTGGCACAACGTCTTGTGAATTTGCTTTCAGATATTGGCCCCCTTGCTTTGGTCTCAACTTTGACTTTTGCCAGAGTCGTAAAGCAAAAAGTACACCATGTCAAGACATGTACTGTATGAAATTAAAGACATTCAATTCGTTAGAACCAAGACTTTTAAAGGTGATATCGCTACTCTCATGGAATTGTATCTGCCAATTTGAGAAGGATTTCCCGTGATACAAATGCATTATTGCTCCTATAGCCATACTTTTCTGGCCATCGATTTTGCACATTAATTATGCAATTGCATGTATAGGCCAGAAGAAATCAAAAGGACTCATCTGGGATTTGAATGGCAGACCGCTCACACCCAAAGCGAGAATCATACCTCTAAAGCAACAAGCCTCTTGGCATTAAAACATACCACTTGGTTATGGTCTCAGACTAAGTGGCTCAAGGAAAAAGCAGGACTATCTTCTAGTCCTGATCTGAAAAACATAAGGAATTAAAAAAACAGAGGCTTGTTGGTCTAGGGGTATGATTCTCGCTTTGGGTGTGAGAGGTCCCGGGTTCAAATCCCGGACAAGCCCAATTTGCTGTTATATCAAAAGCTCTTTTTTAAGATTGGGCAGTCAGGATAGCACGTGACGCTGTAAACAGTAGACGAAACTTCTGTTTGCTGTGGATCTGATAGGTGTTTTGGAATATAATCAATGAAATGCTGTATTCAATCCGTATATACTTATTGAGTTGCACATTAAAGAACTGGAGATGTAGGTCGTTTGTAAGACTGTTGGTGGATCTGTTCACGGTCTTGTTTTCAGTAGTTATATCAAGCATAAAAGCTTTAGCACAAAAAAAAACTTCCTCTCACAAACGTTCTTTTAAGTCTGCCTCTTTCTAAAATGCTTTATGGCTTGTACCTGAAAATCCCATGCAATTCCATTAAGAGACTCTAACCCTGGTAGTATGAAACTTATTCACACTTTCAGTAATATGGCCAAAACACCTCCTTTACGAGTGGGGTTCAAAAGCAAATCACAAATGTCAGTGACCCAAAGGACTCACAGGAGAGAGCAGCGGGTTTGTCACTCAATGGCTTTCAAGCACTGGTAATATCCAATTGTTGTAAAACTGCTCAAACATAAAATACATGTAAATCTGAGGTGCCATTGAGCAGAAAAATGAAAATGAAGAGAGCTACAAGTATCAAACAATGATATCTCGCTTAACAGGACAAGTTTATTCCTGAAAAGACTTTCAGCCTATTCCTGTTCAAATATTTAAGAAAGGTCAGAAATGAGTTTGGCACAACGTCTTGTGAATTTGCTTTCAGATATTGGCCCCCTTGCTTTGGTCTCAACTTTGACTTTTGCCAGAGTCGTAAAGCAAAAAGTACACCATGTCAAGACATGTACTGTATGAAATTAAAGACATTCAATTCGTTAGAACCAAGACTTTTAAAGGTGATATCGCTACTCTCATGGAATTGTATCTGCCAATTTGAGAAGGATTTCCCGTGATACAAATGCATTATTGCTCCTATAGCCATACTTTTCTGGCCATCGATTTTGCACATTAATTATGCAATTGCATGTATAGGCCAGAAGAAATCAAAAGGACTCATCTGGGATTTGAATGGCAGACCGCTCACACCCAAAGCGAGAATCATACCTCTAAAGCAACAAGCCTCTTGGCATTAAAACATACCACTTGGTTATGGTCTCAGACTAAGTGGCTCAAGGAAAAAGCAGGACTATCTTCTAGTCCTGATCTGAAAAACATAAGGAATTAAAAAAACAGAGGCTTGTTGGTCTAGGGGTATGATTCTCGCTTTGGGTGTGAGAGGTCCCGGGTTCAAATCCCGGACAAGCCCAATTTGCTGTTATATCAAAAGCTCTTTTTTAAGATTGGGCAGTCAGGATAGCACGTGACGCTGTAAACAGTAGACGAAACTTCTGTTTGCTGTGGATCTGATAGGTGTTTTGGAATATAATCAATGAAATGCTGTATTCAATCCGTATATACTTATTGAGTTGCACATTAAAGAACTGGAGATGTAGGTCGTTTGTAAGACTGTTGGTGGATCTGTTCACGGTCTTGTTTTCAGTAGTTATATCAAGCATAAAAGCTTTAGCACAAAAAAAAACTTCCTCTCACAAACGTTCTTTTAAGTCTGCCTCTTTCTAAAATGCTTTATGGCTTGTACCTGAAAATCCCATGCAATTCCATTAAGAGACTCTTACCCTGGTAGTATGAAACTTATTCACACTTTCAGTAATATGGCCAAAACACCTCCCTTACGAGTGGGGTTCAAAAGCAAATCACAAATGTCAGTGACCCAAAGGACTCACAGGAGAGAGCAGCGGGTTTGTCACTCAATGGCTTTCAAGCACTGGTAATATCCAATTGTTGTAAAACTGCTCAAACATAAAATACATGTAAATCTGAGGTGCCATTGAGCAGAAAAATGAAAATGAAGAGAGCTACAAGTATCAAACAATGATATCTCGCTTAACAGGACAAGTTTATTCCTGAAAAGACTTTCAGCCTATTCCTGTTCAAATATTTAAGAAAGGTCAGAAATGAGTTTGGCACAACGTCTTGTGAATTTGCTTTCAGATATTGGCCCCCTTGCTTTGGTCTCAACTTTGACTTTTGCCAGAGTCGTAAAGCAAAAAGTACACCATGTCAAGACATGTACTGTATGAAATTAAAGACATTCAATTCGTTAGAACCAAGACTTTTAAAGGTGATATCGCTACTCTCATGGAATTGTATCTGCCAATTTGAGAAGGATTTCCTGTGATACAAATGCATTATTGCTCCTATAGCCATACTTTTCTGGCCATCGATTTTGCACATTAATTATGCAATTGCATGTATAGGCCAGAAGCAATCAAAAGGGCTCATCTGGGATTTGAATGGCAGACCGCTCACACCCAAAGCGAGAATCATACCTCTAAAGCAACAAGCCTCTTGGCATTAAAACATACCACTTGGTTATGGTCTCAGACTAAGTGGCTCAAGGAAAAAGCAGGACTATCTTCTAGTCCTGATCTGAAAAACATAAGGAATTAAAAAAACAGAGGCTTGTTGGTCTAGGGGTATGATTCTCGCTTTGGGTGTGAGAGGTCCCGGGTTCAAATCCCGGACAAGCCCAATTTGCTGTTATATCAAAAGCTCTTTTTAAGATTGGGCAGTCAGGATAGCACGTGACGCTGTAAACATTAGACGAAACTTCTGTTTGCTGTGGATCTGATAGGTGTTTTGGAATATAATCAATGAAATGCTGTATTCAATCCGTATATACTTATTGAGTTGCACATTAAAGAACTGGAGATGTAGGTCGTTTGTAAGACTGTTGGTGGATCTGTTCACGGTCTTGTTTTTAGTAGTTATATGAAGCATAAAAGCTTTAGCACAAAAAAAAACTTCCTCTCACAAACGTTCTTTTAAGTCTGCCTCTTTCTAAAATGCTTTATGGCTTGTACCTGAAAATCCCATGCAATTCCATTAAGAGACTCTTACCCTGGTAGTATGAAACTTATTCACACTTTCCGTAATATGGCCAAAACACCTTCTTTACGAGTGGGGTTCAAAAGCAAATCACAAATGTCAGTGACCCAAAGGACTCACAGGAGAGAGCAGCGGGTTTGTCACTCAATGGCTTTCAAGCACTGGTAATATCCAATTGTTGTAAAACTGCTCAAACATAAAATACATGTAAATCTGAGGTGCCATTGAGCAGAAAAATGAAAATGAAGAGAGCTACAAGTATCAAACAATGATATCTCGCTTAACAGGACAAGTTTATTCCTGAAAAGACTTTCAGCCTATTCCTGTTCAAATATTTAAGAAAGGTCAGAAATGAGTTTGGCACAACGTCTTGTGAATTTGCTTTCAGATATTGGCCCCCTTGCTTTGGTCTCAACTTTGACTTTTGCCAGAGTCGTAAAGCAAAAAGTACACCATGTCAAGACATGTACTGTATGAAATTAAAGTCATTCAATTCGTTAGAACCAAGACTTTTAAAGGTGATATCGCTACTCTCATGGAATTGTATCTGCCAATTTGAGAAGGATTTCCTGTGATACAAATGCATTATTGCTCCTATAGCCATACTTTTCTGGCCATCGATTTTGCACATTAATTATGCAATTGCATGTATAGGCCAGAAGCAATCAAAAGGACTCATCTGGGATTTGAATGGCAGACCGCTCACACCCAAAGCGAGAATCATACCTCTAAAGCAACAAGCCTCTTGGCATTAAAACATACCACTTGGTTATGGTCTCAGACTAAGTGGCTCAAGGAAAAAGCAGGACTATCTTCTAGTCCTGATAGAAAAACATAAGGAATTAAAAAAACAGAGGCTTGTTGGTCTAGGGGTATGATTCTCGCTTTGGGTGTGAGAGGTCCCGGGTTCAAATCCCGGACAAGCCCAATTTGCTGTTATATCAAAAGCTCTTTTTTAAGATTGGGCAGTCAGGATAGCACGTGACGCTGTAAACAGTAGACGAAACTTCTGTTTGCTGTGGATCTGATAGGTGTTTTGGAATATAATCAATGAAATGCTGTATTCAATCCGTATATACTTATTGAGTTGCACATTAAAGAACTGGAGATGTAGGTCGTTTGTAAGACTGTTGGTGGATCTGTTCACGGTCTTGTTTTCAGTAGTTATATCAAGCATAAAAGCTTTAGCACAAAAAAAAACTTCCTCTCACAAACGTTCTTTTAAGTCTGCCTCTTTCTAAAATGCTTTATGGCTTGTACCTGAAAATCCCATGCAATTCCATTAAGAGACTCTAACCCTGGTAGTATGAAACTTATTCACACTTTCAGTAATATGGCCAAAACACCTCCTTTACGAGTGGGGTTCAAAAGCAAATCACAAATGTCAGTGACCCAAAGGACTCACAGGAGAGAGCAGCGGGTTTGTCACTCAATGGCTTTCAAGCACTGGTAATATCCAATTGTTGTAAAACTGCTCAAACATAAAATACATGTAAATCTGAGGTGCCATTGAGCAGAAAAATGAAAATGAAGAGAGCTACAAGTATCAAACAATGATATCTCGCTTAACAGGACAAGTTTATTCCTGAAAAGACTTTCAGCCTATTCCTGTTCAAATATTTAAGAAAGGTCAGAAATGAGTTTGGCACAACGTCTTGTGAATTTGCTTTCAGATATTGGCCCCCTTGCTTTGGTCTCAACTTTGACTTTTGCCAGAGTCGTAAAGCAAAAAGTACACCATGTCAAGACATGTACTGTATGAAATTAAAGTCATTCAATTCGTTAGAACCAAGACTTTTAAAGGTGATATCGCTACTCTCATGGAATTGTATCTGCCAATTTGAGAAGGATTTCCTGTGATACAAATGCATTATTGCTCCTATAGCCATACTTTTCTGGCCATCGATTTTGCACATTAATTATGCAATTGCATGTATAGGCCAGAAGAAATCAAAAGGACTCATCTGGGATTTGAATGGCAGACCGCTCACACCCAAAGCGAGAATCATACCTCTAAAGCAACAAGCCTCTTGGCATTAAAACATACCACTTGGTTATGGTCTCAGACTAAGTGGCTCAAGGAAAAAGCAGGACTATCTTCTAGTCCTGATGAGAAAAACATAAGGAATTAAAAAAACAGAGGCTTGTTGGTCTAGGGGTATGATTCTCGCTTTGGGTGTGAGAGGTCCCGGGTTCAAATCCCGGACAAGCCCAATTTGCTGTTATATCAAAAGCTCTTTTTTAAGATTGGGCAGTCAGGATAGCACGTGACGCTGTAAACAGTAGACGAAACTTCTGTTTGCTGTGGATCTGATAGGTGTTTTGGAATATAATCAATGAAATGCTGTATTCAATCCGTATATACTTATTGAGTTGCACATTAAAGAACTGGAGATGTAGGTCGTTTGTAAGACTGTTGGTGGATCTGTTCACGGTCTTGTTTTCAGTAGTTATATCAAGCATAAAAGCTTTAGCACAAAAAAAAACTTCCTCTCACAAACGTTCTTTTAAGTCTGCCTCTTTCTAAAATGCTTTATGGCTTGTACCTGAAAATCCCATGCAATTCCATTAAGAGACTCTAACCCTGGTAGTATGAAACTTATTCACACTTTCAGTAATATGGCCAAAACACCTCCTTTACGAGTGGGGTTCAAAAGCAAATCACAAATGTCAGTGACCCAAAGGACTCACAGGAGAGACCAGCGGGTTTGTCACTCAATGGCTTTTAAGCACTGGTAATATCCAATTGTTGTAAAACTGCTCAAACATAAAATACATGTAAATCTGAGGTGCCATTGAGCAGAAAAATGAAAATGAAGAGAGCTACAAGTATCAAACAATGATATCTCGCTTAACAGGACAAGTTTATTCCTGAAAAGACTTTCAGCCTATTCCTGTTCAAATATTTAAGAAAGGTCAGAAATGAGTTTGGCACAACGTCTTGTGAATTTGCTTTCAGATATTGGCCCCCTTGCTTTGGTCTCAACTTTGACTTTTGCCAGAGTCGTAAAGCAAAAAGTACACCATGTCAAGACATGTACTGTATGAAATTAAAGACATTCAATTCGTTAGAACCAAGACTTTTAAAGGTGATATCGCTACTCTCATGGAATTGTATCTGCCAATTTGAGAAGGATTTCCCGTGATACAAATGCATTATTGCTCCTATAGCCATACTTTTCTGGCCATCGATTTTGCACATTAATTATGCAATTGCATGTATAGGCCAGAAGCAATCAAAAGGACTCATCTGGGATTTGAATGGCAGACCGCTCACACCCAAAGCGAGAATCATACCTCTAAAGCAACAAGCCTCTTGGCATTAAAACATACCACTTGGTTATGGTCTCAGACTAAGTGGCTCAAGGAAAAAGCAGGACTATCTTCTAGTCCTGATCAGAAAAACATAAGGAATTAAAAAAACAGAGGCTTGTTGGTCTAGGGGTATGATTCTCGCTTTGGGTGTGAGAGGTCCCGGGTTCAAATCCCGGACAAGCCCAATTTGCTGTTATATCAAAAGCTCTTTTTTAAGATTGGGCAGTCAGGATAGCACGTGACGCTGTAAACAGTAGACGAAACTTCTGTTTGCTGTGGATCTGATAGGTGTTTTGGAATATAATCAATGAAATGCTGTATTCAATCCGTATATACTTATTGAGTTGCACATTAAAGAACTGGAGATGTAGGTCGTTTGTAAGACTGTTGGTGGATCTGTTCACGGTCTTGTTTTCAGTAGTTATATCAAGCATAAAAGCTTTAGCACAAAAAAAAACTTCCTCTCACAAACGTTCTTTTAAGTCTGCCTCTTTCTAAAATGCTTTATGGCTTGTACCTGAAAATCCCATGCAATTCCATTAAGAGACTCTAACCCTGGTAGTATGAAACTTATTCACACTTTCAGTAATATGGCCAAAACACCTCCTTTACGAGTGGGGTTCAAAAGCAAATCACAAATGTCAGTGACCCAAAGGACTCACAGGAGAGAGCAGCGGGTTTGTCACTCAATGGCTTTCAAGCACTGGTAATATCCAATTGTTGTAAAACTGCTCAAACATAAAATACATGTAAATCTGAGGTGCCATTGAGCAGAAAAATGAAAATGAAGAGAGCTACAAGTATCAAACAATGATATCTCGCTTAACAGGACAAGTTTATTCCTGAAAAGACTTTCAGCCTATTCCTGTTCAAATATTTAAGAAAGGTCAGAAATGAGTTTGGCACAACGTCTTGTGAATTTGCTTTCAGATATTGGCCCCCTTGCTTTGGTCTCAACTTTGACTTTTGCCAGAGTCGTAAAGCAAAAAGTACACCATGTCAAGACATGTACTGTATGAAATTAAAGACATTCAATTCGTTAGAACCAAGACTTTTAAAGGTGATATCGCTACTCTCATGGAATTGTATCTGCCAATTTGAGAAGGATTTCCCGTGATACAAATGCATTATTGCTCCTATAGCCATACTTTTCTGGCCATCGATTTTGCACATTAATTATGCAATTGCATGTATAGGCCAGAAGAAATCAAAAGGACTCATCTGGGATTTGAATGGCAGACCGCTCACACCCAAAGCGAGAATCATACCTCTAAAGCAACAAGCCTCTTGGCATTAAAACATACCACTTGGTTATGGTCTCAGACTAAGTGGCTCAAGGAAAAAGCAGGACTATCTTCTAGTCCTGATCTGAAAAACATAAGGAATTAAAAAAACAGAGGCTTGTTGGTCTAGGGGTATGATTCTCGCTTTGGGTGTGAGAGATCCCGGACAAGCCCAATTTGCTGTTATATCAAAAGCTCTTTTTTAAGATTGGGCAGTCAGGATAGCACGTGACGCTGTAAACAGTAGACGAAACTTCTGTTTGCTGTGGATCTGATAGGTGTTTTGGAATATAATCAATGAAATGCTGTATTCAATCCGTATATACTTATTGAGTTGCACATTAAAGAACTGGAGATGTAGGTCGTTTGTAAGACTGTTGGTGGATCTGTTCACGGTCTTGTTTTCAGTAGTTATATCAAGCATAAAAGCTTTAGCACAAAAAAAAAACTTCCTCTCACAAACGTTCTTTTAAGTCTGCCTCTTTCTAAAATGCTTTATGGCTTGTACCTGAAAATCCCATGCAATTCCATTAAGAGACTCTAACCCTGGTAGTATGAAACTTATTCACACTTTCAGTAATATGGCCAAAACACCTCCTTTACCAGTGGGGTTCAAAAGCAAATCACAAATGTCAGTGACCCAAAGGACTCACAGGAGAGAGCAGCGGGTTTGTCACTCAATGGCTTTCAAGCACTGGTAATATCCAATTGTTGTAAAACTGCTCAAACATAAAATACATGTAATCTGAGGTGCCATTGAGCAGAAAAATGAAAATGAAGAGAGCTACAAGTATCAAACAATGATATCTCGCTTAACAGGACAAGTTTATTCCTGAAAAGACTTTCAGCCTATTCCTGTTCAAATATTTAAGAAAGGTCAGAAATGAGTTTGGCACAACGTCTTGTGAATTTGCTTTCAGATATTGGCCCCCTTGCTTTGGTCTCAACTTTGACTTTTGCCAGAGTCGTAAAGCAAAAAGTACACCATGTCAAGACATGTACTGTATGAAATTAAAGTCATTCAATTCGTTAGAACCAAGACTTTTAAAGGTGATATCGCTACTCTCATGGAATTGTATCTGCCAATTTGAGAAGGATTTCCTGTGATACAAATGCATTATTGCTCCTATAGCCATACTTTTCTGGCCATCGATTTTGCACATTAATTATGCAATTGCATGTATAGGCCAGAAGCAATCAAAAGGGCTCATATGGGATTTGAATGGCAGACCGCTCACACCCAAAGCGAGAATCATACCTCTAAAGCAACAAGCCTCTTGGCATTAAAACATACCACTTGGTTATGGTCTCAGACTAAGTGGCTCAAGGAAAAAGCAGGACTATCTTCTAGTCCTGATCAGAAAAACATAAGGAATTAAAAAAACAGAGGCTTGTTGGTCTAGGGGTATGATTCTCGCTTTGGGTGTGAGAGGTCCCGGGTTCAAATCCCGGACAAGCCCAATTTGCTGTTATATCAAAAGCTCTTTTTTAAGATTGGGCAGTCAGGATAGCACGTGACGCTGTAAACAGCAGACGAAACTTCTGTTTGCTGTGGATCTGATAGGTGTTTTGGAATATAATCAATGAAATGCTGTATTCAATCCGTATATACTTATTGAGTTGCACATTAAAGAACTGGAGATGTAGGTCGTTTGTAAGACTGTTGGTGGATCTGTTCACGGTCTTGTTTTCAGTAGTTATATCAAGCATAAAAGCTTTAGCACAAAAAAAAACTTCCTCTCACAAACGTTCTTTTAAGTCTGCCTCTTTCTAAAATGCTTTATGGCTTGTACCTGAAAATCCCATGCAATTCCATTAAGAGACTCTAACCCTGGTAGTATGAAACTTATTCACACTTTCAGTAATATGGCCAAAACACCTCCCTTACGAGTGGGGTTCAAAAGCAAATCACAAATGTCAGTGACCCAAAGGACTCACAGGAGAGAGCAGCGGGTTTGTCACTCAATGGCTTTCAAGCACTGGTAATATCCAATTGTTGTAAAACTGCTCAAACATAAAATACATGTAAATCTGAGGTGCCATTGAGCAGAAAAATGAAAATGAAGAGAGCTACAAGTATCAAACAATGATATCTCGCTTAACAGGACAAGTTTATTCCTGAAAAGACTTTCAGCCTATTCCTGTTCAAATATTTAAGAAAGGTCAGAAATGAGTTTGGCACAACGTCTTGTGAATTTGCTTTCAGATATTGGCCCCCTTGCTTTGGTCTCAACTTTGACTTTTGCCAGAGTCGTAAAGCAAAAAGTACACCATGTCAAGACATGTACTGTATGAAATTAAAGTCATTCAATTCGTTAGAACCAAGACTTTTAAAGGTGATATCGCTACTCTCATGGAATTGTATCTGCCAATTTGAGAAGGATTTCCTGTGATACAAATGCATTATTGCTCCTATAGCCATACTTTTCTGGCCATCGATTTTGCACATTAATTATGCAATTGCATGTATAGGCCAGAAGCAATCAAAAGGACTCATCTGGGATTTGAATGGCAGACCGCTCACACCCAAAGCGAGAATCATACCTCTAAAGCAACAAGCCTCTTGGCATTAAAACATACCACTTGGTTATGGTCTCAGACTAAGTGGCTCAAGGAAAAAGCAGGACTATCTTCTAGTCCTGATCAGAAAAACATAAGGAATTAAAAAAACAGAGGCTTGTTGGTCTAGGGGTATGATTCTCGCTTTGGGTGTGAGAGGTCCCGGGTTCAAATCCCGGACAAGCCCAATTTGCTGTTATATCAAAAGCTCTTTTTTAAGATTGGGCAGTCAGGATAGCACGTGACGCTGTAAACAGTAGACGAAACTTCTGTTTGCTGTGGATCTGATAGGTGTTTTGGAATATAATCAATGAAATGCTGTATTCAATCCGTATATACTTATTGAGTTGCACATTAAAGAACTGGAGATGTAGGTCGTTTGTAAGACTGTTGGTGGATCTGTTCACGGTCTTGTTTTCAGTAGTTATATCAAGCATAAAAGCTTTAGCACAAAAAAAAACTTCCTCTCACAAACGTTCTTTTAAGTCTGCCTCTTTCTAAAATGCTTTATGGCTTGTACCTGAAAATCCCATGCAATTCCATTAAGAGACTCTAACCCTGGTAGTATGAAACTTATTCACACTTTCAGTAATATGGCCAAAACACCTCCTTTACGAGTGGGGTTCAAAAGCAAATCACAAATGTCAGTGACCCAAAGGACTCACAGGAGAGAGCAGCGGGTTTGTCACTCAATGGCTTTCAAGCACTGGTAATATCCAATTGTTGTAAAACTGCTCAAACATAAAATACATGTAAATCTGAGGTGCCATTGAGCAGAAAAATGAAAATGAAGAGAGCTACAAGTATCAAACAATGATATCTCGCTTAACAGGACAAGTTTATTCCTGAAAAGACTTTCAGCCTATTCCTGTTCAAATATTTAAGAAAGGTCAGAAATGAGTTTGGCACAACGTCTTGTGAATTTGCTTTCAGATATTGGCCCCCTTGCTTTGGTCTCAACTTTGACTTTTGCCAGAGTCGTAAAGCAAAAAGTACACCATGTCAAGACATGTACTGTATGAAATTAAAGACATTCAATTCGTTAGAACCAAGACTTTTAAAGGTGATATCGCTACTCTCATGGAATTGTATCTGCCAATTTGAGAAGGATTTCCTGTGATACAAATGCATTATTGCTCCTATAGCCATACTTTTCTGGCCATCGATTTTGCACATTAATTATGCAATTGCATGTATAGGCCAGAAGCAATCAAAAGGGCTCATCTGGGATTTGAATGGCAGACCGCTCACACCCAAAGCGAGAATCATACCTCTAAAGCAACAAGCCTCTTGGCATTAAAACATACCACTTGGTTATGGTCTCAGACTAAGTGGCTCAAGGAAAAAGCAGGACTATCTTCTAGTCCTGATCAGAAAAACATAAGGAATTAAAAAAACAGAGGCTTGTTGGTCTAGGGGTATGATTCTCGCTTTGGGTGTGAGAGGTCCCGGGTTCAAATCCCGGACAAGCCCAATTTGCTGTTATATCAAAAGCTCTTTTTTAAGATTGGGCAGTCAGGATAGCACGTGACGCTGTAAACAGTAGACGAAACTTCTGTTTGCTGTGGATCTGATAGGTGTTTTGGAATATAATCAATGAAATGCTGTATTCAATCCGTATATACTTATTGAGTTGCACATTAAAGAACTGGAGATGTAGGTCGTTTGTAAGACTGTTGGTGGATCTGTTCACGGTCTTGTTTTCAGTAGTTATATCAAGCATAAAAGCTTTAGCACAAAAAAAAACTTCCTCTCACAAACGTTCTTTTAAGTCTGCCTCTTTCTAAAATGCTTTATGGCTTGTACCTGAAAATCCCATGCAATTCCATTAAGAGACTCTAACCCTGGTAGTATGAAACTTATTCACACTTTCAGTAATATGGCCAAAACACCTCCCTTACGAGTGGGGTTCAAAAGCAAATCACAAATGTCAGTGACCCAAAGGACTCACAGGAGAGAGCAGCGGGTTTGTCACTCAATGGCTTTCAAGCACTGGTAATATCCAATTGTTGTAAAACTGCTCAAACATAAAATACATGTAAATCTGAGGTGCCATTGAGCAGAAAAATGAAAATGAAGAGAGCTACAAGTATCAAACAATGATATCTCGCTTAACAGGACAAGTTTATTCCTGAAAAGACTTTCAGCCTATCCCTGTTCAAATATTTAAGAAAGGTCAGAAATGAGTTTGGCACAACGTCTTGTGAATTTGCTTTCAGATATTGGCCCCCTTGCTTTGGTCTCAACTTTGACTTTTGCCAGAGTCGTAAAGCAAAAAGTACACCATGTCAAGACATGTACTGTATGAAATTAAAGACATTCAATTCGTTAGAACCAAGACTTTTAAAGGTGATATCGCTACTCTCATGGAATTGTATCTGCCAATTTGAGAAGGATTTCCTGTGATACAAATGCATTATTGCTCCTATAGCCATACTTTTCTGGCCATCGATTTTGCACATTAATTATGCAATTGCATGTATAGGCCAGAAGAAATCAAAAGGACTCATCTGGGATTTGAATGGCAGACCGCTCACACCCAAAGCGAGAATCATACCTCTAAAGCAACAAGCCTCTTGGCATTAAAACATACCACTTGGTTATGGTCTCAGACTAAGTGGCTCAAGGAAAAAGCAGGACTATCTTCTAGTCCTGATCTGAAAAACATAAGGAATTAAAAAAACAGAGGCTTGTTGGTCTAGGGGTATGATTCTCGCTTTGGGTGTGAGAGGTCCCGGGTTCAAATCCCGGACAAGCCCAATTTGCTGTTATATCAAAAGCTCTTTTTTAAGATTGGGCAGTCAGGATAGCACGTGACGCTGTAAACAGTAGACGAAACTTCTGTTTGCTGTGGATCTGATAGGTGTTTTGGAATATAATCAATGAAATGCTGTATTCAATCCGTATATACTTATTGAGTTGCACATTAAAGAACTGGAGATGTAGGTCGTTTGTAAGACTGTTGGTGGATCTGTTCACGGTCTTGTTTTCAGTAGTTATATCAAGCATAAAAGCTTTAGCACAAAAAAAAACTTCCTCTCACAAACGTTCTTTTAAGTCTGCCTCTTTCTAAAATGCTTTATGGCTTGTACCTGAAAATCCCATGCAATTCCATTAAGAGACTCTAACCCTGGTAGTATGAAACTTATTCACACTTTCAGTAATATGGCCAAAACACCTCCCTTTACGAGTGGGGTTCAAAAGCAAATCACAAATGTCAGTGACCCAAAGGACTCACAGGAGAGAGCAGCGGGTTTGTCACTCAATGGCTTTCAAGCACTGGTAATATCCAATTGTTGTAAAACTGCTCAAACATAAAATACATGTAAATCTGAGGTGCCATTGAGCAGAAAAATGAAAATGAAGAGAGCTACAAGTATCAAACAATGATATCTCGCTTAACAGGACAAGTTTATTCCTGAAAAGACTTTCAGCCTATTCCTGTTCAAATATTTAAGAAAGGTCAGAAATGAGTTTGGCACAACGTCTTGTGAATTTGCTTTCAGATATTGGCCCCCTTGCTTTGGTCTCAACTTTGACTTTTGCCAGAGTCGTAAAGCAAAAAGTACACCATGTCAAGACATGTACTGTATGAAATTAAAGACATTCAATTCGTTAGAACCAAGACTTTTAAAGGTGATATCGCTACTCTCATGGAATTGTATCTGCCAATTTGAGAAGGATTTCCTGTGATACAAATGCATTATTGCTCCTATAGCCATACTTTTCTGGCCATGGATTTTGCACATTAATTATGCAATTGCATGTATAGGCCAGAAGCAATCAAAAGGGCTCATCTGGGATTTGAATGGCAGACCGCTCACACCCAAAGCGAGAATCATACCTCTAAAGCAACAAGCCTCTTGGCATTAAAACATACCACTTGGTTATGGTCTCAGACTAAGTGGCTCAAGGAAAAAGCAGGACTATCTTCTAGTCCTGATCAGAAAAACATAAGGAATTGAAAAGACAGAGGCTTGTTGGTCTAGGGGTATGATTCTCGCTTTGGGTGTGAGAGGTCCCGGGTTCAAATCCCGGACAAGCCCAATTTGCTGTTATATCAAAAGCTCTTTTTTAAGATTGGGCAGTCAGGATAGCACGTGACGCTGTAAACAGTAGACGAAACTTCTGTTTGCTGTGGATCTGATAGGTGTTTTGGAATATAATCAATGAAATGCTGTATTCAATCCGTATATACTTATTGAGTTGCACATTAAAGAACTGGAGATGTAGGTCGTTTGTAAGACTGTTGGTGGATCTGTTCACGGTCTTGTTTTCAGTAGTTATATCAAGCATAAAAGCTTTAGCACAAAAAAAAACTTCCTCTCACAAACGTTCTTTTAAGTCTGCCTCTTTCTAAAATGCTTTATGGCTTGTACCTGAAAATCCCATGCAATTCCATTAAGAGACTCTAACCCTGGTAGTATGAAACTTATTCACACTTTCAGTAATATGGCCAAAACACCTCCTTTACCAGTGGGGTTCAAAAGCAAATCACAAATGTCAGTGACCCAAAGGACTCACAGGAGAGAGCAGCGGGTTTGTCACTCAATGGCTTTCAAGCACTGGTAATATCCAATTGTTGTAAAACTGCTCAAACATAAAATACATGTAAATCTGAGGTGCCATTGAGCAGAAAAATGAAAATGAAGAGAGCTACAAGTATCAAACAATGATATCTCGCTTAACAGGACAAGTTTATTCCTGAAAAGACTTTCAGCCTATCCCTGTTCAAATATTTAAGAAAGGTCAGAAATGAGTTTGGCACAACGTCTTGTGAATTTGCTTTCAGATATTGGCCCCCTTGCTTTGGTCTCAACTTTGACTTTTGCCAGAGTCGTAAAGCAAAAAGTACACCATGTCAAGACATGTACTGTATGAAATTAAAGACATTCAATTCGTTAGAACCAAGACTTTTAAAGGTGATATCGCTACTCTCATGGAATTGTATCTGCCAATTTGAGAAGGATTTCCCGTGATACAAATGCATTATTGCTCCTATAGCCATACTTTTCTGGCCATCGATTTTGCACATTAATTATGCAATTGCATGTATAGGCCAGAAGAAATCAAAAGGACTCATCTGGGATTTGAATGGCAGACCGCTCACACCCAAAGCGAGAATCATACCTCTAAAGCAACAAGCCTCTTGGCATTAAAACATACCACTTGGTTATGGTCTCAGACTAAGTGGCTCAAGGAAAAAGCAGGACTATCTTCTAGTCCTGATCTGAAAAACATAAGGAATTAAAAAAACAGAGGCTTGTTGGTCTAGGGGTATGATTCTCGCTTTGGGTGTGAGAGATCCCGGACAAGCCCAATTTGCTGTTATATCAAAAGCTCTTTTTTAAGATTGGGCAGTCAGGATAGCACGTGACGCTGTAAACAGTAGACGAAACTTCTGTTTGCTGTGGATCTGATAGGTGTTTTGGAATATAATCAATGAAATGCTGTATTCAATCCGTATATACTTATTGAGTTGCACATTAAAGAACTGGAGATGTAGGTCGTTTGTAAGACTGTTGGTGGATCTGTTCACGGTCTTGTTTTCAGTAGTTATATCAAGCATAAAAGCTTTAGCACAAAAAAAAACTTCCTCTCACAAACGTTCTTTTAAGTCTGCCTCTTTCTAAAATGCTTTATGGCTTGTACCTGAAAATCCCATGCAATTCCATTAAGAGACTCTAACCCTGGTAGTATGAAACTTATTCACACTTTCAGTAATATGGCCAAAACACCTCCTTTACCAGTGGGGTTCAAAAGCAAATCACAAATGTCAGTGACCCAAAGGACTCACAGGAGAGAGCAGCGGGTTTGTCACTCAATGGCTTTCAAGCACTGGTAATATCCAATTGTTGTAAAACTGCTCAAACATAAAATACATGTAATCTGAGGTGCCATTGAGCAGAAAAATGAAAATGAAGAGAGCTACAAGTATCAAACAATGATATCTCGCTTAACAGGACAAGTTTATTCCTGAAAAGACTTTCAGCCTATTCCTGTTCAAATATTTAAGAAAGGTCAGAAATGAGTTTGGCACAACGTCTTGTGAATTTGCTTTCAGATATTGGCCCCCTTGCTTTGGTCTCAACTTTGACTTTTGCCAGAGTCGTAAAGCAAAAAGTACACCATGTCAAGACATGTACTGTATGAAATTAAAGTCATTCAATTCGTTAGAACCAAGACTTTTAAAGGTGATATCGCTACTCTCATGGAATTGTATCTGCCAATTTGAGAAGGATTTCCTGTGATACAAATGCATTATTGCTCCTATAGCCATACTTTTCTGGCCATGGATTTTGCACATTAATTATGCAATTGCATGTATAGGCCAGAAGCAATCAAAAGGACTCATCTGGGATTTGAATGGCAGACCGCTCACACCCAAAGCGAGAATCATACCTCTAAAGCAACAAGCCTCTTGGCATTAAAACATACCACTTGGTTATGGTCTCAGACTAAGTGGCTCAAGGAAAAAGCAGGACTATCTTCTAGTCCTGATGAGAAAAACATAAGGAATTATAAAAACAGAGGCTTGTTGGTCTAGGGGTATGATTCTCGCTTTGGGTGTGAGAGGTCCCGGGTTCAAATCCCGGACAAGCCCAATTTGCTGTTATATCAAAAGCTCTTTTTTAAGATTGGGCAGTCAGGATAGCACGTGACGCTGTAAACAGTAGACGAAACTTCTGTTTGCTGTGGATCTGATAGGTGTTTTGGAATATAATCAATGAAATGCTGTATTCAATCCGTATATACTTATTGAGTTGCACATTAAAGAACTGGAGATGTAGGTCGTTTGTAAGACTGTTGGTGGATCTGTTCACGGTCTTGTTTTCAGTAGTTATATCAAGCATAAAAGCTTTAGCACAAAAAAAAACTTCCTCTCACAAACGTTCTTTTAAGTCTGCCTCTTTCTAAAATGCTTTATGGCTTGTACCTGAAAATCCCATGCAATTCCATTAAGAGACTCTTACCCTGGTAGTATGAAACTTATTCACACTTTCAGTAATATGGCCAAAACACCTCCCTTACGAGTGGGGTTCAAAAGCAAATCACAAATGTCAGTGACCCAAAGGACTCACAGGAGAGAGCAGCGGGTTTGTCACTCAATGGCTTTCAAGCACTGGTAATATCCAATTGTTGTAAAACTGCTCAAACATAAAATACATGTAAATCTGAGGTGCCATTGAGCAGAAAAATGAAAATGAAGAGAGCTACAAGTATCAAACAATGATATCTCGCTTAACAGGACAAGTTTATTCCTGAAAAGACTTTCAGCCTATTCCTGTTCAAATATTTAAGAAAGGTCAGAAATGAGTTTGGCACAACGTCTTGTGAATTTGCTTTCAGATATTGGCCCCCTTGCTTTGGTCTCAACTTTGACTTTTGCCAGAGTCGTAAAGCAAAAAGTACACCATGTCAAGACATGTACTGTATGAAATTAAAGTCATTCAATTCGTTAGAACCAAGACTTTTAAAGGTGATATCGCTACTCTCATGGAATTGTATCTGCCAATTTGAGAAGGATTTCCTGTGATACAAATGCATTATTGCTCCTATAGCCATACTTTTCTGGCCATCGATTTTGCACATTAATTATGCAATTGCATGTATAGGCCAGAAGCAATCAAAAGGACTCATCTGGGATTTGAATGGCAGACCGCTCACACCCAAAGCGAGAATCATACCTCTAAAGCAACAAGCCTCTTGGCATTAAAACATACCACTTGGTTATGGTCTCAGACTAAGTGGCTCAAGGAAAAAGCAGGACTATCTTCTAGTCCTGATCAGAAAAACATAAGGAATTAAAAAAACAGAGGCTTGTTGGTCTAGGGGTATGATTCTCGCTTTGGGTGTGAGAGGTCCCGGGTTCAAATCCCGGACAAGCCCAATTTGCTGTTATATCAAAAGCTCTTTTTTAAGATTGGGCAGTCAGGATAGCACGTGACGCTGTAAACAGTAGACGAAACTTCTGTTTGCTGTGGATCTGATAGGTGTTTTGGAATATAATCAATGAAATGCTGTATTCAATCCGTATATACTTATTGAGTTGCACATTAAAGAACTGGAGATGTAGGTCGTTTGTAAGACTGTTGGTGGATCTGTTCACGGTCTTGTTTTCAGTAGTTATATCAAGCATAAAAGCTTTAGCACAAAAAAAAACTTCCTCTCACAAACGTTCTTTTAAGTCTGCCTCTTTCTAAAATGCTTTATGGCTTGTACCTGAAAATCCCATGCAATTCCATTAAGAGACTCTAACCCTGGTAGTATGAAACTTATTCACACTTTCAGTAATATGGCCAAAACACCTCCTTTACGAGTGGGGTTCAAAAGCAAATCACAAATGTCAGTGACCCAAAGGACTCACAGGAGAGAGCAGCGGGTTTGTCACTCAATGGCTTTCAAGCACTGGTAATATCCAATTGTTGTAAAACTGCTCAAACATAAAATACATGTAAATCTGAGGTGCCATTGAGCAGAAAAATGAAAATGAAGAGAGCTACAAGTATCAAACAATGATATCTCGCTTAACAGGACAAGTTTATTCCTGAAAAGACTTTCAGCCTATTCCTGTTCAAATATTTAAGAAAGGTCAGAAATGAGTTTGGCACAACGTCTTGTGAATTTGCTTTCAGATATTGGCCCCCTTGCTTTGGTCTCAACTTTGACTTTTGCCAGAGTCGTAAAGCAAAAAGTACACCATGTCAAGACATGTACTGTATGAAATTAAAGTCATTCAATTCGTTAGAACCAAGACTTTTAAAGGTGATATCGCTACTCTCATGGAATTGTATCTGCCAATTTGAGAAGGATTTCCTGTGATACAAATGCATTATTGCTCCTATAGCCATACTTTTCTGGCCATCGATTTTGCACATTAATTATGCAATTGCATGTATAGGCCAGAAGCAATCAAAAGGACTCATCTGGGATTTGAATGGCAGACCGCTCACACCCAAAGCGAGAATCATACCTCTAAAGCAACAAGCCTCTTGGCATTAAAACATACCACTTGGTTATGGTCTCAGACTAAGTGGCTCAAGGAAAAAGCAGGACTATCTTCTAGTCCTGATCAGAAAAACATAAGGAATTGAAAAAACAGAGGCTTGTTGGTCTAGGGGTATGATTCTCGCTTTGGGTGTGAGAGGTCCCGGGTTCAAATCCCGGACAAGCCCAATTTGCTGTTATATCAAAAGCTCTTTTTTAAGATTGGGCAGTCAGGATAGCACGTGACGCTGTAAACAGTAGACGAAACTTCTGTTTGCTGTGGATCTGATAGGTGTTTTGGAATATAATCAATGAAATGCTGTATTCAATCCGTATATACTTATTGAGTTGCACATTAAAGAACTGGAGATGTAGGTCGTTTGTAAGACTGTTGGTGGATCTGTTCACGGTCTTGTTTTCAGTAGTTATATCAAGCATAAAAGCTTTAGCACAAAAAAAAACTTCCTCTCACAAACGTTCTTTTAAGTCTGCCTCTTTCTAAAATGCTTTATGGCTTGTACCTGAAAATCCCATGCAATTCCATTAAGAGACTCTAACCCTGGTAGTATGAAACTTATTCACACTTTCAGTAATATGGCCAAAACACCTCCTTTACGAGTGGGGTTCAAAAGCAAATCACAAATGTCAGTGACCCAAAGGACTCACAGGAGAGAGCAGCGGGTTTGTCACTCAATGGCTTTCAAGCACTGGTAATATCCAATTGTTGTAAAACTGCTCAAACATAAAATACATGTAAATCTGAGGTGCCATTGAGCAGAAAAATGAAAATGAAGAGAGCTACAAGTATCAAACAATGATATCTCGCTTAACAGGACAAGTTTATTCCTGAAAAGACTTTCAGCCTATTCCTGTTCAAATATTTAAGAAAGGTCAGAAATGAGTTTGGCACAACGTCTTGTGAATTTGCTTTCAGATATTGGCCCCCTTGCTTTGGTCTCAACTTTGACTTTTGCCAGAGTCGTAAAGCAAAAAGTACACCATGTCAAGACATGTACTGTATGAAATTAAAGTCATTCAATTCGTTAGAACCAAGACTTTTAAAGGTGATATCGCTACTCTCATGGAATTGTATCTGCCAATTTGAGAAGGATTTCCTGTGATACAAATGCATTATTGCTCCTATAGCCATACTTTTCTGGCCATCGATTTTGCACATTAATTATGCAATTGCATGTATAGGCCAGAAGCAATCAAAAGGACTCATCTGGGATTTGAATGGCAGACCGCTCACACCCAAAGCGAGAATCATACCTCTAAAGCAACAAGCCTCTTGGCATTAAAACATACCACTTGGTTATGGTCTCAGACTAAGTGGCTCAAGGAAAAAGCAGGACTATCTTCTAGTCCTGATCAGAAAAACATAAGGAATTGAAAAAACAGAGGCTTGTTGGTCTAGGGGTATGATTCTCGCTTTGGGTGTGAGAGGTCCCGGGTTCAAATCCCGGACAAGCCCAATTTGCTGTTATATCAAAAGCTCTTTTTTAAGATTGGGCAGTCAGGATAGCACGTGACGCTGTAAACAGTAGACGAAACTTCTGTTTGCTGTGGATCTGATAGGTGTTTTGGAATATAATCAATGAAATGCTGTATTCAATCCGTATATACTTATTGAGTTGCACATTAAAGAACTGGAGATGTAGGTCGTTTGTAAGACTGTTGGTGGATCTGTTCACGGTCTTGTTTTCAGTAGTTATATCAAGCATAAAAGCTTTAGCACAAAAAAAAACTTCCTCTCACAAACGTTCTTTTAAGTCTGCCTCTTTCTAAAATGCTTTATGGCTTGTACCTGAAAATCCCATGCAATTCCATTAAGAGACTCTAACCCTGGTAGTATGAAACTTATTCACACTTTCAGTAATATGGCCAAAACACCTCCTTTACGAGTGGGGTTCAAAAGCAAATCACAAATGTCAGTGACCCAAAGGACTCACAGGAGAGAGCAGCGGGTTTGTCACTCAATGGCTTTCAAGCACTGGTAATATCCAATTGTTGTAAAACTGCTCAAACATAAAATACATGTAAATCTGAGGTGCCATTGAGCAGAAAAATGAAAATGAAGAGAGCTACAAGTATCAAACAATGATATCTCGCTTAACAGGACAAGTTTATTCCTGAAAAGACTTTCAGCCTATTCCTGTTCAAATATTTAAGAAAGGTCAGAAATGAGTTTGGCACAACGTCTTGTGAATTTGCTTTCAGATATTGGCCCCCTTGCTTTGGTCTCAACTTTGACTTTTGCCAGAGTCGTAAAGCAAAAAGTACACCATGTCAAGACATGTACTGTATGAAATTAAAGTCATTCAATTCGTTAGAACCAAGACTTTTAAAGGTGATATCGCTACTCTCATGGAATTGTATCTGCCAATTTGAGAAGGATTTCCTGTGATACAAATGCATTATTGCTCCTATAGCCATACTTTTCTGGCCATCGATTTTGCACATTAATTATGCAATTGCATGTATAGGCCAGAAGCAATCAAAAGGACTCATCTGGGATTTGAATGGCAGACCGCTCACACCCAAAGCGAGAATCATACCTCTAAAGCAACAAGCCTCTTGGCATTAAAACATACCACTTGGTTATGGTCTCAGACTAAGTGGCTCAAGGAAAAAGCAGGACTATCTTCTAGTCCTGATCAGAAAAACATAAGGAATTAAAAAAACAGAGGCTTGTTGGTCTAGGGGTATGATTCTCGCTTTGGGTGTGAGAGGTCCCGGGTTCAAATCCCGGACAAGCCCAATTTGCTGTTATATCAAAAGCTCTTTTTTAAGATTGGGCAGTCAGGATAGCACGTGACGCTGTAAACAGTAGACGAAACTTCTGTTTGCTGTGGATCTGATAGGTGTTTTGGAATATAATCAATGAAATGCTGTATTCAATCCGTATATACTTATTGAGTTGCACATTAAAGAACTGGAGATGTAGGTCGTTTGTAAGACTGTTGGTGGATCTGTTCACGGTCTTGTTTTCAGTAGTTATATCAAGCATAAAAGCTTTAGCACAAAAAAAAACTTCCTCTCACAAACGTTCTTTTAAGTCTGCCTCTTTCTAAAATGCTTTATGGCTTGTACCTGAAAATCCCATGCAATTCCATTAAGAGACTCTAACCCTGGTAGTATGAAACTTATTCACACTTTCAGTAATATGGCCAAAACACCTCCTTTACGAGTGGGGTTCAAAAGCAAATCACAAATGTCAGTGACCCAAAGGACTCACAGGAGAGAGCAGCGGGTTTGTCACTCAATGGCTTTCAAGCACTGGTAATATCCAATTGTTGTAAAACTGCTCAAACATAAAATACATGTAAATCTGAGGTGCCATTGAGCAGAAAAATGAAAATGAAGAGAGCTACAAGTATCAAACAATGATATCTCGCTTAACAGGACAAGTTTATTCCTGAAAAGACTTTCAGCCTATTCCTGTTCAAATATTTAAGAAAGGTCAGAAATGAGTTTGGCACAACGTCTTGTGAATTTGCTTTCAGATATTGGCCCCCTTGCTTTGGTCTCAACTTTGACTTTTGCCAGAGTCGTAAAGCAAAAAGTACACCATGTCAAGACATGTACTGTATGAAATTAAAGTCATTCAATTCGTTAGAACCAAGACTTTTAAAGGTGATATCGCTACTCTCATGGAATTGTATCTGCCAATTTGAGAAGGATTTCCTGTGATACAAATGCATTATTGCTCCTATAGCCATACTTTTCTGGCCATCGATTTTGCACATTAATTATGCAATTGCATGTATAGGCCAGAAGCAATCAAAAGGACTCATCTGGGATTTGAATGGCAGACCGCTCACACCCAAAGCGAGAATCATACCTCTAAAGCAACAAGCCTCTTGGCATTAAAACATACCACTTGGTTATGGTCTCAGACTAAGTGGCTCAAGGAAAAAGCAGGACTATCTTCTAGTCCTGATCAGAAAAACATAAGGAATTGAAAAAACAGAGGCTTGTTGGTCTAGGGGTATGATTCTCGCTTTGGGTGTGAGAGGTCCCGGGTTCAAATCCCGGACAAGCCCAATTTGCTGTTATATCAAAAGCTCTTTTTTAAGATTGGGCAGTCAGGATAGCACGTGACGCTGTAAACAGTAGACGAAACTTCTGTTTGCTGTGGATCTGATAGGTGTTTTGGAATATAATCAATGAAATGCTGTATTCAATCCGTATATACTTATTGAGTTGCACATTAAAGAACTGGAGATGTAGGTCGTTTGTAAGACTGTTGGTGGATCTGTTCACGGTCTTGTTTTCAGTAGTTATATCAAGCATAAAAGCTTTAGCACAAAAAAAAACTTCCTCTCACAAACGTTCTTTTAAGTCTGCCTCTTTCTAAAATGCTTTATGGCTTGTACCTGAAAATCCCATGCAATTCCATTAAGAGACTCTAACCCTGGTAGTATGAAACTTATTCACACTTTCAGTAATATGGCCAAAACACCTCCTTTACCAGTGGGGTTCAAAAGCAAATCACAAATGTCAGTGACCCAAAGGACTCACAGGAGAGAGCAGCGGGTTTGTCACTCAATGGCTTTCAAGCACTGGTAATATCCAATTGTTGTAAAACTGCTCAAACATAAAATACATGTAAATCTGAGGTGCCATTGAGCAGAAAAATGAAAATGAAGAGAGCTACAAGTATCAAACAATGATATCTCGCTTAACAGGACAAGTTTATTCCTGAAAAGACTTTCAGCCTATTCCTGTTCAAATATTTAAGAAAGGTCAGAAATGAGTTTGGCACAACGTCTTGTGAATTTGCTTTCAGATATTGGCCCCCTTGCTTTGGTCTCAACTTTGACTTTTGCCAGAGTCGTAAAGCAAAAAGTACACCATGTCAAGACATGTACTGTATGAAATTAAAGACATTCAATTCGTTAGAACCAAGACTTTTAAAGGTGATATCGCTACTCTCATGGAATTGTATCTGCCAATTTGAGAAGGATTTCCCGTGATACAAATGCATTATTGCTCCTATAGCCATACTTTTCTGGCCATCGATTTTGCACATTAATTATGCAATTGCATGTATAGGCCAGAAGAAATCAAAAGGACTCATCTGGGATTTGAATGGCAGACCGCTCACACCCAAAGCGAGAATCATACCTCTAAAGCAACAAGCCTCTTGGCATTAAAACATACCACTTGGTTATGGTCTCAGACTAAGTGGCTCAAGGAAAAAGCAGGACTATCTTCTAGTCCTGATCTGAAAAACATAAGGAATTAAAAAAACAGAGGCTTGTTGGTCTAGGGGTATGATTCTCGCTTTGGGTGTGAGAGGTCCCGGGTTCAAATCCCGGACAAGCCCAATTTGCTGTTATATCAAAAGCTCTTTTTTAAGATTGGGCAGTCAGGATAGCACGTGACGCTGTAAACAGTAGACGAAACTTCTGTTTGCTGTGGATCTGATAGGTGTTTTGGAATATAATCAATGAAATGCTGTATTCAATCCGTATATACTTATTGAGTTGCACATTAAAGAACTGGAGATGTAGGTCGTTTGTAAGACTGTTGGTGGATCTGTTCACGGTCTTGTTTTCAGTAGTTATATCAAGCATAAAAGCTTTAGCACAAAAAAAAACTTCCTCTCACAAACGTTCTTTTAAGTCTGCCTCTTTCTAAAATGCTTTATGGCTTGTACCTGAAAATCCCATGCAATTCCATTAAGAGACTCTAACCCTGGTAGTATGAAACTTATTCACACTTTCAGTAATATGGCCAAAACACCTCCTTTACCAGTGGGGTTCAAAAGCAAATCACAAATGTCAGTGACCCAAAGGACTCACAGGAGAGAGCAGCGGGTTTGTCACTCAATGGCTTTCAAGCACTGGTAATATCCAATTGTTGTAAAACTGCTCAAACATAAAATACATGTAAATCTGAGGTGCCATTGAGCAGAAAAATGAAAATGAAGAGAGCTACAAGTATCAAACAATGATATCTCGCTTAACAGGACAAGTTTATTCCTGAAAAGACTTTCAGCCTATTCCTGTTCAAATATTTAAGAAAGGTCAGAAATGAGTTTGGCACAACGTCTTGTGAATTTGCTTTCAGATATTGGCCCCCTTGCTTTGGTCTCAACTTTGACTTTTGCCAGAGTCGTAAAGCAAAAAGTACACCATGTCAAGACATGTACTGTATGAAATTAAAGTCATTCAATTCGTTAGAACCAAGACTTTTAAAGGTGATATCGCTACTCTCATGGAATTGTATCTGCCAATTTGAGAAGGATTTCCTGTGATACAAATGCATTATTGCTCCTATAGCCATACTTTTCTGGCCATCGATTTTGCACATTAATTATGCAATTGCATGTATAGGCCAGAAGCAATCAAAAGGGCTCATATGGGATTTGAATGGCAGACCGCTCACACCCAAAGCGAGAATCATACCTCTAAAGCAACAAGCCTCTTGGCATTAAAACATACCACTTGGTTATGGTCTCAGACTAAGTGGCTCAAGGAAAAAGCAGGACTATCTTCTAGTCCTGATGAGAAAAACATAAGGAATTACAAAAACAGAGGCTTGTTGGTCTAGGGGTATGATTCTCGCTTTGGGTGTGAGAGGTCCCGGGTTCAAATCCCGGACAAGCCCAATTTGCTGTTATATCAAAAGCTCTTTTTTAAGATTGGGCAGTCAGGATAGCACGTGACGCTGTAAACAGTAGACGAAACTTCTGTTTGCTGTGGATCTGATAGGTGTTTTGGAATATAATCAATGAAATGCTGTATTCAATCCGTATATACTTATTGAGTTGCACATTAAAGAACTGGAGATGTAGGTCGTTTGTAAGACTGTTGGTGGATCTGTTCACGGTCTTGTTTTCAGTAGTTATATCAAGCATAAAAGCTTTAGCACAAAAAAAAACTTCCTCTCACAAACGTTCTTTTAAGTCTGCCTCTTTCTAAAATGCTTTATGGCTTGTACCTGAAAATCCCATGCAATTCCATTAAGAGACTCTTACCCTGGTAGTATGAAACTTATTCACACTTTCAGTAATATGGCCAAAACACCTCCCTTCCGAGTGGGGTTCAAAAGCAAATCACAATTGTCAGTGACCCACAGGAGAGAGCAGCGGGTTTGTCACTCAATGGCTTTCAAGCACTGGTAATATCCAATTGTTGTAAAACTGCTCAAACATAAAATACATGTAAATCTGAGGTGCCATTGAGCAGAAAAATGAAAATGAAGAGAGCTACAAGTATCAAACAATGATATCTCGCTTAACAGGACAAGTTTATTCCTGAAAAGACTTTCAGCCTATTCCTGTTCAAATATTTAAGAAAGGTCAGAAATGAGTTTGGCACGTCTTGTGAATTTGCATTCAGATATTGGCCCCCTTGCTTTGGTCTCAACTTTGACTTTTGCCAGAGTCGTAAAGCAAAAAGTACAACATGTCAAGACATGTACTGTATGAAATTAAAGTCATTCAATTCGTTAGAACCAAGACTTTTAAAGGTGATATCGCTACTCTCATGGAATTGTATCTGCCAATTTGAGAAGGATTTCCTGTGATACAAATGCATTATTGCTCCTATAGCCATACTTTTCTGGCCATCGATTTTGCACATTAATTATGCAATTGCATGTATAGGCCAGAAGCAATCAAAAGGACTCATCTGGGATTTGAATGGCAGACCGCTCACACCCAAAGCGAGAATCATACCTCTAAAGCAACAAGCCTCTTGGCATTAAAACATACCACTTGGTTATGGTCTCAGACTAAGTGGCTCAAGGAAAAAGCAGGACTATCTTCTAGTCCTGATCAGAAAAACATAAGGAATTAAAAAACAGAGGCTTGTTGGTCTAGGGGTATGATTCTCGCTTTGGGTGTGAGAGGTCCCGGGTTCAAATCCCGGACAAGCCCAATTTGCTGTTATATCAAAAGCTCTTTTTTAAGATTGGGCAGTCAGGATAGCACGTGACGCTGTAAACAGTAGACGAAACTTCTGTTTGCTGTGGATCTGATAGGTGTTTTGGAATATAATCAATGAAATGCTGTATTCAATCCGTATATACTTATTGAGTTGCACATTAAAGAACTGGAGATGTAGGTCGTTTGTAAGACTGTTGGTGGATCTGTTCACGGTCTTGTTTTCAGTAGTTATATCAAGCATAAAAGCTTTAGCACAAAAAAAAACTTCCTCTCACAAACGTTCTTTTAAGTCTGCCTCTTTCTAAAATGCTTTATGGCTTGTACCTGAAAATCCCATGCAATTCCATTAAGAGACTCTAACCCTGGTAGTATGAAACTTATTCACACTTTCAGTAATATGGCCAAAACACCTCCTTTACGAGTGGGGTTCAAAAGCAAATCACAAATGTCAGTGACCCAAAGGACTCACAGGAGAGAGCAGCGGGTTTGTCACTCAATGGCTTTCAAGCACTGGTAATATCCAATTGTTGTAAAACTGCTCAAACATAAAATACATGTAAATCTGAGGTGCCATTGAGCAGAAAAATGAAAATGAAGAGAGCTACAAGTATCAAACAATGATATCTCGCTTAACAGGACAAGTTTATTCCTGAAAAGACTTTCAGCCTATTCCTGTTCAAATATTTAAGAAAGGTCAGAAATGAGTTTGGCACAACGTCTTGTGAATTTGCTTTCAGATATTGGCCCCCTTGCTTTGGTCTCAACTTTGACTTTTGCCAGAGTCGTAAAGCAAAAAGTACACCATGTCAAGACATGTACTGTATGAAATTAAAGTCATTCAATTCGTTAGAACCAAGACTTTTAAAGGTGATATCGCTACTCTCATGGAATTGTATCTGCCAATTTGAGAAGGATTTCCTGTGATACAAATGCATTATTGCTCCTATAGCCATACTTTTCTGGCCATCGATTTTGCACATTAATTATGCAATTGCATGTATAGGCCAGAAGCAATCAAAAGGACTCATCTGGGATTTGAATGGCAGACCGCTCACACCCAAAGCGAGAATCATACCTCTAAAGCAACAAGCCTCTTGGCATTAAAACATACCACTTGGTTATGGTCTCAGACTAAGTGGCTCAAGGAAAAAGCAGGACTTTCTTCTAGTCCTGATCAGAAAAACATAAGGAATTGAAAAAACAGAGGCTTGTTGGTCTAGGGGTATGATTCTCGCTTTGGGTGTGAGAGGTCCCGGGTTCAAATCCCGGACAAGCCCAATTTGCTGTTATATCAAAAGCTCTTTTTTAAGATTGGGCAGTCAGGATAGCACGTGACGCTGTAAACAGTAGACGAAACTTCTGTTTGCTGTGGATCTGATAGGTGTTTTGGAATATAATCAATGAAATGCTGTATTCAATCCGTATATACTTATTGAGTTGCACATTAAAGAACTGGAGATGTAGGTCGTTTGTAAGACTGTTGGTGGATCTGTTCACGGTCTTGTTTTCAGTAGTTATATCAAGCATAAAAGCTTTAGCACAAAAAAAAACTTCCTCTCACAAACGTTCTTTTAAGTCTGCCTCTTTCTAAAATGCTTTATGGCTTGTACCTGAAAATCCCATGCAATTCCATTAAGAGACTCTAACCCTGGTAGTATGAAACTTATTCACACTTTCAGTAATATGGCCAAAACACCTCCTTTACGAGTGGGGTTCAAAAGCAAATCACAAATGTCAGTGACCCAAAGGACTCACAGGAGAGAGCAGCGGGTTTGTCACTCAATGGCTTTCAAGCACTGGTAATATCCAATTGTTGTAAAACTGCTCAAACATAAAATACATGTAAATCTGAGGTGCCATTGAGCAGAAAAATGAAAATGAAGAGAGCTACAAGTATCAAACAATGATATCTCGCTTAACAGGACAAGTTTATTCCTGAAAAGACTTTCAGCCTATTCCTGTTCAAATATTTAAGAAAGGTCAGAAATGAGTTTGGCACGTCTTGTGAATTTGCATTCAGATATTGGCCCCCTTGCTTTGGTCTCAACTTTGACTTTTGCCAGAGTCGTAAAGCAAAAAGTACAACATGTCAAGACATGTACTGTATGAAATTAAAGTCATTCAATTCGTTAGAACCAAGACTTTTAAAGGTGATATCGCTACTCTCATGGAATTGTATCTGCCAATTTGAGAAGGATTTCCTGTGATACAAATGCATTATTGCTCCTATAGCCATACTTTTCTGGCCATCGATTTTGCACATTAATTATGCAATTGCATGTATAGGCCAGAAGCAATCAAAAGGACTCATCTGGGATTTGAATGGCAGACCGCTCACACCCAAAGGGAGAATCATACCTCTAAAGCAACAAGCCTCTTGGCATTAAAACATACCACTTGGTTATGGTCTCAGACTAAGTGGCTCAAGGAAAAAGCAGGACTATCTTCTAGTCCTGATCAGAAAAACATAAGGAATTGAAAAAACAGAGGCTTGTTGGTCTAGGGGTATGATTCTCGCTTTGGGTGTGAGAGGTCCCGGGTTCAAATCCCGGACAAGCCCAATTTGCTGTTATATCAAAAGCTCTTTTTTAAGATTGGGCAGTCAGGATAGCACGTGACGCTGTAAACAGCAGACAAAACTTCTGTTTGCTGTGGATCTGATAGGTGTTTTGGAATATAATCAATGAAATGCTGTATTCAATCCGTATATACTTATTGAGTTGCACATTAAAGAACTGGAGATGTAGGTCGTTTGTAAGACTGTTGGTGGATCTGTTCACGGTCTTGTTTTCAGTAGTTATATCAAGCATAAAAGCTTTAGCACAAAAAAAAACTTCCTCTCACAAACGTTCTTTTAAGTCTGCCTCTTTCTAAAATGCTTTATGGCTTGTACCTGAAAATCCCATGCAATTCCATTAAGAGACTCTAACCCTGGTAGTATGAAACTTATTCACACTTTCAGTAATATGACCAAAACACCTCCTTTACGAGTGGGGTTCAAAAGCAAATCACAAATGTCAGTGACCCAAAGGACTCACAGGAGAGAGCAGCGGGTTTGTCACTCAATGGCTTTCAGGCACTGGTAATATCCAATTGTTGTAAAACTGCTCAAACATAAAATACATGTAAATCTGAGGTGCCATTGAGCAGAAAAATGAAAATGAAGAGAGCTACAAGTATCAAACAATGATATCTCGCTTAACAGGACAAGTTTATTCCTGAAAAGACTTTCAGCCTATTCCTGTTCAAATATTTAAGAAAGGTCAGAAATGAGTTTGGGACAACGTCTTGTGAATTTGCTTTCAGATATTGGCCCCCTTGCTTTGGTCTCAACTTTGACTTTTGCCAGAGTCGTAAAGCAAAAAGTACACCATGTCAAGACATGTACTGTATGAAATTAAAGTCATTCAATTCGTTAGAACCAAGACTTTTAAAGGTGATATCGCTACTCTCATGGAATTGTATCTGCCAATTTGAGAAGGATTTCCTGTGATACAAATGCATTATTGCTCCTATAGCCATACTTTTCTGGCCATCGATTTTGTACAATAATTATGGAATTGCATGTATAGGCCAGAAGCAATCAAAAGGGCTCATATGGGATTTGAATGGCAGACCGCTCACACCCAAAGCGAGAATCATACCTCTAAAGCAACAAGCCTCTTGGCATTAAAACATACCACTTGGTTATGGTCTCAGACTAAGTGGCTCAAGGAAAAAGCAGGACTTTCTTCTAGTCCTGATGAGAAAAACATAAGTAATTATAAAAACAGAGGCTTGTTGGTCTAGGGGTATGATTCTCGCTTTGGGTGTGAGAGGTCCTGGGTTCAAATCCCAGACAAGCCCAATTTGCTGTTATATCAAAAGCTCTTTTTTAAGATTGGGCAGTCAGGATAGCACGTGACGCTGTAAACAGTAGACGAAACTTCTGTTTGCTGTGGATCTGATAGGTGTTTTGGAATATAATCAATGAAATGCTGTATTCAATCCGTATATACTTATTGAGTTGCACATTAAAGAACTGGAGATGTAGGTCGTTTGTAAGACTGTTGGTGGATCTGTTCACGGTCTTGTTTTCAGTAGTTATATCAAGCATAAAAGCTTTAGCACAAAAAAAAACTTCCTCTCACAAACGTTCTTTTAAGTCTGCCTCTTTCTAAAATGCTTTATGGCTTGTACCTGAAAATCCCATGCAATTCCATTAAGAGACTCTAACCCTGGTAGTATGAAACTTATTCACACTTTCAGTAATATGGCCAAAACACCTCCCTTACGAGTGGGGTTCAAAAGCAAATCACAAATGTCAGTGACCCAAAGGACTCACAGGAGAGAGCAGCGGGTTTGTCACTCAATGGCTTTCAAGCACTGGTAATATCCAATTGTTGTAAAACTGCTCAAACATAAAATACATGTAAATCTGAGGTGCCATTGAGCAGAAAAATGAAAATGAAGAGAGCTACAAGTATCAAACAATGATATCTCGCTTAACAGGACAAGTTTATTCCTGAAAAGACTTTCAGCCTATTCCTGTTCAAATATTTAAGAAAGGTCAGAAATGAGTTTGGCACGTCTTGTGAATTTGCATTCAGATATTGGCCCCCTTGCTTTGGTCTCAACTTTGACTTTTGCCAGAGTCGTAAAGCAAAAAGTACAACATGTCAAGACATGTACTGTATGAAATTAAAGTCATTCAATTCGTTAGAACCAAGACTTTTAAAGGTGATATCGCTACTCTCATGGAATTGTATCTGCCAATTTGAGAAGGATTTCCTGTGATACAAATGCATTATTGCTCCTATAGCCATACTTTTCTGGCCATCGATTTTGCACATTAATTATGCAATTGCATGTATAGGCCAGAAGCAATCAAAAGGACTCATCTGGGATTTGAATGGCAGACCGCTCACACCCAAAGCGAGAATCATACCTCTAAAGCAACAAGCCTCTTGGCATTAAAACATACCACTTGGTTATGGTCTCAGACTAAGTGGCTCAAGGAAAAAGCAGGACTATCTTCTAGTCCTGATCAGAAAAACATAAGGAATTGAAAAAACAGAGGCTTGTTGGTCTAGGGGTATGATTCTCGCTTTGGGTGTGAGAGGTCCCGGGTTCAAATCCCGGACAAGCCCAATTTGCTGTTATATCAAAAGCTCTTTTTTAAGATTGGGCAGTCAGGATAGCACGTGACGCTGTAAACAGCAGACAAAACTTCTGTTTGCTGTGGATCTGATAGGTGTTTTGGAATATAATCAATGAAATGCTGTATTCAATCCGTATATACTTATTGAGTTGCACATTAAAGAACTGGAGATGTAGGTCGTTTGTAAGACTGTTGGTGGATCTGTTCACGGTCTTGTTTTCAGTAGTTATATCAAGCATAAAAGCTTTAGCACAAAAAAAAACTTCCTCTCACAAACGTTCTTTTAAGTCTGCCTCTTTCTAAAATGCTTTATGGCTTGTACCTGAAAATCCCATGCAATTCCATTAAGAGACTCTAACCCTGGTAGTATGAAACTTATTCACACTTTCAGTAATATGGCCAAAACACCTCCTTTACGAGTGGGGTTCAAAAGCAAATCACAAATGTCAGTGACCCAAAGGACTCACAGGAGAGAGCAGCGGGTTTGTCACTCAATGGCTTTCAGGCACTGGTAATATCCAATTGTTGTAAAACTGCTCAAACATAAAATACATGTAAATCTGAGGTGCCATTGAGCAGAAAAATGAAAATGAAGAGAGCTACAAGTATCAAACAATGATATCTCGCTTAACAGGACAAGTTTATTCCTGAAAAGACTTTCAGCCTATTCCTGTTCAAATATTTAAGAAAGGTCAGAAATGAGTTTGGGACAACGTCTTGTGAATTTGCTTTCAGATATTGGCCCCCTTGCTTTGGTCTCAACTTTGACTTTTGCCAGAGTCGTAAAGCAAAAAGTACACCATGTCAAGACATGTACTGTATGAAATTAAAGTCATTCAATTCGTTAGAACCAAGACTTTTAAAGGTGATATCGCTACTCTCATGGAATTGTATCTGCCAATTTGAGAAGGATTTCCTGTGATACAAATGCATTATTGCTCCTATAGCCATACTTTTCTGGCCATCGATTTTGTACAATAATTATGGAATTGCATGTATAGGCCAGAAGCAATCAAAAGGGCTCATATGGGATTTGAATGGCAGACCGCTCACACCCAAAGCGAGAATCATACCTCTAAAGCAACAAGCCTCTTGGCATCAAAACATACCACTTGGTTATGGTCTCAGACTAAGTGGCTCAAGGAAAAAGCAGGACTATCTTCTAGTCCTGATCAGAAAAACATAAGGAATTGAAAAAACGGAGGCTTGTTGGTCTAGGGGTATGATTCTCGCTTTGGGTGTGAGAGGTCCCGGGTTCAAATCCCAGACAAGCCCAATTTGCTGTTATATCAAAAGCTCTTTTTTAAGATTGGGCAGTCAGGATAGCACGTGACGCTGTAAACATTAGACGAAACTTCTGTTTGCTGTGGATCTGATAGGTGTTTTGGAATATAATCAATGAAATGCTGTATTCAATCCGTATATACTTATTGAGTTGCACATTAAAGAACTGGAGATGTAGGTCGTTTGTAAGACTTTTGGTGGATCTGTTCACGGTCTTGTTTTCAGTAGTTATATCAAGCATTAAAGCTTTAGCACAAAAAAAAACTTCCTCTCACAAACGTTCTTTTAAGTCTGCCTCTTTCTAAAATGCTTTATGGCTTGTACCTGAAAATCCCATGCAATTCCATTAAGAGACTCTTACCCTGGTAGTATGAAACTTATTCACACTTTCAGTAATATGGCCAAAACACCTCCCTTACGAGTGGGGTTCAAAAGCAAATCACAAATGTCAGTGACCCAAAGGACTCACAGGAGAGAGCAGCGGGTTTGTCACTCAATGGCTTTCAAGCACTGGTAATATCCAATTGTTGTAAAACTGCTCAAACATAAAATACATGTAAATCTGAGGTCCCATTGAGCAGAAAAATGAAAATGAAGAGAGCTACAAGTATCAAACAATGATATCTCGCTTAACAGGACAAGTTTATTCCTGAAAAGACTTTCAGCCTATTCCTGTTCAAATATTTAAGAAAGGTCAGAAATGAGTTTGGCACAACGTCTTGTGAATTTGCATTCAGATATTGGCCCCCTTGCTTTGGTCTCAACTTTGACTTTTGCCAGAGTCGTAAAGCAAAAAGTACACCATGTCAAGACATGTACTGTATGAAATTAAAGTCATTCAATTCGTTAGAACCAAGACTTTTAAAGGTGATATCGCTACTCTCATGGAATTGTATCTGCCAATTTGAGAAGGATTTCCTGTGATACAAATGCATTATTGCTCCTATAGCCATACTTTTCTGGCCATGGATTTTGCACATTAATTATGCAATTGCATGTATAGGCCAGAAGCAATCAAAAGGGCTCATATGGGATTTGAATGGCAGACCGCTCACACCCAAAGCGAGAATCATACCTCTAAAGCAACAAGCCTCTTGGCATTAAAACATACCACTTGGTTATGGTCTCAGACTAAGTGGCTCAAGGAAAAAGCAGGACTATCTTCTAGTCCTGATCTGAAAAACATAAGGAATTTAGAAAGACAGAGGCTTGTTGGTCTAGGGGTTTGATCCTCGCTTTGGATGTGAGAGGTCCCGGGTTCAAATCCTGGACAAGCCCAATTTGCTGTTATAGGAAAAGCTCTTCTTTAAGATTGGGCAGTCAGGATAGCACGTGACGCTGTAAACAGTAGACAAAACTTCAGTTTGCTGTGGATCTGCAAGGTGTTTTGGAGTATAATCAATGAAATGTAGCATTCATTCCGTATATACTCATTGAGTTGCACATTAAAGAACTGGAGATGTAGGTCGTTTGTAAGCCTGTTGGTGGATCTGTTCACGGTCTTGTTTTCAGTAGTTATATAAAGCATAACAGCTTAAGCACAAAAGAAAACTTCCTCTCACAAACGTTCTTTTAAGTCTGCCTATTTCTAAAATGCTTTATGGCTTTTACCTGAAAATCCCATGCAATTCCGTTAAAAGACTCTTACCCTGGTAGTATGAAACTTATTCACACTTTCAGTAATATGGCCAAAACATCTCCCTTACGAGTGGGGTTCAAAACCAAATCACAAATGTCAGTGACCCAAAGGACTCACAGGAGAGAGCAGCGGGTTTGTCACTCAATGGCTTTCAAGCACTGGTAATATCCAATTGTTGTAAAACTGCTCAAACATAAAATACATGTAAATCTGAGGTGCCATTGAGCAGAAAAATGAAAATGAAGAGAGCTACAAGTATCAAACAATGATATCTCGCTTAACAGGACAAGTTTATTCCTGAAAAGACTTTCAGCCTATTCCTGTTCAAATATTTAAGAAAGGTCAGAAATGAGTTTGGGACAACGTCTTGTGAATTTGCTTTCAGATATTGGCCCCCTTGCTTTGGTCTCAACTTTGACTTTTGCCAGAGTCGTAAAACAAAAAGTACACCATGTCAAGACATGTACTGTATGAAATTAAAGTCATTCAATTCGTTAGAACCAAGACTTTTAAAGGTGATATCGCTACTCTCATGGAATTGTATCTGCCAATTTGAGAAGGATTTCCTGTGATACAGATGCAAAATTGCTCCTATAGCCATACTTTTCTGGCCATCGATTTTGCACATTAATTATGCAATTCCATGTATAGGCCAGAAGCAATCAAAAGGGCTCATCTGGGATTTGAATGGCAGACCGCTCACACCCAAAGCGAGAATCATACCTCTAAAGCAACAAGCCTCTTGGCATTAAAACATACCACTTGGTTATGGTCTCAGACTAAGTGGCTCGAGGAAAAAGCAGGACTATCTTCTAGTCCTGATCTGAAAATCAAAAGGAATTAAAAAAACAGAGGCTTGTTGGTCTAGGGGTTCAAATCTTGAACAAGCCTTATTTACTGTTGTTGGAAAAGCCCTTCTTTACAATTAGGCATTGAGGATAGCACATGATGCCATAACAAATTGCTGGTGTGCTTTGAAATATTGTCCTAGTGTACCCCCCAATTTTGTTAGAGTTTAAGGACATTATCCTTCAACATTATCTGATAGAGAGCGTTTTAAGCTGAAGTGTTGACGTCTTTCAGGAGTAAAAACAGAAGAAATCCTTAAGGGGGCAAATACTTATCAAGCTAAGCAGAACTACTAGAGATGGTTAATATATTTTTAAGAAGATCCATATTATTAACAAAATCCAAGGAAAGTTTGTACAGACATTGATATAATAGTAAAACTTATCACATTCTTTCATAAGGTTAACTTGATTCATTGTGGATTTACAGCTGTGAAACAAGTTAAACTAGAAAATGTTGCATTTCCTACAAAACTGTAGTGTGAATGCTGTAAAAGCTGAATTTATTTGCAGAAAATAGCTAGTATTTGAAATTGACTGCAGAAGACTTGCTGAAGTGTAAGAAGAATCAGCAGAAAAAAGAAAAATAGTTCGCCAACCCTACCACATAGCAAAATTGTCAAAATTAGCTAAAATGCCAGTGTTACCTAAAAGGAGCCAAATTCCTAATGTTAGCTGAAACGCTAGTGGTAGCATGTTGGGAAATCCTAACATTATGGTTTAAAAAAATGAATCCATTCAGTAAATTAACAATAAGCTTTATCACCAATATTACCTAAAATTAGCTAAAATGCGAGTGTTATCAAAAATGCTAGTGGTGGCATGTTGACAAACACTAAAAAATTAGCTTAAATGCTAATGCTAGCTTAAATGTTAATGTTAGCTTACATGCTAGAGATAACATGTATGCAAACACTAACACAGGGCTGCCAACTTTTTGAGAACCGTGCACTGTCTGAAGAACATTAGGTTTTGCAAAAATTACAAACTTGGCCTGCCAGATATTTATTATTAATTGAAATTCTTTTCACAACATTGGCTTCAGAAAAAAACGTTAACAAGTAGCAAGAAAAATATAACACATGCTACAACAGATGTGGATACAACAATATGCCACAACAGATGTGGAAGGGATAAGGGAAGAGAATTTAACAAGATTCCCAATGATCCAGTAGGCAGAAAATGTTGTATTATTGCAATGAAACACACTAATGATTAGCTAAAATGAAGCTGTGAGACCCCCGTGAGCAAAGGCTTCTGCTTATGTGGCGACCACTTCATATCAGGTACATATACCAATGTTTCCTCAATGTTATCTATTTTAAATGCTTTTATTAAGCTTCTTACTGAACTTCCTACAGTTATCTTGCCGTGGATTTTTCTGTCTTGTTGCTCTCATAACAACTAGTAAACATCTCGTTAAACTTTGCAGAATCATAATCTTTGTGATGTCTGCATGCTGCTGTCTACATGTCTTGTGATCACAACAAGGAACAGACTATGGTATAAGTTTTTTTTTTGTTTTTTTTAAGCAAGGATTGATTAATTAACAATCTAGCTGCCCATTGATCGGGGAAGCTAAAATGAGGAGAAGTTTCCACCTACTCTCCTGGTGCACAGTGCTTTGCAGGAAGATTCCAGATCTGGATCTTGATAACAACCCCTGATTGTATCCATTTATATTCCTCCAGGCTTTTATCCGCTTAAAGCGGTAGGACGAGAGAAAATTGATCAGGAAATATCATGTCAGGGTATCTCAGCTCTGGTAAAAAGTCGGCTCCCACAGCTTCTTAAGTTTTTTAAAAGTATCCCTGGGGCATGGTAAGGGTCGGAGATGTTAAATTGTTTTCAATTCAATTCAAAAATACTTTATTGATCCTAGAGGGAAATCAAGTGTTGGTATTGCTCAAATAATTAATTATTCAGGGAGTTGTTGTAGATGATGATGGCTGTGGGCAAGAAGGATTTCCTGTAGCGGTCTGTATTGCAGCGAAACTGAAGAAGCCTCCGACTGAAGACGCTCTGTTGTTGTATGACTGTCTCATTAAGAGTATGATCAGGGTTGTCCATAATTTTTTTGATTTTGTGAAGAATCCTTCTTTGCATCATCATCTCCAGATGTTCCACAGTTGTCCCAAGAACAGAACCGGCCTTCTTTATCAGGTTGTTTAGCCTATTTAAATCCCTGGCTCTGATGCTGCTACCCCAACAGATGACGGCTGAAGAGATTACACTCTCCACAACAGACTTGTAGAAGATCTCCAGCATCTTGCTGCAAACCTTGAAGGACCTAAGCTTCCACAAGAAGTACAGTCTGCTCTGTCCCTTCTTGTAGACGGTTTCACTGTTGCGCCTCCAGTCCAGTCTGTTGTCAAGGTGAACTCCGAGGTATTTATAGTCCTCAACCACCTCCACTTCTTCTCCTATGATGGAAACAGTGTTTGACTTATCCCTGTTTCTTCTGAAATCTACAATCATATCCTTTGTTTTGTTCCCATTCAAGGTGAGACGATTGTTTCCACACCATGTCACAAAGCAGTTCACCAGCTCTCTGTATTCAGCTTCTTGTCCATCTCTGATACACCCGACAATTGCAGTCATCTGAGTATTTCTGCAGATGACAGGTCTCTGATTTGTACTGGAAGTCTGAGGTGTACAGAGTGAAAAGGAATGGTGAGAGTACGGTCCCCTGTGGTGCTCCTGTGCTGCTGACCACCTGGTTTGACACACAATTCTTCAGTCTCACAAATTGTGGTCTGGTGGTCAGGTAGTCATTGATCCAGGCGATTGTTGAGAGGGGATTTTAATTTCCCCGAATGTACAATAATATCTTCCGTTTTAAAATGGGAAATCAACTCCGATGGAGTAAAATCACAGGCGGCGCCATTCATTTTGACTAGGTTCCTGGCAGCGTCACCGCGAAGCTCTGAGTCACGTGACGTCCGGAGGTCTATACGGTAGGATTGCTAAGAACTTTTATTTAAGGGTTGAGAACACAATAACAAGACATTAAGAGTTACATTTACAAACCTGTTTTCAGGCACTTCTCCTTGATTACCGGTTGTTGTTCTGGTTTTTCCACTTCTTCTTTAGCAAACGAGTTCGGCAAGGTGCACCACCTGTATGGGAGTGGGTAGCGCTGTGTAATTTCTTCTACGTGAGAAATTAGATGTGTGGCGTGTGAAGACGGTGAAATGCGTGACTCTCACGCTCATTGCGTGAGAGATGGCAGCCCTGCTAACATGTTGGTTAACAGTAACTCAATCCATTGATTATGTTAATTTTAGCTGTTAAGTCAAAATTTGCAAAAATTCCAATATTATCTTAAGTCTGCTAAATTGTTATGGTTAGTAAAAACGCTATTGGTAGCATGTTGGCAAACATTAACATATTGGTGAACAATAACACAATCCATTCAGTATGTTAAAGACCTACTCCGATGAAAATCATGTTTTTCTAGGTGTTAACATGTTCTTGTGGCAATGGTTCCACCCACAACGCAGAGGCAAATTGCTAATGAGCTACTGCAGCTCTGCTGAAGCAAAGTCCCAGAAAATGGCACATGTTTTGTGATTTTGGCTAAAAACGGCATAATCATAATTTAAAGACCACTGAGAATGTTTAAAAATAGCTCAAAATATGATCGGAGTGGGACTTTAAAATCTACCTAAAAACCAAATGATAGCAAAAAGTTAGCTAAAATGTTAGCTTAAAGGCCACAGATAACATGTTGGTCAACACTAACTTGTCGGTTAACTGTATCTCAATCCATTCAGTACGTTAACTTTAGCAATTAAGTCAAAATTAGCTAAAATGCTAATGTTAGCTTAAATGCTAGCTTTAGTGTAATCGATAATAGCCAGTTACCTAACCCTAACTAACCCTAACCCCTAAGCGGCCTTCAAATCCGACCTTCGAAGGATGGAGACCCTGAATTTGGACACAGCCATTATCTTACTCCATTTATAATGCCGACAATTGCCTAAACATATAAGTCTGTGTAAGTGCACTTTAAAAGTAATCACTGTTTTCCAGGTGTTGGAATAGTAAAATGGCCACTGTTGCCTGCCTAGTACCTATGAGACTGTATTGATCATCATATTTTACAGAGTAATCAAAGGTCCTGGTGAACTGATTTGTATTAAATCTACAAGTTGTTTGAGATGTCTTACAATAACCCTGAAACATCAGTTTTACAGTGGAGGCCATAATGTATAGTAATTCTCTTTTCTACCACAAGAGGGAGCTCCACCTAAAGCCATGAAAAGGCCTGCCATTTTTTTTACCAATCACACGCAGGCTGTCACTGGGAGAGACGGCCTGCATGCAGCACTTTACTTGTGTCTCCTAATTTCCCAGCCATTTTAACAGGTAACGCAGCTCCCGAACTACTCTAAATAACTTGAGAACCGTAAGGCTTATCGATGTCACCAATGTACCATTTTTATCGAAACAGATAGGGGAACACTCTCAAACCCCTCAATTTGATAGGGGAACGCTCTCAAACCCCTCAGTTTGTTGAAAATATAATATTAAAAGTGTAAAATGATTTGCAATATGTAAATAAAAACTTAAAACTGTCTGTACTTGGCCCCGAGCTACTTCCTCTAAAATAAAAGGGTTATCAAAATCATTCTTTCACTGTAAGTATCAGCAGGCTTTGATGAAGAAACGTGGGCCGTTTCGTGTGTGTATCTCAAGTTGTCTAGGAGCAGTGATTTTGTAAAAATTAGCATGATTTAGGCATTTTTGAAACAGCCGTTTCAGACCAGATTTGTTACACTTAAAAAAACAAAACTTATTGAGAAACGGTAACAGATACAAAAAAAGTTGTTGAGCGTCAGGAAGGTCTGAAGTTATATTGCCACAAGGTTCCTATTTCTACGTCGCATCATTTATGAGATATGACTTTACGAATATTGGTCAGAATCCTCCTGTCCTACTCTGAATTTTTGCTCAGCCCCAATGCATTGCCCTATTCACTCCTGGGTGACGCCACGTTGCTTCAGGTCGATTTGCAAAAAAATCTGTAACTGTCACATAAATTTTGGCCACATTTCCTGAATCCAAAATAAGAAACCTACGTTTTGCATATATAATATGTGCAGAAAGAGTGAAATATGAGCGAGTGAGCGGAAGTTGTTTGTGGGAAATCAGGAAAGTGGAAAAGTGTAATTCTGCTAGAGTGGGCCACTCTAGCTTAACTCCCTAGCGACCATAGCAACGTATGTATTTTCATAAATCTGATCATAATGCAACCAAAAACTTGAGGAAGGATTGTATGAAAGCGGTACAAGAAGCTGAGACATACAGTTAAAGCTGATGGTTATCGCTACATTTTAAGATATGAATGGTGTTTCTATGTGGAACTATGTGGAAGTAGTTAGGGTTGCAAAACAGGTGAGATTTTGCTGAATTTTTTTAGGTTTTCCATTAATTTCAATGGCAGCAAAAAGTGCATAAAAAGTTGAATGTTATAAAAAGTATGAAAGTTATAAATATCATAAGATATAACCGGAAAGAGCAGAATAGGCAAAAACTTGAATGGTTAAAATAGCACAAAGTATGCAGAAGTAGTAAAAAAAAAACATACAGAAGCAAACAGAAAAAGATAAGATGATCTCACACAATTTAACGATCAAGCATGGACTTAAAGTACTATAAGAACAGTAATAGGATTCACAATCTGACAATGATTAGCAGTTTGTTTAAGAAGATTGCGTTACATAGAGAGACCAAAAGACGGGCTCGTCCGGGATTTGAACCCGGGACCTCTCGCACCCAAAGCGAGAATCATACCCCTAGACCAACGAGCCACCTAACAGACGTCTAACAACATCACGTGATTTAAACACACATATTAGTCATGGCTGTCTAGTTTCATGTACAAATTGATGTCGGGAATACGCATATCTTTTCATTTTTACCGTATGTTTCTACAAATACCAAAACCTAGTTAGAATATAATGCATCTGAAATCGTATCATTGTATTTCTCGAGCATTTTCATAAATTACAGCTTGTCCTAGTAAGAACCCCTGCCTACAAGTCAGCGTGGTTCCGGCTGATGTTATCCCAGAGCCCCAGCCCCCTGTTAGCTAAAGCTGTTAGCTGAGTAGCATTAGCACCCGGCCTGACCTACAGTCTTACGATGGCTAGTGAAGCGAAGCGACTAAAGGTTGTAAACTTTTTCAAATTTAAATACAAAGTATGGTATTGATTCACTCTGTACGGGTTCGTCCACACAAGCCGCGCTGATCTTGATTTTCACGCTAACTGCTAACTTCAAACTCTCATCTTAACCACTAAGAAGTTCGTGTCCTTGTTGTCAATTGGTAAGCAGGGGCGGAGGAATCCCCCGAAGTTGCTTCTGTAGGTGTAAACATGTTTGATTTTGTTTGATGCAGGTAGATGATGGTTCAGATCGCCTGCAGGACTTCCTTCTGTGGTGTGACAGAGTTGGTCTGGTCCTCAGTAATAAGGTTTGTTACTGACACTCTGCACTCTGACATCCAGCCAGGAAAAAGGCAAGGAAATTGTGTTTGTATAGCACATTTCCAGCAACAACGAAATTCAAACAGCTTTACATAATTATAGAAGGAGAATGAAAACAAACAAACTAGCTAAAAATATAACACTGCAGTGGCAAAATAAAGGAAAACCATGACAGGTTGAAAGACAGACTTCTTAAAGTGCGTGGCATCAGAGAAAACTAACAATGCGTCTTCATTTGGTCTTTTAACAGGATGATGATCCAAAATATTTGACCAAATTAGCTCAGACATGGTTCACCTGGCACAGGTCTTTATCTTATTTCAATACCCTGGTTTAGTGTGTGACGTTCTACTGCCCTGATGTCTGTCAAATCAATCCCAGCATTTTTGTCTGCAGGTGTGTGTGAGCACAGAGGGAACAGTGGCAGATTATGGGATGCTGGCAAAGGAAGACATAGAGGAAGAGGAGGTTCTGTTCACCATCCCCAGATCTGCTCTTCTCCACCAGGAAACAACGAAGGTTTCTGCCTTGTTGAGGAAAGGTGACACTTCTCAAAAGGTGCTTTAAAACATCAAAGTTGCCCTGTTCTATCAACTCCTCAATGTTTTTTTTGTTTGTTTGTTTGTTTGTTTCCACAGAGAAGTCGTCTCTGGAGAGCTCCTCTGGTTGGGTTCCCCTGCTACTGGCTTTGCTTTACGAGTCCACGTCTTCTCAGTCCCACTGGAAACCTTACCTCTCTCTGTGGCCTGGCTTCAAAGCATTGGATCACCCCATGTTCTGGTAGGTTTAATCTCCCATCCTTAAGCTTAGCTGGGTGACATTTTATGACTTGAGATGATTTCATCAGGTCTAAAGAGGAACGAGACAAACTACTGAAAGGAACAGGAATCCCAGAGGCGGTGGCAATAGACTTATCCAACATCCAGAGAGAGTACACAGACATTGTCCTGCCTTTCATAATCAGACATCCTGAACTGTGGAACCCCAACACACACACTCTGGAGCTATACACACAGCTGGTGGCCTTCGTCATGGCCTACAGGTTAGCATGCACAAGCCCAAAACCTTTCTGTTTTTGAGTTTAATCGTTGTAATTGCGAGCCCGTTTTGTTTCTGCTCTGTCTGAAGCTTCCAGGAGCCACAGGAGGAAGATGGCGACGAAGATGATGAGGAGCAGAAGGCCCCCAATCCTCCGATGATGGTCCCCATGGCAGATATGCTCAATCACGTGTCTAACCATAACGCTAATCTGGAGTTCAATCCGGTAAGGAGACTCATTTAATTTAATTTTTATCATAATTTATTACGAGAAAAGAAAACCAAGAAGAACCTAGACGTGACTAACTTCAGCAACCCCGGATCATATTGAGATCATGTACTAACACCTGCTTGGAGAAGAAGTTTTACTTTGATTATACTAGTAGACCCTACAAGGCTCTGTGAAGTGACCTGGACAAAAGAAAGTTAAAGTGGGTCAAAGTTCGCATCCTTGGAGACTTTGGCTTCACTACCACAAGTCTTATTGCACTTTTTTGCATTATGAAAATTACATTTTTAATTATTTTCCCAATGAATATTCCCAAATCTATAGCTAAAATAATTAGCTTGTGGTTTTCTGTGAGTGACCAGGGATGAACCAATGATTTAAAATCATTGATAATTTATCTACAGAAAACTCTTTTTTTAGTTTTTGCTCCTTATTAGCAGATCCAAACATGTTTTCCTGAACTAAATATATTGGTATCATCAGTGAACAAAACAAATTTAACAACTATAAATTGTAAACTAAACTGTTTTTAAAATTAACAACCGTTGCCCCAGTACTGAACCTTGTGGAACCTCATGCATACCCACCCTAGAATCTATAATCGTGATTGTTCCTGTTCCCAGTGTTGATATTCTTTCAGTGGTGTAATCTTTATGTTATGTTTTGCTTAAGTCAGATCTGATGATCCGCGCCCCCACGTTTGCCTCTGACAGTTTAATGTCTCGTCATTGCATCCTTTCTTTTGTCAGGACGCCCTGAAGATGGTTTCTCTGCGGCGCATACGGAAAGGTGAGGAGGTGTTTAACACGTACGGACAGATGGCCAACTGGCAGCTTCTGCACATGTATGGCTTCACGGAGCCGTATCCGGACAACAGCAACGACACGGCTGACATTCCCATCTCCTGCCTCTACCAAGCTGCAGCGCGAAGTAACTTTGAAAGCCTGTGTGTGTTTAAATGTGAGGGTTTTGATACAAAAAAAGTACTTAGTACAAGGCCATTTCTGTTATAAATTAAAAAAAGGCTTAGAAAGCTTAATCTTTTCGCACCCTTACTGCCCTGCTGCTCTTATATGTAAAATGACCTTACAAGAAGAGCATTACTTGTATGTGTAAATGTAAAACACTGTCTCTTTGGACACAAATATATGCACAAAAAAATTAATTCAGGGTAAAGAGTATCTGAACTGAACAGAAACTGAATGGTCAGCTGTAAGGAGGTGATTTTTGCTTTGAATGCTTGTTTTCATAAAATCTGAAGAACTGGCAGTGCCTTGATGATATGGGTTGGGAATTGAACCGTGTTAAAGGGGACTTAGAGCTCTGAAACTTTCAGTTTGTTTAAGTATGAAACGTTGACATGAACTTTGTAAGAACTCTGCGGTCTTTCTTCCTCTTCTCTCCTCGCAGATATTCAGCCTGATTCCGAGCGGCAGCTTTTCGCTGAGCGCTTCGAGGTTCTGTGCCAGATGATGCAGGAGAATGGAGCTTTGGTGTTCAGTAAACAGGGCTGCCTCACAGACTCTGAGCTACACTCTGCAGTCAAGGTGATGAAGCACAAACTGCTGAGCTGCTTTCCCTGCATCGGTTTTATCTACCCAACATGAGACCAAAACCTGACATTTGGCTCCTTCTTTGTGCCTACAGCTTCTGTGCATGTCACAGGATGAATTCTCCGAGTTCAAAGACAACGAAGGATGGGAGGACGACGATGAAGATGATGATAAGATTGCCCAGGCCTTCTCTAACGAGGGTCTTCCCGATTTAAAGGCGTCTTGGAAACAACTGATCCACGAGGCAGCCCGGCTCACTCTGAGGTCGTACGGAGAGTTGGAGAGCGATCAGCTGCTGATGGAGGACATAGCTGCTGTTAAAGGACTGAGCAGCAGGGAGTGGAGGGCGCTGCAGGTCCGCTTTGGACAGAAGACGATTCTGCTCAGACTGCTGGAGCTCACCAAGGCCTGAGTTCTGTTCTGACCATCTGAAAACTGTCAATAAACATCTTTCTGAACATGTTTTTTCTTTTTCACAGCTGCAGGCCACAATCAATATGCAGAGTTGCTGTTGGGTGGTAAAGAAATTCCAGTCCCTTTCCAAAGTATTCACACCCCTTAAACTTTTTACATTTTGCCACGTTACTTGTATTTATCCGGATTTGATGTGATAAACCGACAAAAAGAACTTTAACTCTGATATGGAAGAAAAATGATTATGGTTTGAACATTTTTTACAAATGGAAATCCGAGAAGTGTGGCATCCACACAAATAGACCGAGGGGCAATTTATAGACAAACGGATCTAGCGATCATGTTGTCTGGACTGTGGGGTCCAACCAGAGTAACGACCAAACTCTGTGCTTCTCCATTGTGTGCTAAAAAGGGCTCGTCCGGGATTTGAACCCGGGACCTCTCGCACCCTAAGCGAGAATCATACCCCTAGACCAACGAGCCTCTCCTCATGACAATTCCTACAGATGTCCACATCTGCCTTAGTCTTCTAAGTATAGGTGTACTGTCTGCTGATGTGGCAGGACAAGCCTAGAAGGTCCAACAGTGCCCTCTGGTGGGTGGCGTGCTAAACAATGTTTGTTTTCAGACATCTTCGGGAGGTTCAAGGTTACAGTCCTTCACCCACTAAATACTCATTCAGGGTCTGGAGGTGGTGAGGAGAAATGAGATGAGACAAGCTTCTGTCTAAAAGAGCAACTGAATTATCTTTTCTGCAGATTTCTCTTCACACCATCAGACAATTCATTATAAACTTTGGTATTTATGGCTCTGGCTCTCATCTAACATGCTCGGTTATCCTGAACTATCTCTGTAGTTCTGCTGCTGTAGACAAATTCGGCGAGCGATGTATGTCGCCATCTTGGAGCGCCTTCATTGATGCGGTGACATGTCATTTTAAACTGACCCTCTACAGGGACAGCGATAAACAGGAACAATTAATAGGGAGATAATTGACCGTACCATTAAACACTGCACATATAGCATACGTTACGTGTGCAGAAGCAAGCTGATAATCGCTGGACTTAAATGCTTCTCCATTTGCGGAGGTGCGAAGAAACGCTGCGCCATTATCCGTCGATGCAAGGGCTCTCCAACAGTCATGCAAGGACGCACGGAGTAGAGCCCAATTTTTTAACCATCCGTCGAACGAAACGGAGAGTTCATGTCTGTGATTGGTCAGCCCAACATCATTTCACCAGAACGGTGCTCTATAGTTGATGTTATTAGTAGTCAATGCAGCTTTTGGGCACTAGATGTTTTATGTTGCAAGGGCAGTTTATCCGATATGGTCTTTGGGCGATTGTGAACACCAGGAGGTGTAGAGAAAAACACAACAGACCGCTGTGTTTGATTACATGCCTTTTTAGAGTATTCAATAGGGATGTAAGAAAATATTGATACACTGATATATCGCAATATTTTATTTCCCGATATTGTATCGATATTCCCCCCAAAAAAATCGTTTTTAAAAACAAAACAAAAAATTATTATTTAGGATTTGAATGGAACCATTATTGATGACAGTCATTTTTGTAGTAAACATTAAAGTACGACAGGTAGTTTGTTGCTGTTTTCAGCTTCTTTGTTCCAGTCGATCAACTAGATCTAGTAATAAAACTGGATGTGTTAAAGTATAAAACTGGTTGGAGTGTTTAGAATGCGGTGACATTTTTCTAAAGTTAAATTCAGTTTTAAAAATCACAATGTGTCGTCTTACTCATAGTATCGCAATATAATTTATCATATCGTCTCCCCTGTATCGCAATACATATTGCATCGCCATATTTTTACCAATATATTCATTGAGCTGCACTTCTAGTAAAAAGCTTTCCAGCTCAATCAAAACTCGCTCTCTGAGTTGCTCCTTGAGTGGATGTGCATTGAAGTAAAACTGTCATGGACCAGAGACCTCACTGCAATGGTAGGCAGAGCCACCAGAAAAGGTCTGCACCCCCTGCTGTCCTGGCGGAGAATTGCTTTGCAACACTGACACCAACAGAGAAGTATAAAAGGAAAACGTCTCCATCAATACATGTGCGTGTGGGTGCTAACTTGCTGACGGAGAAGCATAAACTAGGCTTTAGAGTCCACTGAATGTTGGTACATGTAACTATATTTTACTTTTACTTGTGCTTCTAATACTAAAGCAGTAGGCATATGTGTTCATACTGTAGATAAACAAACAGTCTCCCCATGACCAACGTTAAGCTAGGCACCTGAGTAACATGAGCTTTTTTGGGGGCAACCTCAGTTGTGTGATTCATAGATTGTTATTAAGACACCGGACCTTAACAGACAACAGTATTTTTCATGCACTGGGGCCAACTTGCACTGAAAGTTGTAAACACTGGCTTTGAAACTGACATGAGTTACTCAGTGTAAACATTACCTAGCTAATGTTAGCGTGTAGCGATAGCTAGGTTTAAGTTAGTTGTTTGCTATTCTGAATGCTAGTTATTGTGGCATGATGAGACATACTTGTGCTGTTTTTATTTGGAACAAAATGCTTTCTGTTTATGTTCTTTATCCACTTGTGGTGACCACATTGGTACTTGGGACGCCCAGGAAACCTGTGTAAACTGTACAGTCTACAACATGGACAGTCCTCCTTCAGTCAGGGACTGTGTCTCGCGCAACGTTTTCTGCTGTTATTAGAACAGCCGATGACCGAACACGTTCTCCCAGCCTTCCTAGACATGTTCGCTAAGAGAAAAGGTCCACTTCTTGCCGTCTTAATTCAAATGCTCTCTTCGCCACAGGCCTATGGCTGCCTGACTGGGTCTGAGTCAACTTCCAGTTATTTCGCCGAATCAGTCTATAGGCTTAGACTGTTGGAGGACAGACTGACCACTTTTCTTCACTCTGCTACTTTTCTCCTCTACTACTCTCTAATTGCATTATTTGCTGGTATTTCAACTGTTATTTTTATGTTTTCTCTCAGTGTCTTTCTCTCTCTCCATAGAAGCTACTCCTAGTCTGGCATCCTACTCAACTGCAATGCCTTGTTGGAGGGGGGGCATCGACTGGGATGATGCTCCCAGTAACTAAACGTTCTCGCTCTCCTGCTATTAACTGTTTACTTTCTTTAAAACAGAAAGAACTCCTGGATCAGTTCTTCTGTTTATTTCATGTTTATCTGATCTGTCTTTTGAAACCCCCAGTCGGTCGTGACAGATGGCCGCTCGTAATGAGCCAGGTTCTGGTTCTGCTGGAGGTTTCTTCCTGTTTAAAGGGGAATTTTGCCTCTCCACTGTCACCACTTTGAATGCTCACTGTGAGGGATTGATGTGAAGTTAATGACTGGATGCAGTCAGCTGGTTTTCCTTTGACAAAAAACTTTTTTTAACCAAATTGAATAATAAATTGAACTTGCTGCATTGTTTGATAACTAGAATAACGCTAAATGGATTTATAATTGGATTGAAATGACTTTTTTTGTAAAGGGCCTTGATGATATGGGTTGGGAATTGAACTGAAATAAAATGTATTAAAGGGGACTTAGAGCTCTGAAAATTTCAGTTTGTTAAAGTATGAAACGTTGACATGAACTATGTAAGAACTCTACGGTCTTTCTTCCTCTTCTCTCCTCGCAGATATTCAGCCTGATTCCGAGCGGCAGCTTTTCGCTGAGCGCTTCGAGGTTCTGTGCCAGATGATGCAGGAGAATGGAGCTTTGGTGTTCAGTAAACAGGGCTGCCTCACAGACTCTGAGCTACACTCTGCAGTCAAGGTGATGAAGCACAAACTGCTGAGCTGCTTTCCCTGCATCGGTTTCATCTACCCAACATGAGACCAAAACCTGACATTTGGCTCCTTCTTTGTGCCTACAGCTTCTGTGCATGTCACAGGATGAATTCTCCGAGTTCAAAGACAACGAAGGATGGGAGGACGACGATGAAGATGATGATAAGATTGCCCAGGCCTTCTCCAACGAGGGTCTTCCCGATTTAAAGGCGTCTTGGAAACGACTGATCCACGAGGCAGCCCGGCTCACTCTGAGGTCGTACGAAGACGGAGAGTTGGAGAGCGATCAGCTGCTGATGGAGGACATAGCGGCTGTTAAAGGACTGAGCAGCAGGGAGTGGAGGGCGCTGCAGGTCCGCTTCGGACAGAAGACGATTCTGCTCAGACTGCCGGAGCTCACCAAGGCCTGAGTTCTGTTCTGACCATCTGAAAACTGTCAATAAACATCTTTCTGAACATGTTTTTTCTTTTTCACAGCTGCAGGCAACAATCAATATGCAGAGTTGCTGTTGGGTGGTAAAGAAATTCCAGTCCCTTTCCAAAGTATTCACACCCCTTAAACTTTTTACATTTTGCCACGTTACTTGTATTTATCCGGATTTGATGTGATAAACCGACAAAAAGAACTTTAACTGTGATATGGAAGAAAAATGATTATGGTTTGAACATTTTTACAAATGGACATCCGAGAAGTGTGGCATCCACACAAATAGACCGAGGGGCAATTTATAGACAAACTGAACTAACGATCATGTTGTCTGGACTGTGGGGTCCAACCAGAGTAACAACCAAACTCTGTGCTTCTCCATTGTGTGCTAAAAAGGGCTCGTCCGGGATTTGAACCCGGGACCTCTCGCACCCTAAGCGAGAATCATACCCCTAGACCAACGAGCCTCTTCATACAAATATTCTTACAGATGTCCACATCTGCCTTAGTCTTCTAAGTATAGGTGTACTGCCTGCTGATGTGGCAGGACAAGCCTAGAAGGTCCAACAGTGCCCTCTGGTGGTTGGTGTGCTAAACAAGGCTTGTCTTTAGGAGGTTCCAGTCCTTCACCAGCCCACTAAATACTCATTCAGGGTCTCGGGTGGTGAGGAGAAATGAGCTAAGACTAACTTCTGTCTAAAAAGAGGGAATAAATAATCTTTCCTTTAGATTTTCTCTTCACAACAACCGACAATAAACACAAGAATAAGGTTTTTCTCAGGTCATGAGTGCATCACAGAGCAAAACAGAGACAAGCAACCACGCACACAAACACACACCTACAGACAAGAGAGAACTAATAGTTTTTTTGACTGTGGGAAGACACAGGAGTACCCTTTGAGAACATATGCTTGCACAGGGAGAACATGCAAACTCCACACAGAAAGACCGAAGGCTAACAATCAAACCCAGGACCTCTTTACTGGCAGGCAGCCCCTAAATAAAGACTGGTGCAACCTATTACCTTTAATAAGTCACCTAATTAGTAAACAGAGTCCAACTGTGTGAAATGTAATCTCAATATAAATCTAGATGTTCTGTTTCTGGCCTCTGATGGTTTTTAGAGAACAGGCATCATGAAGACCACGGAGCTGGAGAACGTTCTGGAGAAATTTCAAGGAGGGTTGGGTTCTGTAACAATATCCCAAGCTTTGAACATCCCTCAGACCTCTGTTCAATCCATTATCTAAACATGGAGAGAGGATGGACCAACTGCTCACCTACCAAGAGATGGACGCCTTCGTACATTCGCTACAGGAAAAATGATGCAAAAGGAGTCCAAATCTGAGGACAGAATAAATAGACTCAACAGAACCTAAACGGTCCAGTGTCAACATAATTTAAGAACGTATGCTGAATTTGAAGATTTAACTACAAAGTCTCTGTCACTATCAAAAAGTCTAGACATTCCTGACTTGCCCTTAGTAGTGTGGCACATGAACTTGGGATCTCAGGGTACCCGGTGAGAATTTACACAGGCACCTGGATGACGTCCAAACTCCATGCTTCTCGATTGTGCTAAAAAAAAGGGCTAATCTGGGATTAGAACCCAGGACCTCTAGCACCCTAAGTGAGAATCATACCCTTAGACCAACAAGCCTCCTCCTTCAGATGTCCACATCTGTCTCAGTCTTCAAAGTATAGGTGTACTGTCTGCTGATGTGGCAGGACAAGGCTAGCTGGTCCAACAGTGCCCTCTGGTGGTTGGTGTGCTAAACAAGGCTTGTCTTTAGGAGGTTCCAGTCCTTCACCAGCCCACTAAATATTCATTCAGGATCTCGGGGTGGTGAGGAGAAATGAGCTAAGACTGACTTCTGTCTAAAAAGAGGGAATAAATTCTCTTTCCTGCAGATTTTCTCTTTAAAGCATCCGGCAATAAACACAAGAATAAGTGCTGCAAAAGAAAAAGGCTTTGTCAGTCCTTTACATACCAACACAGAGACAAGCAACCGTGCATACAAACACACACCTAGGGCAATATTTCAGAGTTGAAAGATGGCTCTATTAGTGATATGACAGATGTGTGGTTGGAAAGAGGGTGGGATCAAAAATGAATTCAAAGTTTCTGATCTGAGGGGAGGAAGTGGCGTTAAGACCATCAATGCAGAGTGTGAAGTCTTGGGTGGAGGGGAGGACGTATTTTGGTCCAGTTATGAGTATTTCACATTTATTGCAGTTAAGCTTGAGCAAGTTTGTAGTCATCCATGATTTTATGGCATAGAGGCAGTTTGTTAGGGTGGTGTCCGGTTGCTTTTAAAATAGCTGGGGACGATAACCATAAACTTGAGTGTGGTTTGAAAATTGCTAGGGACAGTTATTATTAATTATTCATATAATCTATAAGTATTAATCCGTTTCACGTTCCATTACAATACGCACTGCCGTGTATAAACAGGTGTTGAAAATCATATCTTTATTCAGTTAATAAAAGTTGAAAGCCAAAAGCTCATGTGTTTTGTTTTTCAAATAGCACTGAAAACCATCATTAGGCTGTTGGCTTGCAAGAATCATTGAAATCCACGTCGTAGCACAAAGAACAAGGTATGCTAGCAGGAGGTCCTTTGTGACTTTGATTGGAGCTGTTTCAATGCCATGGTGAGAGCGGAATCCGGTTTGAAAGATCTCATAGAGCTGATTGGAATGGAGATGATGCGTTAATTGAGAAGCTACAGCCTACAGGACGTTCCCGGATTTTAAGATATAAATGGGAGGTTGGAAATGGGGCGGAAGCTGTCAGGGTTGTCATGGTCCAGACCAGGTTTTTTTGAGCATGGGTTTGATGGAAACAAGTTTGAAGGCAGAAGGGATGGTACCAGAGGTCAGCCATGCGTTGATTTGATGATGTCCAGGATAAATGGTGTGAGGCACAGAAGATGTGATTTTACCAGTGGGGATTGGGACAGGGTTCAAAGGGCAGGTGGAGAGATTGATTTTGGAAAAAAAAGTTTGTTGACTTCAGAGGCAGTCATCTTTATAAACCATACCAACTGGATTTAGCAAACAACTGAGTTCCCTTGTTTATGTCATGGAAATAATCTATTAGTGACTGCATTTCTCATACAGGATTGATAACAGTGTTTATAGGAATGGAACAATGTCAGGCTGAAGAGAACAAACATGGACTGGAAAGATATGTCAGATCACAGGCCGACGGACGTCAGACCAGCAGATATCTACCGGACGTTCTGGCATTTGAGGAATGCTTCATTCTTTTATATCAGTGGCATGGACTGGTTCCTTCAGGAGCGAGACGATAAGACTGAAGAGGGACGTACTGGAGAAGGCAAGGTAATTTTATTTGTATAGCACACTTTCAACAACAGGGTAATTCAAGGTGCTTTACATCATTTAGTGATTTAAAAAAAGAAAAAAAAGAAAGAACAGAATATAACATTGGAAATGAAAAGTCAATAAAGCAGGAGAAAGATCAGTAAAGCAAGAGAGCATGAACCCATTTGATACATATGACAGTAATCATTTACTCGAAGGCAATTTTAAACAAATGAGTTTTTAGTCTCGATTTAAAGCAGTTCAGAGTTTCAGCAGCTCTACACTCGTTAGGAAGTTTGTTCCAGATAAGGGGAGCATAGAAACTGAAAGCTGCTTTACCATAGAAAATAAACTTTTATTACTAAATACTATATACTGAGAGTTTAGCTGAGGGGGAACAGGTCAGCTTATGCAACACTCTGTGTATGCTGTTCTCGTTGATCAATGAGCTGGATTAAATATTTAATACGTCTGAAGGCCCTCAAACTCATCTTTGTTTAGGATATGTTATTTTTCCATAACACTTCTAGTGTGGTTTCATTGAATAAATCCTTTCCCAGGACAAAGGATTGAATGGTTGGTATTGGATAATGTGACAGAAACATTTCAAATTAAATCAAATCAAACTTTATTTATAAAGCGCTTTTCATACAAGAAATTGCATCACAAAGTGCTTTACAGATTAAAGTGACCCCACATAAAACTTCATTCCCATCCCTTGAATTCATTCAAAAAAATGAGCCACTCTTGGCAGCATCTTAGAATAGTTCTGATTTATTCTGATTTAAGGTTTTTACTCTTAGTTTTACTTTTGGGCAGTCATGGTTTGTAACTGTGGCAACAAGGTATTGTTTTGATTTTTTTTTTTACTGGGAGAATCTCAAAAGTTAAAGTTATACCTGAATTATGACCCCCAATGCCAGATGAGTTGAAAAGGACCCTTCGTGGATGCAGAGCAGAGAAGGTAGTTCAAACCATCTCTTCAATCCATCATAATGGCCAAGGATCATATCCTCAACTCCAACATTTCTCTGCCTGGCTTTCTAACCATACGGCCTGACAGAGATTTAAAGCGGAGCAGCAAAAGCAAAAGGATTAGCAGTGCTTTCCAACAAGTGATGGTGTCATCCAGGACATGTTGCTGTGGAACACCGCCTCTCTTGCTCAGATATTGAGCAGCTAGCTTGTCATGAGACAGCAAATCTTCAGTCAGCAGCCTCTTCAGAGTTGCTGTAAGACTGGCTGCTGCCAGGGATGCTTCCTGCCTACTTCATCACCGTCCACAACAGCTCAGATACTTGGATATGAGTTGAATTTAATTTCCCTTTAGGATCAATAAAAGTACACTACTCACAATAAGTTAGGGATATCGTGAGAGACTCAGTGGATGTCATACATATGGTGTTTGTTTCACTTCAGAGATTTTTGGGATAGGGAAGCAACTGTATTGAGGTGATAGACACACCTCATTTTGTGGTAGTTTTACTGTGTACAGTGTGCCTTACATATTGGGGCCAAAACCAAAAAATACTAAAGACAACCCTTTTCCATGTTGCAAAGCAATTTCAACATTCTCTGGGTTTAAAAAGCTGGTATTGTCAGTAAGTCATTCCAACTTAATCCTTCAAACAGCCATGAACAAACGATGTCACATAAAGGACGAGCAGCACCACCTGGCCATAGCGTGCCCTTCGGGTCGGTGGCAGGCAGTCAGATGTTGCACGTGAACTTGGTGTGTCTCAAAGTGTCATCAGCAGACTTGCATCAAGACATAGAACATTGGCAGAGTTTGTGACAGACCCAGGAGTGGAGCCCCACGAGTGACAGACCGCAACGATGACCAAGTACCTAAGGACCTATGCACGCATCTGCCACACAGCTGCAGGCCCGTTTACGAGATTCAATTCAAAAATACTTTATTGATCCCAGAGGGAAATTAAGTGTTGTTGTAGCTCATATAATTAATTCTTTAAGGAGTTGTTGTAGATGATGATGGCTGTGGGCAGGAAAGATTTCCTGTAGCGGTCTGTATTGCAGCGAAACTGAAGAAGCCTCCGACTGAAGACGCTCTGTTGTTGTATGACTGTCTCATGAAGAGGATGATCAGGGTTGTCCATAATTTTTTTGATTTTATGAAGACTCCTTCTTTGCATTATCATCTCCAGATGTTCCACAGTCGTCCCAAGAACAGAACCTTCTTTATCAGGTTGTTGAGCCTTTTTAAATCCCTGGCTCTGATGCTGCTACCCCAACAGATGACGGCTGAAGAGATTACACTCTCCACAACAGACTTGTAGAAGATCTCCAGCATCTTGCTGCAAACCTTGAAGGACCTAAGCTTCCTCAAGAGGTAGTCTGCTCTGTCCCTTCTTGTAGACGGGTTCACTGTTGCGCCTCCAGTCCAGTCTGTTGTCAATGATGGTGAAGATGTGAGGGGCACTCGGGTTTCCAGACAAACCATTCGCAACCGACTCCACCGCTTTGGCCTGAATGCCAGACGACCGTTGCAGGTGACTCCACTGACACCAAGACACCGCCGTGAACGTTTGCAGTGGGCACAAGACCATGTGACCTGGACAATGCAGCAGTGGTCTACCATCCTGTTCACTGACGAGTGTCGGGTCCCCTTGCACAGAAATGATGGTCGTCAGCGTTGCTGGAGAAGGCGAGGTGAGCTATACGCTGGGGTCAACATGGTCCCCAGGGTTAGCGTTGGTGGAGGAGGTGTAACAGTCTGGGCAGGCATCACCAGTCAGCGCAAAACTGATTTGCTGATTGTGGATGGCTCAGTCACTGCACGTTCTTACCTCAGAGACATCATAGAACCCATCATGACCCTCCCATTCCTCCAGCACACCCCCAACTTTCTGTTCATGGATGATAATGCTCCACCACATCGTGCCAGAATTGTCCCAGTAATATCAATGGATACTTTTACTTCTTTCATTAAAATTCAGACCAAATAGGAATAGCACTCATGTAAATAACATCCCTAACTTATTGTGAGTAGTGTGTTTTGGAATCAAACATGCAATACTTATTTTTAACCTCCAAAGACATTAAATAGCAGGAAACGAGCTCTATATAAAGGGAATTTGATTAAATTTTTCACAGATCTTCCAGTCTCTGGCTCATTGAGTTTATAGAGGCTACATTAAAACAAAAAGGCAAAGTTTTAAGTCATACTGTACATCAAGACCAAGAACAAAAATCTGAATGCCTAAGGCCTAAAATTAAGGTTACTAAATTAAAGACCTAGCTTTATATTGAAGCTGTGGAGAAAAACATGTGGCTGCAGCTTGAATGCTTTATTTTCTTTATTTATGCATACTGCAGTTAAAGTAGCAAGAACTAAAGGCAAACTAGAAAGAACTACAAAATACAACACACGGACCAATACATTTACAAAACATTCAAAATGTTACAAAATGGGCTGTATTGGTCCTTCTATTGTTCTTCAGTTCGGAACTTTGTACATGTCATTTACGATGTTATTATCACTTTGCACATTTTTACAAGTGCCAGGGAGAGACCTTCAGAACCAGTTTGAAATGGATAAACCATCGGAAACCAGTCTCCACCACCATCACACCTGAGAGACTTGACCACAACTCTTAGTCCCACTCAGAAAACACAAACAAAACAAAAAGAAAAAAATCGAAAGAACCAAATAAAAGTTGCAGGCAGTTTGTCCTCTTCAATCATCAAGCATTCAGCCTCGGGAAGCAAAACAAAGTCACAAATCAGGATCTGTGTGGGAGGGAAGCAAACCAAGGACTTCGGTAGTCAAAATATGTTCAGGTGTCTTTACATGTCAAAGGTACGTTTCAACCAACATTTGAACTGAAATTCATTCGTTCACTTCCCTGCTCTCCCTTTTTTTCTCTTTAATATTTACAAAAAAAGAAGCATTTTAAAACAGCATTTCTCCTCCCGTTCCCTCCATCCCAAAGGGAAAAAAACGAAACTCCTCAGATCCGTGAACAGTAGTCCTTCCGGCCACATTTAATAGAAAAATAAAACAATGAAACTGTCGTTGCCAGTTTATCCAGTGCCAACAGTGAATTGGTGGCTGGGTGTGTGTGGTGATGGGATGGTTGAAGGCCACAGGCGTCTCTCTGATACAGTTAGCTGGCACCGGTGCCCTCCATCACCTGCTGGGCCTGCTTCTGCCCCATGCAGCACTGAGCCACAGACTGGAACAACCTGCACACACAGCAAGACGTTAAACATCACGGCTTCTTCTGAGGATTTCACTCTTTGGAGATCGAGTAAAACCTACTTTTCGATCTCGGGCGCACAGTGAACAAAGTCGTGACTCCAGAACTTGAAGGCAGGATTCTTGATCAGCTCAATGAAGGTGATGAGGAGTCCCCACGGGTGAGGTCTGTTCACGATCAGCCTCTCCAACAGAACCCTGGAGGACAAAGCAGAGCGCGGTTGGCTAAACGGAAGTCCACATCTCATGGAGACACCCAGACTCGAGAGACGACGGCCTCACCTGGTAATCTGCTCCTGGATGGCCTCGGTGTTGGCCTCAGCGAACAGGTAGAGCATGGTGCAGCTGAAGTAGTGGGTGTGGCTGTTCGGGTAGCGCAGCTGATTGGCGATTGCGTTCAGGAACAAGTACCGCCCTGGAAATGGATGAAGATGGAAACTTGAAGGTCCTTTAGCTCAACACATACAGTGCTTCACAAAATTATTCACACCCCTTAAACTTCTTTGCGTTACAGTGAGTTACAACCAAAATCTTCCAAGATATTCCCCCCCCCAGGGATTTAATGTGAAACCAGGACAAAGTAGTAATTGTGAAAATTAAGGAAAAATGATTTTCAATTTATTTGCAAATGAGAAGCTGAAAAGTGTGGCATGCTTTTAATAATAATAATGGCTTGCATTTATATAGCGCTTTTCAAGACTTTCAAAGCGCTTTAAAACTCCATTATTCATTCACTCTCACATAGTGTTGGAAGCAAGCTAGGATTGTAGCCACAGCTGCCCTGGGGCAGACTGACCGAAGCGAGGCTGCCATATCCCGCCATCGACCCCTCTGGCCAACACCAGTAGGCAGTTAGGTGAAGTGTCTTGCCCAAGGACACAACGACATGTAGCAGGTGGAAGCTGGAATCGAACCCACAATTTCTGGGTTGCAGGCTGACAACTCTACCACTGAACTACTACGTCCATTTTCTTTCCAAAATAACTCTGACGCAGCAACGTCAGAGCAACGTTAAGTCTTACCACAGACTCTTAATTGGATTAACTTTGGACTTTGACTAGGCCATTCTAACACATGAATCTTCTTCGATCTAAACCACTGTATCTCAGGCCCCAGACCGGTTCGGTGCCGGGGGTCATTTGGTACCGGGTAACAGGCAGCACAAAAAGAATAAATAACTTGCAGTATTTCCGCTTTATTTATTATCTGAGTCTAGACAATGTTTAATTTTGAAAACTGATCAGATCACCGCTAAAAACAAAGCCACAAGCTAGCGGGATGATTAAAACAGGTCTCTGAAAAGTTTCTTTGCGAAAATTATTATTATACTACAGAAGAGCCTACAACTTCCAAGAAATAGAGAGCTACATTTGACAGACAATACCAGGAATCATACTTAAAATTTTGATCCATTGCGACAGCCGAGTTCTACGCACCGAGCCCCTAATCCGTCCTGTATAATATGCGGCTTTCTAATGAGGCACTGAAACCTTTAAAACTGCCCCAGATGAGACCGTTGCGTTACACAGAAACAGCCACAGGGCTCTCATTGATTCAGCATTGTGGTGAGTTGTATTTTTCATGCACTTTACATTTGTTTTTGTGGTAAATCTTAGTTTAAAGGCATGTTTAAATGTTACCATAGTGACCAGACAGCGTTAGCGGGTAGAGAGGATGTTACTAATGTTTTGTTGCCGCAAAGATATGGGGACGCAACTAATAAAGTTAGGAGGACACATTAGATTTACATTTATTATAATATTTTAAAATATCCCAGTGTTTTATGCCGGTCGTATGTTTTTATGTCATTGCATTTATCCGCTGGACCGTGTGAATATTGTCCGATGTTAAACCGGCCCTTGGTGATAAAAAGGTTGGGGACCACTGTTCTAATAGGTTCTCTTCCAGGGTTGTCCCGTTTTTAGCTCCATCCACCTTCCATCCCCACAGCATATGCTGCCACCACCATGTTCTATCATGTGGATGGTGTCTGCATGGTGATGTAAAGTGTTGGTTTCTGCTTGCCCAAAAATTCTATTGTGGTCTCAACTGACCAGAGCACCTACTTCCAAACGGTGTTACATTTTATTCTCACCTCCCTTACATAAGGCCAGACCTGTGGAGAACCTGACTAATCTCTGTCCTATTGTTATTGTTATTATGCCTTCACAGAACACACCACAGTTGGACTCCACTATTACTAATTACTAACCAGGTGAACTCTAAAGAACAGTTACAAGTTGATTTTATCTGGAGGTATCAAAATTAAGGGGGCTGAACACCAATGCTGCCCAAATTTTTTAATTTTTATATTTTAAAATTTTGAAAACATGTCGATTTTCCTTCCACTGCACGGTTATGTGCTACTTTGTGTTAACCTTTCACATAAAATCCCAATAATAATTAAATGTGTCTGATTGCAACCCGACAAAATGTGGAAAAGATCCAGAGGTATGAAAATTTTCTCAAAAAAACCAAAGTAATGCGAGTTCGGACATAGGGACGCAAATTCCCTTCATCTGCTAGACAGAGAGAAAAAAAAAAGAACTACGGAGACCTTTCCTACCTTCAGTGTCCAGGTCCACAGCCAGGTTCTGGAAGATGTCCATGTGTGCAGAGTGAGTGATGGTGCTCATAGATGGGGTGCTGCCCTTGTTGTGGATGTGAGCAATGGCCTGTGTGCCTACATACAACACTAAAGCATTGATCAGTTGGATGTTGTAGCGGTTTCCTGGTTCGTTTGACACCTGGAGGAAGAAAAACACAAACCAAACTGGCTTCGTCATCTTCTTCTTTAGAGAGGAACAGTTCCGGTTGGAGCAGATGGTCGGGAAGTTGGCGGCTAACCTGCAGGTTGCTGCGCAGCTCAGACAGGAAAGTCACAGGCGAACGCGTCTTCAGGTAGGAGTCCAGATCCTTCTTGAACTGAGATGGCATGACGCCCGTGAAGTTGGTCAGGATACGGGGAGCGATGTTGATCTCACTCAACATGTCCACCTGAAAGGGCAGCAGAGAAGTCATTTAGCTCCAAACCTTTTAAGTTCGGAGTTGCGACCAAAATGTGTTTGGTTACCTTTAAGTTGGGCGTGAAGGGGTCCGGAAGCCTCATGTTGCGTGGGAAGGCACTGAGGATAAGGTTGCGGAGCTGGATGCAGTTCGGGGGGATAACGTCGCAGAAGCCATAATGGTAATCACAGAGGAACTCTGGGAAGTCATGCAGCAGGACCAGAAGCACCCGCAGTGTGCCCTGAAGAGCCCAGCACAACAAGGCAAATATCAACAACATGGAGACAAGATGACCATTAGCTGTTATATGATACTGCAAACAGAGTTATTTAAACTTCATTCATGGCTGAGGATGTACCTTGTAGAGAATTTGCATAGGTTTGTTGAGCTCTACATTCCTCAGGAAGGGGGCCAAATACTTAAAGAGGTCAATCAGCAGCTGTGCGTACATGGGCCAACCCTGAAAAACATCCGCCATCATTATTTAAAACATCTGACATACGGAAAAAAAAAAAAAAAAAAAAAACACACCCGTGTCTGACACGGCGGGTGGAGATGAGGCGCTCCTACCTTCTGCTGGGGCGTGTGCGCGAGCATCCTGGCAATGAAGATGCGGTGAGAGATCAGTTCCAGCCAGGCGTACACGAAGCCAGGCGCTTTGGTTGGTCTCAGGATGTGGAACGTGTTGCTGCCGGTAAAAGCAGAAAGTTATTTAAAGATATCATTTCATAAAAATAAAAAAATTAATAAAAAACTGAGTTTTCAAATTTTTTAAAATATTTGATGGCAAATGGTTCATTTCAATTTAATTCAATTCAGTTTATATAGCGCCAGTTCACAGCACATGTCATCTTAAGTCGCTTTGTAAGTCATTTCAATTCACACATTCCAATCAGTTTAAAAGTTTTCTATCTAAGGAAACTCAGCAGATTGCATCGAGTCATCGACTTTTGAAACATGCAGCAACAATAGATGGTCACCTGCGTTGTTACGACTAGAGGTCCACGGTTCGGTACATTTTAGGTACGATTTAATCTAGTTACACAGGACTAACTTAAACGTTGTTTTGTGTTACCAGAAGGCAGTGAGAGTCTGGAAGTTGATGGTCTCCAAAACGTGTTCGGGGGCGTTGAGCTCCAGCAGCAGCATGATAAATATGCGATGGTACGGAAGCTGCTGGAAATCCGTGTGACGGACATCGTGGTCCTGGATCAGCACGCCGACGACGATCCCCAGGACCTGAAAGGAAGCGGAGTTCGTTTTTACTGCTGTGGTCATCATTTCGCCTGTTTAAATGCAACCTCCTCCTTTCGTTGACGCCAACCTTGTTGAGAAGGTTGATCTTCGTCACGGTGTTTGTGGCCTCTCCGGAGTGCTTCACGAGCAGGGCTATGAGCCTGACGAAGGCATCCAGGTTGTGATAACATTTGGCTCTGATGATGGCTACGCTGGCTGCTGGGTTGTGCTGCTGCTCGGCCTGTGCGCGATAGCTGATCTCTACGCACATTTCTGTGCACAGCCGGAAGAACCGAGTGATCAGGTCGTCGGTCTTCAGTATGCCCTGCTGGTGCATCTGAGGAAGCAAAAACCAGGGAGCACGTGAGGAACAACAGAACTCGTGTCCGGTCTGACCAGTTCAAGAATAAAACATTTGAAGGAGTGCTGACCTGGCCGACGAAGGCAGAGAAAGCTTTGGTGCTGTCCCTGCCAGCAGCAGCTGAGTGATACAGGTTGACCCACTCTCTCAGCAGGTACTCTGCTTTCTCCCGCAGACCTGGAGGATCATCGTACTCTGAAGCCTGGGAGATCCCAGAGTGCATCATGAAGTTGGGTCCCCCGTGAGCCCGGTCGATCATGGCTTCATAGTTGGAGCGAACAACATCCATCAGCTGGGGAAGCCTGCGGATGAGAAGGAGTAAAGGAGTAAGTCGGCCGAGCTGCAAAGCGGGCAGAAGGTTCTGGTTCCACAGAAATATAAAACAAAGTCAATACTGCATTAAATGATCCGCATCTTTCAGCTCAACAGGAATTTGAAGTCAACTCCCTTATCACAGAGAAAAAGGAAAAGAAAAAAAGCTCTTTCTGGCAACATCACATTCTAAATGCAAACACTGGGAGTCGTCTGGCAGGTTAAAGCAACTAAAGGTGGTTCATTTGGAGACGTTGAGTTATTAACAGAGTTTCAAGAGTGGATGGTCTTTTCCAAAAGTTAAAGATGCACATTTTAGACTTTATTGTATTAGAAAGGTGAATCATCTCTCAGATCCTGTTTCGGCGCTTTCCTTGCGTTTCTGTACCATTTCTTAAAACTCAGATTATCGGCCAGATTTTAGACCAGACATTTCTCTAGCTTCCACATAAGAACAGACACCTTCTAAAAATCTGGAATGGACTTCCTGGCGAGTGCAGAGCTGCTGAAACTCTGAACTGCTTTAAATCGAGACTAAAAACCCATCTGTTTAAAATGGCCTTTGAGTAAATGATTACTGTCTTATGTATGAAATGTGTTCATGCTCTCTTGCTTTATTGATCTTTCTCTTGCTTTATTGTGTATCATGTGTAATGTGTGTTTCTTTTACTTTTAATTTCCAATGTTATATTCCATGTGTTTTTTTGTAAATCACCAAATCATGTAAAGCACCTTGAATTACCCTGCTGTTGAAAGTGTGCTATACAAATAAAATTGCCTTGCCTTGCCTACAAAAGGAAAAGCTTTCATCTTAGATTTCATCTATCCAAAGGAGACAAAACCGAGACCCGAAGGAGCCCAGAGCAGAAACCTAAGTTGGTTCTGTGGGAACAGCAATCTGACCCAAAGGAAGGACATAATCTCCCGTTTTAAATCTACACGCTTTGATTGCCTGTCACTTTGCAGCTGTCACACGTGTATATATATATGAAAGAAATACAATAATTTTCAACAAATAACTCTTAATAGCACTTTCAAGTTGTGCTGCACTTCTGCCATCTTGTTGACAATTAACAATACTTCTTTTTGTAAATGTTACAAGTAAGGTTTTTGTCTATATATGATAGATATTCTTATTGTTAGGGTGAACGATATTAGAAAATCTTGCGATAGCGATTATAGTAACGGTTGTAATATTATCTTCTTTCCTCTCTGTCATTCGTTCTTTCATCTTTCTGTGAGCTTTAGCATTTTGGGCAATGCCATTTGTGTCCAGTGAGAGAATCACCTGGTGTGAGACTAAATATTACATTAGCATGAAAAATGCAAGTTCATAACACTTGGAACATATTAGCCAACAATTATTGCACTCTGAACAGTCTTTAGCGATATTAATCTTGCCCACACTCAATAATGATATTGCGATGACGATGTATTTGCGATATATTGTGCAGCCATACAATTAGGCATCTTACTACTGCTAATGATCAACCGTTTAATTTGCCTTTAAGATTTTTATAACAGAAAAGCAACTATCTTTGTTCTTTACTATAAAAACTATTTTAAATAAAAACTAAATCATGCTTTTTTTTTATTTGCTTAAGGTCGTCAGAACTTCAGTACAAAGACTGAAGTGAAAGCATAAACATTAAAACCTTCAGTTTATTTGGGGAAAGAGAACAATACAGTCTTCCTACTTGAAAGCAAAATATAAGTAAATGAAGGTTGGTTTTTTTTCTGGACAGAACATCATGTTTTAGTTCTGTTTCATTTGGAAATGTGGTCATTTACCCTTCTGGTGCGTTGGCTCTGGAGTGTGCACAGGTTCTCATCAGAATCTCAATCGTTTGGAAGAGGTCCGCTTCGGTGACGTGGCTCACGCTGCGCTCGTCCACCAGCAGCAGCTTCACCAACTGCATGGCGAAAGCGACCGCCATGTAGTGCAGTCCATTTTCCATTGACTGAAATACAACGGACAGCAGGTCAGGAACACCTCGAACTGATTGTTATCTAGTTGGTAACAGATTAAATGAAGAAAAAACAGGGTTTCTACCTGTGCCAGGTGCACATCATACTGCTGCATGTTTACTAGATGGTTCCTGATGAGAAGCTCCACTGCTTCCACGTTATATTTGTATTCATCCCGACATTCAATCAGACACCTGTGGATACACATAAATGTATGCATAAACAGAGCAGTGGGACACACAACAATGATGTTGGATCCACAATCCAGTTGTTAGTATTAACTAGTCCTAAAACACTGACATGTACAAGTATCTATATTTACCTGGTGATCTGCTTATTGCACCACTGTGGTCCGTAGGCCCGTCCATCCTGCAGGGCTTTCAGCACCAGCAGGTGGCACTCTCTGTAGCGAAGCAGCAAGTCAGCATCAGCACCACTGGTAGCATCCAGGAGACCCTCAACAGCCTTACAAGACACACAAAGCAGTTTGGTTACACATCAGGAACTTCAGATCCATCACCCTCATACAGTTTCTACAGCTACGGATCTTTGCCCCCCGACACCGTCCTACCTTCTGCAGTAGGCCAAGTGCAGCGATGCCATCCCGGGAGTTTCGTGCCAAAGCCACCGCTTCTAGTAGGCTCCGCAGGCCCTGGGTCAGCGGATTCATGGCAAGAGCGGGAGGAATGGCATGAAGGTGCTGCTCCAGGTCAGTGATGCACTTATCATAGATCTGAGCCACGTCATCAGTGGCCCAGGCCTGTTGCTGAGGAACGAAATGGAAATAGAGAAAATCATTAAAAACACTTTGACTCTTAAAGCTTTTGAAAATTAACAAATCAATTAACCGCACGATACATTCAAATGAGCTTAATAATTTTCCAGTCAAAACAATTTCCGTTTGCATGCATGTTTGTTTTTCACGCGTCTCCATCTTTCTACCATAGAGACTGGATGAAAAAAGGCATATATGGTCCATACATCCGTAGCGGCAGAGTAAAATTTGATGTCTTTTTTATTCCAAGTGTTTCTGTTGATAGTGTGCACTTTTTTGTGCACAAAACTCCTAACTTGTTTTTGCCTGTTTTTCTTGTCTGAGATAAGTTATTAAAATTTTTGGATGGGTAATTTTGTTAAGAGTTCATCCATTTTTTAAGTGCTTCTGTTGTTTTGTGAATTTATTTTAAAATATCTTCCAGTTTCAGTGGTAAATATTCTTTAGAAACTAAAGTTTATTGATCACTCAGAGGGTGAAGATACATTATTATTATTACTACATTAGTTGAAAATGGTCTCAAAAAGCAATAATTCCTGGGGCAAATTAATTATCCAGCAAAATGTGTTATTGTGATCCGGTCTATTAAGCATTTCAGATTTAATTAGGAAATAGTATCTCTCTAACAAGTCTTGTAATTTCAGTGAGTTAATTTAAGCCTTTTTTAAACTAAAATTTAAATGCAAAGTTACATTAATTACAAAAAAATACCTCGATAAGTTAACTTAATTAAAATTTCTCATTTGCAATGTTAAATTGCACATGAGATTTGGTCTTGATTTTAATTCTATAACAAACGAGAAAGTGTTAGTTTTGGGAAAATAAGTAATATATCAAAAAGTCAATGGAAGAAACAATAATAAACCAAAATAATAAAATTAAAGTATAACTGAATGTAAATTAGAACTCTTATGAGAAATCTAGTTAAAGACTTTCAAAGCCTGCAATTTTAAAAGGTATGAATTTAGGACTTTTTTTTTAGTTTAGACCCTTTTCTTAGCAGAACTTGAACTTTGCCTTTTGTTTAATAATTGTAATACTTAAACATAAATTTACCTTCATGGGTTGAGCCAGGAAGCCAGTGGGTTGGGAGAGATCGTTGCTCGGTAAGAAACCTGGAATGTTCCTTGCGAACTCCTCATAAACAGCCAGCTGTTTAGGGTCCACTCCCCCCACCTGTGACAAAGGAAACGACACGTTGTTACACAAGTCATGCAGAAAAATAGCACAACAGCAGTGAGCAAGGCAAGACCAGCGTTAAAGCCTAGTTTATACATATCTGTCTGCGCAGGTGGGCAGACACTCAGCGCCATTATCCGTCGACTCGAGGGCTCTCGGTCACGACCGCAAGGACGCACGAAGTAGAGCCTGATCCGTCAAATGCAACGGAGAGTGCACGTCTGTGATAGGTCAGCCCAACATTAGCCAAAGATCCTTTCACCAGAACGGTGCTCTATAGTCAATGTAATTATTAGTCAAAGCAGCTTTTGGCCACTAGATGCTTTATATTGCCAGGCCAGTTTATCTAATATCGTCATTTGGCGGTTTTGAACACCAGGAGATGTAGAGAACAACAAAACAGACCGCTGTGTTTGTTTGTTTCTTTACATGTGTTTTTTTTTTTTAGAGTATTCAATGAGCTGCACTTTGAGTTTGATTGAGCTGGAAAGCTTTTAACTAGCTCTCTGTCAGCCATTGCTCCATGAGTGGATGTGTGTTTACAAGCTGAAGTTAATAAACTGTCTTCGACCAGAGATGTCACTGCAATGGTAGGCAGACCCGCCAGAAAATGTCTGCACCCCCTGCTGTCCTGGTGGAGAATTGCTTTGCAACACTGACACCAACAGAGAAGTATAAAAGGAAAACATTTCAGTCGATACATGTGAGTGCAAACTTCCTGACGGAGAAGCATAAACTAGGCTTAACGTTGTTAATGTTCGCAACCGGGTTGTTACCTTGAGTCTGATCTGTTCGGGCATCCGCTCGGCCTGGTAGGTCAGCACGACAGGGTCACAGTAGCGACGGCCTTCCTGGCGTGCGTGCTTCCTCAGTTCGAACTCCTTCACCAGAGACCAGATTAAAACACTGATGAGTAAAATACTTTAAAAATAACAGTACAAAACAAGAGATGAGGTTTATGAAGTACTTTTAGCTATCCACACTATCATCATTTTTTTACTTAATCAGGTGACAAACTCATTGAGATATCAAATCTCATTTCCAAGAGTGGCCTGGTCCAAGAAAGCAACGCATGAACAATACAGAGAATTACACATACATGTTACAATAAAAGCACAATGTCAGACAACAGTTACGAAATCTTTAAAACATAAATTGAGATAATCCAGATAATGATTGTAACTCCGACATCTAGGCCATCCTACAGATGGACTGGATTGAGATCAGGATATATCTGAGGCCAAGTCAACACCTCCAAGTGGTTGTCGTCTTCTCCGGTCCATTACTTTTCCACCTTAACTGGGCTGCAGCTACCAGCTTCTCACACCACAAACTGTGATGCACCTTATATTCTGACACCTTTGTTCTTCAGCAGTTTGAGTTACAGTAGCTGATCAGCTGGATCGGACCATGCAGGCCTAGTCTTTGCTCCTCACGTTCATCAATGAGTCTCTCAGCAGTTCACCACTGTAACCACTACTAAACCATGTCTGGTAGAAGCCGGCAAGAACACCCCAGAAGAGCTGGAGGGTTGAAGATGTCATCATAATCTGGGTCTTGTCAAACAAGCACAAATTCCACCTACTAACAGGAGCCAAGGTGGAGAAAAAGTCAGTGTTATCCCCCTGTCAGTGGTCATAATGCTTTGATCTAATCATAAGGGGTGTAACGGTACACAAAAAAAAAAACGGTACACAAAAAAAAATTTGAAAGAAAAAATAAAAGAAAAAAAAAATCACAGTTCAGTTCGAGTACCCTTAATAAAAATAAATGAAAATGTGCATACGAGTTTTTTTTTTACTTTGATCAGCAGTAGACAAAGCTTTTTTCCTTAATTCCATCTTTTCCATTCCTGAAATTAATTAATTAAATTAATTTTCCATTCCTGACTGGAGATTTGATTTGATTAAAAAAACAAAACAATACAAGCAGACATAGTAGAAAGCAATATAACCGCTTGAAAACTAGTCAGTGTTAATGTTTAGAAATATTAAAATAAGACCTAAACTATATTTAAGAAAAAATCAAGCTTAAAGTTGTTTCGATATTTTGACAGCATAATCTCCCAGCTGTAATTGAATGCAGCATGGGCAGCTGTTGTGAAAACCCCTCTCATTAACGCGGATTCCTCCAATTTGCATTTTAAACAAAATAATGATAGGTACACACCAAAATACTTTTTTACATCTTATAAGATTTTCAAAATGTGATGTACCACAAACATGGGGAAAAAAATTCCTAGATTTAACCGTTTTGCTCCTATAGTGCGTGGTGTGCCACGATGTGACATAGACAACACACCACACACAAACCGATTTTCAACCAGAGTCTTGACTGTGAACACAGGAAATCTCGAAAAATCTCACGAGACTTCAGAATTAGGATAGCGGAAGACATGCAGGAAGAAATTTCAAATATAGTGTTTGGAATGATTTTTCACAGAAAATTCACGAAAAAAAAGGAAGTCTCTGCTGTCCACATCAGTTTCGCTTTGTGCTGCGCCAAGACTGCTTCCGTCTTTCATCAACTCGCTTTCTGATTGGATATTGTTTTGTTTCACGTGATAATCTCCACAGCCTGCGCGCGTTTGTCCTCGGAGTCCCCCCCCACATCAGGATTTCTGATCGTAAATATTAAACATGTTTAATATTTATGATTCGCGATCGGGGCGGCTCAGACGTTCTTCTGAGCAGATTCGGACATTCTTAACACACCTCACACCAAGGGAAAATCCGGTAAAATAATCTGTAGAACCATCAAGATAATCGGGACATAGCTAGAATTGTCGGAAGGGCGGAAATTGGCCCAAAATCAGCCCGATAATCTTTTGGTGTGTACCCAGAATAAGGAGCTTGGGCTGATTGGATGCTACTGGACGCCATGTGGTTATTCACTAGTATCAGTGATGTTTACATTAAGCTTGACATTTCAGGTGTTTCAGGCGAGTCATTCAGTTTAGAGCGTGTTATGGACCTTATTGAAGTTCAAAGTTCTGGTTCAGTCCATCTTTCTTTTTCTATTGTATCTGCATGAGAAATCATTAACGTTCCCCAATAGAGTTTAGGGATAGCTGGGAGTCCTTTCTGGCGTTTTTTGGTGTCACTTTTTAAAGTTGCACTCTGAGTTCTGCACGTAAAATTTCTGCATGTGTTGACGGAGAAAACAGCTGTATTCGTTCGGTACACTGTCGTACCGAAATATCCGGAGAGAAAAACATGTACCGTTACACCCCTACTGATCACATATAAAAACTGTTTTGTTTTCCACCTGATACCTCACCGTTGCTAGTCTTTTGTCCATTTCTGGCCCAGCTTTCTCCACAGCAGTTTTCTGAATGAAACAACAAGCCAGTTCACAGTTGTCCTGAGCGATCCTGGCTGCAGCGTCCTCCATCATTTCTCTTTGCTGCGGCGTCGGTGCCTGGGAACAGCAACAAAAAACTCAGGAAGCCTGAAGGACAATCTACAACAGCATCAATTGTGATGGCGCGTGGTGCTCAGCTCACCCGGAGTGCGGCGGCGAAGCTGTTCTTCAGGTTGGTGGCGATGCTCATCAGCAGCGGTTCGCGGCACGTGATCATGGCCATGCCGGCGGTCAGGTTTCTCATCATGTGGTGGGCAGCCACGCGCATGCGAGACTCCTCTGAATCCAGAGCAAAGTCCTTCCTGATGATCTGCTCACACGTGGTCATTGCAATTTTGATGGAGCGGTCCACCACGGGGTGCACCAGCTCCTGGACCGCTCGCTCCACAGACTGACGTACACACTGTTTCAGCTGAGGATGAGCCTGCAGCAGAGCGATCTGCAGGCAGGAAAGGTAAGAGAATTGCAGTGAGATCAACTGGAAGGTGGTCTTCTGTGCTACATGGATCTTATATTGCATGAATTTAATCTGTGCATATTTATTCTGCTCTCATTTTAGCCCCCCCCCCAAAAAAAATTGCGTTTATTTTCTGGAATCGTGAGCATGTCAGACGATGCTCCCTGATTGGGTAAAGGCTTTACTTTGACTCTTCACTTACATTAACATTTATATTGATATGTGGAGCCAGGCCTGCCAGGGCGTACACATTGATGTCATGGTAACTGAACTGAGGAGTGGGAGGCCCGGTGGTGGTGCATGTGGTGGTGGTCACAGCTGGGGTTGTGGGAGGAGCTGCAAATGGAACAAAGTCACCTGTTGGTCACAAAAAGCTCAAATGATTAACATCAAAGAACAAGCAGATTAGAAATACAATATTAAATAAGTACATATTCAAAGTGTTATTTTCATGAAAAATTACTTTACAGGTTTATGTGCAACAACTACATTCTAAGGCTTGGTTTCAATCTAGCTCTCATAATAATAATAAAATAATTCACTCTTCTAAAGAATATGAAAAGAAAAAAAAATTTAAATTTGGCACAACAACCTGTGGTAGAAGGCGGCAGGATCTCTTCTGGTGGCTTTGCTTCTTTCTTTGGTGCAGAGAGCTGCTCCTCCAGGTTCTTCAGTTTCTCCTTGTCTTTCAGCAGGTTCCCCGGCTTCAGATCGTTGATGTCCAGGGACAAGTTTTTGCACAGGACTTCAATCTCAAATTTCAAATTTAACTGCGATGCAGAAGAAGAGAACCACCGTCAACAACTCCTGAAGTACTTCCTCTAAAAGGGAACTCAAGTCACAGGTACACACATACAGACAGACACTTTATAAAAAGGCGATGCTCTTGGGAATGAAAGCACACCTCGGAACAATTCCAGGGTTTCAGGGTGAACTTAGAAAACGGATTCCATCTGTTTATTTGTAAAAAAGGAGCATGATACCGAAACAGGCTTTGGAAAAAAGTACACCTCAGCATATCTAGAATTGGATATGCACAAAACTGCACACAAAAAGGTGAGGGAAGGGCATCTTTACCATCTTTGTGGGTCTCATTTCTACTTTTTAAATCCTATTAAAATTAGGGAGGCACGTATATAAAGAATATGGGGAAATACTGATATCACTGGTGCTTGGAGTCATTGATCAACAAGTATGAGGTCATGAGATCCTCTACAGAAATTAAACTAAACAACAAGGATAGAGGTGAGGCACTTTTAACAAGATAAAAGCAGAACACATAAACAGACAAAACCCATACACTGGCTGTAAATGCTCTTTGCGTTGTTACTATGCCCATGTTTAACCGATTTTATAGAAATGTTTGATCACGCAACCAGCAGTTTAGGTGTTCTATTATTTTGTGGGTCAGAGGCTGAAAAGTTTGAGAACCCCTTCAATAGACCATGAGATTTCAGAAAATTACTTTAAAGCATTAGTTGTTAAAACGGCTACAAAACATCCCACTGGAGGTTAAAACCTGACACTTGGTACCAAAAGAGCTAGATGACTTCTTTTTAATACTCTAATAAAAAAAAAATCAAGTACAAAATGACCAAAACCGACACGTATGAAGGGGTGACGCACTAGTTAATAGAAACCTGTTAGAATACATTAAAAAAGAAAAGTCCCATGCCCTAAAACTCCTGTTGCTGACTATGCAAACATTCAAAATTCATTCTAATCTGTCTTGTTTAGTCTGAATTACATTTTCTATCTTGGTTAAAATAATAAAAACCAAAAGTGTTAAAATAAATAGCTTCAGCTCTGATCGTGAGCTTATAGCAAGGAGGTCAATTATTCCACGAGATCATTGAAACCTGGAAGTTCAAACTACATCGTCTTATTTGGCTCTGGGGCGGAGGAAGTTATTTACCTTGAGGTCATGTTCCTGATGGAGCTCAGCGAGAACATTCATTATGGCCATGGTCCAAGGGTTCTGAGGCCTGAAGACCTACAACATAAAAACGTATATTTAGCAATAAAATCCCATTTTATTTATTTTGCCATTCAACAAAGTTTGGGCACAGAAAAAAAGGAGTTAAAGAAGATTTTTTTGGCCTTTTGTTCCTGATGTGTTTTTGGAGAAAGACAGAATCATTTGTGTGTAAATTCAACTAGAAATACACTAATATATTAACTAGAACAATAGAACAAATTCAGATTTAACAACTTGGTGATATTCATCCATTTTGCTCACCATGCTCCGTAGGCTAGACTCCAAGACTTTGGCCACAAAGGGAACCACATAAAGGAGCTCCTGCTGGCCTTTCACATAGGCTTCTAGTAACAGAGATTTGAGTTCCAGGTCCTAAAAAAAAAACAAAAAAACAAGGAGAATGTGCTTAGGCTGCTGTAGGATGAGAGAAACACTGCAAGTATTTCCAGCCTGATCCCAGCTCTTACCGTGTAGAGGATAGGCTTGTTTTTGGCCAGTGTGATCATGCCCAACCAGTGGCCCAGGTTCTTCAGCAGGGAGCGATCAGAGAAGTTGGCAGCTGCCTTGTCAGAGGTTAGAAGCACCTGTCGCCAATAGACGAACAATGTTAGGATTAAAAAAATTATTAAGGTAATGTTTGGAAAATTTTAAATTAGACAAGGAAAATAAGAAAATGTAATCTCTTGACCAGATTTGGAAGTGAAGACATACCTTAATATTTCTGTAAGTTTCACTGAGAACCATCTTGACAAATTCTGGGTTCTTCAGCGTGTCCAAGAAGTTGGAATAGAGACTGTGAAAGTTGGGCTCAATGCTGACACGTTTCATCACCAGGTACTGAGACACCCACGGCATAAACTCTTCTTTCACGGTTTCCTTCAACTCCTCAACCTGTTTTTAAAAAAGGAACAGATGCTGCTTAAAAAAAAAAGAAAACAGCTGAGAAAGTGATGTTTTAGTACGTTTCTTTACCTTCTGCGTCATGTTGGACTGAGAGAGGTTATTGAAGATGAAAGCAATCTTCTCTTGGACATTCTCTGGAGGTTCTACAATCCGTTCCGTTTGATCCGTCGCCACCAGCAGTGTGTCGATGTTGGTTGTGTTTATGGAAGGCTGCAGGGAGAAACAACCATTTGTGAGATTAGAGATGTGTATTGGCAACAATATGCATCACGATACCGAGGAGACGATACGATATATTGCGATACTTTGAGTAAGATTATATATTGTGATTTTGGAAACTGAATTTAACGGTAGAACAACTGTCACAGCTTTCTAAACACTCCAACCTGTTTCATACTTTAACACATCCAGTTTTATTACTAGTTCTAATTCATCCACCGGAACAAAAAAGGTGAAAACAGCCACCAAATACCAGTTATACTTTTTATTTTATTACAAAAATCACTCATCATTAGTGGTTCCATTCAAATTCTAAAAAAATGACACAAATAAAAAAATCGATACATTGTTTTTTTTTGGAATATCGATACATCGTGACAAAATATCGCAATATATCGGAGTATCGATATTTTCCTGCATCCCTATTGTAGAAGAACAATAATCACAACTATCATAGCATCTAAGCAAACCTACAGGCATATCCTTCTTGAAGGTGCTGGGTGTGGGCCTGGAGATAGTGCCCGTTTTGGCTGCAGTGGTTGTTGTGGTGGTTGTGGTGACCAGCGTACTGGGCTGGCCTGGCGGTGGGGCTTTGAGGCTGGGAGGCTGCTGGGACTGCGCCTGAACCTGGGCCAGAGCGAGACTTCCGGGCGTAGTGATGGATCCCTGCATCTTCACCGGAGGGTCACGTGACTGTTGGCCATACTCGATATACTGCACACACAGGATGTTTAAAGAAGCAGAGCGGGAGAGTTAATCTAAATGAAGGTGAGAGACTGTGTAGTCAACGAAAAGGAGAAACACATAACATAAACACATAACAACCAAACATTCAGAGATCATCAATACCTCTTGTAAATGGTGAGGAAACTGCAAGAAGTGAGCAATTGAGGCCAGGTGTTGACAGTACTGAGGGTAGTCTTTAAGTCTAGAAATATAAATAGAATATCAGCCTTAAACTCATTTTTATATGATTATAATAAAAAAATGTAAAAAACTATTTAAATACCTGTTTTTGAATCTATCCAGTGCAGCAATTCCAAAGTAATACATTTTGGATCCGTATGGTTTCCGTAAGGCTTCAAGAACGTATCGCAGGGCCAGACCCAGGGCCATGTAGGTGACGAGACCCTTCTCAATGATGCCACCAAAGAGGCAGGCAGTGATGTGCAGTTCTTTGTCTGGGTACTGAGGGAAAAATCTGTATTCCTCAAACAAGTTCCGAAGCATGCAGTTGAACACCTCTCGTTCTCGCTTGATGGTCGAGTCCTTAAACCGCTGGAGCATCTCCAGAACCTGGAAAGAAGCAACAACAATTATTGAGGTTGACCTCAAAACAACAAAGTTCCTAGTCCTCTTTCAGTCCACTTAATAAAGGGATATATTGTGCCTCTTTTAAAAAACAAGTTATAATAGGTCTATGGTCTACACAAAACATGTTAAAGACCCACTCCAATGAAAATCGTGTTTTTCATGTTAGCATGTTCTTGTGGCATTTTTCTGATGCCAGATGACATATCTTAAGAAAATTAAGCTCAAAATTGTATTGCTGAGTATTTCTGCTTCCAAATCACTGTGAATCAGTAGCAGACACTAAAAGGCAGACTGGGTTTGTGACCTAGAACCCCACTGGGTGGGGTACAAGCGCTTGCTCCGCCCGCTCAAGTTCTGAGGAATAGAAAAGATGATCGCAGATCAACGGTTGTGTGCTGTAGCGGGTGCTGCTGGCAGGGGGGAAAAATGGGCTTCGCTAGTAAACTACTTTTAAAGCCGGGTGCAGGACCTTCCATCAAGACAACATCAAGTGGACAGCCTGTACCTTTACCGGTAAGTTTATTCTTTTCTGTTGGGAACCAGCCGCTTGTTTGTGAGGGGCTGTAAACTAGCAGGAGAGCTAGCGTAAACGGAGAGCTCTCAGCAACGGTGAGAGGGAGGAGTCCTCCGCGCCAAAGGTTCCACCCACAAACACAGAGGCGAATTGCTAATGAGCTACTGTCACTCTATGTCCTAGAAAACGGCACAGGTGTTGAGATTTTGGCTAAAAAACGGCATAATCATAATTTAAAGACCACTGAGAAGACTTTAAAATAAAAGGATGATTGGAGTGGGTCAATGAAGTTCGTTGCACAAAATCAGTCTCACATAAAGGGCTCAATTCCTGACAATTTCAGAATTAGCCATTTAGAGGGCTCTGTCACTTTAATGCCAATTTGGCGGTTGCAGACCACGCCCACCCGTCTTGTTACTAGGCTGCGGGTTTGCCACACATGAGAATGGCATAGAATTGGAATCTGTGGGCGGGGTTTGACAGGTGAGGGCCGGTTATATGCTAATTCTGCTTATTGTGACGTCACAACAAGGAACGGCTAGTATAAGCACAAGCTTTCTAAAAGGAAAAGTTTGCACACAAAAAAAAAAATGGGAGGATGATTTTATTCATGCTTGGAGTTTTTATCGAGGGAACAGAGGCTCAAATGGCAACACAAAGGATGAAAAACGTTAAATCTGCATAAGTCCTCTTTAAGAAAAACTATAGAAAATGTCACAATGAATTCATGGCAGATATTTTTACAGCAATCAGGGTTTACTTTTGGAACCTGAAAGAAGTAGAGGGATAATGGAAGGATGGAGGGGGGGAATTAAAGGATGAACGGATGGATAATTAATCAGATGAACAGACAAATTACTGGATTGACAGACTTGAGAAATGAAAGGATGGGCACAGGGATGAATAAACAGACGGATGGTCTGATAAATAAGTAGATAAAAGACAGATGGAGAGACAGAAAGATAAATAAATGGACTGACATACAGACTAATAACTGGACAGGCAAATGGACGGAGGGACATTTAGTCAATAAGAAATCTAAAAATAGAAGATTGTCTACACAACATTTTTCTAAACTTATCAAGATTTAGATCATTGATAATTTACAACATAATTTAATGTTTACAAAAGGACAGGAAACAAAAACCTGAGTACAACACCATTCAAAGTGGTACTTACTTCGTCCACAGACATGGTCGGGTGAGGTGGGTGGTTGTAGATGCGCTGGAAGTAACTGTTTGCTTCATCGTCGATCTCCTTACTAAAGTGCTGGTTTGCCTCTGGCCACACCTGAGAAAGATCGGCTAGAAGAGCAGAGAACACGATTCCTTAGATCACCGTGTAGCACAGCTTTAGAGGCACGTGAGCATCAGCACTGACCAAACGATGAAAGTAAGCCCAATAAAATCACTTTAACGCATCATAATACAGTGTTTTTACTCTCAGGACTCTCTTTTTTTCAGCCGTTTTATGAATTTTTATTTTATTTTTTTACATTACAGTACAAAACCACTAACTTGGGTCTGTTGAAATCTGTGAGAATAACTTCATAGTTTTCTGGTCCCAAACAGGTTTATCTTATTTCACACTATTATGGATTAATGTTATCAAAAATGAAAAGCAAATCATAAATGTCATTCGTTTGGGTTTCAGCACCAAAGAAACAAAAGACAAACCACTTGAGATGCATTGATCAGGTTTTTCATGGCCAATATGGATTTTCTTTGAGGTCTGATCAGCCAACTTGGCTTTTGATTGATTAGGTTTTTTTAAAGGCGATAATACTTAACATAAAATTATATACTGCAGTTTTGTTAATGGTGGTTTTTCTATAATCCAATAATCCAAGTAAATGCAGCTGGTTTATGCAAACAGACAACAATGGGAGTTCTTAGCTTTGATGGATTTAATGGATAAATGTTCCAATTAAGGGGAAATTGGCCGACTCTGATCTCTGAGATGCATCTCTTCCAAACAATAACATGGGCAGTCAGCGTAAGCAGACAAGGAATGGAAGACTGATCTCTATTTCCTCTTCAAAAAAAAAAAGGAAAAAAAAGTTGTCACAAAATTAAAGCAAAATCAGCATGGACGTTAATGACAAATGACCAATGCTCCAAATTAAAATGGTTCAAGTTCAATTTCACAAACCAAAGCGGCGGCTCTAACTTGAAGAGGAAATACAGCGCAGAGCAACGCAGGGCGGGGCTCTCAGTCACACCACTACCATCGCCACTTACAGGCCTTCATCTTACTCTGCTGAAAGGTAGGAGGGTTCAAGCCAGGTGTGCTCATCTTCCTGGTGCCGAAAGGATCCGTGCTCACTGAGGTCATTCCCAGACTGGAGCCGATGCTGGAGCCAATGCTGGAGCCAATACTGGAGCTGATGCTGGAGCCGATGCCTGAACAAATCAAAACTTCAGTCACATTAAGCTTAACCAGCCCAACTAATACCTAACCCTGTTTTTAGACTATCACCTTGCATTTGCGTTGGCTTTGTGAAACTAAAAGCTACTCCTTAATGATTTAATTTGTTAATGAGAAGAATAAACCAACAGTGACAGTGTTGTGTTCGACTTTCAGACCAAATATGAACGTTTTTGTGTGAAGGAAAACCAAATTGGTTAAGTACCAGTGTCCATTCCAGGAAGCTGGGAGCTGATACTGCTATGAACCCCAAAAGGTGTGCTGGGGTTCGGGTTTGGAAGAGGTGGGAACGCCTTTGAAGGGGACAGAGGGTTACTGAGAGCTGAGCTCAGTGAGGTGGCGAAGCACTGCATGCTCTGAGTGTGGGAGGTGGTGGTGCTACCCAGACTCAAGGGGCTTATGCCAGTCAGAGTGTCCATCTGGAGAGCAGAATGAGAAAAAGCCTGAACAGGAGAAGCTAAACACAGTAGACCTACTACAGTACAGTACAACGGATCTACGAAGCAGATTGTTTTCTGTCAAAGTACCATGACGACACGATACCTGTACAGGTGAGATGGCATCCAGGCTGCTGGTGCTCGGGGCGCGCCCCTTTGGCATCACTCCTGGGGGAGGCTGCCGGGCTTTATTCATTACGTTGCTACGATTGGCGACCATAGTGAGGATCGTCTCTGACAATTCCTGGGACACACTCCTGAGGAAGGAGGGGGAAAAAAGGATATTAAAAATACTCACTCACACATCACTGGGTAAAAACAGCAACAAATAATGATCAAACGTTTACAATAATTAAGTAAAAAAAGCAACAAGAATTAATCAGATATTGGGGGACAAAAAGCTCAAACTAAAATGACAAAAATTTTGATTGTTAGCCTTATTGTTTCTCTAGCTTTTCTGAAGGAAAGGTATGCATAAATTATCGTAGGTCTCGCGCTTAAAAAAGGGGTTGCACATTTACCCCATTGGAAGAAAGGCAGCGATGTGCAGTTCATAAAATATAGTTTATTCTCAGCCGTAACAATAGGATTTGGGTCCCCATTTCTTTAAGAACATTGTTGCTTTTAAGTAAAAGTCGCTGAATAAATGCGGTTCCGTTTTACTATGAAGTTCAGCAGATTACAAAAAGGGTGGTTATTAAAAGACCAACACTTTATGTTGCACCCAACATTTTCAGCTGTAACAAGATTTTATTTTATTGGTAACAATTCCCCCTTAATTAAAAATAAAATGTCTCCATTTGCATCAACCACCTCTGCTGGATGGGGCAAATCTGTCATTCTTGAACTGCGGGCCGCACTTTGGACACTTGGAGAACGTAAGAAAGCTGAAGAGACTCAAAGAGTGACTTTTCTGAACGATGTCCAGCTTCCTGAAACTACTAAGTTTCTTTTTTAACAGTCTCTGGGGTCTTTGTGCTTCCCCCGACTTCTTTTTGAAAACCTCACAGATGCTGAAGATGGCTAACTTTAATTCTACCTCCTTCAGTAAAAGCTTCCACTTCAAAGATTGTTGTTAGCGATGAGGTATGGTGTTCAAGGATCAGAAAGAGGCCGGATTTTTCTGTTTCCAACAGTACGAATCCTCGGAGTTGAAACTGCTTAGGCCTAGATTATGGTTCTCCATGAGCAAGTTTGCACCCACACACACACACACACACACACACACATATTGACAGAGACGTTTCCCTTTCATACTTCTCCGTTGTTCCAAAGCAATTCCCCACCAGGACAGCAGGGGGTGCAGACATTCTCTGGCAGGTCTGCCTACCATTGCAGTGACGTCTCTGGACGACGACAGTTTATTTACTTCAGCTTGTAAACACACATCCACTCAAGGAGCAACGGCCGACAGAGAGCGAGTTTAGATTGAGCTGGAAAGCTTTTTACTAGGAGTGCAGCTCATAGAATCCTCTAAAAACGCATGTAAACAAACAAACACAGCGGTTTGTTTTTTTGTTTTCTATACCTCCTAATGTTCAAAATCACCAAAAGACCAGATTAGATAAACTGGTCTTGCAATATAAAGCATCTAGTGGCCAAACACTGCATTGAATACTAATTACATCGACTATAGATCACCGCCCAGGTGAAATGATCTTGGGCTGAGTAATAACAGGCGTGCGCTCTCCATTGCGTTGGACGGATAGTAAAAAAATTGGGCTTTACTCCGTCCGTCCCTGTCAGAGAAGCATAAACTAGGCTTTACACTAAAAGTGCCGATTACGAATCCCTAATACGAACTGCTCTGCACATTGGAACAAAAACAATCGTTCACAAATGTATTCAACAACAAATATTGTTGTTCCTCACCCAGCACATGACTGCAAACAGGCAAGCATGGTGGCTAAAGTTTCTGGGGGCAGCTGGGCGCTTTTGGGCTGGTCCTTGTCAGGAGCCAGACCTCCCATGATGGATGGGCAACGTCTCTTCAGAAATGTAACACATGCCTGGATAAACGGTTCCTATGGAGGGGTGGTGGAGGAGACATGTTAGGATTTAAATGACTAATATTTAGCAAAAACTGTATTAAATATATTTAGATATAATTTACAGACTTACCCCATGCTCCCGGATTTTGTCAGTCAGCCATTTATCAAGTTTGAGGTATTCACGGCGAGAGGCGAGTGCAGCGAGGTCAATGACAAAGGCAAATGGAGTAGCATTCAGCAGCATCGACAGAGACTGAAAGGATAAACAAGTTTATACCAATTTGGCACCACAGCCGTTCAAACTTTATTGAAATATTGTAAAATTAATTCTACCCATAAACATAAATCAATTTTCTGGCAAATGGGTCAAAGCTAAATTTGTTTGCACTGTATTAATTAATGAACCTTTAAGTCCTGGGCCACATCCAGGATGCGAGACAGCTTGGCCTGGTCATACTGCTCTCCTCTCATGTACCACTCAGCCATTGAATGCATAATCAGCTGACGAATGGAAGGAGACTGCCCCTGTGGAGTAGGAAGCCACAAAAAGAAAAAAAGAAAAACGACGGGATATTAAATAAAGGCAAATACTGATTTGTGAACTAAAATTAGAAGAAGGACCAACCTGTCCATGCCAGGCATAGTGCAGGATAATGGCCGAGTTGGGGTGGTTGCCAAGGAAGATCGGCATGAGGGTGGAAATGAGCTCTTGGCGTAACGAGTGCCAGGAGGTGGAGATCTGCAGCAGCGCCAATACCAACATGTCCGGGCAGTGCTTGATTGGGAAGCTGAAGAGCTGCTTGACCTGTTCGTACTGCCCAACCTCAGAGAGTCGAAGAAGACTCTCCACCAGGTCCAGACTTTTCCTGCGGGAGGTTACAGAAACTTTGTGAGAGAAGTCAAAGGCAAAGTGCTCGATAATGTAAGAGATGCAAACCTTTAAAGAGTTATTCGAACCTTTCATGTGTTGACACTGGGTAAAACCTTATACATGTACCACAATCAATATTATATCTCTCATATCATGTTTTGTGTATTCTTCTTGTTTTACTGCTCTTTTTACATTATATACTTTGTAATGCTTTGATGAATCTGTGTGTGCTTCTTGCTTTATTGCCGTTTTTACTTTAAATGCTTTGTCTGTGTTTTACTGCTATTTTTATTTTACCCCTTAATCATGTAAAGCACCTTGAATTACCTTGTTGTTGAAAGTGTGCTATACAAATAAAATTGCTTTCCCTTGCCTTGTATAAAGCAGTAAGACTACAGCTTTCATACCATGTAGCGATCTCCCTGTTGTCGTCCTCAGGTGGGGCTTTAAGGAGGTCAATGACCACAGTGTGGCAGGGGTAGTCAGCAAAGCAGAACACATCTGGGTTGATCAGGGAGTACTGAATGAACGACAGCTGGAAAACAGAAGCTCACACTTAGAAATAAAATACCACGACAAATCTAAACCATTGTGCGTCATCGCCCGGTCATCCCATGTTTCTCCAACAGCAGCTACCTGTCCCTCGGCATGTTTCCATGGCCGGTAGATGAGATCAACGGGGAAGACCTCCATCCCCAGTCCTCGTTGGATCCCATACACCACGATCTGCAGGCCTTTGCTGTCCCGGATTAGGAAGCCAGGGTGGTCCAGTTCATACGTCACCTCTTTGAAGTTCAGGTTGGGATTCTAAGACGGCCATGAAACAAAAATAAACCAGAAAAGCTTAACAGCATTTACATTTTGTAGCACAGGAAACAGAACGCGGGTTGAGCAATATCTGGAAAGCATATAATCACGAGAGCATTGTTGAAAACTGCAACGACAAAATCAATTTTCTTGACTCTTTTCTTTTTTTCCCTTGCAGTTAGTTTCCATCCAAGAAGCCCAATATATTACTGGCATGCAGAGTTTTAATACAGGACACTTGAAATACAATAGCCTAGCAAATACTGAATCTAAACATTCCTTTGGCAGATTGTACGCTGATATTTTTACATTTATTTTCTCAAAACATGACATGTTACTATAAAATGAAAAAAAAAAAAAGGAATCATAGTTTGAGAAGGAGCAGGAAGAAGCAAAAACATTTATATTATTCTATAAAAATAAAAACATTTAGAAAATCCAATTTCCTTGTACACTGCTTTGTGCAATCACAATAAAGGCCATTCTATTCCATCCTGCCCCTACTCACAGGCCATCTACTTCATAATACATTACGTTACATGTGAATATTCACATACGTCTATATAAACATACATACACACCAACATGCTACACATATGCATGCATGTATGTGTGCCCATAAATGCATGCATACTCGCTTACCTATCACTATTCAGCCTATATACAACATATTAAATTACAATTTTATGATTAGTCATGTGTGTACTCTTTGATAGTAGTTTCTTTATACCTTTTTTTGAACTGGTTAATATTACTGCTATCTCTTAATTAGCTGCCAAGTCTAATTCCTTGTCCAGATGTAGCCGGGTATTTCACAAAACCAAGATATTTTTCTACGGTTTGGGCCGTCATCCGTACGAAAACGCATATTTAGGGCACCAAAAACGATTCTTTCTAAAAACTCAGACCAAAGTGAAGATTTGCGTTTTCTCCATGTTAGGCGTTTGCTTGGGGACAGAAATAACCGGAGGTTTAGGTTTCGCAACATCACTGTGCGTGACAAAAACGCTGCAACATCATTTGTGCGACCTGTATTTACAATCAGAAACAGCATTTATGCCCTCAGAGATGTGTTGGCATCATCGATTGTCCAAGCACTTTTGCTTGTTTTTACAAGCTCGATTACTGCTCTATGTAGAAGTTAGAAAGTAGAAAGTTACTCTGAGTGGATAGGATTTGGGTGGAACTGCTGCCCCCTACAGGTTTGGCATGCCTATTAATGTGCTTAAAAACGCACTTATGCCAAAGCGTGTACATGGCCTAAGAGTAGTGTTGTCAGATAGTTGTCTGAACATGAAATTACCTTGTAACTCATTTATTTCCTCTATATTTTAATATTATTTTTGCGGGTGATTTGGTAGGGATTTATTATTTACTTTTTTACTTTAAACATTGTGATGAGGATTACGATTCGATACGTCGTGCACCTCCAACCAGAACAAAAACAAACTAAAGTTCAGCTTTAATCTCACAAAGGAGGCACCGTGCAAAACAGCTCACGACTGTTAGAATTTACAATGAAGCTAAACCATTGTGCTGTTTAAAATAGGAAGAACTGTACAAAAACACAAAGCGAGATTCTGAGCACCCACTAATAAGAAAGAAAACCAAAATTGGACAGCAAAGGGCAAATTTTATGGACTAGAGATTATGTTTCAAATAGCTTCATATAAAAATACGCTTCTTATAAATCATTTTTTAATATAGAGTTCAATCCAGCTCAGCTCTGCTGATAACATAACAAATTGCACTCATGAAAATAACACTAAGCTACTTTAAGAGCTACAGTGTTTAATAGGAGCAATTACATTTTTGTTAACCATTTGTCGATTACTTTAAGAGAACAGTAAAAATGTCGATGGTTCTGACAAACATTCAAACATAAAAGAACATGAAGGTTTAATTTTACAATCAAACCCTTTACTTACCACTTCTTTGACGATGTCGATGAGAACTTCAACGTTCCACGTATGCGCCTGTGTGCCGTCGTTCTTATCCTTACCATCACTCCAGATTCCACTTCCTGGAGCAGAGATGGACTGGGGAGGGGGAATCAAAAACACACAGAATGACTATGTTGTAATGTTTGAAAGCTCGTGGTGTGATCCAACTAGAAGAAATGAATCCTCATTGAGCTTGAGTGATGTCAAGTGAATAACAGCAACCAGTACCGCTTCCCCTCACAAAAACAAACGGAAAAAAAAGCATTTTGGTCTGCTAAAACTCGCCGGTGTACCGAGTCGGACGTCAGTTCGGTTAAACTTTAACTGTGGCATGCTTTTCACATACTTTCAAGCAGCCAATAGAAGCAAGATATTACGCACCCAACATCTTGCTCACAATAGCAGGGATGGAGCCAAGGCTTGAGAGAGATGCATGTTTCACTGAGAACAAATGTGGGTGCAGCATTCAGTTTGCAAGCCCCAAAACTCTTTAAAGTGTTGCTACCAGGTAGGGAAGGGCAATTATTGTGTTGCTTGTTCTCACTTATTGTCAAAAGGTCCAAAGATTTCCCAAGAACATTAATAAATGCTGCATTTACATTTAAAAACTGGATTAAACCACCAAGCACCGTTTTAGTAGCAGCTGAACTACTCAATGTAATCGTTTTGAAGTAGGCTAGTTGATGATGGCTGGATCTTAGTTTTTGAGCAGCTCTGCTTTGTTGGTGCGATCCATTTACGTCGGAAGTTGGAACAGAGAGCTGGGGTTGGGGTCATGCCCTGAGAACGCAGCGTTCCAGTAACGTAGCCGGGTATGTTAGGATACCAATATGGCGACGCTCAGGTTGTCATTGTAGGAAGCACCTCTTATAAACATCGTTATAAGCTTTACCTTCCATATGCAGACACCACTTTTATTTTGTTAAGTTTAGAGTAGCAGGCTCTACATGTACCATTGATTTTAGATGCACCCTTTTCGGTGCGTCTTGTAAAATAAACATGTTTCCAACACAACTTAACGTGTTTGAACCAATGAGCGGCCATATTGATAGCCAAAGACGGAGCAAATAAATTTTTTTTTTAAATCTCTGACTTTCAGAGTGGGAAGTTTGACTTCGGGGGGCAGTTTATTTTTCCCATATGGAGTTCCGACTAGAAAACGAATGCGCCGTAACTGTACACAATACATTTCTAGAGCTTCCTAAATATTTTCTACTGATGTCAAAATAAACACTCCAAAAACATTGTGATAAAAAGGTTACGTCCGTATTATCCATCCCTACTTCCAACGCCCCAGAGTTTCATGTCATACCGGCAGATCTAAAAACAATGCAGGGAAGCGTCGAGCAGCTCTATCAAAAAATTTAAATTAATGTTTAAGGTAACAAATAAATCAGTCAACTTAAATATATGGAAGATCTTCACATAATGTCCAGTGTTAGTGGTGAAAATACAAAAAGTAACGATAGCTGTCCTCTTGGAAGCAAAATTTAAAGTAACAGAGGAGACATTATGACTTTTAATGGGTGGGGGTCGACTTAGTAATGGGAATATTTCATGTAAGACTGCATTCAAAGTTTTACTGTAAGTAACAACAATGACAGTAGGTCAAGTTAAGGAAAACAAGCATAATGTACTGATAGAGATGTGTCAGAATGCAGAATGAAGGACGTCAGCATATTATCGATAAGTACAAAACATACTCCACGCTCCCAGTATCTGACCAGTACGAACCAGTTCTCCCGGATGAAAGGCAAGGACAACTGGACTTAGGAAGGGGTTGCTAATGAATATAAGAAATGATAGGAATACTATATAATGTTGTAGAATTGATTGCTTGGTAGGTAAAGTGATGCAAATGCTTCAAATGTTCATCGACATGATGCATTGAATTCTTAAAAACGGCAGAAGGAATCAACGGATTTTATACCACGACAACCTGCACATCTAAAGCCTAGGCGCCATTATCCGTCGACCCAAGGACGGACGGGGTGGAGTCCAACTATCTGTCAAACGCATCGGAGAGCACACGTCTGTGATTGGTCAGCCCAACATCAGCCCAGATCATTTCACCAGAACAGTGCTCTATAGTCAATGTAATCAGTAGTCAATGCAGCTTTTGGCCACTAGATGCATTATATTGCAAGGCCAGTTTATCTAATCTGGTCTTTTGGTGATTGTGAACACCAGGAGGTGTAGAGAACAACAAAACAGAGCGCTGTGTTTGTTTGTTTGTTTACATGCATTTTTAGAGAATTCAATGAGCTGCACTTCTAGTAAAAAGCTTTCTAGCTCAATCAAAACTCGCTCTCTGTCGGCCATTGCTCCTTGAATGGATGTGGACAAGCTGAAGTAAATAAACCGTCGTTGTCCAGAGACGTCACTGAAATGGTAGGCAGACCCACTAGAAAAGGTATCCGCCCCCTGCTGTCCTGGCGGAGAATTGCTTCGCAACACTAGGCTGTTTCAAAACACAGTGAGCCTTTTGGTCGTTCATGAGTGGTCAGCCTGTCGCAATCACGTGTTTTCCACAAAAGATTACAGATAAACGGGGATGGTGTCCGGGCTGTCGACGCGCATATCATCAAGCATGACTGCACGAATGCTGAAACATTTTCGCCTGCCATGCCGCCACGGCACATTCAAAGGACACACCATGCCGGCAATATTACCCCAATATGCCGCAACGGTGTGTCTTCAGAAAACACATACTGACACACAAACGGAGAGGTATAAGAGGAAAACGTCTCCGTCGACACGTGCGAGCAAACTTGCTGAAGGACTGAAGCCTAGTTATTCTTCTCCAAGTCTTGTTTGCGCCTTTTAGTTTTAAAGTATTAAAGTAAAGTTTTAAAGTATGAGGTACGGCTGGGAGATTATTACAAATATATAAAAAAAATTTTGCTTAATGCGAGGTCCAATCTCGCAACTACTCGAGTGCTCTATATATCAATACATCAAACCTAAATAAAAAAATGAATTTCAGGCCAAATCACCCACCCCTACTCCAAGGTGCTTTCCCAACAAAAAGGTGCCTCACCTGAAGTGGGATACCATCAGATAGGCCGGAGTGGCTCCGAGCCATCATTCCCAGAACCCTGGCCACCTGGCTGGCTGTCACCTCTCTCACCCCATACTGGAGGATTATGTTTCTGCATTCATCAAGGCTGGAGACAGAAAGAAGCCAACAATGTCAGGGGTACAAAACTCAACCGCTGGTTGGCAAAACACACAAACATTTCACACTAAAAAGAGGCCAGACCTCAGCAATAACCTTTGTAGGGCGGCTTCAAACTGCAACTAGCAAATAGCAATTTGCAACCAATTATCGCAGCACACATTTATGTCCTCACAAAACAAATAGAATTGGCATTTAAAATAATTCACCATGAACATCGGGTATTTTACATAACATGTGCCGTGATTAAGCATTAGCACATTCAAAATAAAGTTGGAGAGCTGAGATTCCTATAATTTCATTTCTGCTAAACATTTTATGACAAAAAAATAATAAAGCTAGGATAGATGGCAAAGACAGAATAACAAAAAAGGGAAAATTATCTGTTTAATTTTGTTGTGTCCAAAATTTTGTTGTGTCCAGATTTTAAATGTTGCCACCATTCAACACACCTGAACCTCATAAATGGGTCATCAGCGGGCCTCCCAAGAGCTAGGCGCCATGCTAAGAGGCAATCCGCAATCAGAATCAGCTCAAGTGGGGAAGACCTGTCCAGGGTGAGCCGTAACTCTAACCGAATGAACTCTGGAGAAGCGGAACCAGCGTGTCTAAATGTAAAGATGCATTTCCACCAGCTTCGGTTTCCATTTGTTGGTCTCTTCTGCATTAAAACTAGATTTTATGGTCAGTTTAATTTTCTTCTCCAATGTCTATTTTGGTTTCTCTTTTTCTCCACAGTCTGTTTAAAACAGAAATAATGGAAACTTGACTATTTAGAAACATGTTAACTCATTATTTAGATGAAATTGTCTGAGACCAAAAGGATGGAGTCGGTTCGCCATAACCACCGTCTCAATGAACTCACCTGGCACAAAAGCCGTAACCAACTTCCTGAATGAAGTCTGCGAGAGAACTCTCCATGGCGGTCTTAGCTAACTCCCCGGAGTCTGGTAAGATCCTGTCCATGGGAATGTCCCGTTTTTCAGGGTACAGCAGTGGTGCGAGCACCACAGGGCAGCGCTCCTGGGGGAAATCTGATAAAACAGGACACAGAAATGTGCTTGTAATATCACTTTGAGACTTTAATGATTCATAATTAGACAGATGGATGATCAAAAACTTTTTTTTATATATACCTCGGCAAAGGGTCTTGAGGAAGGCGTCAATCTGCTCTTGCCCTACCCCACTGGCTCCCTTCTGTCCGAACAGTAGATGGGAGAGCAGCAGGTGCAACACCTCTATGGGAATGTCCTGGAAGCCACCTTCTTGGTTTCCTCCGAGATCCACGTCAACGTATGACCGCAGAAGATCGGGAAGTTTCTGCTTGATGAATTGCGCAGCTAAAAAACAAACAAACAAAAAAAGAATTAAACTCTATATTTTACAGGGAAACTTGAGAAATTAGTATAAAACTCACACATGTGAGACATACCAAATCCCCGAAGATCTGTGTTGCTGGAGTTAAGTAAAGCAAGGCCAAAAATTACCTGGAAAATTGAAAAATAAGTCAAATAAAGTTGGTTCGGAGATGTCCAATAACTTTTGTGTTAAACAGGACACAAAGGTTTTTAGTCACAATCAAACTGAGTTACGTTAAGCCACATCTGTAAGCAATGTCTGGTGAAGGACCTCCTTACCTCTTGAACCTTGCTGAGTTTAAGTACTTTACTCAGCTGCGTAAACAGGTGGGCGGATGGCTTCAAACTCTGAAAGATAAATTAAGGAGAATCTTGGATCAAAGCAGCTTCGATTCCTGACAACGATGCACATCTTAAATACACAGTAATTACCCTGTAACACCACAGTTCTGTTGCATGATTACTCAAAAGACCAGAACCAAATTTCACTTCAAGACGGAACCTTTCTGCGAAGCAGCTCTAAAACTAAATTAATAACAGGACGAATCCAGAGCCATCAATCTGCGCTTCACCACCAAAAACTGAACAGATGCAAGATAGTGCTTATTCAGTTCTTTCAAAGCACCGGTTGCTTTTCCACCGACGCAGGGCCAGGTCGGTGCTGCGCCGTAACGCAACTGTATACACCCACACGGGGAGACAAAAACAGGAAGCGCGAGAGCACAGAGGGAGATTTTAGCAACGGAGGAGTTCATCGTGCTCTTACAAGTGCTGCTGCTGTTGTGCTTACACACTTTGCTGGATTTCCATAGATGTGTCAACAACATGTTCTTGGTTACATTGTTATGATTTAAAATAGCAACCGTGTGCGTCGCTTCGCCTCGCTACGCTAAGCTTCTGTAATCACACCCCAACACCTTGGTTGCGTACTTTATACGCCATTTATACATAAACCAAAAAGTGCGTGTTTATTGGAATTTTTGTGCAGAACTCTCAAAAGTCAACAATAAAAACGCTACAAAAAACACAGCAAATGTTAAAAACAAGTATAAATACAGACTTAATGAATACAGTTAAAAGAAGATAATACACCATTGCATGTGTAAGTAATGGGTGTGTAACACCTAATTTGTATACTCCAACTCTGTTTTGACATCAGTCTGACTGTTGCAGGAAATAAACTATTTTAAAAAATTGCGTTCTTTGGGTAATAATACTGTTCGCTCTGCTGTTCCTCAGATTGTACTTTGAGTGTTTGAGCCTGAGGAGAGAGTGAGCTGGATGCAGTGTGTCTTTAATGAATCTCTCTGCATTTTTCCTGCAGCGCAGCACATACATGGTGTACATGGAAGGAAGTTGTGTTCCCACAACAGAGACCGTTAGCCCTTTATGACACTTGCTCCTTACCTTCTGGTAGTGCAGGGGATTGTCGATGGCGTAACAGAGAGTAGAGATAAAGTTTGGCTTTGATATCAGCGACACACACTCCTGAATCAGAAACTGTGTCTGGTGGGGAGAAGAAAACAGGGAGGTGTTATCAGCATGTGAAACGAGATCACAAAAGATCTCAAAGTTTAAACGAAACGATAAGCTGTGATATATTCCGGACGTCTCACACATAAGGAGGAAATCCCTCCTAGCCTAACAAACATACAGGGTCAATTTCTACTTGGCAATGACTTCATTTATACAGAACAGGTCAGTTAAAGTTGAAAGGTTTGCAAATTGTTCAAAAAGGCGTATCACAACAGTCGGTGATAAATGTGTTTATTACCTGGTGAAAGTCCTTGCCACTGCTTTTACCATCGCCACTGAAATCCACATGGGAGAAGAGACAGCGTAGTAAATGCCTGTCTGCCTCAGGACCGTGCCGATTTACAATCTGGAATCACACAGAGTGGGGACAAGGCACTTTACACAATCCATAACGCCTCTTTACAAGCTCTGCAATAAGCAATCCATATCATAAAAATTCTCAAAGCAGTCGCTCCCCGCGAGTCTCAGGTCATTTATATAGAGTACCTTCCAAAAACTAATATTAGAGGTAGGGGTGTAGAAAGCTCTCACGATATCAAAACATCACAACATTCCTAGTGAGCAATAGCCAGTTGCGGTCAGCAAAAAAAAAAAAAAATCAGTTTGTTGAGTTTGAGGCAAACATATAAAGACCTTTTTGTAGCATAAATTTGATCCTTGAAGATTTATTTAAAGTAATATTAAAATCTCGTTCTTGTGAACCAATTAGAGCATAATAAAAGGGAGGAATTTCTTTTGTAAACACTTAGTTTTGTACCACTAAGAACCTTTTTTCTGATGAGCAAGCATGAGGCAAAAATCCACAGATTGAATGTATTATTTCTTGACAGCAAAGCATCAACAGCAGCGGCTATAAAAACTGCAGGAGGGACTGCATGAAACTACAAGCTTCACAAAAACAAAACAAAAAACGCTGTGATTGATGACTTCCAAGTATCTAAACAAAAATGGATGGGTGACATGGATCAAACAAAAGCTAAATGGAAGCAATACACATTTAGTGGGACGTGGAACTATTTTGCTAGAATACAGTTGAACTCATCTCTGCACCGTGAACTTGAAACAAAAATCTGCGGCTAGTTTTGCTCACAGGAGTCGGGAATTTTCCTCAAACTGGCGTCTAGACGACATAAAAAGGACATCGACATGTTGGTTCATTTCATAATAACATTCATGGCGTTTACACAAACCTGGATCAGGATGAGACATGACGACAAATTAAATGTCAAATTTTCTGTATATTTTGACCATTTATATCGGGATTTACAAGCGGGTCTGGAGAGCTAAACCCCAACATCATATGGAGGTAAGGCAGTGGATGTTGCTCCTACTTACATGCTGTATTTCTTGCTGGCTGGCTCTGTAGTTTTTCTTCGTCAAATTGTCCACCAGATAGCTGATTTGAGACAAAGCCAGCGAGAGCGAGTCAAGATTCATTGCTGGTTGGGGCGGAAGCAGGCAGCCGAGCACGGCGCAAAATCACCATTATTCCCCTTTAGTCACTTCAGTGATAGGTTACTTCTGCCCCCCCCCCCCAAAAGGTGCGACGAATGTTGCCTTCCAAATGTGTGCTCCGATCAGTGGCTCCCAGTGCTAGCAGGTAGAATCCTTCAGTTTAAAACCATGGACAGCATCTGTGGATGAACAACAGCTTTTAAAAATCATTTAAAGAGACAAATGTTTTTTGTGTAGACATTTTTATGTGAGCAGCTAATTTTAAAGACAATATTATTCAAAAGTAGAATTAAACTAAACGCCCCACCAAGAAATCCCACAAATGTTCAAATATTACTTTGAAAATTTATCCCGTTCAAGTTAAACCCACATAATGCAAAACAAATCATAGCAGTTATGGTTTAAAAGCCATGTAATGTTACGACAAACTTTGTGAAAATGTGTACCTACAAGAGATTTTAAGTTAACGGCTCCAATCCAAACTACAAATGTGTGTGTGGTGGAAAGAAATTAGTTCCAGTTGCAAAAATAACACCTTCTTAGATGAAGACTGTAACAATTGAGACTTTAAATCATTAACCCTCATATAACCTACCCCACAGTAACATGGACCACACACAAAAACAGTTACTGGAGTACATATGCTTCTTTAAAAAAATTTTTTTAAATGAGCTAAGGCTACATGTTTTTATGGGGTTTTACTGTTTAATGTTGTGTTGTTAAACATGAGTGAGAGTAAATTTAAATGCTTGTGTTTGAAAACAAAAATACTTATTCAGAAAATATTACCTGTATTTCCATTTGAACTCCGAAAATTATCTCCAATCTAAATTTTATGCTACACCATATTTTCCTAGATTGTGGCTCTAATCCCTGTTTGGGTCAGTCAACTGTTATGAAATCCGACGGATCCCTAATCAAACCAAAATAACTATGAGCAACCTCCTGCTGGTAGATACATTTTGGACCCAGAGCTTTAATTCTGATTATGGGAACACAAAAAACAGATAATTTCAGTGTTTTATGCACCATATATCAATTTAATGATGTCCTGCTAAACAAATCCAATCTGCACTGGGTTGACCACAGACCATAAAAATAAAATGTTTACAGTGTTTAAATGTGGAATTAGCCAACTGGGCCATAATAAAAGAAGTCTACATGCCATAAAAAAAGTCTCACTCTGTTTTTGCCACTAACAGAACAACTTCACAGATCACAAACTTCCAGTTCAAATTGTCTAAATATATTTTTATTTTAATCGCCGACTAATCCAAAGGAGGCACCGATCCGCCAAAAATCCAATCCCACCTTTACTGTCGTCCTTTCCACGCACTCAAGCGAACAGATAAAAATAACAAAAGTCGCTCACTGGACAAAGAACGTGCTAATGAAAGCTAGCAAATCTAAGAAGCTAACACAAGTGAAATGAATACAGCAGATCATTCAAAGCGGTCCTGAAACTACGACATTCGTTATTGATATGTAACTATTTAACTAATTTTAGAGAAACTTTGACTCTTCAGCGACCACACTTCAGTGCCCACTGAGGAAACCCAGGTGTGTAGACCAGCTAACACCACCATGACGCTAGTAAACACCGTTAAGAACCTAGCTGGCATATCTGATCGATTAACAGCCAGAAAAACACAGATCGACGTCCATTATTGCACGACTTGATAAAGCTTTGTTTTACGTTGATGTTTCAACTTAGCAGGAAGGAGCAAAGGGAATACATGTCAAAGCTTTTCAAAGCTAAATATGACCAAATTAGCATTTACAAGAAGCTAACGTTAGCAGCACGAGCAATGTTTCGTATAAACATAAACGGAAAAAAACAACTTTATATTCTTACGGTTTTAAATCAATCACCAATATAATTAGTAATAAGGATTCCCACGGTCACTCTACAGGTTTAGTTTGGACATTGGACATTAGTTTTAAGAGTTATAGTTTGCCAACGGTAGATTTAGCCGTGTTAGCTTGCCTCCAGCGGCTCCAACTAATATCTGAATATGCTAGCATAGCTACAAACGTTGATTTATTAAATCAATCTGTAAAACTCCATTCAGCCAAACGTGAGCGTCGCTTTCTGATACCCCCTAAAAAAACACACGGGTTGTCATATTTAGCTCAACAAAAACATTTTTTAAACTAAAGAGTATCTACTTTTTGGCTAAGGAAAGTGACAGCTGTTTTCAGGAATTAGACTCTCCCCTCCCCTCATGCTAGTAGAAAACGGACATGCCCTCGGTTTTAAATCTCTGGTTTTGCTTTACATGTAATCCCGTCGATTGTTGTTTGTTAGATCCGTTCTCAGTCTCACCGTGCTTCCAGTAAAGTAATTCAGATCGTCATTCCTTCTGGTTTCCACACAACTAACTTGATGAAATGGAAGGGTTGCAGCGCCTCCAGCTCAGTTTGATTTTCAAAATAAAATGGCGTCTGACACTGCCGCGGCGCGCTCACGCTACCAGGCGGGGGCGCGCATGAGGTGTCTGCTGAAGACACCTGAAACAAATATCAGTATGTCAACCAACTGAAGAAAACGGGATTCGGCATGAATTGTAGTTTTTTTCCCACGGTCAAAAACGCATACTTAAATTATTTTTGTTTTATCTGTTTTTAAAAATTTTTTACTCTGTATTGTTTTTATTTTTTATTCTCTAGTAACTGGTAAGCACTTTATTTGAAAGCGCTTTATAAATAGTTATTATTATTTTTATTTTTTTTTGTTGTTTTTGTTGTTGTTGTTGTTGTTATTAATGTTTGACACAGAAAGCTGAGGTTGTATTGGAAAATGGAGGAGGAACATTTACTCATTTTATTGCTGTAATGCCAACAGGGCTGGCCTAAGGTTGTACTGGGTCATTCATTCATCCATCCATTATCTTCCGTCTAATCCGGGGCGGGATACGGGGGCAGAAGCCTAAGCAGAGAGACCAAGACTTCCCACTCCCCAGCCACTTGGGCCAGCTCCTCCAGAGGAATCCCAAGGAGTCCCCAGGCCATCCCAGAAACACAGTCCCTCCAGTGTGCCTTAGGTCTTCCTCTGGGTCTCCTCCCGGTGGCACGTGCCCAGAACACCTCACCAACGAACGCCTGCCATAAGGAAAATGAAAGCCTCTTTCACACAACCCTTTAAGCCAGCCCAGAGATGCTGATCCTCTTTCCATTCAGGTGTGATTTGTAAAACGGTTGAAGGGACATGGGGGTGGGGGGGTCGGTTGAAATGAACCCAACTGAAACCAGCTAAACCAGACAGTGACAGAGCTACAAAGATGAATGAAAGGATAAACTGGCTTTGACTTGTTATGCTCCCCATTCTCCTCATTATCACATCACCATAGCGTTTGCTGAATAGAGCAGGTAAATGTAATGTGACTGTTCTCAGTCAGTTATATACTGTGTTAGTTTGGCGATAGTGCGGGGGCATTAATTTCTTTTTTTTTAATTTATGTAAAGTAAACCATGTATGGCTGGCATTATTCTAGTCTTAAAATCTACACCCTGCTCTCTTATTTTTGACTTGCTGATAAGGATTTGACTTTACCTGGGAGAGTCTTTCTGGGACTTGTTCTTGGCCTGTAGGACCTAGTGACTTGACTTGACTTGGCTCGATTTGGACTAATCCTCTGACTTGGATTTTGTTTTTGTGGCGTTTCTTAAGTTGTTAAAAGATGAACTTGTTACAGGACACATGCGTTCTAAAAAGTCTTTGTCTCGTCAGTCCACAGAATATTTGGTACTTTGTCGGTTACTGAAATGGCCCCAAAACGGCGCTGTCGGCCCGGCCTGCTGTATTGGAGACATGCGCATGCCAGGAAGGTCTGGTAAAATTACCCTGAAGTTCAGATAGAGGAAACGTGCCTTTTTATGATATTAAATTTAAAGTTTTTTAAAGGCCGAGCCAATGCTAAGCACTACATCATGTGGGAGACCTCTGCCCTGGGAGCGGTGGTCGGCTGTAGCTGCCTGGGTGCTCTCCAGGTGGAGCTTGGGGTCTTGGCCTTGCCTCTACTGGGTGCCCTGTGTCAGTGCCTCAGCTGCTGCTGTTGATCTACCGCTGCCGGTGCAGATGGCTCCTCTGATGGCGTTTCCTTGCATGGTTCATCTGCACTCGGTCCAATGTCCTTTTTAACTGATGCTTTTAACTGTGTCTGTGCATGGGAGTTGGGTTGGGGGGTATAACTGACCATGCTTTTAAATCAGTGGGGGAGGGATGGGAATGTGGTTTTAGAATTGCGCTGCTCTGGGTGGCTGCATGTTGGAGTGGCTCTGTTGGCTACATATTAAGTTTTGTTTTTTTGTACATTGGTTCCTCTTTTTTCTTAAAGAAGATTGCATTTTTTTGACCTGTATACTTTCTAGTTTTTGGTGCTGTGAAGCTGGAAGGATTTTTGCTGTAAATTATTCCCTTTTTGACAATTTGTTATGATGCGTAACCATGGCAACAATGTGGTTTACAGCCGGGAGCAGCTGATTAACATCGCAAAAGCTGAAATAATACCTCAACTGAAACCACAAATCCCCGATGAGTTGATAAGGAGGAGACGTGGATGCAGAGCAGGAGCGAAAAGGAGACAGAGAAAGAGGAAGTTCAAGCCATCTCTTCCATCGATCATAATGGGTAACGTAAGATCACTGGCTAACAAGATGGATGAACTCCAAGCCCTTACAAGGACTCAGCCAGAGTACCGTGAATGCAGTGTTATGTGTTTTACGGAGACGTGGCTGCTGGATCATATCCCCGACTCCAACGTCTGTCTGCCAGGCTTCCTGACTGTACGAGCAGACAGAGATCTGAAGACGAGCAGAAAAAGGAAAGGTGGTGGAGTAGCAGTGCTTGTCAACAACAGATGGTGTCATCCAGGACATGTTACTGTGAAGTGTCGTCTCTGCAGCCCAGATCTCGAACTCTTGGCAGTGAGTTTTCGTCCATATTATTTGCCAAGAGAGTTCACCAGTGTAATTTTGGCAGTTGTTTACATTCCACCTTCAGCCGTTGCCGACAATGCATGTGATGTCATCAGTTCCATTGTTGCTAAGCTACAGACACAGGACCCCAATGCATTTGTGGCAATATCTGGTGATTTTAATCATGCCTCGCTCTCTACTACACTTCCAACATTTCAACAATTTGTCAGCTGCTCTACAAGAGAAAACAGGACCTTGGATTTGTTTTATGCAAATGTAAAGGATTCATACACGTCCAAACCAAGACCTCCTCTGGGACAATCAGATCACAATCTTGTTTTTCTCTGTTCAGAATATAAACCACTTGTTCAGAGGCAACCTGTGACAAAACGAACTGTGAGAAAATGGTCACAGGAAGCTGAAGAAGCCCTGCAGGATTGTTTTGCAACCACAGACTGGATGACTCTTTGCCAAGCACATGGAGAGGACATCAATGACATGACTGAGTGTGTGACTGACTATATAAACTTCTGTGTGGACAACATCATCCCCACCAGAACAGTGAGATGCTTCCCTAATAACAAACCCTGGATCACCAGTGACCTGAAGGAGCTGCTAAACAAGAAAAAAAGAGCCTTCAGGGAGGGAGACAGGGAATTACTGAGGAGTATACAGAAGCAACTTAAGGTCAAGATCAGAGACAGCAAGGAGGCATACAGGAAGAAGCTGGAGAACAAACTACAGAGGAACAATATCAGAGATGTCTGGTCAGGAATGAGAAAGATCACAGGTTTTAAGGACAGGAAAGATTGGATAGATGGAAGTCTGGACAGAGCCAATGAACTGAACATATTCTTCAACAGGTTCAGTTCTGGAACTACCTCAGCATCCCCCTCTCCTGTTCCCAGCCAAACAGACATCCCACTATCCTCTGATCAACAGCTTTCCTGTTACACCTCGGATGTTTTATCCTTCACCTCAGCCATGGACTCTTCTAATTCCACAAGTTTGACTTCAATCAAGTCAGGAAATGCTGCTACCCCCTTTGCCTCCCCCTCCCACTTGTCTGTCTCCAAAAGTCAGGTGAAGAGGCAGCTGGAGAAACTGAACCGGAACAAGGCTGCAGGTCCAGATGGTGTCAGCCCCAGAGTCCTGAAGGCCTGTGCAGAGCAGCTCTGTGGGATTCTGCAGCACCTCTTCAACCTTAGCTTAACTCAGGAGAAGGTTCCAGTGTTGTGGAAGACATCCTGCCTTGTTCCAGTACCCAAAAGAACTCACCCATCAGTCATCAATGACTATAGACCCGTTGCCCTGACATCCCACATCATGAAGGTCCTGGAGAGACTCCTGTTGGCACCCCTGAGTAAGCAAACAAGAACGTATCAGGACCCACTGCAGTTTGCTTATCGCTGTGGAGTTGGAGTTGAAGATGCCATCATCCACCTACTTCAACCAACCCACTGTCATCTGGACAAAGCAGGCAGCACTGTGAGGATCATGTTCTTTGATTTCTCTAGTGCATTTAACACAATTCAGCCTGATTTGCTTTGTCAGAAACTCCTGAAGACACAGGTGGAGCCCTCAACAATCGCCTGGATCAATGACTACCTGACCAACAGACCACAATTTGTGAGACTGAAGAATTGTGTGTCAAACCAGGTGGTCAGCAGCACAGGAGCACCACAGGGGACCGTACTCTCACCATTCCTTTTTACTCTGTACACCTCAGACTTCCAGTACAAATCAGAGACCTGTCATCTGCAGAAATACTCAGATGACTCTGCAATTGTCGGGTGTATCAGAGATGGACAAGAAGCTGAATACAGAGAGTTGGTGGACCGCTTTGTGACATGGTGTGGAAACAATCGTCTCACCTTGAATGTGAACAAAACAAAGGAGATGATTGTAGATTTCAGAAGAAACAGGGATAAGTCAAACACTGTTTCCATCATGGGAGAAGAAGTGGAGGTGGTTGAGGAGTATAAATACCTCGGAGTTCACCTTGACAACAGACTGGACTGGAGGCGCAACAGTGAAGCCGTCTACAAGAAGGGACAGAGCAGACTGTACTTCTTGAGGAAGCTTAGGTCCTTCAAGGTTTGCAGCAAGATGCTGCAGATCTTCTACAAGTCTGTTGTGGAGAGTGTAATCTCTTCAGCCGTCATCTGTTGGGGTAGCAGCATCAGAGCCAGGGATTTAAAAAGGCTCAACAACCTGATAAAGAAGGCTGGTTCTGTTCTTGGGACAACTGTGGAAAATCTGGAGATGATAATGCAAAGAAGGATTCTTCATAAAATCAAAAAAATTATGGACAACCCTGAGCATCCTCTTCATGAGACAGTCACACAACAACAGAGCATCTTCAGTCGGAGGCTTCTTCAGTTTCGCTGCAATACAGACCGCTACAGGAAATCCTTCCTGCCCACAGCCATCATTATCTACAACAACTCCTTAAAGAATTGATTATATGAGCTATACCAACACTTAATTTCCCTCTGGGATCAATAAAGTATTTTTGAATTTGAATTTGAATTTGAATTTGAATTGAATGTGGGGTCATTTTAATCTGTAAAGCACTGTGTGATGCAACTTCTTGTCAAGCGCTTTATAAATAAAGTTTGATTTGATTTGATTGAATCTGACAGAAAATCTGTGGGGTCACCTTAAGAGGGGATGTGGACAAAATATCTGAAAGAGCTGGAGAACCATTGCAACTTTTGACAAATATTGTGAAGATGTAGGATGCTGACAGACCTCTACCAAAAAAATACTTGGTGCATAAACTGAATCAAAATATTGGTTTAAGGGTGCGCATACTTGTTTTTTTAAAATATATTTAGTCAGTTTTGGTGTTTAGTGCAGTTGCAGAGAATCTATGTCACATTAAAGATAGAACATGTTTATTAATACCAATACAAATATTATATCTGTGATAATACTTGTTTATAATGGGTGGTGCTAGACAGGGGCCAACAGGGGCTAGTGCCCCCATAGAACTGGTCCTGACCACTGTTATCGACCCTGTACTATATCAATGATATGCATATATGCACAGAAAACGTAACTAATTGGTCCCTTGGACCAATTTCAATTTTACTTTCACAGTTTTACTTTAGCAATGAAATTAGGAAATTAAAAATTAAGGTGTTGGATGTTTAGCTTCAGCCATATTGAGATAGAATGACAGTTTTCATCTGCTAGATCAGAAGTATGAAACCTGCAGCTCCAGATCCATAAATGGCTCCTCTGCTATGTGACTTACTTGATGTATTAAACAATGAAATATTGCCCTATTTCTTTTTCTGTTTCATTATTTTGTTCTGTGCCCCCATGAAAAAACACTGGCCTCACCCTGGCCCTCCTGGTAAATTTGGTCTAGAATTTCCCCTGTTTATAATTGGGGCGAGCGCTGTTTTGGGGTCGCCGGCCCAAAGCTGTGTAATGCCTTACCTGAGCATCTTCGCAGAATCCCTGATCTCGCCTGTTTCAAAAGTGAACTAAAGACCCATCTTTTCCGTGTAGCATTTGACACTTAAAGGCTTTTCATCCCTCCTCCATCACTCTTAATGGTTACTATTGATCGATATAATACTAGTATTTTTTTTATTCTTCCTACCTTATTTATATATTCTCTGTTATTAGCTTATTAACTTTTTTGTATTTCATGTTTTATTCATCTAACAATGTGAAGCACTTTGGTTCAGCTGATGGTTGTTGGTAAAGTGCTATACAAATAAAGGTTGATTGATTGATTGATAATTGTATTTTTACAATATTTATCTCAGCATGTGATTGTGTGTGTCTGATACATGATTTTTCATCAAACTCATCATAGTTATTGTTTCGTGTAAAGTGTACATTTTGTCATTTCTTTTACCTTTTGACAATTGTTTTCCAATGGCATGACAATGATTTTGTTTCTTTGTCCACAGAGATTTAACATGATGTGACCTCTCATCAGAACATAATGAGCAGGCAAATTGAATCTTAAATGAATTTTAATAAGTCTTATGATTATGTATTTCCATTATGTGTCAAAAATATACTTTACCATTTCATAAAACTGAATAGAAACAAGCTGCTCCAAAGCAGTGACGACATTTTGTAGTTAAAGTACAATCCGCTAGGTGGCGATAGCTACATGAAAAGTGGTTAATCAGCGCGGCGCCCCGCCCCTTTCTAAAACCTCATTTCCACTGGTGTTTTCCACACTACACACACCCGAGGAGGGATATTAGCAAAATAATTATTTTTCCTGCCCCGTATGATTAAATGTTTTGTTTTTAGTCGAGTTGCAGTTTAAGTAAAATGTCGAGTTGGGCGAAGCCAGCCACAGGTGTGCGGAGACCGTCCGGTAGTTCAAACGGAAGGTTAGCTTCTTTGGCGTTAGCAGCTAGCCTGCACGGAAGCGACGAACAACAACTTTACCAAATTATACGTGCATGTCTCTGCACCAGTTTTATACTTAAGTTATCGTAAAAAAAAAAAACGACTTTTAAAAAAGAGGTTCCTTGTTGTGTTACAGTGCTCAGCAGCTGCGGCTGTTCCGGAGAGCGGCTCCGTACCCGACCAGGGAAGAAAGAACCGAGGAGCTAAAGGATGCTTTGGACAGGTAATAGCGGCTAACGGAGGCTAAACACATGAAAGGCAGTAGGATGCAGCTACAACTGGACACTATTGTGTGTGCTTGTTTTCCCTATCGATGAAGGAGCAACAAGAACATGTCAATTAACAGTTGTTGTAAAAGTTACCATCTAAACCTTTTTTTGTTAAAGTAGTAATAAAAGACGACGGTAGTTGTCTTTCTGCAGGATTTTCAAAGTGTTTCTTTGGGCTCAGTTCAGACCTGGCTCTATATTACCAGAAATGAGTTCTCAAAAACACCCAGGGAAGAAACGATAAGCATTTTCTTTTTGTGTTAACATGTCAGTTTCTGCTACTGTACTGACTGTGTGTGTGTGTTGACAAGTTGCTCTTTAAAGTTAAACAAGAATGAATAAAGTCTTATCTGCTCACTTTCACACAGAGGCGCCTTTTCCACTGTTGGTTGTTGTGGTTTCTGCTGCAGTGTGTGCTGCATCAGTTAGGACGTCACTAACGGCACCTGTTGTTGTTGTTGTTTTTTTAGGTCAGCTTTGACAAATTCACGTGTACTCAGGAATTCTCCCGTTGATTTTGACATTTAAACAAACATCTTTGCATACAAACTAAATATTTAGAGTAAACATCTACAAGGCAGGTTGTCTCCTGTTTTTGAACGAGGTCTAGATTTTCATTGCACATAAATCTGTATAATTCTACCATAACCACCAAGGGGAAAAACATCTTAGAAATCCTGCTAAGTTAAAACTTCTTTTACTGTTTTTTTTTTTCAGCTATGAAGAACTGGAACAGCTTCAAGGTTACTCCACTAGTGTAAAGTTTGAGGCATACAAGCCCCAGCCAAGTGGTGAGACTTTTTTAATTAAATAGCACCTTTTATATTTTTCATATTAAGTTACCGTAATTTTTGGACTATAAGCAATTACTTTTTCACTTGCTTTGGACCCTGTGTCCTATACAACAATGCAGCTAATTTATAGATTTATTACTGGCTAGCGCCCTCCGGGGGCCCCATAACGGGATGCGCAAAAGTGAGACAGTCATTTGGGGGATGATTATGCTACCGGTAGTTGTCATGCATACACCCTCATCATGGAAAACACACAAAGAAATGCATCTTTAAAGTTAAAGGCAATAGAGCTGGCCGTCAAAGAAGGAAATAGAGTTGCTGCATGTTAGCTTGGCATCAATGAATTGATGGTGAGACTTTGGAGGAGGCAGCGGGAAGAACAGAGTCAGTGTAAAAAGACGACCAAAGCTTTATTTTCTAACCAGGCATGTTACTGCCGTGTTTTTTTTGGTGCCGTACTGCCAATTTTCAGGCAGTTTGAGGGGAAAAAAGCTCGTCTTAAACTAAAACTTAAAAAGAAATCGTCCGTGTACCGTCTTTTTGTGTAAACATCTAATGTTACAACATGAAAATCTGCGATTTATATTCAGGTGTGGCCTATATATGTACAAAATGTATTTTATTTTCAAATTTAGCTGGTGCTCCTTATATTCGGGTGCGCTCAATACTCCAAATATTACGGTACTCCTCCTCGTCTCTTAAATTACTCCCATAATCCAAGTGTGCACTCTCCTCCTCCTGCCGATCTTCCTCCAAATTCCTTGCAGTACTAAACCCGCCGGTTAAAGCCGAGGTCGTCACTCCGGCAGACCGACGTAAAGCTCTGTACCAGAAGTTCTACAAGCAAGTTCAGGAGGAGAGGAAGCCGGCTGACTGCGTGGTGCTCTCCATCACCAACAAGTTCCTGTGAGTTTTATTCAAGCAGTTATTTAACTCATCAGTTCAGCTGCAAAGTACAGTACAGTTTAGTGCAGGGGTCTCCAACCCCGGTCCTCAAGAGCTACTGTCCTGCAGGTTTTAGGTGCACCCCTGCTCCAACACAGCGGAATCAAATGAATGGCTCGTTAGCAGGCCTTTGCCAAATTTGATGGCATGCTGCAGAGTTAATTCAATTCGATTACTTGATTCAGCTATGTTGGAGCAGGGCTGCATCTAAAGGCTGGACGGTTGCTCTCGAGAACCAGGGTTGGAGACCCCTGGTTTAGAGTTTATACAAGTCTCCTTGAATCCCTGAGACAAATCTAGCACAAATTATTTTGGATCTTCTGCTCAGGATTCTTGAGAGTTTAAATGAAGGCATCTGGACTTTTCTTGTTGTCTTGAATACCTTTTGTCTTGAATAGCTTTTGTCTCTCATCTAAGAGGCTTCTTCAGTTCTGAAAACTGGATTGGGAGTATCGGATTTATAAGTCTAAGGTTAAGGCTCACTAATGGGGCTATCATTATGCCTAACGAGGCTATAGCTTTAACCGTAGACTTATAAATCTGATACTCCCAATCCAGTTTTCAGAACTGAAGATGCCTCTTGGATGAGTGACAAAACGTATTCAAGACAACAAGAAAAGTCCAGTTGCCTTCATTTAAACTCTCAAGATTATCATGTCCTGGATGACTGAGAATCTACACAAATGTTCTGCTCAGGATGTTTAGCCTCTCTTTGGTTGGAAAGATGTGCTTATTCTGTTTACATCTATCTTCAAACTAATGAGGATTAAAAAAAAATAATTTTAATGTTTTTACTTGAACATTAACTCTGTTTCTTTAGGCCCAGATAAATTCACTATTACTTGTAGTATTTGTCATTATTCAACAAATATCTAACGCATCAATGCTAGTTTTCGGCTACTCCAGTGAATTGGAAAAAGTGTATCATTTTTATGTTTCACAGGAGCAGTTATTTGAAGCCAGAGGGAATGGGATCTGGGTTCACCTGGGATCAAAAAGTGAACACATTTAGTCCCACATAATGTTGACATTAAATGGCCCCAACATAAAAACTGCAAACAGACAAGAAACTTGGCACAAATCCTTGAAGATAAAACACACAAAAAGAGCCAGGGTGCAAATGTTTGTGCTATATATTGCATCTAATTAAGGTTTCCAGTTCTACTATAATGGGCGTGAGCCAAACATGATGTTTTTTTTTTTATCTCTCAGAAGACATATCTAAAACACTAACTTTTACATCTATCAACCACCCTTACACGAAAAAGCTGCCATAGTTCAGACTAATAATTACCACAGCTTTTGGAACATGAACACTATGCAGCCTTCACATGTACATCAATGCCAGATTTCCTCTTCATGTTAACATCCTCACATATCTTGATGACTTGCTTTATATCTGATGGGTATTTGTTTTGTCGTAGTTTCAGCATTTATTTCAAATAAATTTTAAGATCCTTTTTTTCTTTTTTAGAGAAACTGATTTGTTTTCTCTGCTGTCATTCATACGTACACATAAATCCACCCAGAAATTTACACCAATCATTTCACATTTAAAGTTCAAACTCTTTGTGTGCTGCTGTTGGGTTGCTGCAAGGTGGTTCAGCCATCAGACAGGTAAGTTTTCGTTCATGATGAAAAAGGACAGGCGTTTCCTATTCTAGGGTTTGTGTATCAGTCCACCACAAAAATATGTTCTTTACCAGGTTGTGAAATTTATTTAATTCTAAGCTGATCTGCCTATGCTGCTTTTTTATTGGACAATAATGAAGCCATAAGAGAAATGCTGCAGGTGAAGAATGAAGTCAACTCTTAGTGCTTTTCTTGGGATTTAAGATGTATTGATTAACTGCTTGGGAAGATTATTTTACAAGTGGGAGACATTTAGGACAGCTGCCACTTTTCCAAGTAGCAGCAAAATTTAGCCAAAGGTCGGAGTGTGCAATTCTCAGATAAATGACATAAACTCAGGAGATCCAACTCGGGCTCCACAGGCCTCAGGTCATCAGGTTCTACAACAGAATGTCTGAAAAAAGAAAAGCTAGGTGTTGCAATGACCTAGTCAAAGTCCTGTCCTCAACAATATTGAAATGTTGTGTTGGGACCTTAAGAGAGCTGTAGAGAAACCCATGTTAGAAAACCTCAATGAAGTGAAGCATGACAGTAAAAACCTACTGGGAGTTAAGGCTGCTAAAGGGGGTTTCACACGCTGTTAGATCATGGGGTGGACTTAGTTTCGGTCTCAGCTCTTCCATTGTGTCTTCATCTTTGTTTAATAAAAAATAATCTGGTGTTTTTGTAAATTGGGGTCTGGATTAGATCATTTCAGAACCTGGTAAAGACCAGACCATTGTTTATGTACCAGAGGGTCAAAGAGTTGAAATTGGATGTACCTTCTCAATATGCAACGTTGTAATAGTAAAAGCCCCAAAACTATACATTACTACATGTAAAATGCACTAAACACAACTACATTATTCTAAGTTATTTAACTATAACGCCAGTAACCATGCTTTGTTTTCATGTTTTTCGTTTTTCTTGGTGCGAGAAAGTATGTAATATCCAAAGTCAGGGATGCCCAACTCCGGTTCTCAAGGGCCGGTCTCCTGCATGTTTTAGTTATTTATCTGGTTCAGCACACCTGAATAAAATGATGGCTCATTAGCAGGCCTCTGTAGAACTTTGACATGCTGAGGAGGTAGTTGGACCATTTAAATCAGCTGTGTTGGAACAGAGACACATTTAAAACTGGCTGGCGACCGGCCCTTGAGGCCCGGAATTGGACACCCATGGTTTAGATGTTTTGGGTACCTCTCACAGTATTGCTTGAGGAATGGTGAACAATTCAACAATTCAAACACCACATTCAACAAAATTGCCCCAATAGAATCAGATTCCCACTATAACATTTTGAGGGTTTTTGGCTGAATCACACTTGATCTTGGAACAATTTTACTCATATATTGAAGGTATTCAATTAACACGCCACCGAAAGAAGCTCAATGGGCAGCCTAAATCCTTGCATTCAGACATTTTTATCTATCTGACGACAGAAACATCTTCACTTTTCCAAAATAACACGTGTAGCATTTTCTGGAAAATAGGTGGAATCTTTGACCTTTTTTATCTTTCAGCTCTTGCTTTGTACACAGCATTCAAAATGTTTTCTGCTGAAAATGCAAATAAGTTGGTCAATTTTAAAATTAAACTTAGTGTTTGGCTAAAATACACTTGCTGACAAAGTCTCACACAAAGCACTAAAAGTCCAATTTGGACATCATTTTGTACAGATAATTTGATTTGTAAAGAGCCAGTGTGTCTAGAATTTATATCAGAGAACACAAGTGGGAGAACTGAGTTATCAGATACTCTAGCAGTTGGTCAGAACAGCAACTGTTGGTCAGCAGATACAGAGGATGCATCAAAGACACCTTAGATGGCGTGACCCTCACTTGTTGGACTTTAATTTGAGTCACATTTTGCATATGAATGATGAAAAAAAGTTAAATACAGGGTTATCCTTAATTTCAATTCAGATTAATTCACTGGCGACTTTATTTTTTACACCTTGCTAGAGTCGACTTTGACCCCCTTTTGCCTTCGGGACCGCTGTAATTCTATTGCAATGGTTCAACAAGGCATTGACACACTTATGGCACGTTTACACCGGTCAGCGCGTCCAGGCGTCAAATCGCTCAAATGGACAAATGTCGATGCTTTAAGATTAAAACCCAGCTGCTTGCACACTTTGTAGTCTGCCTCAGCGCGTCACGTCAGTACATCTGTGCGGGGGCTGGGAGTTCTCTGTTGCTAGTTAAATGAAAAAGCGTCCGAGCAGCAGCTGCATGGACGCGCTAATGCATAGGTACCGTAGACTTTGCATGTAATCTAGCTGCCCTGCTGCCTGTACGCGCTGACCAGTGTGAACCCCCCTTTAGAGATTTGTCGTCCATTTTGAGACCATACCATCACGCATTCGATGCAGATTTGTCACCTGTGCTTGACGAGAGTTTCACGATTCGACACAATCCAGGGATGTTCTATTCGATTGTTATCAGGTGACTGCTGAAGCCACTGGGGTAAAGTGAACGTATTCAAATGTTCAAGAAACAAGCTTGAGAGTTTCTGAGTTTTATGATATAGTGCACTTTCCTGTTGGATGTAGTCATCAGAAAATTTATGGAAATATCCCCCATACCATTACTTAAACTCCCCCAGTCTGAACCATTGCAAGGCTTGATGATCCATGCTTTCATGTTTAGATCAAGTTTTAATCTACCTAAGGTTTCTAGCTCAAATCGAGACGGCTTGGAAAAGGTAACAGTTATTCAACCTGTTGTATATGTTTAGTGTATTGAAGCTTCAGTTTCATGTTAGGTGGCAGCAGTAGGTAAAGCTTTTATCAAGCAACTTGTCTTCAAGATTTCTAGATGTCTAAAAGCATCGAGTTGTTATGCGATTGGCTAATTCAGACCATGTACACACATAGCCAGATTTAAGAAAAAGAAAATCCTCACCACCTCATTTAAAAAAAAAAGAAGAAAAACATCCACACCTATCTGCATAAGTGCGTTGTTAAGCACGTTCATAGGCATGCCAAACGTGTAGGCGGCTTTAGTTACCCAAATCCTATCCACTCAGAATAACTTTCTTTCTAAATGCTATCATAGAGCAGTAATTGAGCTTGTAAAAACAAGCAAGCAACAAGCGCTTGAACAATCGATAGTGCCAACACAGTTCTGAGGGCATAAATGCTGTTTCTGAGTGTAAATACAGGACACACATGTGATGTCAGATCTTTTTTGTTGAGGGCAGTGATGTTGTGACACTTGAAACCCCAGTTATTTCTGTCCAAAAGCTAAAACTTAAAACAGAATTCACACATCTTCACTTTGGTCGCAGTTTTTAGAAAGATTCGTTTTGATTAACGTCATTCTGCGTTTTTGTGTGGATTACGGGTCAAATAGCAGAAAGATATCTTCATATTGTAAGATATGCGGCTATGTGTGGACCACGCCTCCGTATTTGCAGTAACGAACCACTGGTGTTTCTGATAAAGTGGCCAGTTGATTACTAGAGAGCATCATGTACTTTCCATTATCACACAGTTCCACATATGAACATTAAAACGATTGCTTGGATATTTCATATCTGAGAAACACCTTATCACCTGAAACTCAAGAACTAATTTATTTGTTGATTTAAAAAAAATAACGTATCTGCACCTCAAATTGTTTTATTTGCCAGTATAAACTCAAAACTGAAAAGTCTAGTTAACAAAGTGTTTCTCTTCCTCTCAAAGGGATTACCCCAAATCGCTAAGCCAGTGCTTGCAGGAGCGTGGCCTGTCAGTGGAAATGCTCTACCTTCAAGCGGAATCGGGCCTGACCCGGGCCCTGCAGGATGTCCGAGCAGACGGTTCCCCGTTATGTATACTGGTGGAGCAGAAAAACGTAGCTCTGTCCTCCTGCACTGTTATCATATTCTCAGAGTCCCTCAAAAGTAAGTCCGTACCCCTCGTGATCCTTCAAACCTCCCCAGAACATGTACGTTTTAACCCTCAGTTCTTTACAAGGCTCCCAATTGATTTACACTTCAAGTTTTTGCAACACACATTCTGACAGACTTTTTTCATCTAAACCAAAAAAACTGCATATTGCTCTTTTAACATCTACATACACATTTTCATAAAGATTTCATATTCTACCAATTAATTGGCGCGATCCATTTTGGGCCTTAAAAATTAAATTATTTAAAGAGGCACTAAAACTGAACTCTGTTGCATCAAATACACTTTATTAGCACTTTTGGTAAAATAGTCTCTGGTTCTATTTCAGAAATGAAAACGATGACAAAACACTAAATGCATACTCTGAAGTATTAAAAAAATTACTTTATGCAATGGGTGTAAAGATTGGTCATTTGTTCTTTTTGGTTTAAACCACCTGGAGTTGACTTTGGTCAAAACCTTAACATCATTGGAGGAATTAGATGCTCATTAGCCCATTTCACAACATACTTCAGTCAGGTCTTATATGCCTTCGCCCTGTCTTAGTTTGACCTGTGTAAAGATTGATCCGGCAAGGTTGGAGGTCTCATAAAGCCTGGTTCACACTGAACGTTTTTCAGTTGTCGTTGATCAATCTTTCATCGTGAATAGAGTTGTGACCACAAATGGTGCTTGAGCATGATCGTCAGGTCTGTGGCCGTCTGGTGTGACAGGCCTTCCGGCAGCTTATTGAGCCCTCTCAAGAGCAAATGCAGCCTCTGACAGTCTTTAAGCCGTGTCAGAAAATCTATGACAACATTCTGCAATCGATCAATGAAAATACTCCCAGGGATTAACATTAGCAACAATGGAGACTACACGCTAGAACATGTGGAGCAACAAAGGAGTCTATTGGCAGCAAAGACGGTGTATGACTTCTAAATCTATATTCATTGGCAACAGACAGGCGGACACGAAAACATTACCTTCTGGTGGAAGTAATAAGAAACGGGTCAATAAATAGAAATAGGGGACTCGTAAATTTTTAGTCAGGCAGGTGACACGCCTCCCTCTACGGCCCTTAAATGTTGCTCACGGAGCTAATGCTGAAGCAGTTCGGCACATGCAAGCTAAAAGAGTTCAAAATGCCATGGAAATGCAATTTCAACAATGCATGGCTTTTTATGGACAAATATCAAATCTGGCTGCAAGGATGCAGACTCAAGATGGGCCAAGTGTAAGCTATGCAGTAAAACTTTCAATTTTTCAAATATGGGTGAGGAGAAGTATGTTTTGAAACACAGGGGCTGGGGCTGTTCACTTTACATGCAGCTCTCTCTGCTGCCAAAAGTGTGAATGACTTAAGCAAAAAACTAAATTTCAGTGAACAAGAATTTAGCAACTCAATCTGGTTAAAACTCGAAATGGGTTTTGCATGATATGTCTCCTATTAAAGATTATTGTGTTTAAGTTAAATCTGCAAAATGCTTGTAAACACTAAACGTCAACCAATAAATGCAGATAACACTTTAAATTGATGACCAAATGTGTTATTTTTGGTCATGGAAAATTGGTTAAAGATCATGGAAAACCTTAACTGGAAAGCTGTACGAACCCTGAATAAAGGGATGAACTGCAATGACATGGAAATGACATTGTGACCACCTCCCAGAACCAAAGTAATATGTATTTTTGCAATGTGCATAATGGCTATATGCTAGAGTCCACCAGCCAGGAAGAAGCAATTTGTAAATCACCACATTGACATCCTGGTATATTCATTTTAGTAGTTATATTATTTCTAAATATTGTGATGACAATGTTGTTGGAAATCAACCTACGTTTTCATCATTCTGTCATATTTTTCATCATCACAGTGCATTGTATCTAATGCTAGTAGATCAAAATTTTCAAAACTGTTAAATGCAAAACTTGGTGTACTACCCTAGCAGGTAAAATAAATATTGAACATGTTTTTCACAGTGAATATATTTAGAATAATTCCATTCACATTAAAATTCACATTAGATGTCAGTAACAATCCAAGTAATCCAGACATAAAGAAATACAAAACAGGCTATTAAATTTAAGTTGTGTGTAATGAAATGCAGTTCATACAGCAAAATAAGTTTCTCAAACATGAATAGGATGTGCAAAAACTAATAGACACTCATAGAAATTAATGTGGCAGGTAAGGTTTTCCCCATGAAAACAAAGTCCTCAACTGCAATGAGCACTGCACATCCTTCCTGTTTTTTTTTAAGTTAATAAATCTGCTTTTATTAACATTTCGAGATGTCATATTGAGGGTCAGAGAAAAAGCTTGGTTTAACCAACAGAAGAACAAATGACCCAATCAGCTGAAACACAACTCAAGTCGGGGGGGGTATTTTCACCTTTCTTTTTCACATTTGATGCCACTTACAAGTCCTAAAACTGACATTCACTTAAAGTTCTCGATGCACCACAAATTTACATACATATAGGAAACACTTCTTTTGCAAAAACATTGTTGGTAGAAGGAGAAAGTAAACAAATTCACCCTAAACGTACCATAAAAAGTAAGGACACTTTTATTGGTTTATTTATTTTTTTTCTTTGTAAGGATGTTTCTTGGTTATAAATCTAGGAAACCCTGTTTATTTTTATTTAAATGGTGCCACATTTGTACAGAAAACACATGTTAGCTGAGCAGCAAAATTTAGAACAGATAATTCTGTTTTCGGCTCTTTCAATTTTATTTGATCGGATGGTTGAAGTTTGAAGAAATGTTTTCAATTTATTCACTTAAACATGGGTCTCTGCAGAGTGTTGAAAGAACCCTGCTGAGACCACAACAGCCTGGTACCTCACGCTGGTCACCAGCTTGGTCACACACTGCTGTGGGATGCCCCAACCAGCAATTGTCTTTCTGACATGAACAGCACTCCCAAGCTGATCCAACAAGTTTTCAATAGGCGCATTTCCACTTTTGAAACTTAAGAGTAATTTTAGTGGAGCTTTATCTGCCGGGTAAATTTGTGGGTCCAGTCCTCTCAGCCATGGTGTCACCATAAAAAATTGGCCTTTTAAGGAATTTGCCAAGATGTCAGCATATCACAACCATTTCAGCAGAAAGCATTATTTCTAAGTAACGAGATTGACAATGGAAGAAGCACGGATGGTTGCTGCCTTTCTGTTTGCTATGTTATCAACTGCTTCACCAGCAACTCTTCCAATTTTACAAATGCCGGTTTTGTGACATCTGCTGATATAATTTCCTTCTGAGTTACATCAAATCAGCATGAGTTGACCACAAGTTCCAGACAGCGACTCTACCAGGCATTTTCATTTACACACCCCATGGCTGGTACTCTGTTGGTCCTGAAACCCCCCTGAAAACAGGAATATCGGGCCGGCCCAGTGTAGCGGTGACACAGGCATTCCGTGAAGGTCGAGTAAAATTCCCTGAAGTTTTTATAGTGGAAACGCGCCTTATGGGGTTGAGGTCAGGACTGGAGATGGGCCTTTCTGTCCCTTTCCAAGTTTTTCATGGGTGAACCACATACTCTGCTGCTTAACCCAGACATGAATTTTCCTTACAACTATGCCACCATTTAGGGAAATGGATATTTAGGATAATAATCCCAGGAAGCATTTTAATAAGAAGAAATGCAAGTTTCACCATTTACACCAAACTAGGTTTAATTATTCTCTTTGCATTCCAAACTTTTAAGCTTTCACTTTCAAAACAAAAGTAATGGATATACGTGTCTGCAAATTTCACTGGTTAAATAATAAACACTCACAAAAGCTAATAAAAAGGCATAAAGATGCCACAGACTGCCTTTACACCAATTAAACAGTTTTTAAATCATATCAGGCTACTGTTTTCTTATTAAGGCAAAAAATATTAGACTTTTAAATTGATTTTTGATGAGTCCAATTATAACCAAAACACTTCAGAAAACACAGGGATGAATCCCGCCAAATGGATAAAAAAAAGTTATTTGCCCTTGAGGTGACAATAATTATCTGTACATTATAATGTATTTTATGTCTCTTTGAAGATTAAACAGTTAAATGGACAGTTTAAAAGCCAAATATATGATTTATTAGATTTTCTGGAACAAGCACAATACAAAACTGCAACAGAAAAAAACTTGTAAATAAATGTCATTGCGACTGCATACCCTCCATACTGCTACCAGTTAGTAAAAACTCAAATCTCAAACTTCAAAAGTTTTAAACTCAAATTCATCTGTTACCTAAACTAATAATTTAAAACAAAATCCATCCCAGTATGATGGAAAGGAAAGTAAAAAAACATTTTCTTTTTTTCACTCTTCAAATTGAGTCTCCTTCCAGCTTGGCATTAATGCTCATGTTTTCCTCCCAGTCCATCGCAACATGCCTAAAGACCAGGCTCTGGACTTTGTCCAAGCGGAATACAGTCGCGGACTCCTCAAAGAGACTTCACCGAGGGATCCTTCAGATATTGCAGCACAGGCCTCTCAGCTGCTGGATGACTTTCTCGATCGAGAAAAAATTGCACGACACACCGTTCCCTCCGAAATCCGACATCTCCTCTCGCTGTTAGCCGACGGGGTGCATATCTATAATGAGGAGTTGGAATCCATCTCGGAGTACATCGCTTCCCGGCAGGAGCATTTACAAGGTGAAACACTGGTGATTGATTGTCTCGTACGGTGTCTGAACAAACGACTGCGATTTACTGTCTTGGTTTTTTTTCTTTCAGCTCTAGCCTTAGATGATGAGGATGATAAGGGGAACATGATACCCCCGGGACTGGGCAAACCGCCTCCTCTGCTTCCTACTCCTCCTGGGCCAACAGCGCCTCAGTCTGCCTCTGTTTCAGGATCTATTGGGGAGCACTCTCCGCCTACATCTGTAGGTCTCCTTCCGACACCAGGTTAGAACTGCAAGCAGGTGCCTCTTGTTTTACTGAATGTGCATGCAGTTGCCAAATACTGGCAGTGATTAGCAGCGCCTTGCAGGCACATTGGTTCAACCTTATCACGTTACAAGTACAAACTTTTTGTGTCACATATAGTAGCAGATATTTTCTTTTCCAAAATGTTTTAAAAATTAAAATCTGAATAAGACTTTGCAGTAGTATTCAGCCCCTCCTGAACTAAAACCTTTGTAGAACCACCCTTTTGTTGCAGTTACAGCGGAATATCTTTTGGAGAATGTCTAATTCTCCAGGGAGAGGTAGAGGGAAGAGGAAAATGAGCAGACGTTTCCAAACAACCAGCTTTGTAAAAATAAGAAGAGTTGCTGGCAAAGCAGTTTAGAACAGCAAAGAGAAACACAGCAACAAGCCCTCCTTCTTCCATGTTGATCTCTTGTTGTTTCTGCTGCTCTGGGTGCCTTTTTTGCGCTGATCACTGACGCTACTCGCTGCTGAAACAGTCGTGATGTGCGGATGTCTTTAGTTGATTCCTTAAAGGGCCGATTGTGTATGGAGACACGGCGGCTGAGAGGAGCGGGCCGTCAGAAAAAGATCTGTTTAAATTACCCTGAAGTTCCGATAGTGGAAATGCACCTATTGTAGAACCTAACTCTGTTTTCAACTTTTGCTGTGCTCCTTAACCTTTATGATGTTCTCCAACCTTCTCCATGAATCCTCCGAGGCCGAAAAAACAAAAGAGTTAGATTTATAGAGACACATTGTTATACGGTGACAAACTGTGAAAAACTTCATGACATATGTCTACCTTTGCAAGCCACTGTTTTTTTGTATAGTTTCATATTTTCATCATTATGTCTTTAAATATTTTCCTTCTTAGGCTCGTTCCCCAAAACCAAACCACCTCCGCTCCTCTCCTTGCGTCGGTCTCCTCCTGGTATGTCGTTAGGACCCCCGGGTTCCCGAGTTCCCCCATCCTCCCTGGATCCGTACGGACCTCCAGGTTTATCTCGAGGACCCCTGCTGCACCACGCTCCTCCGCTCTATCCGGGTCTCAGGGCCAGGCCCAGGGTGGCCCCTCCTTCTTTGAAGGGTTCTCGTCCTCCTCTTCTTTCAACCCCAGGTGATTATTTTCAGTTGACGTTTTTTTTGCTTTTTAGGCAAACTAACTGAAGGATTTTATGATTAAACGACCAATTTTACCTCTTTACAGTTGGCCCCCATCTCCGGCTCGGTGGACCACGACACTGAAGACCAGCGCTGTAATTAAAGGCTTTTAGCATTTCAGACGACTTTAGAGCAGGATGTTTGCAGAGGACTCCCTGCTTTTTTCTTTTCTTATTAAATAAAACAGTAAATATAAGTAATACAGATATTTTCATGTTGTAGATGTTTTGATGCCTTTTTCACTTTGTCTCCAGCTTCCAGTTTGCAGAAAAAATTTGCTGCTGCTTCAAAAAGGCCAATTATATTTGCAATTATCTGCCGGCTGTGTTTTTATTTTATTTTTGTCCTTTCCTGAAGATGGCGCTTCAAATTTAACGAGCAGATAAGATTTTCTATGCGAAGGCAACTTAAGCAGCAAAGTTAGAGCTCAATGTGACTGCAAAAATGTTGGAATATGATTTATTGCATAAGAATTATTTTTGATTCATATTTTAGATTCTCATCAAATTTAGTTAAAGCTGTAAATAATCAGCACTAAGCAGCCCACCCTGTTATGACTGCAACTGTAGAAGGAGATTTCACAGGTGTTCATGGACTCAAACACGGGCATGGAGGCCTTGCTGGGGTTTGTTGGTGCCACTGGGCACAAAACATAGCTCTGTGGACCTTAAATAGAACAGGATATTCATTTTTTTAACAGCCTGTTTGTTCTGTATTGCTGATGGTACTTAAATCCTGTACATGTCAATGTTCTTTCTTTTAGATGTTAATGTTGAGTCTGAATGAGTTTCTTTCAGTGCAGCTATGTTGAAGTCCATGTGGTTTGAAGGATAGGTCTACCTTGGAAAACTTTTAAAATGCTTCAGTTTTTAGTTTAGAAATGGAAAACTTTGTCATCTTTAGTTCAAGCAATGAAAATCACATTTGTGTTACAGGAACTTTGTCAGCCATTACTCTGTAGGAGTTTTTTTTTGTTTTTTGTAAAAGGTAAGAAAAGTGTCAGCAGAAGGTCAAATGAAATCCAATAATTTTTCTTCACTGTTGATTTAAATTTGGGTGAAAAAATTGCTTTGAGTTTGAGGAAGTTTCAGTTTTTTTCTGCTCTATCCATACAATTCTATTTTCAAGGTTAGGATTTTGTCTGGAAAACCCAAATAGTTCCGCCGTTCGATATGAATCAGGAGTCCAAACACAGATGTGGCAGCCAAATTTAACTTGTTTCTCAGTTGCGTTTATTCACAGTAAATTGAATACAGTAGTCTAACATCACTGTCACTGTTTCTGGTAGAAATTATTTTTTCTGTTGCTAACAACTTGTAGGTGTTGGTAGAGTAGTCATTCTGCTTGTTCTATCATTAAATCATTAATTAGAAGGGATGTATTCAACTTTCTTTTTTTGTGTTCAACTTAATAGCATTGTGTATCTCAATCAGTGAGAAAATATTAGAAATATCCTTTAATGTCCCTCTGTGGGGACATTCAGGTGTCTTCTTTCAGCTTTTCCCTTCAGGGGTCGCCACAGCGAATCCTCTTCCTCCATTCAGTCCATCCTATCCATCCTTGTTTCTCCCAAAGAGAACCTCAACATCTTGAGCTCTGCAACCTCCACTTCTGCTTCCTGTCTTTTCCTCATTGGTACCATACAACATCGCTGGTCTCACTACTGTCTTGTACACCTTTCCTGTCATTTTTGCTGAAACTTTTATCACACATCACACCTGACACTTTTCTCCGCCCATTCCAACCAGCTTGCACATTCTTCTTGACCTCTTTTCCACACTCTCCGTTGCTCTGGACCGTTGAACCTAATAATAGTCCTCTACCTTCTTTACTTCTACTCTGTAACTTCACCTTTCCATTTGTGTCTCTCTCATTTACACACATCTATTCTGTCTTGCTGCGACAAATCTTCATTCCTCTGTTTTTCCAGTGCATATCTCCACCTCTCTTGCTTTTCCTCTACCTGCACCCTGCTCTCACCACAGATGAAAATGTCATCTGCAAACATCATAGTCCATGGAAACTCCTGTCTAACCTCATCTGTCAGCCTGTCCATCACCACAGCAAACAAGAATGGGCTTGGAGCCGATCCTTGAAGACCACCTCCACCTTGAACTCTTCTCATTCCTACAGCACACCTCACTGCTGTCTCTCAGCTCTCATACATGTCCTGCACCACTCTGACATACTTCTCTGCCACTCCAGATACAGTGGCTTGCAAAAGTATTCGCTCCCCTTGAACTTTTTTGTCACATTACAGCCACAAACGTGAATCAATTTTATTGGAATTTCAGGTGAAAGACCAATACAAAGTGGTGTACACGTGAGAAGTGGAACGAAAATCATACATGATTCCAAACATTTGTTACAAATAACTGAAAAGTGGAACGTGCGTAATTATTCAGCCCCCTGAGTCAATACTTTGCAGAACCACGTTTTGCTGCAATTCCAGCTGCCAGTCTTTTAGGGTATGTCTCTACCAGCTTTGCACATCTAGAGACTGAAATTCTTGCCCATTCTTCTTTGCAAAACAGCTCCAGCTCAGTCAGATTAGATGGACAGCGTTTGTGAACAGCAGTTTTCAGATCTTGCCACAGATTCTCGATTGGATTTAGATCTGGACTTTGACTGGGCCATTCTAACACATGGATATGTTTTGTTTTAAACCATTCCATTGTTGCCCTGGCTTTATGTTTAGGGTCGTTGTCCTGCTGGAAGGTGAACCTCCGCCCCAGTCTCAAGTCTTTTGCAGACTCCAAGAGGTTTTCTTCCAAGATTGCCCTGTATTTGGCTCCACCCATCTTCCCATCAACTCTGACCAGCTTCCCTGTCCCTGCTGAAGAGAAGCACCCCCAGAGCATGATGCTGCCACCACCATATTTGACAGTGGGGATGGTGTGTTCAGAGTGATGTGCAGTGTTAGTTTTCCGCCACACATAGTGTTTTCCATTTTGGCCAAAATGTTTAATTTTGGTTCTTATCTGACCAGAGCACCTTCTTCCACATGTTTGCTGTGTCCCCCACATGGCTTGTGGCAAACTGCAAACGGGACTTCTTATGGTTTTCCTTTAACAATGGCTTTCTTCTTGCCACTCTTCCATAAAGGCCAACTTTGTGCAGTGCACGACTAATAGTTGTCCTATGGACAGATTCCCCCACCTGAGCTGTAGATCTCTGCAGCTCGTCCAGAGTCACCATGGGCCTCTTGGCTGCATTTCTGATCAGCGCTCTCCTTGTTCGGCCTGTGAGTTTAGGTGGACGGCCTTGTCTTGGTAGGTTTACAGTTGTGCCATACTCCTTCCATTTCTGAATGATCACTTGAACAGCACTCCGTGGGATGTTCAAGGCTTGGGAAATCTTTTTGTAGCCTAAGCCTGCTTTAAATTTCTCAGTAACTTTATCCCTGACCTGTCTGGTGTGTTCTTTGGACTTCATGGTGTTGTTGCTCCCAACATTCTCTTAGACAACCTCTGAGGCCATCACAGGGCAGCTGTATTTGTACTGACATTAGATTACACACAGGTGCCTCTATTTAGTCATTAGCACTCATCAGGCAATGTCTATGGGCAACTGACTGCACTCAGACCAAAGGGGGCTGAATAATTACACACACCCCACTTTTCAGTTTATTTATTTGTAAAAAATGTTTGGAATCATGTAATATTTTTCGTTCCACTTCTCACATGTACACCACTTTGTATTGGTCTTTCACCTGGAATTCCAATAAAATTGATTCATGTTTGCGGCTGTAATGTGACAAAATGTGGAAAAGTTCAAGGGGGCCGAATACTTTTGCAAGCCACTGTAGTTTCATGCAATACCACAGCTCTCTCGGCACCCTGTCAAACGCTTTCTCTAAATTGACAGACATAATGCAGCTCCCTCTGATCTTGTCTGTCCTTCTCCATCAGCATCTTTAAAGCAAAAATAGCATCTGTAGTGCTCTTTCTTGGCATGAACAAAGGACAAAAACAAAGGAGATTGTAGATTTCAGAAGAAATTGGGATAAGTCAAACACTGTTTCAATCATGGGAGAAGTGGAGTGGTTGAGGAGTATAAATACCTCGGAGTTCACCTGGACAACACTGGACTGGAGACCGAACAGTGAAGCCGTCTACAAGAAGAGACCGCAGACTGGACTTCTTGTGGAAGCTTAGGTCCTTCAAAGTTTGCAGCAAGATGCTGCATATTTTCTACAAGTCTGTTGTGGAGATTGTAATCTCTTCAGCCATCATCTGTTGGGGTAACAGCATCAGAGCCAGTGATTTAAAAATGCTAAACAACCTGATAAAGAAGGCTGATTCTGGTCTTGGCACTAGTGTGGAACCTCTGGAGATGATGCAAAGAAGGATTCTTCATAAAATAAAAATTTTGGACAACCCTGAGCATCCTTTTCCTGAGACTCTCATACAACAACGGAGCGTCTTCATTTGGAGGCTTCTTCAGTTTCGCTGCAATACAGACCGCTACAGGAAATCCTTCCTACCCAGAGCTATGAACTACAACAACACTTAATTTCCCTCTGAGATCAATAAAGTATTTTTTGAATTTGAAACCGTACTGCTGCTCACAAACGCTCACTTCTGACCGAAGCCTAGCTTCCACCAGCCTTTCCCACAGCTTCATTGTATGAAGGCATTAGCTTTATTCGTTTGTAGTTGCCACAATCCTGTACATCTCCATTGTTCTTAAAAACGGACACTGGAGCACTTTTCCTCCATTCCTCAGTCATCTCACTCTTCAAGATCTTGTTGAACTAGTCGAACTCTACAGCTACTTCTAGACACTTCCATACCTCCACGTGTATCTAATAAGGACTAACTGCCTTTCCCCTCTTCATGTTCTTCAAAGCTTTCCTCACGTCATCTTCATTTATCTCAGCTACTTCCTGATCTACAACAGTCACATCTTCTACTCTTACATTCTCGTTTTCCTCATTCATCAGCTATTCAAATTAATCTTTCCATCAGCTGGTTTCTTCTATCTTTTATTCTGTTCTGTTGAGCTCTTGGTTATTGTGATGTTAAAATAGCCTGTTCCAGTCCCTAAATCCCACAAATCCTGTGTTTTTACACATTTTAAACTCCAGATGGCGATGCACTCCAGCTTTTTCCACCACACTGACTACTGAACTTTTACCAGTCACGTTTTTACCTTCATGTATCATCTGCCATTCTTTGAGGACCAACTGTCCACATTTAACTACTAAATATTTCAGCCACAAGTCATGTTTTAGAAATATTTTGTGGGTTTTAAAATTTATAGAAATGTCATTTTGTCAGAGCTCAGTAAGCTGAGGACGCATGCAAGGAGCAGCCAGATAAACCCGAGGATGAGATTTATTTAGAGATGAGCCCAAAGCAAGATATTTCAGAGGTGATATTTAAATGCAAAAACAAGAAGGCTTGAATTATTTCATGATTGTGGGTAAAAATAAGAAACTCAGAATAAACAGAAAGACGACAGTAAGCAGGTTTTAATTGATATAGCACCTTACATTCATTGAATTGTAGCTCAAAAAGTGTAAAAATCACAAACATCAGATCATATCAAATGGGCTCTGTAGTTACAGTAAACAATGCAAATATATTTTTTAAATCTATTAAAATGCAGGTTGCTAACTTATACAAACCAGGTAAGAGAATCGAAGGAAAGTCTAGAATGCAGTACCTTGCATAAATATTTATACAACGCTCTCACATTTTTGTCACATGAAAAAATGTAATGTATTTTATTAGGATTTTATCTGGCAGACCAACACAGAGGACCAGATAAGTGAAATAAATTATACATGGTTTTAAAAAAGAAATTTACAAATAAAAATCTTTTTGGGTGCTCTTTATGCCGATACCTGGGAAATGACTAGCTTCAAAAGTCACCTGATGAGCAAACAGAGTCCTGCTGTGCGCAATCTAATCTCAGTATACATGCAGATGTTCTCTTTCTGGCTTCAGAGGTTTGTTAGGGAACATCAAAGAATGACTAGCATCATGAAGACCAAGGAACAGTAGATTGGTCAGGGAGGAAGTTGTGGAGCAGCTTAAAGAAGGGTTAGGTTCTACAACAATATCTCAAGTTCCACCTACCAAGACGTAGTCATCCACCTAAACCTTCAGGGGAGCATTAATCAGAGAAGTAGTCAAGAAGCCTTATATAACTCTGGAAGAGCTGCAGAGATCCAACACTCAAGTGGGAGAATCTGTTCATGGGATAACAATGGGCGTGGCCTTCTCAAGCCTGACCTTAATGGAATCGTGACAAGAAGTCGTGTTTGCAGTTTATAAGAACACAGTGAACATGTGGAAGAAGATGCACTGGTTAGACGAGCCCAAAATGGACATTTTTAGCAAGCATGTAGTACTCTAAGGCCTCATTTCCAATGTGCAGCACGGTTCAGTACGCTATTTGTTTGTTTCCTTTGCAAAAGAGGCCCATACAATCGACCAGTAACCGCATCCTTCCTGGACCCCCCTCATAGGTTCATATGACAACGGTATGGTATGGTTAGGGTGGGATTTTGGCCCACTCCTCCACACAGATCCTATCTAGATCTGTCAGGTTTCGGGGCTGTCGCCGAGCAACAGTTTCAGCTCCCTCCAAAGATTTCTTATTGAATTTAGGTCTGGAGACAGGCTGGGCCACAGCAGAACCTTGATATGCTTCTTATGGAGCCACTCCTTGGTTATCCTGGCAGTGTGCTTCGGGTCATTGTCATGTTAGAAGACCCAGCCACGACCCATCTTCAATTCTCCAATTGAGGAAAGGAGGTTGGTGTCAAAATCTCACAATACATGGCCCCTTTCATCCTCTCCTTAATACAGTGCAGTCGCCCTGTCCCCTTTGCAGTAAAGCACCCCCAAAGCATGATGTTTCCATCCCCATGCTTCACAGTAGGGATAGTGTTCTTGGGATGCAACTCATCCTTCTCTTTCCTCCAAACACGGCAATTGAAGTTTAGACCAAAAAGTTATATTTTGGTCTCATCTGACCACATGACTTTCTCCAGCCCTGTGGAGATCTACAATTTTGTCTCTGGTGTCTTTTGACAGCTCTTTGGTCTTGCGTATGGTAGTAGTTGGAGTCTGACTGACTGTGGGGTGGACAGGTGTGTTTAACCAGCTCAGACAGGTGCTACTAACTTAGATTAGTGAGTGGAGTAGAGGTGGACTTTTTAAAAGCAACTGTAACAGGTCTTTGAGAGACAGAATTCTTGCTGATTGCCAGGTATTCAAATATTTATGTGCAGCAAAAAAATACAAATACATTCATTTAAAAATCTGACAGTTTGATTTCCAGAATTTTTTTAACTGCTGTCTCTCACAATGGAAGTGCACCTCAATTTGAATTTCAGACCCCTCCATAATTTCTAAGTGGGAGACTTGCAAAATCGCAGGGTGTTCAAATACTTATGTTCCTCACTGTACAGCTGAGAGGAAGAGGTTGGATAAGTTCATCAGGAAGGCCAGCTCTGTTCTAGGACGCCCCCTGGATCCAGTGCAGGTGGTGGGAGACAGAAAGACTCTGGCCAAAATAATATCACTGGTGGACAGAGTCTCCCATCCATGCATGAATATGTTGCTGAGCTGCAGAGCTCCTTCAGTGACAGACTGCTGCATCCTAGGTGGATGATGGAGCGTTTTCACAGGTCCTTCCTCCCTGCAGCTGTTAGACTTTACAACCAAAACTGCTCCCAACAAAGTCAATACTGTTTACATCACAGCTGTAATTTGCACTGTTTAACTCATTTAACTAACATTTTAGTGGCTGCTATTTATCTGTTTTTTCTCAGTTTATATTCTGTTAACTACTTGTAAATAATACGTTTACTTTTTTAACTTTTTATTGCACAACTGCTCAGGAACATTCTGTATACATTCACTGTCTTTTAAATTATCGTACTCGGTTGCACATACTAATCTGAGTATGCCACTTTATTTTTAATAACTGCACAATACTTTTTGTTTTTGTAACTGTGTCCTTAATGTACATATATAATTCTTAATTCTGTTTTCATACTGCTTCTATTATCTGTCAATTTGCTGCTGTTACAGCTGAATTTCCCCTTTGTGGGACAATAAAGGATTATTCTATTGTATTCTAAATTACCCTGAATACCAGTCCCCAATGTAAAACGCAGTAGTGGCAGCATCATGCCGTGGAGATGTTTTTTCTTCCAGAGGGACAGAGAAGTTGTTAAAAGTTGATGGGAAGATGGACAAAGCTAAATCCAGGACAATCCTGGGATAAAAAAAACCTGTTAGAGGCTGCAGAAGACTTGAGACAGGTGTAGTTTTACCTCCCATCAGGACAACCACCCCAAACATACAACCAGAGATACAATGGGGTGGTTCAATTTAAAGCAGATTCATGTGTTAGTATGGCTTGAGTCTAGCTTGAGATAAATTGAAATAGTTTATGAGGGATCCTGATCTGTGTTGAATCTGAATATGGAAGAAATTCAAGTTTATTAAGGTTTACCTTAAAGATTCAATTCATTTCAGTTTATTTATATAGCGCCGGTTTGCTAAAGACGTTAGGGCACTTTACAAGAAAAGTCATTTAAATTCAATCATACATACCTTCCAGTCAGTTTAAAAGTTTTACTATTTAAGGAATTAGATTGCATCCAGTCATTGATATCCTCTAAGTTTGATAAAGCACATTTTATTAAATCTTTGTTTAGCTTTAAACATTTCCCACCTGTTAAGTTTCTTTTTGCCATAAACCTCCAATTATTTTCTATAAGAGAAAAAAAAATCCATCTCCTACTTTTAAAAGTGTAACATAAGTAAGATTATCATTGTCATCATCATAGCGGATGAAGTGGGAGTTAAAGATGCTCCGACACAAACATACACAACGTGAATATGGCTGAATGTTCTCATGGTGCCTCCCGCTCATCTTATCCAGCTGTGGGAGCGCTGCTGCGAGGAGCCCATCATCTTAGGAAGTAATGGACAACTGTCTCCACCTCATTAAACCAGCCTACACACACACTCTGATTGGACACGAGTCTGGAAACAGGATAATGCTACTGTTCCAGTTTCTTAAATTCATAATTTAAACATTTCATTCTGCATATTTTTCTCATTTTTCCAACAGACTTCTGTAGGTTTCGGATCACCTTTGGGTGTCGTTCAAATTTCTTTCTTCAGGGGCTGTTTTTGTTTGATATAATCAACACATTTAAAACAATCTGAAATTACCTTTTGACTATGTATTCTAACTAAATTATTATTAAAAGTGTCCCTAAATACAGATAATTTGACTGAATTCCATTCCTTTTCTAAATCCAGCAGTTCAAGTCATTTTAACAGTAGCTAAAAACATCATCAGGGTTATTTTAGCTTTTAGACTCACCTTAATGTACCACTGAATAAAAACAAAACAAATGGAAGTCTGAAAAGGTGAAATCAGAGTCAGGAACAACACATCCATCCATCCATGCATCGTGTTCCATTTATCCAGTTTTGGGAAATCCCAAAATGTTCCCTGCTGAGAAGGAACCTATATATCTAGTTGTTAAACCAAGATCCAGGTCTGTCCAAGAATCTCACCAAAGTGGGATTTGCCTGGAAAACCTACAAAGGAAGACTTCCATGTCAGATTAACAACATCCTTTGACTCCCTTGGATGCGGAGGAGCAGGAGCTCTGCTTCGAGCTCCCCTTTTTGGTTGATTGAGCCCCTCATCTTTAAAGGGGTTGGAGAACAACATTTTCTACAATTGGAATCTGTTCTTTGTGCCTCTATATAGCACATGAAACTTAGTTGGGGCTGAAAAATGCCCAGGAGCCCTGATTAATAGCCAAATACATCCCATAATAAAGCCCTACAATTGAAAGACAGGTTTTCCCACTAGTGAATATTAAATGAGCTGTGTGCTCATTGGCCGGTTTACCTCGATGGCTCTATGGGGAGCCTAAGTCTTCTCCCCTTCCTGTTGGCCCATGGGTCCCCTGGCCGGAAAAAAAAACAATGGAAGTCAATGGAGCGATAAAAGTTATTTTCTGGTCCGCTTTGTCTTACGTCCTGAATCACACATATGATGTACCTCAATTTAAATGACAAATGTGCGTTTCGACTGTGTTTGTCAAGGGATTTGAGATTTATTTAACTGAAAAAATTCACAATTAAAATGCCTACAAATCAGAAGTCGCATATATGACTAACACTAGCTAACACTAGCTAGCACTAGCTACCATCTACTCACTGAGACCTTGTGGAGCTGCATGTTGGCTCTCACTCAACCAACTATTTCTCCCCCAGCATAGCTGCCACTTTCCACATTTATGGCAGTTTTCTCCACGTTAAACGCTCCTTCCTTCGTCCTGGAGGAAGGAGGCGGAGCCGGCTAATCTCACGGCTATTTTTCTCCTTCTTCTTCTTCTTCTTCAGTTGTAGTCCACTAAGTTTTTTTACACAAAACCTAAAGTAACTTTTGCCGCTGGTCGAAAATTAGGATTTTCTCTGCATCAAAATATGCCTTTAAAAGTCACGGACATCATATGTTCAATCCATGGCGCATTTCAAACGGGATCAGAAAAGAACTTTTATCACTCCATTGACTCTCATTCATTTTTTTTGGTAGTAGGGGACCCATGGACCGGAAGTAGAAGGGCGTGACTTAGGCTCCCCATGACGACAGAGTTTATAGTGCTTTGACCAACAGTTACCTACTGCCAGCGCTGAAGTGGGCAGTGACATGTAAATGTAAGAGGGTGTGTCTAAGGCGTATGATGTGTTATCAGAGCTTTGCCCACACTGGGCTGTTTCTCTGCAACAATTACAAAATTACAAATTTGCAGAGGAAAGCAGGCTTTTTTTTTGCACAGACTTTTTGGTATGGTACATTTGAAACCCCAAACTGCCTAAATTAAACAACAACAAGGTAAATGCAGTTTTCAATTCTAGGACCCTTTTAACGGTGCGTTCACACCAAAGCGTCAAAAAAGCGCCGCATGCCAAAGTTTGACGCTTGAGCATTCGCACCTCGACGCGCATCAAAATGTTAATTTCTGACTGATTTTGACACACGTCCAGCCAGAAATATACAACTTGTTGGAGGAAGTAGTGACAGACGGTCTGTTTGCAAGATGGCAGCTGTCGATGTAGCCTTTGAAGAGAGAGTCTCCCTTCTCTATTTACTGTACATCAGCGGGAAAATAATTGTAAAATAGTGGGACAGTAGGCGGGTTTGCTGGCTTCTGCATAGGTTCGCAGGGTCAGTCAAAAGTGAAATGATCTTACCAGGTTGCCCTATCTCCTCACTTATATTCCTCCAAGCGAGCTCCTTTTTATTCCTGTCGCAGTAGAGAAAGCAGCTGATGTCCTATAGCTCGGGGTGATTAGCCACGGCCGTTATCAGTATTTCCTACATGTTTTATGAATGAATTTTGCCGGACCTGACCCTGTGAACTGGGTCACAGCATCACATGACACCACGTCATCAGGCTCCTGATTGGTTGCTGCGGCGCGAATTGACGCCGAAGTTCAGATTTTTCAACTTCAGCGGCAAACGCAAAAACGCGCGTGGTGTATGAATGCACAAAATGCACCACATAAAATGCTGCGCGTATTTTCTGACGCATGAATAAGGCAGAAATGCGTTTTCGCGATGCAGAAACCTGAAGCGCGTCATCGCGCTTCTGCATTGACTTTACATGTAAACCTGACGCCCTTGACGCTTCAAACGCGTTCGGTGTAAACCCACCATAAGGGTCAGCCTAGACTTTTTTTTTAGATTTAGTGGCACTAGATAGTGGGCTTTACTCAAAGTAATTAGGCTGGAAACGGGCAGCGAGAGAAGGGGGGAAGAGATGCGGCAAAGGTCCTAAACCTTGACAACTGTGTCCAGGACTATAGCTTCTGTACATAGGATGTCCTCTCTGCAGTGACACCAAGTAGCCTCAGAGGCGAGCCTTTCTTCTGAGGAATCAATTTTTTTTTGTACCTATAGGATCTCATTCTCCTTATCAAAGGTAAGGGTTAGATCATAGATGGACCAGTAAATCCTGAGCTTAACGTTTTAGTTCAGTTCCTTGTTCACCACAAAAGACCAGATTAACGCCCTCATTACTATAGACAAAGCCAGAATCGTCTATCCATCTCCTGCTCCTTCCAGCCATCATTTAGGAACAAGACACAGACATATTTGAGGTCCTCTGACTTAAGCAGAGACTTATTCTTGACCCAGATTGAGCTGTCGCCTTTTCCCAGAGGCTTCAAATTGAAAGGATCCGACTTTTATGCTCTTCACTTCATGCTCGGCTATGTAACAGTCCAGTCCTTGCTAAAGTTGTGGCTTGATAGTGGCAGCAGAACCACAACATCTGCAAAAAGCAAACAGGCTCTGACATTCCCAAACCAGACACCCTTCTCTCCAAGACTACTTCTTGAAATCTTGCCCATTTAGCCCAGAAATGGTGGAGACAAGGAGCAGAGTTCTGGGAACTAGCATGACCTTGGAGAGAAAATACTGAAAGTTGAGGTTTTCTTTTTAACCTTTTGGGCCAAGTTTAAGTATTGCAGTATGGCTGTGTTAAAATGTTGAAGCAACAAAACGTAACTGAAAAAGAGAAAACCCAACCGAGACTCGTTGGTGTTAGCAAGTAGAAAGAACCCAGAAAATAATTAACCAACGAAAACCGAGATGGATAAAGTGGATTTATTTTATAGTGAAGAACAAAACGCTGTATTAGTGTCAGTAAGCATCACAAAGAAAATATAGAAGAGAACATGACTCTGACTCAAGAAACCAATGAACACAATCCAAACTACAACCAAAAGCAAAACCTTTGACAGGAAGTTCATGTGGGACAGAGAAGAATGTTGAGAGCCTTTCCTCATTATGAAAATGAATTAGCATTAACTGGAAGCAATCTAATAAAGCCCCTGCTCTATTGAAGAGGTTGCTTTCCCAGAACTTAGAAGTTACTTACCCAGAGCTACTTTCAATATCTTAACAAGTACTTTTAAGAACTTACCATCACTTTCCCTAAACTTAGAGTTTACACTGAAAACTCACCAGGCTATTTTTGTTCACTTTACCTGGTACTGGGAAAGTACCCTGATTTAAGTTACATAATAGAGACTGGTTCTTGAAAGTACCCAGTAGGTACCCAGTGTTTCCATGAAAGTTTCTGAAAAGGAAAGTATGGGCTATATTCTGTAGTGTTCCCTTAATAAAAAGCTTGACTCCCGAATAACACTGATAAACAGGTTTTGTTCATCAGCTCCTCAGCCTCCTCATCATCTCGGTTCCTCCTGTTTTCCCACTTCTTCCCGCACCTTTTCCACCTCCCCACCTTTTGAGTCGGGTGAATTGTTCTCGTTTTGCACAACCATCAACATGAGCCTCTGTCATTAAAACTGTAGTTAGGCAGATCCATTTTTCCGTGCTGTACAGCCTCAGTTTCCCCCTTCCTCTCATTCTCCCTCCACGCACCTTTCACTTCCCTCTCTCCTCCTCCTCTTCCTCCTCCTTTCTCTGCTCCCCACTGGATATCAATCAGAATCTATCACTCCACCTATTCCTGCTGCCTTTGTGTCAGAATTCACAGGAACTTCACAGAATAGGAAACTGTTTTATTGTTACATCGAACTCTCGCTGTGTGTGTTTTTGTGAAGGAGAGCGTCGAGCTTCTGTGGCAGAATTAATGGAATGCACACACACACACACACACACAAACACACACACACACACACACACATGCACATCCTCACCACCCAGCATCACCACAACGCTTCCACACACACTCAGGCGTTCATGCACACATTAGGGTGTTAAATGTTGTGATAACACCTTCCAATAACAAGACTAATTATCAACATGTTTGGCTGTGGGAGTGTGTATCTGGCACTTGTGCGTGGATCGTGGGGTGAGCGTTTCTGTGTGTGTGCCAGTGTGAGGTGTGGCACCGAGGGAGGAAGGTTTGATGACTTTCGAACATGCTGCTGTGCCTGCGTCGGTGTGAGGGGTGGATGCTCTCATGTACGGGGCGATGATGTCTCAGTCTCAGTCTGGATTTGCATATGACAAGAGGCCTTTTGTTGTTTAGTTAATTGCAAAAGACTCTGTTTGAGAAATGACACCACTGCAATGCATTCCACTGAATGCGTTTGTTGTATTCACAGAGAATACCACATCTTTGCAGATCCTTGTGATCAGTTTTTTTTTCAGGTCATATAGTATCAGAATCATCCTGGAGAGCAGGATTGGAAGACGTGTCATCATTTGAGAGGGATAGTTTAAACTTTTGGTTTTCTAAATCTGGTCGTGCGGTACAGTTATAGACAGTCATTATCATGCATGCAGTAACCACCAGTCAGGATGGTTTTTCTACCAAAACGGTTCCAATTTTAAAACGATCTTGTGCTTCTTCAGCAGAACGTCTTTCCGTTTCTGCTGACTCTAATACCAGTAAACTAACTGCGAATGTTACTGTACGCTAGCCATGCTGTTTTGCTAATGCTCGCTTGTACATAAACCAAAAGATAAAATTTGGTTTTAGCTGTGTGTGTTGTTTTTATTTATGTTCTCTAATCACAGAGCTACTGAGTCAGTATTTTACTGAGATCTTCAGGAAAATACAAACTTTCTTTGGTGCTGCTTTATTTTTCAGCGTGCTGTACCGGTAACTAGACAGCTAGCCATCACTAGTCAACATTTCACAGTCTAAAGAAAGTTCTGGCCCTTTTCCACTTGCAACTCTACAGCAACTCTACACAGTTCGGGTGGTTTTCCATTACAACTGAGAAATGGTGCGTCCCATTTACTCTTGAAGTCAGAACTCGGAGCTGGTATTGACGTCACACCTGAGTGAAAAGCGTTTCAGTTGACCCAGTCGGATAAGTCGGGATTTCAATGTGGCAATGCCCACTTAGCCCCTGTTGGTGGTACCTCTTACAAAAAGGGTTTTAAGCTGTACTTTCCACATGCAAACATCACTTTTATCTTGTCAGGTTTAGAGTTGCAGGCACTACATGTAGCACTGATTTTAGACGCACACTTACAAGTGTGTCTTGCAAAACAAAAATATTGCCACCACAACTTACTGCTGTTGATGGAAAATTGAAAGTCAAAATCGGAGCAAGAAAAAATCTCTGACTTTCTGTGTGGTAAGTCCGACTTTGGGAGGCATTCCAGTTTATTTCTCCCACTCAAAAGTCGGAAGTTCCGACTACTAATGGAACGCACTATAACAGCTCTGGTGAGTGGAGTCAGAGTCCGAAAGAGAGCCAGAAATACAACTAGTGACTCTGCCCCTTTGGGCAATCAATGACCAGCAGGCTTCTGATGTCGCATATTCAGCCCCTCTAGGTACAAATGGAACCCTGCCAAAGTAGGCTCTAAAAAAGGGGCTGGTACCATGGAATCGTTACTGGTGGAAAACCCTTATATCGACTGAAGTCGAGACATTGAGTGGGTCACTCCAAAACTTTAATATTAATTTAAACCTAAATCTGCAAGTAGTATGAATTATTATAGGCTTAGTAGTATCGTACGGCACAGGTGTAGAGGACTCAAATGCAGGACTCAACACAGTGGCATGAAATCAGCAATCCTTTATTACAGTCCAAGGTCGGTTCACAGAAAATCCAATCAGGGCTAAGGGTTCCAAGACAGAGGCTGAATCAAATCCAAAAATACAAGCAAGGTCAAAAATCTCAAAAGAGAGCAAAGTTTAGTTTGAGGGCTGGAACACTTGACACTAGGGACGAAGACGAACTGGCAAAGGGAAGCTGCACAAGGTGAGGTATAAATGCTCTAACAAACAAGGGAGACAATGTGACACAGGTGGATGACATTAGGGTGTGGCAGAGACTGATTAGCAGGGAATCTTAAGAAGTGAAGCTGCCTGAAACGACACAGGAAATTAGTAAACAAAATAAAACAGGAAAACGCAGTACAAAATCGGATACAGCAGTGTAGAGCACTTAACTATCTGCACTACACATGACAAGTAGGGCCTTCTCTCTAGGCCTGAGATCTCTCTAGTTCCATCGAGGAGGAGGAGGATTATCTAACATGGCTTTTTGCTCAGCTGAGGATTTTGAAAAACTGCTCCACAGAATTGAGGGATTTGAAACGAAGCTACGTTGTCTGGAAATTAATTTTGATCTCCACGCTGATTATACATTATTTTACCATTGAATACACACAGGGAACAGCCTCGCAGCCCGGTGTTACATCTGTCTAACCGTTTCACAGAGACTCCCTAGAGGTGCCTGAGCGGAAGAACTCCGCACTCTAATGAAAACTGGCCAGCTTTAAAACGCATGGAATCATCAACCCCAGCCTGTTCTCCGAGGAAGAAAAAACAAAAGAAACTCCGGCACAGAGAAAGCGCTGAACCCAGACCTGCCGCTTCTGCTAAAAGTAAACAAAAGAGGTTTCAGCCAAAAACAAGAGATTTTTCTCCACCTGGAATCCCGCGTAAAAACAGATTCACAGCCCTAAGTTCCCTAAAAGATGACGCAGCCCCCGGGACCAGTCAAAGCCACCAGGAGAAACCCAGCCGCATCAAACGGACACATAACAAAGTAAGAGCCCCCCAAGCAAAGATTGTTATCATACAAGACGGATCAATTAATGGAATTGAGGCTTTTTGTAGCAAGAACACCAGAGTTTATAGCTGCTACAAAAATACAGTGAGAGAAATATCTGAAGAAATCCCAAAAATCTTGGACCAACATCCTGCTTTGGAAAAGCTCGTCATTCACGCTGGATCAGCAGATATTGCGATGAGACAATCAGAGATTCTGAAGAGAGACTTTTCTGATCTCCTACAGAGTCTTGATTGTCATGGTGGAGGTTGAACGAGACCCAAGATGCTGACCCAAAAAAAACAGGGGACAAGTGCTGTGCAGAAAAATCAAAAGGTTTTATTACAAATAATAAATTGGAGCAAAAACAAAATCAAAGTCCTCACAAAAATCCAAGGGGCATGGAATAACCGAGGCAGGCAGTGGTCCTGGGTAGTCAGAGATGTGGTGTTGACAACCGTCTGGCACTGAATGAATGAAAGTTTGGTCCTTAAATACTGAAATGGCTGATGATGATGGAGTCCAGGTGTGCTGACACGCCCCAGGCCCACTGCTCTGCCTGGAGGAAGGGAAGGAGAAAGAGACATTACTGCAGGAGTGAATAATAGCAAAGAAACCAAACCATGACAGTACCCCCCCCCTTAAGAACCGCCACCAGGCGGTGCACCGAGCGCACCAGGATGATCCCGGTAGAAAGACTGCAAAAGGCCAGGGTCCAAAACAAGGCGGCGCGATATCCAAGACCTCTCCTCCGGACCATAGCCCTCCCAGTCAACTAAGAACTGAAGGCCCCGCCCACGACGCCGCACATCCAAAATCCTGTCAACGGTAAAAGCCGGGTGGCCGTCAACAACCCGGGGGGGTGGAGGGGGAATGGCCGGAGGGCTCAATGCGCACGAAGAAACAGGCTTCAGCAACGACACATGAAAAGTGGGGTGGATCTTTAGAGAACGGGGAAGTTTAAGGCGAACAGCTGAGGGATTGATGATCTTATCAACTTCAAATGGACCAATGTAACGAGGAGCTAGTTTACGGGAATCCACCTGGAGAGGCAGGTCTTTGGACGACAACCAAACCCTCTGACCAGGACGATACTCTGGAGTCGCGGCACGGTGTCTATCAGCCAGGCGCTGGTTCCTGGTGGTTGTCCTCAGGAGAGCATCCCGAGCCTGACTCCACACTAGCCGGCAGCGTCGGACATGTTCCTGGATAGAGGGAACTGCCACCTCCACTTCTTGTGCAGGAAAACGTGGAGGCTGGAAACCAAACATGCACATAAATGGCGACATACCGGTAGCCGAGGAGGAGAAGGAGTTGTGTGCATATTCAATCCAGGGGAGATGCTGGGACCAGGATGCAGGATGGCGGGCACAAACACACCTCAGAGCAGTCTCAAGGTTCTGATTGGCACGCTCCGTCTGACCATTGGATTGAGGATGATATCCAGAAGAGAGACTGGCCGATGCCCCCAGAGCCCTGCAGAATGCTCTCCAGACCTGAGAGGAAAACTGAGGACCACGATCAGAGACAATGTCTGCAGGAATTCCATGGAGACGGAATACCTGGTTAACCAACAACTCAGCCGTTTCAAAAGCTGAGGGAAGTTTAGGTAAGGGAATGTAGTGAACACCCTTGGAGAAACGGTCAACTATAGTAAGGATCACTGTGTTACCTTGAGATGGAGGAAGACCGGTAACAAAATCCACTGCTATATGAGACCAAGGACGATGAGGCACAGGAAGTGGATGGAGAGGACCAGCAGGAGGCTGATGTGAAGCCTTGCCCCTGGCACAGAGTGAGCAGGCTGCAACAAATTCACGTGTATCCGTAGAAACAGAGGGCCACCAAAAACGCTGACGGAGGAGCTCCAGAGTCCGATGTGTCCCAGGGTGACAGGCAATTTTCGAACTGTGGACCCACTGCAAAACTCGGGACCTGAGGTGAGTTGGAACAAACAAACAGCCATTAGGGACATTATCAGGTGAAGGGTGTACCTGAAGGGCATCCTGGACCTCTTGTTCCACATCCCATAAAGCAGCACCCAAAAAACAGGATGGATGAAGGATCGTCTCCGGTGGGGAACTTGTGGATTCATCCTCCGACTGGCGTGAGAGGGCATCAGGTTTCACATTTCTGGATCCAGGTCTGTAGGTAAGAGTAAAATTGAACCTGTCAAGAAACAAAGCCCACCTGGCTTGTCGAGGGTTTAACCTTTTGGCTGAACGGAGGTAGGACAGATTTTTGTGGTCGGTCCACACGATGAACGGATGCTCCGCACCCTCCAGCCAGTGACGCCACTCCCCCAGTGCTAGCACGACTGCCAGCAGTTCACGATTTCCAACATCATAGTTGCATTCTGCTGGTGATAAACGACGTGAGAAAAATGCACAGGGGTGTAACTTGTCATCCAGACCTGACCTCTGGGATAAAACTGCTCCAACTCCAGAGTCAGAAGCATCAACTTCGACTATGTACTGTTTGGTCGGATCAGGGTAAGAGAGGATTGGAGCAGTGGTAAATAAAGTCTTAAGCCTAGTGAATACCTTGTCTAACTCTGGAGTCCATTTAAATCTTTGCAGTGTGGATGTGAGTTGAGTGAGTGGTGCAGCCACCTTACTGTAGTCTCTGATGAACCGTCTGTAAAAGTTGGCAAATCCTAGGAACCGCTGGAGCTGCTTCCTGGACTCTGGAACTGGCCATTCCACCACAGCTCTGATCTTGGCAGGATCAGGAACCATCTCATCCTTTTGGATGATGAACCCCAGGAAACTAACAGACTGAGCATGGAAGTTACATTTCTCTGCCTTCACAAAGAGGCCATTTTCTAGAAGCCGTTGGAGGACAAGCCTAACATGCGTCTGGTGTTCCAACAGTTTACAGTGCCTTTAGACCAGTCCAAATGGGGATTATGTGTCTTTAACCAAGGGAGACCGAGGATAAGAGGTGAGTGGGGTGACCGAATAACAAATAGTTGAATCTCTTCTCGATGATTACCTGAGGTCAACATTGTTACTGGTTGAGTCTGATGAGTCACCTGAGCCAAAACGCTACCATTAACTGCATAAATGGTTCTAGTGTCAGAAAGTGGTACTACAGGGATGGAATGCTGGTTTACAATGGATTCATCAATGAAACTTTCATCAGCTCCAGAGTCAACTAAAGGGAAAAAAGGTATAGTAGCTTGACCGACTAACAAATGTGATATTAACTGGGTATGGTGGGTAGAGATAGGAGAATTGGAAACATGACCCATTCGAACTCCTCTTACCTCGAATGGGTCTAATCTTTTGGCCGCATGGGACAGTTGGGCAGGAAATGACCAGGTTGACCACAGTAAATGCAGAGCCTCTGTTGGAATCTCCTCTCTCTTTCAGCAGGAGTGAGCCTGGTTCGCCCCAGCTGCATCGGTTCTTCAATTGAAGCAGAAGATGGAGCTGATGCAAGTGGAACAGGTGCTGATCCCATGGGAGTTGCAGGTAGAAGAGCCGGTCGCCGGGGAAAAGGAGGTGCAGAGCGAGCACCACGTTCACGCCGTCTCTCCCTGAGGCGGTTATCCAGTCTGGTGGCTAACTGCATGAGAGCTTGCAAAGAGCCACATTCATCACGGAGTGCTAGCTCATCACGGATCGAGTCATCAAGGCTCCTCAAAAACACATCCTGGAGAGCGGTCTCCTCCCATCCGCTCTCTGCAGCCAATGTCAAAAATTCAATAGAAAAGTCTGCCACTGACCTGGAGTTTTGCCTTAGCGATAACAGTTGACTGGCAGCTTCTCGACCCCGAACAGGACGATCAAACGCTCTCTTCATCTCTGTGGTGAAGAGGTCATAAGAAGAGCGAAGGGTCGGATTATGATCCCACACCGCAGTTGCCCAGTGGGCGGCACGTCCAGTTAGGAGGCCACATAGGCTACTCTGGCTTGGTCCGTTGTGTAGGTGGTCGGCTGGAGACTGAAAACCAGAGAGCACTGGAGGAGGAAACGACCACATGAGCCAAGTTCACCATCATACCTCTCCGGTGTAGGGATCTGGGGTTCTCGTGGCACGGGGGCAGGAACAACGGCAGCAGCAGCAGCAGGTGGTGGCGCCGTCACAGACGCAGACACTTGACCGGCTACTGCGTCCAGATGCTGTCTTAATACAGACACAGTAGAGCCTAAATTCTGTAGGGAATCCATAATTTGATGGAGTGACTGGGCATGTTGGCCCACCAGCGCACCTTGCGCAGCCAACGCTTGCCTCAGTGCATCTGAGCCAGCAGGGTCTCCTTGGCCAGACGGTTCTGTCATGGTGGAGGTTGAACGAGACCCAAGATGCTGACCCAAAAAAAACAGGGAACAAGTGCTGTGCAGAAAAATCAAAAGGTTTTATTACAAATAATAAATTGGAGCAAAAACAAAATCAAAGTCCTCACAAAAATCCAAGGGGCATGGAATAACCGAGGCAGGCAGTGGTCCTGGGTAGTCAGAGATGTGGTGTTGACAACCGTCTGGCACTGAATGAATGAAAGTTTGGTCCTTAAATACTGAAATGGCTGATGATGATGGAGTCCAGGTGTGCTGACACGCCCCAGGCCCACTGCTCTGCCTGGAGGAAGGGAAGGAGAAAGAGACATTACTGCAGGAGTGAATAATAGCAAAGAAACCAAACCATGACATTGATGGACTTAACGTAAACATCCTCATCAGTGGACCAGTCCCTGAAGGGAATGATGAAAGATTTAGCAGACTCCGCATGCTCCATTTTTTCTTATCAAAATCAGAAAGCAAAACACTTGCTCCCAAAAGCTGACCTTGAGGCGCCCATGGAAATCAGAGAACAAAAACAGCAAGTCATGATGACACCACAGGACCGAACAGATAAACAACCATCAGAGATTAAGTCTTCATCTTCCTGTGAATCAGCCACATCAAATGAGTCTCCATTTAGAAACTTTACAGACAGACTGAACCAGCAAATCAAATTTGGGACACAATTAACACCTAAACTTAGACTACACCAAAAGCCTGGGACTAGTGTCAGTAAGCCTGGGAGCTTCCCCCCAATGATTATTACAGATATCTGATATTTGAGGGAACCGGGCAGTAAATCTACCCCTACTGTCCTCCAGAACTCAAATTGATAACCTGTCAGAAGGTTCAGCTGCCAATCATCACAATACTTAAGTTAGCTTTATTAAACATTAGATCTCTATCCAGGAAGTCTTTTCTTATCAATGACTTAATCATTGAGCATAATTTACACGCCCTTTTTTATCAGAAACTTGGCTAGATGAAAATAACGAAACAATTGCATTAATAGAATCTACTCCTCCAAATAACAATTTCCTAAGCGAGACCAGAAAGCACAGACGAGGTGGAGGTGTAGCCACCATTTTTCACAGCTCAATGAACTTTAAAAAGGTAACTCTGCGCACGTTTGATTCTTTTGAATACCTAGCCACCCAGATAAATGAGCCTAACAAAGCTTTATTTCTAAGTTTATATAAACCACCAAAACTTAACTCTAACTTCTTTAATGATTTCAATGACCTTCTTTCTGTAATATGTATCGACTATGACCAACTAATCATTGTGGGGGATTTTAACATCCATACCGACAACCCCCAAGATAGATAAGCAAAAACATTAGATGAAACTCTCCACAACTTCGGCCTGACCCAGCATGTCAAACAACCAACACACAATACAGGACACACTCTGGACTTAATTATCAGCAAAGGTTTAAATATTTCCAACATCTCGGTAATTAATATTGCATTATCTGACCATTTCTGTATTTCCTTTGAAAGTACCATCTCTGCTAAATTATCCAGCCACAGTTAGACCACTATAAAAAAGCGTTTTCTAGGGGACAGTTCAGTAGAAACCTTTAAACGTATTTACCCTTCCACCACATTCCCTTCATCTCCCAACTCAAACTCAGTAAATAAGTTGGTAGATAATTTCCTTGCGAAAATCTCAGACATCATGGATTCCATTGCTCCAACTAAAGTGAAAGTAGTCTCAGGTAGAAAAAAGTCTCCGTGGACAAGTAATCCACTGGTACGTAGTGAAAAAAGAGAGTGTTGATGAGCCGAGACAAAATGGCGGAAAACTCGACTCCAGGTTCACTGTGAGATCTACAAAGAGAGACTGAATAGATATCAGCTAACTATAAAAGATGCTAGGGAATCGTTCTTTTCTGAAATCATCAACAGAAACATTAATAATGCATGGACTCTATTTGCAACAGTGGAAAGACTAACTAATCCTTTAGTGACAGTAGCCCCTGAACTAAACTCTACCAGGGCCTGCAATGAATTTGCCAGCTTTTTCACTGAAAAGATCCTAACAATTAGACGATCAATCTGTACCTCAATATCGAACCCACAACCAGTGCCATCCCCAATCAACAACAATGTAGAGAAAATGTCTGAATTCCACAAATTAAACCAGAACAGCCTTGAAAAAATCATTATTCAATTAAGTACCTCCTCCTGCTGTCTTGATATCCTACCCACAGCTTTTCTAAAGAAGGTTCTTCCTGTTATTGGGTCTGATCTTGTTCAAATAGTGAATCATCCCTCCTGTCAGGTGTCTTCCCTCAGGCTTTAAAAACAGCAGTTATTAAACCACTGCTAAAGAAGAAAAATCTGGACAACACGTTAATGCAGAACTACAGGCCAATCTCTAATCTTCCATTCATCAGTAAGACTATTGAAACAGCTGTGTTTCAGCAGTTAAACAGCTTCCTAACAATGACAAACCGTTTTGATGTTTTTCAGTCTGGTTTTCGTGCTCACCACAGCACTGAGACTGCCCTCGTCAAAGTATTCAATGACATCCGCATAAATACAGACTGTGGTTGAACCACAGTGCAGGTTCTGTTGGACCTCAGTGCAGCATTTGACACTGTTGATCATGAAATTTTATTGGAACGACTGGAGAGCTGGGTCGGACTCTCTGGTACAGTACTTGGCTGGTTCGAGTCTTACCTAAAGAACAGGGACTTCTATGTTTCAATAGGAAACTTTTCATCAGAACGAACAGAAATCGTATGTGGGGTGCCCCAGGGCTCCATCCTGGGGCCCCTCTTATTTAATATCTACATGCTCCCACTAGGCAAGATTATAGCAACCAATAACATTAGCTACCATAACTACGCGGATGATACTCAGCTCTACATTACAATGTCACCAGGTGACTTTGAACCCATCCAAACCCTAAATCAATGCATCGACCACATAAATGGATGGATGTGTCAGAACTTTCTCCAGCTGAATAGAAACAAAACTCAAGTAATTATTTTTGGACCCAAGGAGGAACGATCAAGAGTCAGCACACAGCTTCAGTTAATACAGCTAGAAACTTCTGATCAGGCTCAAAACCTAGGTGTAGTAATGGAGTCAGACCTGAACCTCCAGGGTCACATAAAGGCAATCACAAGGTCAGCCTTCTATCACCTGAAGAACATTTCTAGTATTAAACGACTGATGTCGCAACAGGACTTAGAAAAACTCATCCATGCGTTTATCTTTAGTCGGATTGATTACTGCAACACCATCTTCACAGGTCTGCCTAAAAAGTTAATCAGACAGCTGCAGCTGATCCAGAACGCTGCTGCTCGCGTCCTCCCTAGAACCAGGAAAGTAGAGCACATCACCCCAGTTCTAAAGTCCTTACACTGGCTCCCTGTAGCTCAGAGAATAGACTTCAAAATACTCCAACTAGTTTATAAATCATTACATGGCTTAGCACCAAAATATGTTGAAGAATTGTTGTCACAGTACCAACCACCAAGACCACTCAGGTCCTCCAACTCTAGCCTACTAAACATCCCTAGAATCAGAACTAAACATGGAGAAGCAGCTTTCAGTTTCTATGCTCCCCTTATCTGGAACAGACTTCCTAACGACTGCAGAGCTGCTGAAACTCTGAACTGCTTTAAATCGAGACTTAAAACCTGTTTAGAATTGGCTTCGATTAAATGATTGATGTCATATGTATGAAATGTGTTCATACTCTCTTGCTTTTTTTGATTTGTGTATCATGTGTAATGTGTTTTTCTTTTACTTTTATTTTCCAATGTTATATTCCATGTGTTTTTTGTTTTTTTTTAAATCACCAAATCATGTAAAGCACCTTGAATTACCCTGCTGTTGAAAGTGTGCTATACAAATAAAATTGCCGTGCCTTCTGACGCCACAGTGACCCAATCTCGAAACACCAATGGCACCAACAAATCCTGCACCAGTTCGTAAAATCTTAAACCTTAGTAATGGGGCAGTAGGATGATGCAAACCTACAAGTTGACCTCTATGAGGCCCCATTAGCTGCTGGTAAGGCTGTCTAATTCATCGATCAGAAATCCTTTCTTTCTATCAGATGCTCCTGCGACTGCCTGAAGCACTGCCCCTCCACTGGTGATGCCCCCATTTTCCCCATCTGGTGCTCATTCCTGACATTTTACAAACTGATTGTAAAAAGATTACATCCAAATCTGGGTGTTTGATGTTTGTTTAGTTTTTTTAAAGGAGTGCACATCCAACCTGCACACAGTGACCATTTCATTCTGTTTTAACTCGACCAACAGTCCTTTTTGTGACTAGTAGGGAAAGCAATAACAATATCACAGTGGAAGATTATGAAGGCAAAGCAAAAAAGGCTTGAAAAATAACTTCGTTTTCCATTCACCTTTGTAAGAGCGAATAATACTTCATGCGGAAAGAATGCAGCAACAGAAGTAGTTTTAAAAGAAAATGTTTCAGAAACCCGAAGCCTCTTCATGCAGTAGGGTGTTTGATACTGAGTGCCTCTCATGGAGGCTGAGCTCTTTAATGGCCTGGTAGGTGTACTAAACAGGCTGCTGGTTGGTTTCCCGGCTGGTTGACTGTTTGACTGGCTGTCTGAGTGGGCAGCTGGCTCCTTGCCTGCCTTCTTGGTTTACTGGCTGACTGATTGGCCCAGTGCCTGGTTGGCAAGCTCACCAGCCTCAGTCGTATCCCAAGCCAAGCCCCTGCGCCCCTCCAGATCTTAATTGGGTTAAGTTTGTCCGCCACAGATAACACTTCCTCTTTCTTCGGAGAGTATGGAAACAAAAAAAATGGCCTGGCAATAATAACGCTCTTTAACGGGGCTCTTTTCTGCTTTAGGTGGAGGAAAATTAGGATAAAGGGGTTGGGCTCCCTGCAGAGGGACAGTGTCAGGGGAAGTGTGGCATTGTTCAGAGCTAAGCACTCAATGAGAATCGAGCGAACGAAGAAAGAAAAGGGAGCGAAGGAAAGTAGATTTGGTTTTCGTTGTAGGGCTGTCACATTGCCACAGTTTCTTTTTAACAACTTCTCACGACAGAGACACACACACAACCCTGAGAGACGCTGCACACACCCAGGAATACAAATGTGTCATTGTGTGTGTGTGCACATGGTTTTTAGAGGCACAATTTTCCACATTTCTGTTCAAAACTTACACAAAGAAAAGGTTATTTTCTGCAACTGAGCCAGGAAATTTAAAGCAATAATAACAGCTTTCAGTTAAACTGAACAAAGGTGTGTGGCGCTATGACCACCTCAGGCTGAGCAAGGCTGCCTCATGGTGGTCAAAATGATATTTGCTATTAAAAATGATAGCCACAAAGCCAAATAACTCATATTTCCTCAGTTTTCTTTTATCGCTAAAGCTGGGATTATCAACGTTTTGGTTCCTGTGTTCAGTCATTTTAACTTACTAGTTTCCAAGCTGTGGCCTGTGGACCATCAGCACAGACCTTCAGAAGATGGAGACTTTTTATTTAAATTTTATAACAAGATATTTAATGACAAATTAAAAATCTTAAAAAAAAGAGTAAATGTTAGGACTACAAATCCAAACTTTTACTTAAATCAGACTTGAACTTAAACTCGGCCAAAATACACTAGCCCTTTTTAAAGAAAGAGAGACACATATCCTGTTCTTGCAGAAATGCTCATTTCTCACAGTCTCTAACAACTGAATCACACATCTAACCATCAAATTCGCAACATCTAGGTCACCTCTAGCTCTGCATTGCTGTAGGTTAGGAATCTATACCTTTACATTTTGTCCTCAGGGCTAAATTATCACATGGCCATTTATAATTATCTTTCAATCTTTTAATATTTATTAGTATTTATCTTTTTAATATGTAATTCACCATCCACAAAAATGCTAAAGTTTTATGTTACTTTGGAAATTGACAAAATGTAATATGCAAATGTAACCCTAAATCAGCATTTAAAACCTTTGTTCTAAAGTCTAAATTGTGCAGATGCTTAAATTTAAGGAAAAACAAACAACATAATGAACAAAACAAAGGGCAGTAAGTAAATATTTTATTAAACTTCTTAATGAACAGAACAGGAAGGGCTTTTATTTTGGTATTTTGAGCAGGAAGTGTCCTTGTTGGAGGTAAATTATGTGTATTTTGTTTCTTAAATGATCTAAAGTTGTTAAATACATCTTACAAGCTACAGCTAACATGAACAGGTTGTTATGCACCGTTGATGTCCTGTAATAATCCACCAACATCACTGGCTAACAATTCACATTAACAGTCTGTAACTCACACATCGACTACCTTTCACTCTTCATTACATGAGATAAAAACTGTTACAGAGACTTGAGTCTCAGATTGCAAGTTCAAGTCAAGTCTCAGGTCTTTAGGGCACAAGTCTGAGTAGAGTCTGAAGTCTTTTATTTTTGCGACCTCAGTGTAACCAAGGGGCAAACTCCTCCGGCTAAATGTGAAGCAGTTGCGGAAGTGACACAAATTGCAGTTCCCCCCTCTTCCTCTAGGGGCTGGCTCCAGAAAGGACCAAGTTCCCATTGACTCCCATGTTAAAAATGCCAACTTCACTGCAAAATTAAACATGTTTACAGCCAGGTTCAACGACCATTTTAGGTTTAATAGGTGAACTTTACCGTCATGACAACTGAGGGGGGGGCGACTTTTTTTTTATAACTCATCCTTTTAGATGTAATTTAAGCTTGAAATTATGAATATTATGGGATGTGTCCTTTTGTTTGACAGGTTTCAGATGAGCACTGGAGGCTAGCAGCTTGCAAACCCTGATCACCCCCCTTGCTCCAGGGAAGGCCGTAGCCTCAGCCTTACGTTAAACGTCTTCGCCATTTTGTTCCTTTGAACTTGACCATCAGTTACATCCGCAATGTTTATTCATGTTCGGATGTTAATCATGCACTTATTGAACAAAGACGGCTAGCTGTGGTAATGATTCCACTTGCAACAGACCGTCCAAGAATTCTCTGCTCCATTTTTTTCGGTAAGTAAAATTATATTTCTGCTTTGCATTTAAGATTACGCTGCTTGGTCAAAAATGGGTTGAAATTATCATGTTTCTTCTGTATTTTACATATTGATTATTAAAACTTGTTTGGATTAAAATTCACATAGTTTTAGTGAAAGTTATGGACCAAACAAGGCTTCATGATTTTATTTGACAAAACTATTTAATCTGTTGGAGGTCATCCTGTTGTGATCCTTGGGTGTTTCTGTTTTGATAATTTCCTTGTAGCTTATGTTTTAAAGGTCCAGCCATATAATTAATTTATTTCCTCTGTGTAAATTGGCCTCCTTCCCTTTGTCTCCCTATTTGCTCTCCTCTACTGCTGTTCCACATTCTCCTGATTAGCTCAACTGATTCCATGGTCATTTTCCACTCTTCCCTCATTTATAAGCTCCCTGACTTTCATTGCTCATTACTGGTTCTAGTCCCTAGTCTTGTTCTCCTCAGGCTACTGTCTTCATTTTGGACCTTCTACAAATTCACAAATTATGACACGTCCTCCTTCTTCATTATTCCATCACTTTTGTTTAATGCACCAGTACCACTGGCAGTGAATCAGCTCCACAGCACAATACTAAACACCACCATGCTTGACAGTAGGTATAGTGGTCTTAGGTCTCAAAGTTCCATCAGGGGTGTGTTGCTCTAGGGATATGATTCTTGCTTTGGGTACAAAAAATGAAGGTCTATTGCTAAGCCTGTTGATACAAACCACTTGAAAATATTAGTCTAAAAGCACTTGGGTTGAGAACTTGTCAGAGATTTCAGATGTGTCAAGTCTCATTTTCTTGAATAAAATCATTCCAAACTCAACAGCAAGAACTTCTCTGATCCTGTTGCATTCCTTCTACACAGTGCACTCAAAAACCAATATTTCCTCTGCAAAATCCTTGGCAGGCGGGTCAAGCTGGAAATGAACAAAGCCTTGAAACAAACATTAAAATGATGTTGATCTTTTTTCTCCGTCTCGACGCTGAATATTTATTGATAGTAGGCTGCGGGCTAAACTCTCTCTCATTTTCACCTTTAGACACACAACCAGCAGTGAGCACACAATCAGATTGTTTTTTGTATTATTCATGCATGTTCATTGTACACCAGCCCATGCATTAAATTGAAATTCAAACTAGATTGGTATAATACAGAAGACTACCGTGCATCTGCTGAATGGGAATCTGCAGAAGCACGAACTTCTCACTGTTGGACTGCTGCTCCAGGTCACATTAACTGCAGATAAAGGATGTGGCTTCATGTTTGCATTTTAATCGGCCACATATCCACTTGTTGCAAATGAAAGAAGACAATATAAAGTGTTAAAGCCTGAGACTTGAGAGCAGCAGAGGACAGGCAGAGAGAGACATGAGGCAACAGAGGGATTAAGGCAGGCAGGGAGAGAGAGTGTGCTTTAGGCTACATAAATATAACATGAACTGTGTTCGCAGGTGGCAGGTGGGGAAGCAGCACAATGCAGAGGAGCCATGTTCAGGAGGACTTTGTTCAGTTGTGGAGAATAGACTTTCATTGGCTCTTCACCTCAGGAATACCAGGCTTTGATAGCTGGGAGACAGAGAGAGGACTGATGTAGAAACAGCTCGCAGCATTCTCTGACCCGGACTCTGCACTCTTGGCCTCTCAGTCATATTTTTGTTGTAGATGTTCACACCTTGCGTTGTGTTTTCATCCATCTATCTCCAAGTGAGCAGGGAAAATCAAGAGTCTTCTGCATCAAATTGCGTCTGGAGGAAGGATGACGTTTAAAAAACGTGTAAATCTTAACCTGATTCGGATATTCTGAAGGTTAAATATTTATTTAAAGGTTTTCCCCTCAAGTCAGTTAAAAAATATTCACTTTACATTATTTATTAATTAAATGAAAGACCTGCAATTCTGTTTTGATTTATCTTAATTTGTTTCTAAAGTTAAAAACTCAGATCAGGGTCCATTTAGCTTTTTTCAACTCTAAGCCTGTGTTAATAGTGCTAATTTATCACAGCTTGTCATTCTTTTGAACATAACAAACTAAAAACATAACAGCAGAAGTGTGTGTGTATATATATATATCTTTAACCCATTTGGCTAGCTTCTCTAAGAATTTATTTATTAGTTTAATAGAGAATACATAAACAAGTATTGATTTTTTTTTTTTTACAATAGATATCACCTTCTTTTAAACGTGTTTAGCAGTGAAATAAAAAAAAAGTATGTCACCTGAGTCATTAGCAATAGTTTGCCTTTACAGGTGAGCATACAGGTGTGTTAACACAATGCCGGGATGGAAAGACATCAGCAATGACCTTAATTCAATTCAATTCAATTCAGTTTATTTATATAGCGCCAATTCACAACAGATGTCATCTCAAGGCACTTAACAAGAAGTCATTTCAATACAATTATACAAACATTCCAATCAGTTAAAAAGTTTCCTATTTAAGGAATCCCAGCAGATTGCGTCAGTCATTGGCGTGAGGTTGGGCAGACTTTCCAACCACAGCAATCCTTCAGCAATCCCTCATACTGAGCAAGCATGTAGCAACAGTGGAGAGGAAAAACTCCCCTTTAACAGGAAGAAACCTCCAACAGAACCAGGCTCAGTAGGAGCGGCCATCTGCCACGACCGTCTGGGGGTTTGAGAAGACAGAGCAGAAACACAGAAGGAACAGAAGATCTGATATAAGAGAACTTTCTATGTTACAGAAAGTAAAAAGCTGATAACAGGACACAGTGAATGTTCAGTTACTGGGAGGATCATCCCAGTCGATGCCCCCCGTCCAACAGGGCATTGCAGCCAAGCAGGATACCAGACCAGGTGTAGCTTCGATGGGGAGAAAAACACTGAGAGAAAACAAAGTTAACAGTCGAAATAACAGAATGTACTGTAATACAACTGGAGAGTCGTAGGAGAAAAGGAACTAGCAGAGTGAAGAAAATTGGTAAGTCTGTCCTCCAGCAGTCTAAGCCTATAGCAGCATAACTACAGAGATAGCTCAGGATGACCTTAGCCACTCTAACTATAAGCTTTATCAAAAAAGAAAGTTTTAAGCCTGGCCTTAAAAGTAAACAGAGTGTCTGCCTCACGGACTAAAGCTGGGAGCTGGTTCCACAGGAGAGGAGCCTGATAACTAAAAGATCTGCCTCCCATTCTACTTTTAGAAATCCTAGGAACTACAAGTAAACCTGCAGTCTGAGAGCAAAGTGCTCTGTTGGGAACATATGGACCAATTAGATCTCTGATGTATGATGGAGCTTGATTATTAAGGGCTTTGTATGTAAGAAGAAGGATCTTAAATTCTATTCTGGATTTAACAGGGAGCCAATGAAGGGAAGCTAAAACAGGAGAAATGTGATCTGTCTTTTTAATATTCATCAGAACTCTTGCTGCCGCATTTTTGATTCAACTGAAGGCTTTTAATGGCATTTTGTGGACTTCCTGATAGTAAAGAATTACAGTAGTCCAGCCTTGAGGTAACAAATGCATGGACTAGTTTCTCAGCATCACTCCTGGACAAGATGTTTCTAATTTTAGCAATATTCCGGAGGTGAAAGAAAGAAATCCTAGAAACCTGTTTAATATGGGATTTAAATGTCAAGTCTTGGTCAAAAATAACGCCGAGGTTCTTTACGTTATTACTGGGGGCCAATTTAATGCCATCCAGATGAAGTGATTGACTAATCAGTTTCTGTTTAAGAACTTCTGGTCCAAAGACAGCAACTTCTGTCTTGTCAGAATTTAAAAGCAAAAAGTTTAGGGTCATCCATGTTTTTATGTCTTCCAGACATGCCTGTAATCTACCTAACTGACTGGGTTCATCAGGATTTATGGATAAATATAGTTGTGTATCATTAGAGAAGCAACAGTTTAATCCATCCATCTGTCTGTCACCATAAAAGTTTACTATAGGGTCCAATCAGATTTCAGCTAGGGCCGGAGCTACGCAACTGTACTTCTGGTTTCTGGATCCCATGTTCTTATTTTTGTGTTGAGAACTCAGAAATGTATTGTTTATTTGTAGTTTTTAAAAGTATTCATCGTGTCTACGAGTTTCTGTTCATTTGTGTAAGCTTTCCGTCCTAAAAATCTCTTTAAAAAAACGATTTAATTGCACATTTTTGTTTAAATTTTAGAGAAGCTGGACACAATACAAATCTTGAACCATGCTAGAGAACATAATACTGCTTCACTCTTTTATCTATTTGAGAAGTTTCTGAACAGGCGGCGGACGGTGCTTCTTGCAATTAACAAGACTCTGCGCATACATTCAAGCTTATATTTATTCAGAAATCTGAATGAAACTTTATTTTTAAACTTTAAATGTTTTCTTCAAGAAATAACTTATGCTTGTTTGAAGTTTAACATAACAGCAGCTAGAAATTGCACCTCACTGAATAAACCAGTCTAGTGCTGCCACGACGTCGACAATTTTGCTTGTCGACAAATGTAGTAATCAACGTCATTGTTTAATTTTTAAGCTTAGTTTTTCTCTTGAAGTTGTCGCTGTACCTTTCGCTGCTTTGTCTGCCTTTTTGCCCCTGACGCACATGCGCAGCAGTGGAAATAGGGGTCAGCCGTGGCATCGCCGGAAAAGCCTAAAAAGCAGTATCACAGCGAGCCGACAACAGAGGGTTTTATAAGAAATAGAGGGAAGCATGTGTAATACACAATTCACAAGGTAGAACCTGCTTTCCATAGCAGTACAACGGTGATGCTTTTGCATCTTAAAATGAAGCCCGTTGTGGATGACTAAGAGGGACAGTTGGCTCTGTAAGCTAATTAGCTCGTTAGCTGCTAACACTTGCACGAACGGTAGGGTGATGTTCTCTTTACCCCGGACATGTCGGCTTCTCACCTTCTGTCTGGGGAGTCCGGGGGGCATTCATGGATTGATGAAAATGTTTGGGTTTTTATTGTTTTTCAGGGGTCTGATCTTTATACTTAAATTGACTAATGCAATGCATAGAATGTCAAACCCCCAGACGGTCGTGGCAGATGGCCGCTCCTACTGACCCTGGTTCTGTTGGAGGTTTCTTCCTGTTAAAGGGGAGTTTTTCCTCTCCACCGTCGCTACATGCTTGCTCAGTATGAGGGATTGCTGCAGGATTGCTGTGGTTGGAAAGTCTGCATCAACCTCACGCCAATGACTGACGTAATCTGCTGGGATTCATTAAATAGGAAACTTTTTAACTAATTGGAATGTTTTTATAAATGTATTGAAATGGCTTGGATGCCTTGAGATGACATCTGTTGTGAATCAGCGCTATATAAATAAACTGAATTGAAATGTGACAGCCTCTCATGTAACGTCCTCCCCCGGCCCGAGCTGCTGCCTAGTGGCTGGTTCTGATGCTGCTGCTGCTGTTGGTATCGCGACAAATGTGTGGCGGAGCGCAACGTTCACATAGCTGGCTTATTTGTTTCTGTGTACGGCAAGATCCCTTGGTCACATGGACACAAAAACTATAAAAAGGCTGAGCAAAGTGAGAGTTTATCTATTAAATGAAAAAGTAAAGACTGGAGTTGCCCTTTTTGGAGATCTTTGTCAGACTGCTGCTTATTTTTTTAATTATAACATTAAAAGTGAAATACTTATTTTCTCAGAATGTAATTTTTGGATTGACTTTTTACATTTTAGAAAGCTGTTGGCCGGAAGGATCTTCTGTGGAAGTCTGTATTACAGTGGCTTTGATGAAGCTTCTGACTGAAGATGTTTTGTATTACTTGTATCGATAGCTATAACATTAACGGTAGTGATGGTAATTTCATTACTCTTAGCACACGTCATGTGTCTGCTGTAACACAGATGTTTTTTTAAATAAATAATTCATAAATTGTGTTGAATGAGCTATCATCTTTATTGTCAGTATTTTAGCACATAACACTTAGAGAAGCTAAAAGAAAGCTAGAAGCTAATGATTGTTATATTAGAGCAGGTGCGTGCTGCTGCAAAAAGATACAATTCACACGTGATTAGTTGACTAATTGGCAAAATAATCGGTGATTAATCGCTTATCAAAACATTCATTTGTGGCATCCCTAAACCAGTCTTCAGTAAGAAGCAGCTTTCATTTAATATGAAGGTGTAGGATCAGTGAGATCTTCATGGAATCACCTCTGGGTTCTTGTTTTCTGTCTCGCTGCTGTTAAGGTATGAAATCTTTGAGCCAAATCCCCGTTTTGGAGCCGTAAAGCTACATCTGCTGCTGGTTTATTCCATTGATGTCCTGTTTGTATCAATTCCCGCTGCATGTCTGTTGGCGGACTTATTCAGAAGCTGCTGCTTGATGTTCTCTTGTTGTGTGCATTAAAAAGCCAAATCTGTGCGGAGATGACAGAGGGTGTAATCGCTGGCTATGTGATTCAACAATAAGACCCTTAGAAGCCATTCAGAGTGGGGCCTGTCCTTGACCCTTAAGGAGCTTGTAATGTGGGTTTTTTTCCCCTGCTCTTTGTATTTACAGGCACAAACGAGGAGGGGCGCCGGAGGTTGAGGGAGGACCGACCACTGAGGGAGGGTTTTTGGCCCCTCCATACCACTGGCAGCACACAGGGGAAACCTCATATACGCACACACACATACACAACAAGACATGCACGCATGGGTCTCCTGGCGCGGACTCATTTCATTTGGAGGGAAGGGTGACGGTTTGAGGGTGAGACAAGGGAGGGGATGGAGAGAGAAAAATAACTCCCCCCTCCTCCCACCTTCGGGAACTCCAGCAGGGGGTCGATCTTAAAGGCTTCTCTGTCTCTCCGCGGGGGGACGCGGTGCGGTAGGGGGGCAGGGAGGCTCAATCTGCGGCCCCGCTGGTCAGCACTGGGAGCTCCACGTTGCTCGGCTATCCATGACAACCAGAGCGAGAGACGGGAGAGGGAAAGTCAGGGAACATGGAAAAGCTCAGCTGCGGTCAGAGAGCGCTCGGTTGGAGCAGAGAGACGAGAACAAAGCACCCAGTGATTTTCATTTCTCCCTCTTTGTTTGCTTTATATTGTCCACAGACGTGTCCCCTCTTTGCTTTACTGGGAATAAAGGAGCATCAAAGGAAACGCAGGCACACACAGCCATGTAGACATAAATGCACACACATGTGTGGCTAATTGAATTATGTGTATACAGTGAGTCAGATGCTTTCTGTTCACTGTGGCTTTGGTGTGAAAGCTGCTCTCAGAAGGGGCACAGCACTCCTAAAGCTGCAGAGCAAAGGCCAGCGGAGGACGCAGGGAGGTTTTTTTTTTAAAAGGAAAATCTCAACAGATTTTAAATCTCTTAGGTTATGTGCCTGTTGCACAAAGTGCCATGCTCGTCTGCGCTCGTCGCTGAATTGTGAGTTTGCACGGTCCTTATCTAAAGAACAGAAAATCAACATTAAGGACTGAAACTATGTGAGTTTATGTAAAGTTTTAAACCTCGTCCATCCATCCATCCATCCATCCATCCATCCATCCATCCTCTTGCACTCGGTGTATAAAAATTTTTTGTCAGTTGCTTGAAGTCATGGCATGAAACTTTCTGGAAGGCGGAGGCCAATAAAGATTTAATCCATTTTCTCTCTACAAGGCGTATTCAAACTAAAGTCACCACCTGGATTTTACAAAGCCATCGGGTAAGCTCCTCTCATTGGATGTTTGCCTCGGTGTTGTCCTGTGACGCTCGTCCGTCTTGGTAGTTGTGTCCTTGGGCGAGATGCTTCACCCGCCTTGCCTGCTGGGTGGTGGTCAGACAATGGATACAAGCCTGTGGGGGAAGTAGGAGGACATCAAGAGTGATTCAAAAAACATGAGTCCTCATTCTCACACATGGATTGGACATCACAGAGTCCAGACCTTCACCCGGTTTAGAGTCTTTGGGGTGTGCTGGAGAAGAGTTTGCACTATGTTCCAACTCTCCAATTGTCTCTACAAGATATTGGCAAAAAAATAACTCAACACAACTCTGGACAGATACAGATGTTGTGACATTGCAGAAGCTTATAGAAACGATCCAATGGAACAACATGTTAACCAGGTGGTTTGGGATCGTGTTGATGAGCCTGTTTGAGCTGAACTTCAGCTGTTGGACGGATGCATGGTCACGAGTCAACTATTTCATGGTAAACTCGATGACAGTGAGGTGTCCAGCTCCTGTGGTTTCAAAACAAGCCCACATCACCATCCCTCCGCCACCATGCCTGACAGTGTTTTTGCTGATATACTGTGTATACTGTGTTATCCAAAGGAAAATGTTGCAGAAGCCCTGTGGTTCATTCAGACGCAGCTTTAAAAGTCTATGACGTTGCTATAATCTTTCTAGAAAGACGAGGTTCACTCTTTCAAGTCATACTTCTTTTAGTCTTTTTTTGTTGTTTTTACTTTAAGCTGGTAACTTAGACCAGTGGTTCCCAAACTTTCCAGCTTCTTACCCCCCCCCCCCCCCAAAAAAACAAAAATGTAAGAGTTGTGACCCCGACTCTTGGTTGAGCTGGCAAGCAATTCTACAGAGTCAGTTAGAAAATAAGCATCATAAGTCACTATTTTGGCCAATATGTAGCTTTCATTTAGTCAAGTCCTGCTCCTTTATCTTTTACACTATTTATAAAAGGCATATGTTTTCTCATTGCCATTTTTGGTACGTATCTTGTTCCCTCAAGAGGAACTCAAGACCCCACACTTGCATATCTGTGACTGCAAGTAGGGTCCCGACCCCAACTTTGGGAACTACTGACTTAGAACCACCAGAGTGTGAGATAGTAATTTTTTTTTTAGCTGATCCTGTGAGTCCAAGTCCACTTTCTCCCTTATTCCAAGCCCTTTGCAGTTGCGCCGTTTGGCCACAGCTCGCCGCTGTTGCATAACTCTCCTCCCCTGCCTCTCATCTCTCCCTCCCTCTGCCCATCCTGCCTCTCTCTCTCTCTCTCTCCTGCCTCTCTGCCTCAGCCAACCCGGGCTGTGCCGAGCTGCTCCCTGCGGGATCAGAGCGCTCCCCCGCCGGGACCCTTCTCTCACATCCCCCTGCTGGGACGCGGCTACATTTCCAGCCAAGCACTGCCTGCCTTGGCTTTATTATGTGTGTCTGCGCCGCAGCCCCGCCAGCAGAGGCAGGCAGAGGAGGAGGAGGGAGGCTGGTAGCCAGAGTCAGGACAAAGAAAAAGCAGGGAGACAGAGGCTAGCGCAGGGTTAGACCGCTCCAAACATCAGGCTGCCGTTTATTAGGAAATATTAAAACAGAAAGCGTGGGCTGTAAAAGCGACTTTGCCCTCGGGGCGGAGAGACAGGAGGAGGGGAGGAAGGAGCGCACTGTCCATGCCACCAGATCCACACCACCTAGAGTAGAATTAACGGACGGAACACAGGAGGCTGCCCGGTTCGGCTCCTGGAGGGGGCGGGGGGGAAAGAGAACCAGAACCGACTGAAACATTGACACTAAACTAAAGAAGCTCAGAGGAAGAAGAGAGGAGCGCAGGGAGGAAGAAGGCGCGTTTCAATCGATAGAAATTATTGTTTTTTTTTAAATATCCCCGAAAAACAAACAACAACAAAACAACAACAAAAACCCCACGACCTGCGGGGACTGTCGCGTGGCTGTCACTTCTCTCCTATCACAGCGCGTGGAGGTCCTGTCCAGGTGTTTGCTTTTTTTTTTTTTTTTCGGTGCCGCGCGAGTGGGTGGCAGCTCGCGCACAGGTCCGTCCGCGAGCGCTGGAAGAGGTCGGAGAAAGCGGAAAGCGTGCGGCTGCGAAGAGAAGAAACACCCGAAACAAATCAAGGTTGTCGGGAGTCGCGGCGAAAACGAGGAAGTTGTGTCCGCTTCTCCCGCAGGTTTTCCATCGAACACAGCGGCAACTGACGCTCCCTCATCCCCGCTTGGTCGGGCTGCTTGTAGCCGGACTGACGGCGGTGACCGGAGCTGCCGCATTGCAACAGGCGAAGAGGTGGTGGAGGTGAAGAAGAAGAAGAAGAAGAAGAAGAAGAGGGAGGGAGGAAGGAAGAGGAAAGGACAGCCCGGCTGCTCCGACGCCTGCATGGGAAGCTGAAAACAGGAGCGGAACGAGAGCACTTAAGAGAAAATCAAGATTTCAGAGAGCAAAGCGGAGATGTCCAGACGGAAACAGGCCAAACCGCGCTCTGTTAAAGGTAAGAAAGTGCTGGTTTGGGAGCGGAACGGGAGTTCTGCCTGCCGCTGCAGCGTTATATGCTTCTTAATTTAATTCAAGTTGATTTCTCCCCAAAGGGGCTGGTAAGCAGCAGGCTGAGGGAAGCTCTACAGCTGCTTGGCTCAAAACCTGAAGTTTATCCTCGTTTTACTTGGTCAGATCGTGCAAATATAAATGAGAAGCTGCTAGTTTTGTCCCTTCCGCGTACTTGACTGAGTGGAAATTATTTTTTTTTTAATTAGCTGACACGCGTGGATCATTGTTCTGACAGCGTGGGCTGTTTTTATTTTTATTTTTTTTACACCTAACTTGTTGTGGTTCACTGAATGAGCTTTTCTGGCTGCACGGTTTTATAGTAAATGTCCGAATTAGCGCGCAAATCCCAATTTTCATTTTATATTCCTAAAAGTGTATTATTGTGGATGTTATTAGAATATATAAAATCGCATTTTAGCAGTTGGAAGTTTTTGCATCTTTAAAGAAAAAAAAAAATCAAATCATTGCTATTTTTCACTTGCGTGACACTTGGGTTCATTTTTATTACATAAAACTGAAATTGATTGTTTCAGTAAAAAAAAAAAAAAAAAAAGTTGTATTGCTGCTAAATGGGGTGTGAGTTTTTCCGCCATCATAAAGTGGTGTTCATTGCAGTGCATGGCTGAGTGGGCATCATGCAGGGGCGGGGTAGAGGGGGGGGGGGGGGCATGTGGTGTCCTTGGCCTCCCTGTTTCCTTTATGGGACCCAGATGGGCAGCGGGACTGCTTGACCATGTGGTCACCAACCCCCCCTCTGTTTCCTAAAACCATCCAGGCTTTTTTCCTTTTGCTTTTTCCCGTGGGTGTCCATAAAGCCTTCCTGGCATTAATTATAACTCAGGGTTGCTGGACCATTTTTGCGATGTTTGGTGGCTTTCAGCCTCTGCTTTGACGCAGGACGGCATTCTTTCAGTCCGCATCAGAGGGGGCGGCTGCATGTGTTGTGCAGGAATCTCTGACAGAATGTGTTAATGCGCTCCCTCGGGGATCCGTTTGTGGTTTTTATGTCTTTCTACAGCAGGCCGCGTGTGAAGGAAAACAGTCTAAAACTGTTGCTTTTCAGCTCTGGTATAGGGAAGAAGATGTGATCGGCACTTTCCACAGCCGCCTCAGGAATCTGGGCAGCTAACCCGGGCTCATCCTGAAGCGGATTCCTGCAGCACAGATATCTGTTTCTGGTCTAAACATGCAGAACATTATCCACATCCTATAACTCTGTGTCTATATGCTAACTCAGAAGGCTAAAACTTAAAGAGTCTCCAACAGAGATTAAACGTGGATCTAGATTTAAAAGATCATTATTGCAACACCACAGAAATGGCCTACTCAAGATTGCATGGGTTAATGCAATCTTGAGTAGGCCATTTCTGTGGTAAACGGGTTAGTTTAGCTGGTGAGAAGACGATGCCCCGTTTGGGTGTAAATTGTGACTTGCTGTAACAGTTTTTGAGACAACCTCCGGCTCAGATCTGGAGTATCTGCAGAGCCTCCTGTATTTCTCTCTGATTGGAATGTGAAAGATGGGATCAAGATGGTTTTTAGGATCCTATCCGGATCAGTGGACCCGTCTGTGTGTGTCTGTGTTTGCCTGAGCTCATGTTTTTGGAAGTGGGATCTCATCGTTGAGGCCGGCAGGTCTCAGCAGCCGGGATAACCGGAGCTCAGCTTCAGTGAAGCAGCCGAGCGAAGCGAGGCAAAGCCAATGCAGACGACCACTACTCACACACCCACACACACACTCACACACACACACACACACGCACTCTGTGTGTGTGTGCGTTCTCTGCAAATACAGCTCTTGTTGTCTTGCCTTTAAACACCATGTGTTATGTGTACTCCTGTGTGTGTTTGCTATCTTCCCTCCACACCTTGCCCTTCTGACAGCTTGGCACGTCCTGGCATTGGGGGAGGGGGGCTGCAGGAGGAGGTGAAGGTAAAAGGTAGGGGGGGGGGGGGGGGGGGTTGTAGCAGGTGAGGGGCCAGGGTGAGGTGAGCATCACCGAGGGATTATCTGTGTTTTCATGTTCTTCTGTCTTTCACCTGCTCACCCAACTCTGACTGGCTGCCTGGCTTAGCGTCCGTCCAGCCGCGCGCAGGAAAGCAGCGACAAAGAGCTGCAGAGTCCCAACTCATCCATCACTGCTGCTGAGGTTCTGCACCGGATCACGGGGACCCGTTCTGGAACGGGTCGTTCGTACATCACTCTGAGGTTATAGCTGAAATTTTGTCAGGTTTTGTCTCTCTCCTCTTTACCTCCCTAATGCCAAAAAGACAAGCTGTCTGCATAGGCCTTAATGAAATTCATCTCCCACCAAACTCATATTAACAGGGTGTTTTCGTATAATATCTCAAATAATTAGTTTTAAAAGTTTAAGTGCAACATTTTAAGTCATAAATAACTTACAAGTAGCTCATAAGTCCCTTGATGGGCGGAACAAATACTTAAACATTTAAAACAATTTTTCCTCTATTCATTAAATGCTGCAAATCTAAGAAGTCAAAGTCTTTTTGAGCTTCTCAGTCAACCACATGTACATTGTTGCACTTTTTGATAGAAGTTTGATCAAATCTTAGTAAAGATTTGCGACACATGCTTTGATGCATAAAAGTGTGTGTGTGGGGGGGGGGAATCTTCATTTTCTGTTTGATTCCAAACCACCACATCTGTCACAAACGTGCAGCTCAGTCTTTTCTCCTTTTTTTTGTTTAAAGCCCTTTAGAATATATTGTAACCAGTCAAAATCAGAATCAGCCGGTCAGGCCTCAAATTGGAGCCTGGTATTGGCCATTAAAAAAAGGCTGATCAGTGCATCCCTAAATGAATGCAGAGAGCTTAAAACACAATGACTACAAATACACCAATCACTTAGCAAGAGTTTGGAAATTGTACATTTGTGAGGGGGGGGGGGGGGGGGTCGTCTGGTTAAATAATGCCAATGTTTGAAGAATAATTGAGAAATCTACTACCTCATCAAGGATCTTGTAGCACATTTCTCTCTTCAATATGTTACAACCCTGAGACAAAGTGGGCAGGTCAGACCTCGGATGAAAAAGTGGTCTTGGCTGCTGAAAAGCCTAATTGTGCTATAATACAAGAAGAGCAGTCAACGTCCATGCAACTGATCAAATATAATATAGTCCTGTAGAGGGACTGCGATATAGAAATAGACATGATTGCGATTTTATGTTGTGCAGCTCTGAGGTTTGTTCTTTTCTGTCAGTTACACAGAAAAGACTAGTTCCTCACACTATGATCACTTGTATCTTATCTATATTTTTTAGCTAGTAAGCGGCAGTTTGTACACTTTCAAACTGTTGTATTCGGTTTATAAATCACAAACAAAATGTAAAGAAAAGGCTGAGGCGTTGTGTATGGTGAACACTCAAAATGTAGTATGCTACTTTGAAAATGTTTCATGTATCATTTGTCTTCTGAAACTATGAATTTACAGTAAAGCTTGTGTTAGTTCAATTAGTTTTACACATCTTTGCCCTCCCTTTAACTTATGGTTTGATGCTTGTTTGCAAGTTTTACAAAGCTGAGCAGATTTATTTTCCACAAACTTTGAGACGGATGATTTCATTTGATAAATCTTGCATTTGGGCAAAGCAACATTCTTTTCAAATGTGACCTCTCAGATGTGCAAATAATTTTCCTCCTCACATCTTTACAGGCATTATTCTTGCAAACGTTTATATAGCGAAAAGATCAAAAATAATATGGACGACCACTTAAATGGATGGTAAATGTTTCATATCTGCTTCTGGTCTTCTCTTGCTTATTATGCATGCATTATTTGAATTAAGTGTTAAGCAGCTGCTCAAAGGACTCCAAAGCAGGATTAGAGTGGTAAAGCTTTCCCCTATTTATCAGTTGACATTTTCCTTGCAAGCCTGAGAGACGGAGACCTTGGTGAAGTTATCTGAGAGCTCTAAATCTGTCAGAACCTTCAGTCAGCGTCTCTAGAGATGGCAAATAAATAAATCTCGCTTAAAAGGGTTAAACACGGACAAATGTGGTTTATGTGTGATTGTGTGAGCGATTTCTGATAATAGATCCTGAGAAATGATTGAAATAATGAGGCTGCACAAGTTTTAAGTTATTACTAATTCAACTGAATGCATATTAATGACAGTTATATTTACTTGTATAATACTGGGTTTTCTGATCTTTGTCTCATCAGTCCATCCTCTTCCAACATGGCTGTTTATCTTTTTGATAAGGTGCCCAAATGTTAGCATGAAGATATGTGGTCAGATGTTTCAAAGCATCCTCTCAGCGCAGCCCTGATGAGCAGAAGTCCTCAGTGCGGCGTCTGTGTTTGTTTTGACGGATTTAGTGGAGTGGTCGAGCCTCTGCAGCGATTAGACCCCGTTAGCAGGGACGGGACCTGACTAATTGCTGTGTGTCAATTGAACATGGACTAATGGCGCGATGATGGAGCTCCTCGTTTACAAGAAAAAAAAAAGCAGGGCTGAGCCCGAGGAAGAAATGAAAGCGAGCTCCGCTTCCCTCTTATCAAAATATTATTTCAGCGGATTAATCCGTTTTTAATGTGTGTCTTTAGTGAAGCGAGGAAGGCAGAAATCTCATTCTGTGTCTGCTCTCTCTCTTTCTCTCCCTCTCAGCCCTCAGCCCCTGGAGTCTCTCATGCATTATGTAGTGATGATTATTACTTAATTACACATTAATAAATCCGCTTCATTTGCAGGACATTAAACGGGAGCTGAGCACATGTGACTGGGACATGGAGGAGAGTGGGAAGACTGGAGTGGAGCGCTCACTTTTTAGGCATTCTTTGCTTTGTTTTCCACTGTTTGTTTGCAGCCGTCGGAGCCAAATAAGCTCTGTGGAGGTTGGATTTGCTGCTGGAGGGATCCGGGCTAATGACATCATCCACTCCATCTCCTGCTTTCTGCTTCTCCTGCTTTCCGCTCTTTCTTTTCCCAACCTTAAATGCGTCCAGTTTCAGTCTTTTACTGATTAGTGTAAACCGGTTTTCAGGGGAGTTACGTCATTGGGATCCTTTGTCTTTATTCAAGTTTCGGAGCCATTTCCACTTTGTTGGCTGGATATGTGACTCATCACCTTTTTCTTTTAACATAGAATGGATGGTATTAATGAAGCTTCGGACAGAATAATGATTCTCCCTATAAATACAAATGTAAACAGTCATTTGTTAAAAATAAGTCTGAATCTATACATTAACAAATCAATACTAGGTTAATTCATTCCGGAAAAAAACGTACAATTATGTATTTATTTTTCAAAATGTATCTGAATGCACCACAATGTTCCACAGGGTTAAAGTTTTCAATTTGGACTCTGTACCTTGAATGCATCATGATCTCCAGTGTTTTCTTCACAATCGGACCGATAGATTGGTCATTCTGCCATCAACATAGAGAGGTAGTACTTTTTTGCATAAGTAGTCTGTTAAAGTATTTGAAATGCGAAGCTCACATTAATGGTCAGCCTGCAAATACTCTGCAGAGATGATGTAAAAACCATTTTGCTTCAAATCAATCCAGAAGTAAATAAAATAAAGAGAATCTGTGAGCTTTAAGAAAGTGAAGAAACTCAAACTTGCACAAACTTCTAAGGGATAAAGTTATGTAATCAGTGTATGTCAGAGGCGATTGTCTTTCTTTAAAAAAATACAGAGTACTGTTTTGCCATCCTGGATTTCTTTCAGGTCTTTCAGGAGACACAAAAAAACAAGACCTGACTCAGAGCCTGAGAAGATTCGTCATCCATTAGTGGATCATCTTCTCAGTGACAAATTTTGAGCAAGCCGTTCTAATGAGACCTGATTTATACATTTGCAGCTACATTTCTAGAGACCAAAGTACTGTCAGGTGGATAATTTTTATTTATTGTTCTTTTATTATTGTTTAGCTTTTTTTATTACTCACTCCAATGATGTTTATTATAAATTGTTATTATTGTTTAACATGTTCAAATAAATAAATAAGCAAATGAAATAATAAACAGTGAATTATGTAAATTTACCCAAGGAAGACAGATATACAGTGTTCACTGTAAAGTAGAAAAACTAAGGTATGCAAAACTGAGGTAGATTAAGATGCAGTAAGCTAACATAAAGCAGGTAAAACTAAAATATCATGCTATTTATGTTAAGCTAAACTAGGCTAAGCTAATACAAAGCACACTAACAGAATAAGAGAAAGAAAGCTATGGTAGACTTAGCCTATTTAGCTTAGCTTAACCTACTTTAGGAAACTAAAACAATAAATGCAATGTAAAGTAGTCTAAAATATGATAAGCTGAAATAGGATAGGGCATATAGAGGAATAAGATAAAGTAGCTTAAACTAAAAAAGGCTATGGGATACTAAGTTTAGAGAAGATGCACTAATAAGTAATTTTTGGACAAAGTAGGCTAAGTTATGATATGATAAGCTAAGGCAAAATGAGATAGGATAGGCCAAGCTAAAGAAGGCTAAATTGAATTAACTTAGATTAAGCAAAAATAGCACTCTAGGTAAGATGTGATAAGATGAACTAAGATAGGATATTGTTAGACAAAAGAAAGGAGGCTAAACTAAAACAGGGTAAAGTAAATTAAGGTAGTCAAAGCAAGGAGAACATGCCCTAAACACTAAGCTAGATAAGGCTAAATCAAGCTATGCAATGTTTAGCTAAACATGTATTAAATTTGGCTTGATTCAACTAAAATTAAAGTCGCAATTTAGTAAGTAAAAATAAATTGGATGGATCTTTTTGGATTGATTCATCTATTGTACGTCCAGTTTTCAGCTAACCACCTTCGGGGAATAATCTTCGCTGGGGATAATATCCTACTTTCTCTGTCAAACGATTTAAAATGGCCCTTTTGGTTAGTTTTCTGTTTTGTGCTTGTACATCTCTTGAGTTTAGGAGCGTTTTTCATCATGAATGATTTGTAGGTCAGAGGAAAAACTCCCCTTTAACAGGAAGAAACCTCCAGCAGAACCTGGAATGAAAGGAGTGGAAAAGCAGCCAAAGTTTCAAGGAAAATGTGGAAGACCTTTAGAAAGCCTGGAGAACCATTGATCAAGACATTTAATAATAAATGTTACAGGAAAGTGTGGATCGAATGAAGAGAAAGGAAAAAAAAAGCACATTATTATACTGTATAAACACATCCTGAATAAGAAACTGTGAGATGGTAATTATTCTATTCTTGGTGTTATCGTCAATTAACGGCTCACGAGTTAAAATGAACAACTGCAACACCATCACATTGTGCTGGAATTAAATTAATTGGAAATGACATAGTTAGAAATCCGTTCATTTAATAACCAGCACTGTAAGAAGGTTTTGTTTGGCAAGACGTTGCGGGGTTCTTGTGTTTTAATGCAGAGCGTTATGTCACAGAAGGATTGTGTGTTCAGCACAGATCTCCTGTCTGTTTGTCTTCCTCCTTCCATCTGGCTTTGCCATCAGTGGGACCTTAATGTCACCCTTTGGCAGAGCGCAGACTCTTTGACAGGACTACCCGCTCTTATAAAGCTCTAACATGTGGCTCTGATTACATGAAGGCCGCAGTGTTTCGCAGGTACGGCTGAACTTTTAACAGCACTGCGAAGGCTGCGTCTTGCTTTGTGTATCCTTTAAAAACATCTAATTTAGTGTTTGCGTGACTTCAGATCGGGTATTTGACGGGTGCGCGTACAGCCAGGTCGTGTCACTCCTGTATAAAAAGCCTGTTATGGCTTTGCATTAAGGCATGCTGAACCATTAAATAGCCCTCTGAAAGCTTTGTTAGAAATTCCATTGACTCCTCAGCATGGGGTGGATTTGAGTTTTTGCTATTTTCTTTCATAAACGGGACAAAACAAGCTAATGTAATTGGTGATTGGCGGAGCCCAGCAGCACTATGAATTGAATGTAATGGGCTCATGTGGATCTGCGCTCAATTAGAATCAAATTACTCAACAATGGAAAGCTTAGAGAGTAACACATACCTAAGTAGATTAAGCCTTCTTTCACTATGGGAAGAAAACAAAGTGCATGTGTGAATATTGATAGTACCGCAGTCATTCCCAAATTTCTTTTAGCTGCTCCAGATTGGATTCTACCAATAGAACATAGTCCAACATTAATTTTTGCCTGTCTAAACAACAGTTTTCCATTTTATAAAGCCTTTTAAAACGAAGACTGTGAAGATTTAATTCAGACAGTTTCAGTAAAGTTTTAAAGTTCCTGCTGAGATACCAGCCTCATATCTACATGCACCCCATTAATTTTTAGTGTAATTTCCTGTAGGAAGTTGTGCCTGTATAACATTTTTCTTGCCTTCGACAAACTTCTGTCATCATTCAGGCTGGGTATTTGACCACAGTTCTTTTCAGAATGGGTGCAGTTCAGTTAAACTGGAGATGGAGCCGCCTTTAAAGCATGGTCCCCGTACCTTTAAAAAGGTTGAGGCCTTTCTGGAAACTTAATGCTAGCCTGTTTTATCCATTCTGAAACGAGTTTTGGATCATTGTCCAGGTTTCAACCACCTAGGTGTCAATTTGAGGCGAAGTGGAAGAATTTTAGGTCCGTTCTTCTCCTTGTTTATTCCATTTCTCTTGTACAATTTATTTCTACCACTGGCACCGAAAAAAACTCCATAGCATGATGCTGCCACCACCATGCTTGATAGTTGGTACAGTGTTTTCAGATGTAAAAGACTTACCTAGAGTCATTCTAACAGATTTTCTTGCCAGTCTTAGTCTAATCCAATGATAAAAGGTTTCTCTAGAGGTCATTTGGCTCGTCAGTGTGTGCAGCTGCACATTTTTGTCGAGCTCAAAGGAAGCAGAGTGGTCTGCACCCTCTCGTTCCGTGGTGTTGATAAAATGGGGTTCACTGTGGACGTTGACATTGGTTCCATCCGTTTCTAGTTAATAGATTGTGCCTTTGTAGATCCTGAGTTGTTCCGGATCATCCTCACGAGGTTTCTTGTCACCTGAAGGGGACAGTTTGATGGACAGTTCTATGGTACAGGCTTGAGCCCTGATTGTTCCTGGTTTTTTCTAACCAACTGCCTTTTTTGGGGTAGGCGGTTGGGGTCAAATGGTATAAAACTTGAAACTTTGTTGGTCAGCAGGCAGTTTGGACTTTGAACTCTTCCCATTGAGGCCATTTTTGCCCAATCTCCATTTCTCATTGTTGACTCCTGAAATCTTACTTAAACAGAGGCATACGGTGGTGCGTTCCATTTAATTCGGAAGTCTACGCAAGAACAAAATAATCAGACATTCCAAGTGGGAAGTCCAACTTCCGGTTGATTTTTCCTACTTGGAAGTTGGAATTTCCAAGTTACGCACCACAAGTCCTGGAAACTTTTGAATGTTGTCCTGGGTTCTTTTGTATCCTCCTGGATGAGTCGTTGGTGAGCTCTTGGAGTGACATGGGTCGGCCGAACACTTCTGGGAAGGTTCCATGTGGTGGATAAAGTCCTCAGAAACCTTGTGAATTTCTTTTTGGATTTAACAATGAAGAGACGACAAAATTGGAGAATTATGATCCCTCCTTTTGTTGTTGTTCTTCAGCCAAAAGCAGGAAGCTCTCATTTTCAGGTTTTTAATAAATTCCACAACATGCGCTATAATGCCTTTACATGAACACAGTTTTTACATTTAGCTTCTAAAAATCCTAAAGAGGCAAAAATGAAGCAGCGATGAAGCTCAGAGTTGATCAAAACGACAAATTTCAGATTAATTAAGAAGTCATTAAAATTTGTATCATCCTAATTTGGTTTAAAGCATGATTTGTGTTGAGTTTTTCTGTGGAATCAACAAAAACTAGATGTTAGAAACAAGGGTTGAGAAAAAGGTGTTAGCAGGTTCATCTGGTTTGCTCTGAGTGTTTGTCCCTCAGTGAGGTGTACACGTGCCAGCCGCATCTCCTTATCAGCAGCCGACCTGGTGTGGCGGGGCGGGTGCACATGTGTGGGATGAGCTGACCAGGACCGTGCCATCCAGCGGCTTAGCTAGCCTTGTCTATCAGCTGCAAACGCACTGGACCGTAACGCCATCCATGGTCCCCACAGCCCTCCATCACCACCAACATCACCACCCCTGGAAATAAAGACACTGAAACAGGCAGAAAAGGTGTTTGATGCCCTTCAGCTCTGAAGAAGTGCAAGATGATGTTGGTCTGATTGTATGAACGCAATATTTTATTTTATTTTAGACTTTTGAAGATAAATTCTTCACTGTTAGATCAGTAGTTTTGATATGATCTAAATATCTGCGAGCTAACTGTATTTGAACTTTTGGGATTTTGGACGGATTTGCGTCATTTCTCTTCTACTTCTTTGTTCTTTAAATCACCCAGATCTTCTCTACTTTCACTCCTCTTCCACTTCTCCCGCCCCATCATATTCTGTACATTAAACATTAGTGGAGGGGGCAATTAGCAGCTCCCCTTTGCACACCTGGCTGATGCATAATGAATTTACTGCACTCCTCTTCCACTCTCTGCCACACACTGATGTTGATGGAAGGAGGACTTTGGGGAAAAGAGAATTTGTGTGTCTAAGATGGAGCTCAGTGTCCCCTGCTCTGATCTCGTCTAACCTTCTGAGTTGGAGCTTCAGGCTGGGTCAGAAATCTATTTTAGTGAGTTTTTTAGGACAAATTGCTGATAAAAAAAAAAAAAACAGTGGACCCCTGGTATTCTCGGGGATTTGGGACCACAGCTGCCCACAAATACTTGAGACCCCCTCTAAAAACGCCTATATCTACCTATTTTAATTGTTTTAACACCAAACAAGCTTTACTATGCACTAATACACACAGCTAACGTTCACTGGCTTCCTCATCTCCGCTCTTGGAGGTACACCCAATCACCACCAACGAAAATTAAGGCCGTTCCTGGATTGCCGGGAACATTTTCTGTGAATAATTTGGAGTTATGTCCACAGAAAAAAATCTATGGATGTTCAGTCACTGTAGATAAAGAAGTTATTGCTGCACTAAAAGTTAATTTTGAAAACCCAGTCAGTGGCAAGACCTGGTAAAAATTTCTTTAAAACTTCTGAAATGAAATCATTTTTAAATATAGCAGCAAAATCTCATGCTGAAAAATGATAAAATGAAAAATTCGAGATAAATCCACACTGGTTGTTTCCATTTAGTTTCAAGTGTAAAAATACAATGTTTTGCAGCCCACTCAGGTTCCCACAATTTACTTTTTATCAGTTTTAGTGTATGTATGGTTAATTTATACATATACATTTTGAAGCGTACAGACAGCCCCCAGTAAAAGCACAGAACCCAGGTTGGGACCCAGACTAATGTTCATTGTCCTCTGAGCGGGGAGTCTTCTGCAGAACAAGCTGCTTCTGTTGTGTTTTTGCTTTTTATCGAGCGCTCTCCCAGCTCTTTGAAGAGTGCGCCTCACTATAGACCCACCGATGTTTCCTTTCAGTGCTGGAGTCTTCAGTTGGTTTTTCTAACTCCTTTCCATTCACCTCCCAGTCAAAAGGCAACAGCGTCCTGCTGGGAGGCCTACAATGGAGCTAGCTGCAGCAGGAGAAAAGAGAAAGAGTAAAACAGCGAGAGACAGAGAGGCTCCTCTCTGAAAAAAAGATGTTGCAGAAACTGTTCGAGGGAAAAACAAGAGCTAAAAATGCGTCTGTAAATGAAAGCTGCTATAGCGAATTCTCAGAACTAGTTAGCTTTTAAACATAAACACAGTCACAGAACTCTCACCCCATCCGTCGGCTATCATACCTAGGCCACGCCCCCCCTGATATGGGAACGTGCATTGCCACTGTAAACGAGAGAGCTCAAAATGTATTTTTTGGGACTTTGATAGTTTGTCCCAAAGTTGAAGTGGTAGCAGCCGGCTGTTTCTTCTTCTCTGACATTATTGAACGGAGAACCTCTCGCACCAGCGGTGTTTTGTTGCAAAATGCGGCAGCACGTAATGAGTAGAGGAGCCAGGTAAATGCGGAAGTGTGCTTGTCTGGTGAGACGGACAAACGGATGGTCCAGTCATTGGTTCCGCACGAGCCATTTAATTGGCTGAGGTTTTCAGATGAATCCGACAGAACCACTTAAATTTTTTTTTCTGCTTTTTTTTTTTTTTATCTTCGCAAAAATATTCATGGCTATACTATGTTGGAACGTTGATAAGAGGCATAAAAAATCTTTTAAGCTAGCTTGTTTTGCAGGGAAGAAAGGGAGGGAGGTTCTGTGGAGGAGGCCTGGGCGGGGGCTATGCTACTTTTATACCCCACAGCGGCAAGGTGGCTGATGTCAGCCATCACCGCAGAGCGAATAGCAATGCCAGATTTAAATTCAAGTGCAGTATAAAGTTTTACCCTGAAGAGGGCAACATACTGACGGGTTTAGGCAGAAAATGTATATTTTTATTAAGATGCACTAAATACCAAAAATAATGACCAGACATGTAGACAGCACTCATTTATGCAGTTTATCAGGCAAAGAAAGTTGCTTGGGGGATGAGTTGCTTCTTAAGTCTGATAGAGAAGTGTAGAAACGTTGGTCTGTACACGAAAAGCTGAGGAAAATAGTTACTGAGTTCCTTCACTTAGTCGTAGGGATTTTCGTATCTGTCATGCAGCTAATTTAAGGTTTTACTGCTTAAAGATGTTGGAAAAAAATTTTTTTTAATTACCTACACAGCCACTAAAGGTATAAAGTCTTTTTATAATACTTTTCACACCTGGATATGTACAGACAAAATGAAATAAACTGAAAAAGATTATTTTTCTGACAGATAAAATCTGGATCTATTAAAAATAAATATTTTAATACATCTTTACATTAACGACGGAAACCTAAAGTTACTCCTGATGGCAGCAGCGTGCAAACCTTATTTGATAAGTTACCGTTTTACTTCAGATCTTTTATTAAATTTTAAAGAGAGACTGTATGAAAGCTTACTCAAGCTGACTTGATTTTTTTGTTATTTAAAAGTCATTTTTTAGCATACATATTAAAGCATCCCGCTGTCCCAAAATATAATGTGAGTTTATAGTCGCTCATTGTCATATTTGGCTAAAAACGTATGCTAAAACCAGTTTGTGCTGCAGGACAAACTTTGAAGTGGAGATCTGTAAATATGTGGGTCAATATTTGTTTTTCTAATTTTAAGGAAAGTTTTATTACCAGTCTGAGCTAAACCAGCCGACAGGGAATTAATAAATAAGCTTAAATCTTCATAAATAAGAAGTTCTCAAAATTACCTAATGGCGTTGTCTAATGAGCTTACCAGACAGAATCCGAAAGGTTTTATTGGCATATTTTTAGCTTGATTTTGGAGGAATGAGCATCAGATTTTCTGTCTTGACCTGCCTGATTGTTCATGTTGACAAATGGTTTGTATCTTCGAAGAAAACGACTGGTTTGTGTAAATTTTGTTAAGTGTGCAGGAAGAACAGAGCTGATATTTCTTACCAAACCCCATTCGAACTTCACTTGGTGCAATTTGGAGAAAGTAGGAAGACAGAGAAGTGGCCCCTGGCCCCTGACATTTACTGGAAATCTTTGTCTTTTTTGTTTCCTAATGCATAAAATCAAGATAATTTGTGCTGCAAATATCTTTAAACAATTAAGGGGTTTTGTAAATTTTATTGTCTGAAGGTCTCTGCAGTGACTAAAACATTGTTTTTAAGATGTGACAAGAGCAGGAGGATGGTTCAGTCTGGCCCAGATTCATACTTTACCAAGAAAATCAGTTTCAGAACTTCAGCTGATATGAAAATATTCCTGTTTATCAGCAGGTTAGTATATTTGATAGTGTTTGTTTCACTTGGAAAACAATCAAATTTGCCACAAGTTGGCTTTAGTTCATGGTTAAAAATGTTGCCTCTGGAGTCGCAACTCAGATCTGGGAATGATGTCACACACAACCTAAGAGTTCTCAGGTTTTCCAGGATAAAGTTGTCTCAGCTGTGGGATTTCCAGGTTAAGTATTATCGGTGATCAACGCCCAAGATCATTGCTTTATCTTCATTTTAGCACTGAAAGAAAGTTATCCACCAAAATTCTTATCCACAGTACTATAAGAATGAGTGCCTGTAACTAAGGCAGCTTTTACAGCCTTTTATAAACTCGGCAGCCATGTTGGATTTAGAAGTCACAGGTGTTGAGAAACATCCGACTTCTGGGTGTAAATGAAAAGCATCTTCATTGTCTTTATACTCAGAATCAGACTTAGGGTGGAGATTTTCTCAAGTTGGAAGACTAAATGCTGGCCTCAGTAAACTTAGAGTTGGTTTATATCAGCAGAGAGGGTGTGTTCTGCTGCTCTCTCATATTAAGTGAATTCAATCTGAGACAGAATGAAAAGAGGAGATCGTGGAGAAGAACAGCAGACTGTGTGGTGGGGTTTTAATGCAGGATTGAGTATCTGTGGACATTAGGCAGGTTCGAAACCAAACATGTTCTGTCTGCTGAACTAGGAGGCGCAGATAGGAGTGGAAAATGGAGTGAGCTGAGGATTTCGGACCCCTGTCGTACCTCAGGAACAATCCATCTAAACTTTAACAACCGAAAAGCGAAGAGTGCATTTCTTCTGAAAAGTTGCGGTAAAAGTTTTTAGGTGTTTGCACGTTACAGAGGAGGAAAGCTACAATGTGATCTCTAGTGGGGCTGAGCTGTTTACATTGAACCTAGCTTTAGCATCGTAACACAGCTAGCTGCTGCAAGAAGTGCGAAAAGAGGCCAGTTGAATGTTGCTGGACTGAAGCTTGTGGAATTGTTTCAGTAGAAGATGTAAAATGTTATTGTTTGATGGCAGAAGTTGCCCTCGACTGTGGCTAAACCAGTTATCCGATTGGTTAGGATACATTTTCCCCTTATTAAATGAAGCCATCAATTAAAAACAGACTTTTGTATTTACTCAGATTATCTTTGTCTGGTACTAAAATTAGTTTAATCTAAATTAGCTGCACGTTCTTCACCGGATAAAGTTGCATAAGACAGACTTCATTCTGATGGGAAAGGTTGTGGATTTTAATATTGCAAGATCTCATTATAGGCATAGTTTATGTCACTCTAAAAATATAAGTTGAACAAACTTAAAAAAGTAAGGCAACCAGCTGCACAGATTTTATGAGTAAACTCAACAAAGGGTTCTGGTGTTGGGTGAACCATAATTAAGAAGTTAACTCAAAGATGAATCCAAAGATGAATACATTTTAAATAGGTATTCAGTTCTACTCCTTTCTTTGAGTTAAAACAACCCATTTTATGTTATAAATACCGAGGGAGATGTTGAGGCAAGCTATGTACATATTTTAGCTCAACTCACTGGTATGAACAAATGGGACCCAAAGTCTCAAGTTTGTCCAGCTGGTTTGTCAACTGATCAGTTAGGTTTGTTCAACTTTTATGTTTTAGAGTGTATGTATACAGACAGATGCATAATTTTGCAGAAGATGTAGAGGATACTAGTGTTAAATATGTCTCTGTTCTATGTTAATTGTAGACATCAGCATGGAGAACCAATGAGTTTAACTGTAGTTGGTGGGTGCTTGAGCTTAAATGCCTGCAGGGAAGGATTAAAAAGTTATAAGTAGTGTGAAAAGGCTTTTAGTCCCGTTCTCCCTCATTATCTGTGACTGAGCAACTACCAGTCTTGACTGAAGGGTTTACTCTATAGAGTCTGGAAGGGTTATCATTTTGCATTTCATGGAGATAAACAAATAAACATGGAGAGTGAACTGTGAAGCCGTCTACAAGAAGGGACAGAGCAGACTGTACTTCTTGAGGAAGCTTAGGTCCTTCAAGGTTTGCAGCAAGATGCTGCAGATCTTCTACAAGTCTGTTGTGGAGAGTGTAATCTCTTCAGCCGTCATCTGTTGGGGTAGCAGAGGGAGGCCAGGGACTTAAATAGGCTCAACAACCTGATAAAGAAGGTTCTGGTTCTGTTCTTGGGACGACTGTAAGGATGATGCAGAAAAGGATTCTTCATAAAGTAAAAAAAATAACGGACAACCCAGAGCATCCTCTTTATGAGACTATCCTACAACAGCAGTGTCTTCAGTCGGAGGCTTCTTCAGTTTTGCTGCAACACAGACTGCTACAGGAGATCCTTCCTGTCCACACCCATCAGAATCTAAAACAACTCTTTGAAGAGCTAAATGGCCTGAGCTACAACAACACTTAATTTTCCTCTGGGATCAATAAAGTATTTTTACATTTGAATTGAATGATGAATTATTATTATTATTCCTAAAAGGAAGCACACAAACAGGCTGAAACATTTTGAGCAGTTTTTTTTTTAAATGGTTTAAAAATAGAACGCATGTAGCATATTTGATTATAAGTCTGGCGGAGAATAATAAAGCAAACAACGAGGCACGCTCCGAGCGCACACTCGCTGTGCTGTGTGTACATTTTCCCCGTTTCTCCCAGAAGGAGCATGACGAGCGAGTTAATCTGTCCGCCAGCGACACAAAGCTGTTTATTTCCCTTTTTTTCTCTCTGACGGTCCCTCTTTCTCTCTCCGTCTCACCGCCCCTTAAAGCCTAATCAAGTTTGTATCAAGCTAAATAATGCCTTAGCGTGAAATTGGTGTCTTCAGTCAAAAAGCACTCCTGAGCCTGCACTACAAGAGAAAGCAATTATGTACCCCTCCAACTCTCCCTGCCCTCGTTGTTCACGTTCTGCATATGTGTGTGTGTGTGACCTGCTGCAGCTGAGCTATACGGCTCATCTCTTCCTGACAGCGGTTGTGTAGCAGCTAGGTGTTCTGATGGTGAGCTCTGGGCCCAGTCTGTACTGGTAAATGCAGGCTGTATTTACTGGGAGGTGGGGGGTGTCTTCTAGTTCAGTTATTTCTGGAGGCCTCCCAAGAGTCGAGGTGCTCCAGAGGAATGCTTTTCTCCTCCTCCTCCTCCTCCTCTTGCTGCTGCTGCCCTCTCTCTTTTCATTCTTTCCCCTCCTTCACCTCTCCTCCTGTCTGACATGTGTGCCTTTTCTTTACGTTCTTCACGTTTATTTCAAAGGCATGGATCGATACAAAAACAACAGAGAAGAATAACTCAAAGACTTAAAACATGCACCATTTTATCTCATGAAGGCTGTTTCATAAAGCCTAAAAATACGATTTTGTAGTTCAGATAAAAGCTGTTATTTATAAGTGTTTACATCAGTTAGCTTGCGAAGCTTGAAATAATGCCTCCAATAAGGTTGAAACACAGCCTGGGATTCTGGATGCATCGTTGATTCCCATCTTAATTGTTTCCCCTTTGGCTCTTTAAAATCTTCATCACAAAACCTTTGCATTAGCTTAAAAAAAGGCTATGTTTAACATCATCTGTGCCCATAGCTAACAAGATTTTAGCTAGTAAATACAATTTCCTGCACTGGTGCAACATTTTATCATTGTCACAGAAATCAAACCCGGTTAATGCTCAGGTAGTCAGCCTGCAGGATGTTGATTAATAAACATTACGCTTATAGCTTCTTAATTTTAGTTTTAAAGCTGTGCTACCTTCTTTTATTCACACCATGACTGTCTGTGTTTTATGCAACTTGAATTATTCCGAAACAGCTAAATTTGTCTTGTAAGTGAGGAAAAAGCTTTGTAGGCTTCTTTCAGCCTTCTGACCGGCAGTGTCAGGACAAGGTTGCACTGTGGTATGGTAGCTATAGATAAAAGGACACTTTCTATGATATTTCATAAAGGGAATTTAACAGAAGTAGCTTTTTAAAACCTTGATACAGATAACTGTCGCTATTTTGGAGACTGCAGTGGTTCTGGTGCGGGGATCCTCATAACTATGTACCATGTAAAGCAGTTTTGTTGGGGGTTTTTGCATTGTATTATCTGTTTTGTGTGGTTTTGTACACGATAATCCTTTCCAAACTCTGGTAAAACAATATTGTTCACATATAAAAATCCTGGAGTTGTTGGCAAATGTCTTTCCTTTTTACCATGGGTGTATACGAAAGACTACATTAAACTAGGATTTTACATTGCCGTCGCTTCTTACCTTCACTTTCTGTTCTTCTCCCATTTTTTTCTCTAACTGCATTGATGTTTTAACCATCTTGTTCTAACTTTAGTCCTCCACAATCCCCCCCTCTCCTTCACGTCTCTTTAGCGATCGATTTCTCTTCCCGCCACACACTCTCTGACAGACAGAAAAACAAATGTCAGATCAGAGAGGCTCTTTAATCTCAAGCTGTGTTGTTTGGCCCTGAACATCAACTCTGTGCTCATCTGATTGTAAGTGTGTGTGTGAGAGAGAGGGAAAATGAGTGCTGTACTCCACAGATTTCTTGTGTGTTGGAGCTCCTTCTGCATTTATAAAGCTTTGCAAATGTGCACAATTTTTTCTGTATGCAGACAGCAGACTGAGCTCAAACAATCCATCATTTAAGAGCAATAAAAGGCTTTTTTAGCCTTTAATATCTTTAAGTTCAACAGAGTTTATCACCACTGACCTCCCACCCTCTCCCTGAATAGATTTTGTACCTTCTTTATCTGGTCAATTTAAACTCCAACAGTTAAAATTTAATCATATTTTGAACTTCTGTTTAAGATGTATGCACTGAAGCCCACACGCAAATAAAAAAATGCATCAAAATAACTGCGTTTGATTAAGCTGTCAAATTTATTCATTTTGTTGTTGTAATAACCTTGTTAATAACAGTTCTAATGCTGTGTGCATTGTTTTGTAAGTAAAATGTTATTTATATATTTAACTTTAAAACTAGCCTAGTAACTAACTACTTCTTAGCTAATTAGCCTTTTAGCAAGTCATCAGCTAACAATCGCAATAGCCTACTATTATGTTGAATATTACCTTGTTAGCTAATCATCCTGTTGGTAAGCTAAATTGTTTGTAAACCTGTTAGTTAATTACCCTGTTAGCTTTTTAACTAACTGGTTACCCTGTTAGTTTATTGCATAGTTTGCTAATTAGCTCTGTTGCTTATTGGTGTGTTAGTTTATTAGGATTTTAGATTATCCTGTTAGCCTTTTAACCAAATAGTTAAACTGTTAGTTTACTCCACAGTTTGCTAATTGGTGTATTAGTTTATTAGCGAGTAAAGTATTCAGCTTGTGAAGTTAATAAGTGGTTTCAAATTTGTTTGTTCAGTATTAAATAGTTGTAAATGTATTTAAAAAGGAATCGATAGTAATTGCTGCTCAACTTGTCTTTTTCTTTAGTTCTGTCAATGCTGAGGAAATACTGTGTTTTGGCAGCTGACCTCTGCAGTGAGCTTCAAGGTCAAAAATATGTCTAAACGTTTTTCATAAAGGGTAGAGTTCATGGAACCATCAATGATGGAATCCTTTTTTTTAGCCCTTAATTAACCAGGTAAAAGCACACAGAGATTAAAAAAGTCTTTTTTTTCCTCTAGAATGAAAGTTTTGGGGATCGTCGAGATGTTTTTGGTAAATGTGATCAGCTCTTGAAGTAATTTTTGTGGGCCATCCACTCCAGGGAAGGAGTTTTCCCCATTAGTGGATAATAGTTCTCACTGTGGTTCACTGGAATCCCAAAACCTCAGAATTGGCTTTGTAACCATTAACAGACTGATAGGTGTTAAAAAAAAAACATTTTGGCCTACTTCATGTTGTCAGAAAGGTCCTGGTTAAGTAATTTATTGATTTTATTTGGCAGTAATCAGCTTTGGATACTGAAATCAGCTCTCCAAAAACGTTTGAATGTTTGTCACAGACAAAATCACAGTTAATCGTTAATTAAGAGGGGGGGGGGTAAAGTCTCTTTGGCACACTCTGAAGGAGACAACTAAACCAACTAAACCAACTTTGCTGGCGTAGCTGGAGACAGAATCAGATAGCGAAAACATTTTGGGTCAAATCAGAGGAAAAGGGAAGAGGCTGACGATAAGAGAGGCAGCGGAAAGGGAAAAGATAGCGAGGGCGACAGAGCTTGTCCGCCAGGCTTTGTGTGCTTGTTTCTCTTCCTCTCTGCCATCCATCCAAACCCACTGCTAACACTGTCCCTCAACACATGCACACTGTCACAGACAAAAGCAGACATGGACGAACACTCGCCCAGTCCCAAATCTCTGAGAGGCCTGGTGTTTCTGGCCCGTGACACAGTGTTGGGATGTTTTTGTGTTTTAAGGCTGTTTTGTGCAGAGTGCAGGCAGGCAGAGAAGGCAGTTTTACTGCTGATAAAAGTATTTGGTTAATCAGCTTCTGTCCCTGTCCCCTGACTTGATCTGTTTGTGCATGTGTGTGTTTGACACAGGCCATTGAAGTTTGTGGTGCTGGGATGGAGATGGTGGATGGGGGGTGGGAGGGTGTGTGTGTGTGTGTGTGTGTGGGGGGGGGGTGTTCCCTGAGGGCCGGCTGGGGATGGAGATTGGCATCAGCTTCAGGCCAGTAGCGTCACAAAGTCACTCCTGAGGGACGGGAGGGCTAGCCAATGAGAGAGTTCTTCTGGATCCAAGAGGGGGGAACACTGGTTTTTGTGTAAGCTGGGGGGGTTGTGGCTTGGAGAGGGGACACAGGGAACAAAAAGGGAGATGGTACGAAGAAAAGGGGGGAGACAGACAGATAAAGAGGGAGAGAGTGTCAGATGACAATTAGCGTCTTGACTCCCGTCCAACACGGGTTGTCAATCAGCTCGCCCCTCTGGGAGAAGAGCCCGCCTGTCATTGGCTAGTCTGACCCACGACCCGCCTCTCTGGGCTGCCTGGCGGACGGAAGATTGGCTACGGTGACCCGTTCGTCAAATAGATCTGGGAATAACCGGAACCTTGGGCTGCTTTGGGAATATATGGCCCTGATACTGTGGGTGCAGGCTGTTTAGACAGAAAAAGACAAAGGATTTTCTTAGCTATGCTTTGCTTTCACTGGCCAGTTAGCGGTAAAACAAAGAAGATGGCGACCTGCCGTGTAGATGAAATGGGAAATACGCATTAATCAGTGAATCACTGAGGTTGAGAGGGAATTAAACCAGAAGCAGTTAAGAAACGTAGGAAGGAGAACTAAAAAGGAGAGGTGCGTGGCAGAGTAAATAGTGAAAATGGGTTAAAAATACAGGAGGAAGATAGAGAGAGGGCTGGGCTGCTTTGCTTTGCATTGCAGGAGCCCGAGCAGATAATTAATGACAACAACAACTGTGTAAATATTTGTACATGAGAACATGGTGATGATGATGCAGAGGCATGGTTTAGCAGTTGTCTACCATCAGATCGCCTGTGATGAACGAGGAAAGCGTAGAGCATGAAAAAAACAGTCTTCATGAAACAGATTTTTTTGCAACGAATTAGCCTTGTTATTTCAGTTTGCCCAAAAGCTGCATTAATCATGTGGAAATGGCAGCAACTTATTCCATGTAGACATCCTGACAACCTGAAGACCATCAGAGTGAGGAAAAAATGGGATTTAAGTGACTTCGAACTAGTGCTGTATTGAAAACAAATTGATTCTCTGATTCTAAATCGATTCCTAAAGATCGATTCGGACTACCAAAGATCAATTTAACCCTTTTTACAGCCAAAATGAGGTGGGGGAGTCCAGACGAGCATTTTTAGGCCTAGATGTTAAAGGACTAATACAGTTTCCCATAGTGAACTTTAACCCCACCCACTGTTGTGTCATTGAACTCAGGCATGCGACTAGGAAAAGAGAAAATACAAGAAAACATCCTAGTCTGCTTCGAAACCTGCAGGGCGGCAGAGAGAGGGATGAAAAACAAACCAAACAAACAATGCAAACTGAGAGCTACACAACCACAACCCACAAATAGATATATAAATAAACACAACAACAGTGCAGTTCTCCAGAACTGTTGTCCTGTTACTTTTGGATCCCTGCTTCATAAACCCTGAGTCAAATGAATGGTTTCTTACCAGCCCTCTGCAGAGGTATGCGATGGAGTATTAGGACCATTGTAGATACAAATATTTATTTAGGAGTAAGTTTCCACCTAAAAAATGTTTTATTTAAAAGATATATATAAATTTCAAATACTTTCAAGAAAAAACTAGAAAGTTCTCTGATGTTGAAAAGATGTAAAATTCCAAGAAAACTCTGAAGTTTCCATGATTAAAAGCATACATTTAAACAAAGATATTTTTTGATTCTGTAAACTCTGAATTTTGCAAGAAGAAAATCATAAATTTAACAGAAAACAAAAAACGTTGAATCTTGCTGAGCATTCATGGCCTGATCAGCACCTGGAAGAAGTCGTTCTGATCCGGGAACAGAGCTGCATGAACCGCTTAAACTTAATAAAAATATCCAGATGCCTGTCTTGTAAATTTTACACTGAAATATTATAGGACTTCTGGCATTTCGTGTCAGAAAAATCTGATTCTCCAATTTAGGAGTTTTTGACTTTACAAAGTCAGAAAATGTTTGTTTGAATATCAAAAATGTATGCCTCATTGAAATTTCTTTGTTTTCTCTTGAAAATATGTCAATTGAATCTCAACATTTCTGAGTTTTTTGGCAGCAATGCACTCCAATTTCTTTTATCTACCATGACCCTAACACTGTCGTCTAGGTGAGTGACTGGATGCTGATGAGGAAACTCAACCATTGGATTCAGGTGTGTTGGAGAAGGGAGACATCTAAAAGTCACAGCATAGTAACTCTAGAAGACCCTGTTCTAGATTATCCAGAGTCCTGGGCCTTCGTTGATGGTTTCTTCTGTTTTTCTCCACATGTTTTCTGTAGCATTTAGGAGTGAGAACTGAGAAGGTCTTGGAAGGTTAATTTTTTGTCTGGGGAACCATTGATGGCCCATTCTCAGTTTGCTAGATTTAGTTTAAAATGTCCCAGTATTATAATGCAATGCGCCGTTGAGTTGTCTGAGCTTTATAAAGAGAACCAGGCCCACAGCATCCCAGATCCTCCACTGTGTCCAACAGTGGGTTTTACACATGGAGTGTTTGTTGCTGAAAAGCTCAATTTTACTCTCCTCTCATTGCTGGGCTTCAGGATTCCAGCAGTCACTGGAAATCCAGGAGATGTTGACATACCTAAAGCCAAAAAGAGCAGGAAGTCATTTTTGTGTTTGTTTCAAATCCTTTGGCTCTGGAGTTTATCCGACGGCGCTCTGGTTTAAATCCAGACTCCGGCAGACCCTGGTTTTGGTAAAATTCTCATTTGCATCCCAGGTTTGATTTGCATGTAAATGTGTGTTTTGTCGCCATGGACAACCTGGTATAATTGTGTGCTTAATGAAGCGTAGCATCTCATTACAACAGAGACAGGAGTGTTCTGTTGTTCAGTTCTGCAGGTGTTGCAATGCAGAGGTTACTGCTGGAGTGTGTTCTTCTGCTTGTGTGATGCATGTTTTTGCATCTGATTAAGGTTCGCTCCAGAAGAATGCAGTCATCAAAAATGTCGGTCACCTTACGGCGACCTGTGTGTTTTTCTGGCATATTTTGATTATACTGCTATACTGAGAGATATTTGTAATATTTATAAATCATTAAATCTCAAGAAAACCAGTGCTTAAACTTTGTGTGACAGATAATGAAAAAAGCTATTTCTTGTGTGGAATAAATAAGGACACCCCCAACGTTTATTCCTACTTAAAATAACGAATATCACACACAGACGTATCATATTAGGTGGACATGATTAGAACATTGTTACGCGGATCCAAAGAGCTGCCGGTGCTCGGAAAAAGTAGAACTCATTCGTTCAACTGTTTACGACTGGAGGACATTCAAAACAAATGCTCACATAACCAGGTCTGACCATCCAAGGAGGTTCACAATGAAAGTAAACTAAAAGAAGTCCCCCCAAACGCTATAGGAGCTACAGCAAGCTCCTGCTACTGTTGACATGAGAGTGCATGTCTGAACAATGAGAGACTGCTAAAGTTGAAATTTCAAGGAAATTGTGCAAGGAGAAAACATTTTCTCTCTTAGAAAAGCATAGAAGATCAGACTGAAGTTTGCCATCAAGAATAAAGACAAAAACCAGGGATTCTGGACAATTGTTCGTCTGACAGATGAGTCTAAAATTAAATTGTTTTGACACCAGAACAGATGCCATGTTTGTCATAAACGCAACGTCAGAAGACCACCGGTCGCTGGTTGGCAAGGGGGTGGAGTCGGGTAGAGCCGAGTTTAGCCACACTGAGTTGGCATTAGCAGTAAAAGGCCATTAATGAAGTTATTTTAACAAAATCAGTATTCCTGGCTATCATTACAACATAAAGACAAAAGAACACTCCAAGGAAATCAGAAAAATCAGAGAAGAGGTATAAATCAGGGGATGTGCACACCAAAAATCTCCATGGACCTGAATGTCTTCTGGAGTTGATTTAAATCCACCATCAAGAAATGGAAGGAGCATGGCCCATGTGTAAATCTGCCTAGATCATCGGAGTCAGCGCGCAAGAAGGAGACTAGTGAGAGAGGCCTCCAGGACACCCCTGACTACGCTGAAGAACTTACAAGCTTCAGCAGCTGAGATGGGAGAGACCGCAGACAACAACTGTTGCCCAGGTTCGTCCCCTGTCAAAGCTTTGTGGGAGAGCGGCAATGAGAAAGCCTCTGTTGAGGAACACTCATATCAAGGCTTGACTAGAGTTTGCCAAAAGGTACGTGGGAGGCCGCATGGTCGAGTGGACATCAAACACTGTAAATTTCCACAAACCAATTATCACTTCTGTGAAGGGTGGTGGTGGCAGCATCATGCTTTGGGGATGCTTCTCGGCAGCAGGCCCTGGAAGGCTTAAAGGTGGAAAATAAAAAAGGAGACGTTTTTCCACTATTGGAACTTTAGAGTAATTTTACCTGATCTTCATCTACTGGTGTAAATCTGTTGGCCCGCTCCTCTTAGCCGTCGTGTCGCCATACAAAATTCCAATCCACCTTTATTTATAAAGCACTTTAAAAACAACACAGTTGACCAAATTGGCCCTTTAAAGCTGGGATCACACTGTGCGAATTCGGGCGTCCAATAGCTTTTCTTTTGTCGCGAAAAGGATCGTGATGAAAAACGGAGCGATGAATGGCTATGAATGACTTTGGCTTTTGGCGCATCGTACAGTTTGATCAACAGGAGCAGAGAATTACAGGAGATTGACAATGGAAGAAGCAGGAAGTGTTGCTGTGTTTCTGTTCGCCATGTTGTTATAAACTGCTTCACCAGAAACTCTTATTTTACAAAGCCAGTTGTTTGGCGACTTCTGCTCATTTCCCTCTGAGTTACAACCAATCAGCATGACTAACCACATTTTCTGCCCAGCAACTATACTGAGCCATTTCCAAGTACATATCCTAAGACTGGTACATGGTTGGTTCCTGAAATGGCCCCGAAAACAGCCTGGTGTAGTGGAGACATGCGCATACCGGGAAAGTCTGGTACAGTTACCCTGAAGTTCTGATAGTGCAAACTCGCCTAATGAATGCAGCAAAATAAAGAGAAATCCTGGAGGGCAATTTTGTTTCCATCCGCTGGAGAGCTACAGCTTCAGAAAACATTTATTATCCAGTAAGATGACGGCCACTCTTATTATGTTAATAATTTTATTTGTCATTATTTTGTAGAAATCAGTTTTCACTTTGACTTTGAAGGGTTTTTTTTTGGGTCAAAAAGGCTAAATTGTGTTGGTCATGATTGATTTGTAAAAGCAATACAAAAACAGTAAAACATCCAATGGGATGAATACTTTTTATAGGCGCTCTAGCACCTTGGAAGCATCTAACCAGAGGTGTAATGATATACATGTCAGGCAGGGAGCCTTTTTACAACATTCTTCATACAGATTTAATGAAACATGTTTCATGGTATGCCTTCTGTGTGAATCAATATCCTTAATACCTCTTCTTTCATACAATGACGGCATATTTTTGTGCAGAAAATCCTCAACGCGCTGTGCCAAAGAGTGTAGAGATTTCTTGATTTTATGTGTGAAAGTTCTCAGGACATCACTCCTGTGTGTCCACAGCGTTTGACTAATAATGGTTCCTGGAAATGTATTAATTCACCTGTTTCTACAGGTGTTCAGGAGTTAATGAAAGGAAAATAATCTAAATGTGTTACGTTTGGTGTAAAATCAGTTGCAGGGGTGTTTGAGTTGGTAATTATTTTCTTGTGCCGGTTTTAACATTTCCAACCACAGCCTAATAAAGGAAGGTGGATTTATGTGTAAGGGCAACAATTGTTTTTAACCTCCTGCACTCGTCGTTCGTCTCATATCTTAATAATCAAATGTAGGTTTCTGCTCCTTTATTTTCACTCCCAGCACATAGTTGCTCATGTGCTGCACAAATGCTCACGGTTCATGGTAACGCTATGTGCGAGTCTCCAAGGAGGATGCAGAGTCTAAATAAAGCTGTGTGTGTGCTCGGCTAATGAAACACACGTTATTCCCTGCAGCCTCATCAGGAAAAACGGGCTTTTATCTGATCCGAAGTTACTCCTCCAACTGCCACATTTTAGGGGGGAAAATCCAAAATCATCTTTTTGTCATAGATGCTCCAGTTTGAGATTTGCGGTGTTTTTTTAATCTCTGGTTTTTGTAAAGCGTTTACCTGCTCAGACCATTTCAGGTGGATTCTCACTTCTCTAAGAATAATTAGCAATGTGGATGATCTAGTCTAGGATCTGTATAGAACCTGATGATGACGATGGTGTTTTTCAAACGGCTCTTGAGCTGAGTTCACATTTTGCCTGATTTTACTCTGGAAGTTTAAGCTTACAGCCAAATAGGAAATACAGTAATGCCATTGACTGTATATAAAGATAATGCTTTACATAAATCAGCAGATTTTAGTTGTCAGATTTTGCCAGATTAATTGATGAGTAGAGCTAGCTGTTGGAGGGAACACTCTGCTGCACGGCATTTGTTTCTTTTGAGATATTTTAGTGTTGAAAAGGAGAAAATGCACAAAAAGGGCTGTGTTATGTGGAAACAAAATTATTACACTAGGCTAATAATAATCAAGGAGAAAAGTGTGGATCTGTACACAGAAGCAGCTAATTGCCTTAGCACCAACAGGAAAATTAAAGCTGCAAGAAATCGCCAGCTCAGCGCTGCTCTGGCCTGTGTCGCCGCTGAGGGTATATGACACCGCCATCACAACGCCACTTCAAAAGTATAAAAGTTCTACAATCAATGGAAGATCATCATAGGCTGTCAATTTACCCTACCAATGTTGAAACGTCACCCGTGAGAAAGCAAGAAAAAAGCGGTGTGGATCTGATAATGCATGCAAGATATAGCTGTGAAAAAAAAAAAAATCTAGGTGGCGCAGTTGGTGAAAATTCCAATTCAACCCTATTGAGGTATTTGGAGGTTGACAAAGATCATTCACATGCAGTTTGGAACAAATCTGTCCATGCACATTAAATCTAGAGGCAACCATATGTGTATGGCGATGTATGGAATTTCGCTACTCTTCCACGCTCACAGAGTTGAGCCAACATTTACTGTTCAAAGTATGATTCAACATCAACTTGTGTCATCAAACACAACTGGAAAAATATATCAGAATGAGTGTAAAAGTAGGACATATAATATTAAAACAAATCACTTCCTCTTAAAGGTGCGTGGGGCTAAAATGATGTTGGCGAATGAGCGTTTGAATGTTTTGAGTGCTGAGCTAAGATGACACACAGAAAGTTTGACACAGCTCTGACCCTGTGTGTGGAGGTTATTTCACGTTCCTCTTTTGCACACGCCCACATACTTTAATGCAGCAAAATTCTTTGAACAACTTTTGATCCCTAATGCCTTAAGACTTTACTGGCTCGCTTTGAAGTCCGTACGACGAAAGCTGTAAAAGGAATTCGCTCAAATATGATGTGTGTAAATGGCACAAAAATGGCAGCTTTAATCCAAAATGGACGACTTCCTGTGGGGTTTGGACCATGGCTTCAAGAGACTTGTTTGTAGGTCCTGAGACATTCCATATGTGTACCACATTTCATAACCCTCGGATAAAGTATGGCTTGGGGTTGATGGTTTTAATGCTTCTAGGGGGCCCTGGGTAGGAATTAGGCCACACCCACCAAATTTTAGCATCAAGATCTTTCCAGTGTTGGACTAGTATTCATCATGTTGATTGTGGTGCAGATCAGATGATTTTTCTGGAAATTAGAGGTAAACGTACAGCCATGGTGTAACACCGGACTTCACCACACAACCACAACCCCACCCTCTTTTGTAGCCTCTCAGTACTGGACAAAGAGTTACACCAACTTTTTTACAGTCACTGTGCAGAGTTTTATATTAATTAGGGGAAGGGTGTAAAATATGGATCTTACAAAGCAAAACATTATACTTCCTGTTCTCAGCGGGCGGGGCTTAAATGATGATGCAGAATATTCACTAGACACTTTGCATGGACCATTTATGGAAGAAAGTGGGTGTGTAGGAGACGGGATATGATCCAAAAACACCTGCGCACATTTCTAGGGAGAGTGGGATTTATAAAACGGAAAGTGCGTGCAGCTGTGCGTACTCCCAAGTTTGATAGCTTGGAAACTTACTAGGCGTTAGTAAAAAAAAGTTGCTGAGCTTAAGTACGGTTTTGGCAATGATTCTATGCAAAGTTTTATAAATGAGACCCCTGGTACTGACAACAGACCGTTCCTGAGCCGCCGCCGCCGCCGCCGCCGCCGCCGCCGCCGCCGCCATCTTTGTCGTTTTGCTCCGTCGCAGCTCTGCCTAATGGTGCTAACCCCTCCCAATGTCTCTCTACAAACATAGAGCACTGTGATTGGCCTGGCCTACCCTTAAACCAGGTCTACCGTTGAGTTGGCGTTGAGTCGCCACACAGGCCGGAGCGGTTGTTAAAGGTTGCTTGCAGCTTTAATTTATTGTATATTTAAACATTTAACCTATAGCTGTCTCAGAGCATAAAAGGTAAAAAAAATATTGAAATACTGACCCAAGCTGGCCATATTTACCATTTAGAAATTAGACAGAGGTAGCTCTCAGTTAAATTAGCCATGCTAATGTTGCTAAAAGTTGTTAAAAACAGCTTCAAATGTCAGCATAGTTTGTTTTTTAGCTCTTTTTCGAAAAAGTAGGAAACTAATATTGAGCTTTTTAATGACACTTCTCTCCATCGTTCATGTACAACCACAGTTGTCGGTCCATTTAATTATTCATTAATAGCTGTTTACAGTAGAATTGCTCATTGCATATAGAGGTTGTGCTGCTTGGTTTTGACCCACCATTAGTGGCTTTGCAGCCTAATGTTATACCAGCACAGTAGGATAGAATACATTTGCTTATGACATCAGAACAAAGTAAAAAAAAAGTATTTGGACCAAAACATTTTGGCATAAGCAGATATTATGATTTAAAATAAATTCAGAATTGGCCAAAGTGTAAACCAGAACTCTGCATCTGCCAGAAAAAAAGTGTGATTGGTGCATCTGTACTTCAGTGGGATTCCCTTCCTTCATACACAGCTGACTGACAGCAGTAGCCAGTCAGGGCATCATTACTCCACACACCATGCAACCAGAAAGCAACTCTCTCTGTCATCTCACTGAAATGAGTTTACGTTGCAGCAGCAGTAGGAAAGGAACAGCAAAAACTTACATGTACCGATGCTGTTTTTCACCTTAAAAGATGTACAAAATCAATATTTAGTTAGTGAACAATGGAGTTCTGCTCCTGCTTCTGTGTTTATCTCTTCGGAGGAACACTCGCTTGATTTATAACTTCTTGTTTTGATCTGAGCTCTTGGCTCAGGTCTAATGAGAGGACGGCGGCAGTCCAGGGGGAGTTGTTGAGGACGTGCAGGGAGGTGTTGGTGTTCCGACGGTGGAGGTCAGCGGTGGGAGCGGGATGAGAGGAAAGGATTTGGAGGGATCAGAAGTGGCCATGCGTATGGGGGAGAGGTGTGACGCTTAGTGCTGGGGAAGGGGAGAGGAGGAAATCCCATTGTGTGCTGACTCCGGCCGTTTCCTGTTTGTGTGCCAGCTGTGCTTCCCTGCTTCCCGTCGAACCCAGGAAGTTGGTATCACATTCCTGCTGTGATCGCTTCAGCATGTAAATGTATCGCAGAGATCTCAGGACATTAGAGTTGCCAGTTTGCTTGTTAAAATCCTGTATTCAGATTTTATTTTCTATTATTTAACAGTAGATCTTCAACATACTTTGGTGCAGGCAGAAGCTTTTTGTTCTAAAGAAAACTTCCAGGCCTGAACCTGCAAGGAGAATTTTCAGATCCGATGAAACCAAACCAAAAGGCATAAAACCAATGCAGAGCTCCACTACAGTAACACTATACATACCCTGAAACATGGTGATTGCAACATTATGTTGTGGGGTTTTCGTCAAGGTGGACGAGTAGTTTCAAATACTTGAGATTTGGCTCCAAACTTCAGGTCTCTAAAGGTGAAGAGTCCAGAACTAAATCTGGGCTTAGCTGAAGAGGACCTCGGGTGTTTTATTTACTTTATTTTTTTATTATTTTTATATTCTGAATTTTTTTAAACCTGAGAACATTTTGAAGGTTCTTCAAGTTGGAGACTCTGATGGTCCATTCGTTACTGTCCCAATCAAAGGTGGCATTCTTCCCATTTTTGCGGAGTAACTGTAATCCTGTATGATTCGTCTGGGCCATATCATATAGATATGAACAGTGTTTTTATGTGCATCGGATCATATTGGTTGCTTTACTGCAAATTTCAAGATTTCAGTAAATCCAAATCCGTTTATCATTTCTTTTAAATTAATAAACACTGTAAAGATCATATGTAGCTTATATTTATTTGAACAAACTTTACAAACATTTCGATTAGTAGCTTTAAGGCATTTGTCCTCTTAAGGTGCAACCAGGAGGTAAACAGCCTTGGTCGTGTGACACGGCCCAAATTTCATCCAAACTTGCTGACTGTGCAATTTAAACTACTCTTCTACATATTTAAAGCCTTATAGATATATTTTCGTTATGGTTAGTGTTTGACTGATGGATTTAATGGTCTCATGTGGGTTTGGGCCCCACATTGGGTGCCACATGTTATGGGAAACATATCTTTAACAAGGATGTGGCTGATTTCCTTCAGGAATTTAAGGATTTAATCCAGCTTGTTGATCAAGGAGAACAGCATATACAGAGCATTTGCATAAGCTGACCGGCCAACCAATTACTGAACACACACTATATAGTATTTAGCAATCAATGTTTATCTTCTCCAGCATGTCCTCTTCAGTCTCCTTGCCCCATTCTTTCCCACTTTTTCCCACTCAGAAAACCTGAATTTAAAGTGGGAAGGACAAGCAGATTTTTTAAAAACAGGCACTGATCATATGTAATGTTTCAAGTTTTTGCCAAACCATCCTTTTTAACCTGTTGAATGCAAATCATGAAGTTTCTGTCTCCTTTGTGTCTCTCCTGTTTTCTCCTCAGCGGTGGAAGAAGGAGAACCCTCGGAGGGAGGAGGGACTTGGGATGAATCTGCCGTCCAGACAGGTTAGTCCTAACTCACACAGAAACAAAAGATAAAGGGACTTCTTTAGAAGCTTTAGGTAAAGTCGAAGGATGTAGAAGAGAAAAAAGGGTGTGAGCAGGAGTGATGGGGATGAACTGGAACAAAATAAATGTTGCTCTCTGGATTTGGACTGAATCGGAAGAGGGAGGAGAGAGGGATTTGCTCTCTCTGTGGTCCGATATCTGGGGATAAAGAGGAGGAGATTGAGAAGATTTTCTTTTTCTTTCTGTCTGTTTTATTGTTTATGTTTGACCTATTCATTTAGATCGTCTCCATTTCTGTCTGTCCCTCAACATCCTTCCTTCTTGTTTTCGGCCGCATATGTGGAAATTTAAATGTATTCCTTTTTCAACATTTGCCTTTTTTATTAGCTTGGCAACATCCGCAGTAAAAGTTTCATAAATCACGTCTTCCATGAAAACACAAAAGAAGGATCTAACTCATTTCAGGGAGTGTTTAAATTATGTTTTACTATGTTGCCACTCTTTTCCTTAGGCATTGTTTCATATTCTGATAGTGTTTGCTGATTATTACTCAGTTGAACCCTCAATAATGCTGCAACAAAAATCTCCCAAAAACAGCTGTATAAGTGTGCTGGGCCGAAAATGAAGCATCAATATTTATTTAACCAGTTTTAAGCTTATGCATGCCTTACATGCATAAGATTAAAGTGTGTCTGAAGTAAAGTTCAGCTGTTCTCGATGGAGCTTCCTGAGATTGGCGTCCTTTAGCTGAAGCCACAGTTTGCAGTGAGGGCTGCAAAGGATCCTGGGCATCTCTTTGGACAAAGGTATCAGTCAGGAGAGGAGGAAAAAAGGTTTCACAGTATTTTATACAGCATGTTTGTAATGCAAATAATGGCAATCTTAAATAAATGTAAGATTTTACCAAAACCAATTAAACAGCTGGAAATGGATCAGGGAAGCTGCCAAGAGCCTAACAGCACTTTTGGAGGAGCTGCAGGAATTTCCCAAAGGTTCTGGTTGTTCTCTACATGCAACAGCAGTCTCCTGTGTTCTCCATGTGACTCGACTAAAGAGTAGGGTTGAAAGGCAAGGCAATTTTATTTGTATAGCACACTTTCAACAAGGTAATTCAAGGTGCTTTACATGATTACGGGGTAAAATAAAAATATTAAACACAGACAAGGCATATAAAGTACAAACAGCAATAAAGCAAGAAGCACACACAAAACATATGATACATGAAAACATTACTCTTGATTTAAAAGAACTCAGTGTTTCAGCAGCTTTGCAGTTTTCTGGAAGTTTGTTCCAGATTAGAGGATCATAGAAACTGAAATCTGCTTCTCCATGTTTGGTTCTAATTCTAAGGATGTTGAGTAGACTGGAAATAGAGAACCTGAGTGGTCTGGGGGGGTGGTATAGTAACAGTAGATCTTCAACATACTTTGGTGCAGGCAGAAGCTTTTTGTTCTAAAGAAAACTTCCAGGCCTGAACCTGCAAGGAGAATTTTCAGATCCGATGAAACCAAACCAAAAGGCATAAAACCAATGCAGAGCTCCACTACAGTAACACTATACATACCCTGAAACATGGTGATTGCAACATTATGTTGTGGGGTTTTCGTCAAGGTGGACGAGTAGTTTCAAATACTTGAGATTTGGCTCCAAACTTCAGGTCTCTAAAGGTGAAGAGTCCAGAACTAAATCTGGGCTTATCTGAAGAGGACCTCGGGTGTCCTCACAATCTGAGAGAATCTGAGAACTTTTAAGGGTAGAGTGAGCAAAAATCACCAAGTCTAGATGTAGGACGCTGATGAACTCCTGCCATAGAAGACTGAAAGGATGAAGCCTCTGGAACATCAAAGTGTTCTGAACCATTTTAGTGAGCGGACGGGTTCTAAGAGACCTGTCGGGGCTGATGGCTGATATGTCAACGCATCAGAACAGCTTTTGTCAGAGGCCTTGTTGTTACAGGTGTCTTACTTAATGTTGGTGCCATGGAGGAGGCTTGCAGAGGAGTTGAATCTTGCAGCATTACCAGACGTACATCTGGACCATTGATGTCCGGATCTTACCTGTAGGTGCCAATAAACAAAAGATCATGCTCCTTGAAGTGTTGGCATGGAGACACCAGATGTTAAACGGCTGTACCATTGTTTTCATTGTGTGTTTTTATTAAGTATCAACATACGTTTCCCATATCTTGGCAGAGAAAGAACAGTTAAGTATTTTTCTGCTCCAGTGAGTTTTCTCTGCTCTGGTTTTCAACCTATCAGGGAGCAGTGAAGCACTTCCTCTGACTGGATCCCTGCAGGGAAACGAGATACTGCTGAATGTGGTAAATATCCAGTTAGCTCCTTCTCAGCCTCTCCTGGCCCCGTCTTTCGTTCAACTCTACGGGGGGATGAAAGGAAACCAAAGGAAAGGAATCACTCCTGAGGTGCCTATGACGCGCCAAACCCTCCCGTTCCTAACCCCCTCCATACCTGTGCTAACGCTCCTCCAGGGGCCACCGTGCAGCCTTAAGTCTGCAGCAGTGTGTGTGTGTGTGTCTGTGTAGGTGTGTGTGTGTGTGTGTGTTTTCAGCAGGGTGCTGACTTTGGTCCTGAGTGGTTCACTAGAAATGCTGTGTGTGTCAGTTCCTGCAGGAAGCTGGAGTCCCATGGCAGACACACACACACACACACACACACACACACACACACACAAACACACGCACACACACACACACACGCACACACACCTACCTGAGTGTTCCTCCAATGATAACATTCTGTCCCATATTCCCTTACTCAGCCACACTTTCAGTTTTACTGCTTGCATCTGATCCCAGCAGTCTTCTGCATCAGATTTTTGCCGTTTCTCTGCTAATTTCTCCCATTCTAGCTGCTCTCTCTCTACCACAGCTGGAACTTTTTACTTTACTTCGTTTGCTTGTTAACTATGTGTGCATGAGGATAAGTTCGGAGTGCAAATTGCATCTTGTTCCCTAGATTCAAGACGACAACTCCTTTGCTGTCAGGGATGCAGCGAGAGGGACGTAACTAAGACAAGATTCTGCTACCAGATTCAGGAACTTCCACCCATCCTTCACTCCTTTTCTTTCTCATCCTTTCCGTTGATCTTTCTCTGGAAAATGTGTGTTGGTTTGGAGAGGCCCACAGGAGAGAAGGCGAAGGGAGGCGCATTAAGCCAACTTATCCTCCCTTTTCCTTCTCCTTTCTTTTCCTTTTCCTTAAGAGAAGTTCACTGAAGCTAAAGTTGCCCCAACATCCTCCTCCCTTACTCTCATCTGCCCTTTCAGACAGTCAAATGACTCCTCCACTTTGCTCCAATCTTCCTGGGCAGAAACTGAGAGGAGAAGAAGTGAATTGCAGATGAGACGACCTCGTCCTTTCTCTCCTTTGAACGGCGTTTCTCTCGGTCTGTTGCAGACTACACTCAGCTACCCGTCCTGTGTGTTCACGCGAACACTTAAACAGCCGGTGAGTCATCGTGGAAAAGGTTTGTCAAGTCCCCAGGCTGAAACCGAGAAGCCGAGACCAACCGGATTATTGTTATTCGCTGTATGGTGTCACACACTCAAGTGGAGCACCGAGGAAGCAGCCGCCTGCAACTATCACATGACGGATCTCTATCAATTTTAGAGCCGAAGCTCTCCAGTAGTCTAGTAATCCAACACACCATTGATTATTTTGAACACAAGGATATTTGCAGTTCTGGTTTGAAGTTTCTCTGTCTTTGAGTGATTATTTCTCTGTTGTAGCGCTGCCTCTTGGCAGTAAATCTGTTTATTTCCCTTTTAAATGGTTCCTCATTTGTAAGGAAAATGCATTTGTTGGTAGAGCAGCAGAGATGCCCCTTTTTTCTGCTGTTGTTGCTCCTGTTTTGATGTCTTCCAACGGATCGGATGATTGACGTTTGAGGAAATATAATGAATTTAAATGAATAGGAGCCTCAGACTGGCACTTCCTTCTCATTCTGGTCACTGGCTTGGTCAGACACTGCTGTGGGATGGCATCCCAATTTATCCCAGCATATATCGCAGGTCAGCCAATGTGGTTGTGTTGGTCACCCTGGCCCAAACGAAACACCCAAGCTGATTCCCTCTGGTTCTGGATGCTGTGCAGCTAGAAGAATTTTTGCTCATATTTTTTTTACCTTAGGACAGTTGCATAACCATGGCAACAAGGTATTGTTTTTACGAATGGGAGCAGCTGATTAGCATCTCAAAAGCTCTATGAATTCCTGAACCACAACCCCAAATCCTAGAGGAGTTGAAAAGGAGGCTTCATGAATGGACCAAAGAGCAGAGAGAGAGAGAGAGAGAAGGAGGAAGGTCAAACCATCTCTTCCAGCCATTGTCATGGATCATATCCCCTACTCTCTAACCATATGACCAGACAGGGATTTGAAGAGGAGCAGCAAAAGCAAATGAGGTGGTTTAGCAGTGCTTGCCAACAACTGATGCTTTCATCCAGGACATGTTACTGTGTAATATCATCTCTGCTGCCTGGATATCGAGCTGTTAGCATGTCAAGATCGTCAAGAGACTGCCAAACAACAACATGCTTCAGATTCAATGCAACACTGACTGCTACTTGGGAGCTGCCCAGAGCTTCACCATCCACCACAACAACTCTTAGAAGATACTTGGATTATATGACTTACAACAACATTTATTTCCCCTTGGGATAAATAAAGTGTTTTTGAATTGAGCTGAATTGAATCCTAAAGTATTTGTGTTAGCTTTCATTCAACCATCTAGCTGTTGATTTGAAGGGAAGTTGAAGATTTTCGAGGTTATAGAATGCACCGCTACTATAGATAGTGAATCTGCTCCATGGTATCATACTGCCACTACCATGCTTGACAGGTTACTAATTGTTTTTAAGTTTGAAAACCTGAGAGCCTACCTCTTGTCACTTTTGCCAAAAGATTCAATTTTTGTCACATCTGAAGATGAAACTTTTATCCAGAAGGGCTGTCCAACTTATCCTTATCATGTGGCAAAGAGAAACTACCAGTTGTCCTCAATCATGATCACTTACCAGTCATAAATTGATCTTGTCAAGTTAATAGATATTCTAGAACCTTCAGCGCCACTTATTAGCCGATTTAGGCGGCCTGCCCAGGTTGTACCTTGCCTCTAGTCCGTTGCCTGCTGGAGATAACTCCACCCATGACCCTGAACAGGTGATAATGGGTGTATTGATTCATCAGTGAGAAAACAGGGTTTGCCGGTCAGATCTCTGCTTATCTGTGAGGTCCCTATGATGGCCGGAGCTGAGAAAACCTGGACTCTTTGCTTTTGCTCTCCTTCGTTGTCCTGTTTCCTCTCCCTGTTGTCCTCTTCCTCCATCTCTCTCTCACTGCTCCCCTCTGGAGCTCCGTAATGTAGTTTTAATTTCCCTAAGGCTACCACAGGAAAACAGTTCCTGTGTCTCTCTGTCTGTGTGTGTGTGACTGAGCTCCTATTGTCTGCTTGTGTCGCTGCTTCTGCGTTTTCTGCTGTCTGTTTTGCACAATTTAAGCGCATTGTTGGTCTATTTTTTTGTGAGTTTATGCGAATCATAAATAAGAAAATTACCTACCTGCCAGCATACTTGTGTACTCCTCTGCTATTCCGTTGGAGTCTGCTTCACATCTGCATTATTTTAAATAGTTTTTACACTGATATATTGTTCAGTCTACATGTTTGTGTGTCTCTGTCACTTCCTTCCATGACGTTAATGGCTCTTTCATCATCCTGTTTCCAGACATGGGTGTTGGGTGCTAACCTCCCTGAGCACATCACGTCCCAGAGGAGTGTGTGTGTTTAGCTGCATGCTTGTCTCTCAGTGTGTGGTCTCTGTAGCTCAGCAGATCTTCTCTCATGAGGACGGGAGGCCTTACATTGTGGAAACAGACACATAAAGGCTGCAGGAACCTCCTCGACTCCTCCGTAGAGGAGATATGCACCCAACCAGCACACAAGGGCACACACACCTGAGCAGTGACTCGGTGGAGGCAAAAGGTACCACAGAGGGTGGTGGGTTTCTCCTGGGACACACAGAGCAGGCCTGTTGTTGCTGTGTCCAGCTGCACCTGTTCAGCCACTCTGACACATTCATTTCTGCATCCAGAACCAAACGTGTTCATCTTTTTAGTTTTGCCTTTCACAGCGTCTGATTTAGTCTCTTCAAGTTACAGTAGCAGGAACAGAGGTTTGAAATATGTAAGGTATAAATTGTCACATTTCTCTTTAGATTTCCGATGTTTTAACCACATATATGCCTGTCACAGCTGTTTGTGTATATTAAAATTATTAGTAAAAAGATTTGAATTATTACCAGAATTTTTGTTTTTTCTCAAGCAGAGATATTTTAAAAATTATTCCCTGTAAAGCTGTCTTAGAAGCATTAAAATAAGTTCAGTTTTTATTTCGGTAGCTTAATCCTATGGTAAGAGTTATTCAGTTTATGATAATAAAAAAATCGTATAAAAATCATTTTAAAAAACAGTTGTAAAGGAAAAAAATCTTCCCATTAGAACCCCTGTTGATTATACTTAATTAAAAAAAAGAAAAAAGAGGTAGATTATTGTCTGCGCCAACGCTGATTCAGATCCATTTTATTTTGTTGTTTTGATTTTTTCCCCAGAGTCCTCGGTCAGCTCTTTTTCCCTCTCATTTTTAGCTCACTGCACAGATTTTCTAAAGTATCTAGGCCTGAGGACTGCCAGAAAATCCCCCAGAATATGTTTGGCTCTTTGATGGGTTGTGGTCATGTTTTCAGGGTCATTTTAGTATCGCAGTAGGGATCCCATTACGCTTCATGGGGTGTCTGAGTTCCCTAAAGGATTTGCATGCACAAGACTTTTGATAATTCAATTTCAAATTATTTATTTGTTTAAGTTCCAGCTGGTGCGATGCACTAAAGACTCTTGTCCCTGGTTGGGCTTTTCTACACAGCATTAAAAACAAGAAAAACTATAACAAAAGATGGCCTTGCACACACTATAAAAGGTCTATATAACATTTGCTCATTCACACGTAAAAACAGCGCTAAGTACACATGGTTGTAATTTTGTTTTTCTTTCAGCCAAGACTTTAACCTAGAGGTGGACATTTGAAATTCAGATATAGTCTTTAGTTCAGTTGGAAATGAGTTCCATAGAGTTGAGTTATTGTAGTGCTATTGTGCTGCACGATGCACGGTGGAGCAGTTGGTAGCACTCTTGCCTTGCAGCCAGAAAGTCCTGGGTTCGAATATCAGCCTGGGGCTTTTCTGCATAAAGTTTCCATGTGCATTCATGGGTTCTCTCTGGGTACTCCGACTTCCTCCACAGTTCAAAAACATGACTGTTAGGTTAATAGGCCTCCAAATTTGTTTGTGTTTGCATGCTCATCTGTCCTGTGTGCCTCTGTGTTGTCCAGCGATGGGCTGGCGACCTGTCCACCCTGGCCCAATGACCGCTAGAGATAGGCACCAGCTTCCCCACAACCTTGCAAGAACAAGCGGGTATAGACGATGGATGCATGTTGTGATGCCAGTATAGATTGGATGGATGGATTGATCGATGGATGTCAAGATAATGTGGGAAAGTTAACTCCAGGGTGTTTAAAATGAGGCTTCGACCGATCGTTGAACCTTGGATTCAGGAGGAGCAGTGTGGCTTTTGTCTTGACCGTTTCCGCCCTGCTGAGGTGGTTATGGGAATTTGGTTGTCCAGTCCATGTGTATTTGGTGGATCTGGAGAAGGCTTGCAACACTGTCCCTCAAAGCATTGATGATGCAATTCTGTTGTCATCTTCACTCCATAATCTTCATCATGCCCTGGAGCTGTTCACAGCTGAGTTTGAAGTGGCCAGGACAAAAAATCTGAGCCCAAGGTTCTCAACCGGAAAGAACTGCTCCCTTCTGGTCTAGGGTTCGAGCAGAGGAGTTCGAATATTTCAGTATTTTGGTTTTTAGCAAGAAAGACTTTTTATAATCCTTACTGACCTAAAATAGAAAAACTTTAGTGTGATTCAATGTCAGACAGGAAGAAAAAAACGGTTATGTAAACATCTTGATTCAACTGAAAGGTCGAGACCCTCCACTGACGGTCCGGCTTATGTCTGGTTAAAAGTGGAACATATAAAGCAGAGCTGTTTATTTTTATACACTTAATTAATCAAATAATCTGTCAGATGTTGCTTATTTAAAGTCTCGGTTGTGTTTTGAAACCCAGACGATATTACTGATGCTCTGATTACAGTAAGCAGTCTGCTCCCTGATGAATAAATAATGCAGTGCAGCTCTGATGTAAACCTGATGGCCGGGTCAGAGCGGTGTGGGTTTCTATTACTCAGCTACATGCCTGTGAAAACCGCTCCGGTGTAGAGCAGAATGAAGGCCTTGTGCTGAAACTGTTGGGTTTCTAAACATCCTCCTGGAAGCTCGACACACACCTTTTCACCCGCTTTGATTCCTCCTTTAGCATGTGGACTGAAGCGTGTGTGTTTTATTCATGCTTGGCCGGCAGATCTCCATCTCTGCGAGCGGCAGAATGTGTCCCAGACAGGCCGCTGTACCTGCTCCTGTTTGCCAAATCAAACACGGGAACCTTTTTGCAGGATTACAGCATGTTTTATTCCCCTTTAACTCCCCCTCCAGCTCTGCCGCAATCGTTCTCTGCACTTCTATCACCCCGGGGCGGTTCAAGAGCGTCTCCCTGACTTCATTACTTACTGAGGTTTCTTCCCACCGGATATATAGGCGTGGATGGTGGTCGCTGACTGCGTGTGTTTGATTTTTTTCCTGCTTTAGTTTGTGCATTAACTATCTTAACATGGCAACTGCTCACAGCAGAGAAAGGAAGCCAGAGTCTGGTTGGAGTGTAACTAAGCTGGGAGTGTTTGAACCTTCTAGCCTCTCCAGTTCGCTTTAATATCCCAGTTATGTGAGCTGACATGGAACAAGGTCTCAGTCTCCCTCCAATCTGTGAAGGTTATGGCTTTATTATACGAAGCTAACTAATTACCTCATTGAACTTATTTTGAATGTGTTTAATGAGAGAAAACACACATGCTATCTAATAAAAACACAGCGATGCTCTTAAAACACACTAGTCTCCACATGTGAGCCTAACGAGCGGTGATTAGTGGGTCCCAGCTAGGCGTGGTTAGGCTGTGTAACATCATTTCTGCACGGTGGACTCTACTAATTCGCTCCTCTTTATCTAATTACCCAGGGTGAGCATGAACACACGTATATGCACCAATACACTGCATACAAACACACACACACACACACACAGTCTTAAACAGCACCTGCATGCATCTTGCTCAGCAGATATGCAGAATGACCTCATTATTCCTGTTATATATTTATATTTAATCTGTCAACAAACATTTCCTTGTACTCTGGTTACAGAGACTGGTGGAGACACAGAAATGATGTATATTACCTTTACTCTAGAGACAGCCCCCCTCATACATTATGTTGGGTGCTGTCACACAGTCAGGCCTGCTATTTAAGGGGTAGCTTGTTCAACAGGGGTGCGCGGGGTAGTTATGAACTGTCAGTATCTCTCCACTCAGCCTTTTGGGTAGAAATTACTTCAAAACGCTGAAACTGTTACTGACATGTCTAGGCTACAGTTAAGCCCCGGAGGAGTGTTGTCCATACAGAAATGGTGTTATATGTACACTCACTGGCCACTTTATTAGGTACACCTTGCTAGTACCGGGTTGGACCCCCTTTTGCCTTCAGAACTGCCTTAATCCTTCGTGGCATAGATTCAACAACAGAAACATCCCTCAGAGATTTTGGTCCATATTGATATGATAGCATTACGCAGTTGCTGCAGATTTGTCGGCTGCACATCCATGATGCGAATCTCCCGTTCCACCACATCCCCAAGATGCTCTATTGGATTGAGATCTGGTGACTGTGGAGGCCATTGGAGTACAGTGAACTCATTGTTCATGTTCAAGAAACCAGTCTGAGATGATTCGAGCTTTATGACATGGCGCATTGTCCTGCTGGAAGTAGGATAATGCGCGTAATACGCAGCTGATAGCTGCCGTTACAGTCAAAGGGTTTGTTTCCACCAGGCGCGAAGCAGCCTCGTCCCAGAAATGTTGGGTCGCAGCCCTTTCCTAAATATACGCGGCAGGTCCTTTTTATTACATGCTACGCTTCTAACACGCGTCAAGCTCAGCAGTTTAGATCGGACCAGAGAGGAAATCAGACACGGGGGTTGTGTAAAGCATCCGGAAAATTTCAAAATAAAAGACAGATTTCCAAATGCTTAACTATGAAAAAAACAAAACATCATTACCTCTGACACCAGTTAGTTGGTATATGGATGTGATTTGTTGTTTTTTTTATCACAGACAACGAGAAGTTAATCCTTGAAGTGGAGAATCATCCAGTTTAGATAATACCAGTGATCATTTTTACAAAAACAAGATGAAAAGGAGAAAGCATGGACAGACATATATGCAGTTTTGGGGGTGGATGATACATTTATGATACTTATTAACATAGCATTAAATTTTTTCCCAGTATACTACCCTTTTAAATTATGCAAATGCAATACACCTGTGATTTTGTGATCTCCAAGGACCAGCTGCATGAAACACATCGTGAAAAAACCCGAGTCCAGATCTGAGTCAGAAAAGCTAAAAGTGATGAGCTTTAAAGATGCAACAGTCTGGTTCTGAGCGTCTTCAGAATAGAAATATAGAATACAATAATCCTTTATTGTCCCAGGGAGGGGAAATTCAGCTGTAATAGCAGTACAGTGACAGGTAATAGAAGCATTAGATTCACGCAAAAAAAATATAAAAACTGAATTAAGAATAATACATGTACATTAAGGACAAAATTACAAAACTAAAGTACTGTGCGGTTATTAAAAAATAAATATGGCATATTCAGATTTGAATGTGCAACTGAGCAGCATAATTGAAAATGTTTGATAGAATGTGCATGTGTATTTTTGCATTAAAAAACATTATTTACTAGAAGTAAAAATATATAAACTGTGCAAACAGATGTGCAAATAACAGTAGCAGAAATGTTATTTGAAATGAGATAAACAGTGCAAATTGAGTTTGTTGGGACCAGTGATGTTTGTAGAGTCTATAAGCTGCTGGGAGGATCTACGATAACGTTCCTCTGTGCACCTAGGATGCAACAGTCTGTCCCTGAAGGAGCTCTCCAGCTCAGCAACAGTTTCATGCAGGGGGTGGGAGACACTGTCCATCAGTGATGTTATTTTGGCCAGAGTCCTTCTGTCTCCTACCACCACTGTCTTTATGCTGATTTTCATTTTATAGTATCTAAGAGGAGCTTGCTTGTTTCATACTTTCTGCTCTCCAGACTGTATGTTCTTTATATGCTGAATAAAAATTTGATTTCATTCTTTCATTCATAGCTTTTATTTACGCAGGTGGGAGAGGGTGAGTTGAAGATGCAAGAGAGGATAGGGAACAAAAAAAAACACAATAGAAAACATCCCAGTCCGCCTCCACACCCGCAGGACGGCAGAGAGAGCGGAAAAAACCCAATGCGAACTGAGAACTAAACAACCACAACCCACAAATAGATATATAAATACAATAACCGCCTCGCTGAAAAGCAGACACATTTCCGATGAAGAAATCTGGGGGATGTTTGTTGAGGAAAGACCAGAGTACTTGTCTAAGTGAAGAATTTTTAAAAGGTTCACAAAAATATTCTCTAGCTTTCAGCACTAAATGGTTCCTGCTCTGAGTAACTTGTTAGATTAAATAAGAAAAATCTCCCGATTCTATCTTCATTTAAGGTGGTTTTCATACCGGATTGGCCGGTACACTTGTTTCCATTGAGGACCAAAATGACAACCTTGTTGCTTTTTTTCGTCTTTTTTTTATAGCTGGTGCGGTTCACTTTCACACTGAACTTTGTGAAACAAAACAAACCTTTTGAGCAACATATTTAACTCCTTAAATGAGGTGGGGCTGTACCAAGAAGCAATGAACACAGGGACACTTCCTTTTCTGTGAAATGTAAAAAAATATCAGCTAAAACTGCTAAAATATCTACCAGCAGACATGTAGCAGATCGAAGAACGTCTTGCATAAGACAATTTATGAGTGTTCAGCGTCTGTGACCATGGCGAGAGGAGCTTTTTATCATATTTGAGCACGAAAACCTATTTCGAGTTTTGAAAGAGGCTAAAGTTTTTCAAGTGATGAGTTCTGTTAAAAAGTAAAAACACTGTCGTCGACCAGAGACAGGACTTTTTTTTGTTCCAGAGACAGGACTTTGACGGTTGTAGGACCGCCCCAGAACAGCGCTACGCCCCCTTTTGGCCTGGTGGTGAATTGCTTTGCAAGACTCCCCATGCAACGGAGAAGTCTGAAAGGAAAACATCTCCGTCGATACGTGTGCCTGTCAGTGCAAACTTGCTGACGGGGAAGTAAAAAACTAGGCTTACGACACTGACTGCTCAGAACTACTCAACAGAATCCCTCTTCAACATATCCGAACTATCCATTTGGGTTGCTCTACTGAAAATCAGCCTGGCGCTTTAATCATGATGCTTACATCGTTCTCCAGATCCATCCTCCAGATCAGTAGACCGGTTTACTGACGCTGTAAAAGCAGCTTTGCTCCTGATATGAAATAATGTTGATGGATCTGCTCCATCACAAGGTGGCGTGTTAATATGATGCTGTGGTGACATCGTCCTCTTTGTCTAGATCTGTCCCCAAAACTCAACAACAGATTTGAGACCAGTCTTTTAAGAGACCTCGGGTGCAGCAGATCTCTTTAGGTAGTTTTGTTGGGTTACATCCATGGTCCATCCCAGGTGCCACTCAGCCTCTCTTTACTTTGCTTGAATGAAAAGCTGCAGGCCTCCATGACTTAGTGATTGGTTTAAAAAACCATGTTGTTTTGGATGAAGTAATCAAATTTTTTACTATTTTAAATAATGATGTGCTTCCTAATATGACATAAGAACCAACTGGGTGTCTGTTTTTGAGGTTGGAAGCCGGTATTTAGCCCATTTTCCGTGTCTGACTGAGAACGTGGAATAATTCCTGGTGTAGGAACAGTCTGTGACTCTAAGATAATGGTTTTCAGGAGGGTAAGTGTGTCTGCAGGCGACTCCAGCTGTATATCTCACTGACATGAATGCAAGAGATATTTGCTGGGGAGCACTGTCATAGCATTCAATCAGTAGCCAAACAGGCAGACAGTGCTCTGCTTCCTCAGCCCCGATGGGAGAAATGTCTGCCTTCATTAAGTAGGCCTGCTGCTGCTTTCTGCTGGTAATGGGTTGGACATGGAGCGTCGCACAGAAGATGAAGGAAGGTGTAGCGACTTTTGTTCGACTTGAGAGAAAGATCCAAAGTTTATCCTAAGAATGCTAGAATGTCACCATTTTCTGATGAGACATTCACACCTGAAAAGGCTCAAATAAAACCTGAAATATGCGCAAATAATAAATAACCATTATGCACATATAGATTTAAAACATTGAGGGAACACCGCTCTTTCATTATAGCCAGAATGAAGAGAAACACTCAAGAGTATTGCTTTGTGAAATGGGATGCAAGCAGATTCAGCATCACTTAAATGCCATCAAGCCGGCAGCAAATGTCTGCATACGTTCTTTTTAATGTCTAAAAAGGGAGAACGGCAATGAAATATCAAATTTGATGTTAAAGTGGTTTGTTTGGTTTTGGCAATTTAAACATATTTAATTATGTTATGGTAAACGTTTCCTCATGTTTTACAAAGAACTGATCATGTAGCATATTAAACAAAAGAAAAGGATTGGTTTGCATCAAACTTTTGCAAGTGCGGCCCAACTCCTAGTTTTCGTGTTTGCTTCAGGAAAACCAGAAGGTTTTATCGACTTGATCTCTTTTTACATCACAATAAGGGTAGAACAACGACCCTGCCCCTGAATTTTTCCTCTAGAACCACTGATGTTTACACTCAGCTTGACATCGTTTCAGGTGAGTCATTCAGTTCAGTGCAGAGCGTGTTATGGAGCTTATTGCTGTTGAAAGATGCGTTCGCTGACAAAGTTCTGGTTCAGTCCATCTTTCTTTTTCTACTGTAGCTGCATAAGAAGCCATTAATGTTGTGTCACTTTTTAAAGTTACGTTGTGTAACGTTGCGCTGCGCTCTGAGTTCCGCACATAAACATTTTGCATGTGTTCAAGTAGAAAACTGATGGATTCATTCGGTACACGTGCGTACCCAACCGACAGGGCCGTACTGAAAAATCTGAATAGAAGTTACACATGTAAAAGTTACTGGAACAAGTCTTGCAACAGATTCCCTGTTAGATTTAGGTCTAGACTTTGACTAGGCCACTCTAGTATATGAATTTCATGTAAACTGTTTCGTGGTAGCTCTGGCTGTTTTTTTAGGGTTACTTTCTGCCTCAGTCTTAAGTCTTTTACAGCATCTAAGTGAAATTGTAAATAGACTACTTTTATAAAATATTTTTTTAGTCATACTTACCACCTAAAGCTATTCAACAGGGCAACAAGTGCCTTGTCCATGGGTGCATTGACATGTGGCATAGGAGAAAGCTTTCCAATTGCAAGATGTCCTGTATTTAGCTCCAACCAACCTATGATTAGCTCTGACCAGCTTCCCTGTCCCTGCTGAACAACAGCATACTAATTAGGTGACTTCTGAAGGCAGTTGGTTGCACCAGATTTTATTTAAGGGTATCACAGTAAGGGAGGGCAGAAATATAAAATGGCACACTTTTCAGATTTTTGTTCGTAAAATGTTTTGCATTATTTTCCTTCTGCCTCTTATTGATGCACATTGTGTTGTGCCGCTGACAAAATGTGGAAATTTAAAAGGGTGTATAGTGGGGCAAAAAGTATTTGGCAGCCACCGATTGTGCAAGTTGTCCCAACTAAAAAGATGAGAGAGGGCTGTACTTTTAATCATAGGTACACTTCAACTGTGAGAGACAGGATGTAAAATAATATCCAGGAAATCACATTGTATGATTTTTAAAGAATTTATTTGTATACTGGTCCAGAAAATAAGTACAAACAAGCAGTAATTGTGGCCCCCACAAACATGTTACTTCTTCTGTATGAAGCTCTTCTATCTTCCCCTCGTTACCTGTATTAAAGGCACCTGTTTGAACTTATCTGTATAAAAGACACCTGTTCACACCTTCAGTCAGTCAGACTCCAACCTCCACCATGGCTAAGATGAGAGAGCTGTTTAAGAACACCAGTGACAAGATTGTACACCTGCACAAGACCGGGATGAGCCAATCAATGATAGTCAAGCAGCTTGGTGAGAAGAGTTCAACCGTTGGAACAATTATTAGAAAATAAATCATTGACAATCTCCCTTAACCTGGTGCTCTATGCAAGATCTCAGCTCGTGGGGTACACATGATCTTGAGAACGATGAGGAAACGGCCCAGAACTACACAGGAGGAACTGGTCAATGACTGGAACCACAGTAACAAAGGTTACCATAAATAACACACTATGTTGTCATGGATTAAAATCCTGCAGCGCTCGAATGGTCCCCCTGCTTAAGCCAGCACATGTCTGGGCCCGTCTAATGAGGAGGAGGATTGGGAGAATGTCATGTGGTCAGATGAGACCAAAACAGAACTCTTTGGTATAAACGCCACTGGAGGGTTAAGAAGTTTCATCCCAAGAACACCATACCCATTGTAAAGCATGGGGGTGGAAACATTATGCTTTGGGGCTGCTAGTCTGCAAAGGGGACAGGACGACTGATCCGTATTAAGGGAAAGGATGAATGGGGCCATGTATCGTAACATTTTGGGCAAAACTGTCCTTTCCTCAGTGAGAGCATTGAAGATGAATCGTGGCTGGATCTTCCAGCAAGACAATGATCCCAAACACATCGCCCGGGCAACAAAGGAGTGGCTACTTAAAAAGCATTGCAAGGTTGTTGAGTGTCCTAGCTCTTCTCCAGACCTCAATCCAATAGAGAATCTGTGGAGGGAGTTGAAAGTCAAAACATCACATCTCTAGAGAAGATCTGCATGGAAGAATGGGCCAAAATACCAGCTACAGTGTGTGAAAACCTGGTGAAGACCCACAGGAAACGTTGGATCTCCCAAGATGTAATGTAACCTTGCCACCCATGGTTACATTACAAGTAGGGATGTTCGATATTGGCTTTTTTACCAATATCCGATATAGCCTAACTCATAACTACCGATACCAATATAAACCAATACCGATATGTGGGTACCCTCCCTCATAAAAAACAAAAACTACTAAACCATTTTAGGTAACTACAATGACATATCTTGTATCATGCATACTTGAACTTTAAACATCTAGAAAATGTAATAACTATTACAATTTTAGTTAGGCAATAGAAAAAGGTGCCATTTCTATTTTGTCTTCAAAAGTAGCTGGAACACACTTTCACACAGAGAATACTGACAAATGCCCACCACACCGGGCAAATCTCTACTTTTAGAAAATGTGAACAACATTATACCTTTATAGCAGTGAGGTAAAGTGGAAACAACTCAAACAAGAATAAAAAATAAATAATATCTCAAAAACTAAACCTCAAATCTGTCATGTTTTGACATTTCGAGAGAGAGTAGCTGAAGAGTTTGATATATAATATGTGTATGGTGTGAAAAAGTAATCTTATTAAAAAATAAAAACGGATACCGATAATTTCCGATATTACAATTTAATGACAATATCGGCCCGATAGTGACTTTAGGCTGATAATATCGGACATCCCTAATTACAAGTGTTAAGGTGAATTTTTGTTATTGACCAAATGCGTATTTTCTGCACCATTATACAAAGAAATTCTTTTTAAAAAATGGATTCCTGGATTTTTTTACATTCTGTCTCTCATAGTTGAAGTGTACCTATGATGACAATTACAGAACTCTCATCTTTTTAAGTGGGACAACTTGCACAATCGGTAGTTGCCAAATACTTTTTGCCCCTCTGTAATTACTTTGCAAGGTGTCCTCGGGTAGGAGTCAGATCTAGTAGATGCTGGACCTGGAGGAAAAGGAGTGACATCTTGGCGTGGGTCAAAACTAAAGAATAGACGTAAACATTGATATTATTTTTGCCTGGGAATGTCCCACAGCTTTAGACCTGCTTCTATTTTGGATCATCTTTCATGCCGACACCACACTATTAACACGACACGAAACGACAAACTCACACTGACTCTGGAGTCTAACCAGGAGGTCCATCTAAGAAGGGGCAATGATCACAACAGCCACAGCATCTTCCAGGAGCCTCGGAGGGTCGGCATTCCTTTGAAGCCTCCCTCTTTCAGAATCTGCTTCCCTCGGAGATCCATAAGAGGACCCATAATTATCCTGTCCCCGTGTGGAGTGAGGTGGGTGGGCGGCGGAGCACCAAACCGACAGACAGAGACGCTCTCAGCTGCGTGAGCCCTCTTTTCTCACACCCATCTCTGGATTTATCCGTCTTCACTGCGTTTCTGGGGGGCTAGAGTCCAAATAAAGGGGTGAGTGGATTAAAAAAAAAGGCAGAGTAGAGGGAAGAAAGGAGAGACTGTTAGGCTGGAGAGCAAGACAGAGAGGTTTCATCAGTCTCTTTCCTCTGTTGCTATGACAGCAGGTTGTGTTGGCATGCGTTGGAGCTGGCACTGCCCTCACCTCTGGCATCAGGGCACCCTGGGGAGAGCGTGCACGTAGCATGTGCACACTCCGATTGTTTGCATGTAAGGGTTCACAACAAAAATGTTGAAATAATTTTTTTTTTTTTTTTGGGGTTCATTAGAACGTTTTGTGTTTGCCAGCTAAATGAAGAGATCACAGAAACACTGATCATGTTGTTTTAATCTTTTTGGGGAAACGGCTTCATTTAGGCTCACATGCAGGAGCGTGCCCGCGCATGAGGGGCTTCTTGGTCTCCCCGGCCAGACGGCGCTCCCACCACTGGACAGATGGCCAGCACCCTCCCTCTCTTCCTCCCACATCCCTCCTTCTTTCCCTCCATCACTGTCCTCTCTGTTGCAGCACCACCGAGCACCTCATCACCCCAGTCCCTCATTCCCCACCTCCCACAATCCCTCCTTCCCAACGTACCTCTCCCCATAATAAATCAAGGAGTGGAACTCTGTTCTGTCCCTCTTTCTCTTCAAAGTGAGGCTTAAAAAAATATAATTTTTAGTTCTACTTTTTAAATATAGAAAACGGTGGAATGATGTTGGATTATTTATGTTCAGAAAGATGAAAAACATCCTTTTGGAGCTGTTCATGAAAGAAATGTAGAGAGTGGACCGCTGTAAGAACTTGTGATTAGAACGATGCTTAATAAAAGTTCCAGGGTGTTTGTTTTAGATTTGTTTTTCTCAGTGTTCAACAGAACATCTGCCCTAAAACTTAAATGTCCCCTAAAGGTTCTCCTAAACTCATTTGAATCCTGATCACATTTTTACACTTTGGTTCCAAATGTGACCCATTTAAATCATAATTTTCTGTGAAACGTTCCACCTTGTTTTCATAGCAACAGGATTTCCTTTCCTATCCTCTGGGCTGTGTACCTTTCTCATTTCTTTCGTCTTGTTTTTCCTATCTTTTCCCTTTTCCTTGTCTACTTTTCACCCTTCTTTCTTTCTACACCCTTCATAAATTTTGCTTTCTTTTCATTGTGTCTTCCTTTTTTCCTTTTTGTTCTAACTTTCCTATCATGTTTCCTTCCCTCAAGTCCTTTTCTCCTTTTTTTTTCTTTTTCCTTTAATTTCTTTACTTTTTCCTTTTGCTTCTCCTTGTGGATTTTCTCTTTTCTTATCCTCTTCTTTGTCATTTTCTTTTTCTCTTTCCTTTTCTTCCTTTGTACCTAATTTCTTTCTCTCCATCTTTGTCTTCCCTTTTTCCTTTTTGCTCATTCTTCTCTTTCCTTTCCCTTTCTTTCCTTTCCTTTCCTTATCTTTCCTTTCCTTCTCTTTCCTTTCCTCTGGTCTAGGACCCCCCTATTTTTACTTCATTCTTCAATCCGAATTTCTTTCCTGTCCTCTTCATTTTCCGTTTTTCTTCTTTGCATCCTTCTTTCTTTTTATACCCCTCTTTTAATTTTGTTTTCTTTTCATTCTGCCTTCCTTAATTCCTTTTCTTTTTCCTTTCGGTTTTTTTCACTCAAGTCTTTTTCTCCCTTTCCCCCTCTTTCTTTCCTTTTTCCTGTTGCTTCTCCTTATGGATTTCCTCTTTTCCTATCCTCTTGTTTGTCCTTTCCCTTTTCTTCTATTTCATTTCTCTTTTCTTTCCTTCCTTTGTACCTAATTTTGCTTCTCTCCTCCTTTTCCTACCCTTTTTCCTTTTTAATCTTCCTTTCTCGCAATTTCTTTTCCAAGATCTATTTCCTGCCCCTTTCCTCTCTTTTTTCATTTGCTCCTTCTTACCTACCAATATCTCTTTCCTTTTCTTTTCTTTCCTTCTTTGGGCTTTTATGTCCTTTTCTCAGTTGTCCTTCCTCTACTTTTCCTTCCCTTTTCCTGTCCTTCCCCTATCCTGAGCCCAGTGTCTTCAGTGTCAGTCCTGTTGGATCCTCAGCATTTATAATGTGATAATAAGGTGTGAAAATGGAGACACAATGGAGCGGTGAGGATTGGGCTGCCGCAGGCCTCCGCTGGTGTCCTCTCACACTCTGACTGCTACCAGAACACACACTCACATTCACACACATTCACACAGCATGTCAGAGAGTGAAGTTAAGATCTGAACGGGGAATAATCAGCAGTGAGGGGTTGATCCTCCCTCTGCTCTGGTTAAATTCTCTGAAACATCCAGTTTGTTCAGCTGGGAGAAACGAAATCAGTAAAAAATAAAGCAAAATCGTGCTGTCTCTTTTTAGTGTTTATTTATTTATATTGTTATAATTGAAAAAGAAAAACACTCATCGTGTTCATCCTCAGACGTTCCTGCACCCGGCAGAGAGGCGGAGCTCAAAGATGGCCAGGGGGGCGTGGCCGAAGATGGTGAGCAGGAGGAGCGTGAAGACGACGACCTGGATGATGAGTCCATCTTCACCTGTGACAACTGTCAGCAGGACTTCGACTGCCTGGCCGAGCTCACCGAGCACAGAACCAACCACTGCCCAGCTGGTGAGAAGTCCGGTCCCATTCTGGTTCTGATGTCTTCTGGGGTTTTTTGTTTCTTTTTTCTTTTGGGGAGGGGAGAGATGTGTAAAACTCCTAGTATTAAGCTGTGGAGCGGATCTGTGATAAAAAAGGCTGCAGGTTCTTCAAACACTCGGGTGGCTTCATGTTGAAGTTTCTTTCTGCATACCTTTAGCTATAATCATTAATATCCACACGTTCCACTGGGACCCACACAAAGGCTGCTGTTCGTACCGCTGTAATTAATGGAGCGGCTGAAAGGAACGCGACAGGGGCATCTGGTTCCTCCAGATTAATCCGAAAGCTCCTGTCACACGCCTAACACACTCTGTCTGCCTCTGCAAGGCAGTGTGTGTCCGTCCTTCCTTCCTTCCTTCCTTCCTTCCTTCCTTCCTTCCTTCCTTCCTTCCTTCCTTCCTTCCTTCCTTCCTTCCTTCCTTCCTTCCTTCCTTTAAAGGCCAACAGTGTAAAAAGTAAGAAAAATGTTTGGACATATGGTGGGAGCTTGTCCTGTAACCCGGAGGGTTGCCGGTCCAAAACCCCGCTCTGTCCCCCTCGGTCGCTGTGGCAAGACATTTCACCCTCCTCGCCTACTGGTGGTGGGCAGAGGGCCTGGTGGCACCAGTGTACAGCAGCCTCTGTCAGTGTACCCCAGGGCAGCTGTGGCTACAGTGTAGCTTACTATCACCAGTGTGTCACTAGATAAAGGGCTATACAAGTACAGGCCATATACCATTTTGAGACTCCTTCACCCCCTGTAGTTTCCTTTACTTTCCCTCCTCTCAATCTCAAATCCGCCACCGGCTCCACATCCATTCTCATCACATAGTTTAATTGTTTAATATTAGTCATTGTTTAAAACTATTAATGTTCTGGTATAAAGAGGACCAAAAATCGGTTGAGCTGGACTCTTTTTTTGGGGGGGGGGGGGGGTTTCATTCTCATCTTTTCATTCGTAGATTCCTGATGTGTCAGAATGTGGAAGCCTGAGACAATCAAAAGCTTTGCTTTTTATTCTGAATGTTGATGCTCTCATTAAAGATAGATTAGCTGCCACACTTTTGGCTGCATCAAATCATCCCTTAGCAGCAGACTTTATGTGCTTAGCAGTTTCTTGTCCTGTGAATAATCCTGCCATTTCCTCTGCAGCCAAATCCAGTTTAGAATGCCAACTGGTAGAAAGTTGTTTATCTAAAGAAGCTCGGCTGATTTCTCAGCTAGAAACTGAGGCCTATCAATTGAGGAAACAGAGAAAAAAACTATGAAGAAAGTAAGAGAAAGTAAGAGAGAGTATTGATGTTACTGTGTGAGCTCACACTTTTTGCTCCATGCAGTTTTTTTTTCTGGATGTAATAAAAAGTTTTCAGAAAAAGATCATCCCACTTCTTATGCAGAGAAACGGCAGGTTGCATTTATGGAGAGGATGAAGAACTGTAGTTCCAGGCAAGAAAACGGAAGAAGATTGTTAGAATGGAATACAGTGAACCCCCGGTATTCACAGGAATTAGGGACCACAGCTGACCACAAATATTTGAGACCCCCTATAAAAAATGCTTATAACTGCCTATTTTAATAGTTAGGAAACCAAATATACATTAATATGCATTAAGACGCATCATGGAAACCGTCTTGGCCCTACCACAGAAGCTAACATTTGTGGTCTTCCTTATTTCCACTTTTGGGGGTATGGCCATTCAGCACCAAGGAAAATAAATGGTGCTACTGGATTGGCTGCTTTGTAAATGGCAGCCAATAGGGTGTCGAGTAGCACTGAGACTAGATATTTTATCTTCCCAAGCTGCATTTTCCATCAAATATTTTAGATATGCTCTATGAAAAAAATCCTACAATACGGAGCCATGAGTAGGCGGTAGTCCGCTGTAGGTTGATTTGACAGGGACTTTATGCATACTTTTTCATCTGCAGTCCCCGAACATGGGAAACGGCAAGATAAAACATCAGATATCATAAAAATTTAAATATAAATATCAACTAAAGACTGGCTAAGTACTATAATCAGACATTGACAAAGGGGAACAATTGCAAAAAGTATCAAGATGTATTTAAAATATTCAAATATCGAAACGGAGACGGAAGCAGTGGGACAAAACAATAAGGTCAGGACAAAGCACACAAGCTAAAGATGTTGAACTAGGGTTTTAGATGTATTTTGAACAGGTTGTATGAGGCTTGTTCTCTGATGGTCACTAGAATGGAGTTGGTTGAGCTTAAAGCCCACAACATCCAGCTGTGATTTGTACCAATCAACGCCCACATGCAAGTGATTTCCATAATCTGTCATTACCTAGGTGTAAGATTTGATTTAATATAAGACATGTTGCTTTTCCTGTTTCTGTGATCTTTCATATGTTTGCTCCCGGCCTGTAAAGTAAACAACAGCTCCAGTCGCCTCCTCCGCCATGTCACACTCAGAGAGCCACTCAGAGAGCATCACACAGGGCTGCTGTCAGAGCACAGGATGTGGCCCTGTGATTTCAGCAGAGGAGTCTGTGGAGGGCTACATGTTGCTGAGCGAGAAAATCCGAGGGAGGGAGGGAGGGAGTGGAGAGTGAGCACGAGCGCAGAAGAAATTAAATGATAAACCATGTTTTTCCCCGGAGAAAGCGCGGCTGAGATTGCAGCGTAATCCCATGGCTCTGCAGGATCTCCGTGCACTTGGAGGCAGGCTTTTTTGTGTACTTGTTTTCATATTTGTGTCGTCTGGTCACTGTGCGCATGTTTCAACATGTGAATGGCTGGAGGTGGTGGTGATGGTGGGATGACCCGGTTCTGGTGATTATTGGTGGGAGAGGGCCAAATGAGATTGGACACAATGAAGAATCCTCTTTATCCCTCTGGGGGTTTCTGGGAGTCAGGGCATGGGGCAAGGATGCACACAAACGTTGGGAAGATCACAGGAAACTCTGGGTCTCCCAGGGATAAAACACACGCCAGTCTGGATGAGCATGAGAGAGTTGATGTGCGCATGAACACTGGAGTTTGATGTTTGTCCCACTGAAAGCAAGCTCTAAGACATCACCCATCTCGATGGGTTCTGATAGATGGGGCCATCTTTGAGGAAAAATTGCTCGCCATCATGTTACCTTCTAGTGGGCTTTGTACAACCCAAAGTGTAATGAAGGCATTGATCAGCCATGACATCATGATCACAGGCTTTGGCCACCAAATAAAGTCCTGATGTGCGGCGGAACAGTTTGTTCAGAAACTCTGAAGATCTGCATCAGTATTCAGCTCAAAGCTTCTTCAGAAGCAGACCCCTTAAGCCCTATATCTTGGTAGAGGGATCCTTCATGCATTGGTCTTGTTTGTCCAGAGCATAGCACATCTAATGGAGCTCCTCAGCTTCTCTCAAACCAACTATTAAGCACAGGAAGCTCATTTCAACCATATTGTTTTTTCATGCTTGTTCCAATATGTCACGATTGTAGTTGAGTGCTATGCTGGTGTTGATTCTCAGTCCTCAAGGACAAGACAATCCTGGTTCACCTCTCATCCAAAAGACTTTTTCAGTTCTGAACTTGGTTCTGAACAAGGTAACGGGCTTTTAAATTGTGTGAACAATCACTATAATAGCGCCATTAAGGTTCAGTAATGGGGTCATTAAGGACATACAAGTCACTACCCTCTATTTAGCTTAATGTTTGCGTCGTCGTTGCTTTACAATCCAAACGTGTCCCTAACAATACCTTGTGAGTTGTGTTGGTCACCCGTCCCGAAGTGCGAAATGCTTAAAAAGTTTAATATTCTGCTCAAATCAGTTCATTCCTGTGCAGCCACTCTCTTACAGCTATCCGAGCTTGAGTTGTGGGGATTATAGGTCAAGTAGGGAAACCCAGACGCCTTTCACCCCAGTGATACTCCTCAGATTATTCTGGGGGATGGGGTCAGCTTCCACTTATTCCATTATTCCACCTTTTTGTTGTTGATAACTTAAGTTGAACCTCATCTTTTGCAAAAAATGGGAGATGATTCCTTGAGTTCCTAAACCAGGCTGCTATGCTTTGAGAATCCTCTATGAACACAATAACCAGGATCAGAAACAATGAGCAGTCCATACTAACTTGAGAACAAGGTTGACTTTGTGCTGAGCCTGAATGTCCAGAAGTTCCCACAGATCAATTCAACTGAGCCTCTAAGTGGCTGTTGTTTTCCTCAGACTATTCTTTAAACCCAGAAAGACCACGGTGATTAGGGAATACTGGTTCCATAAAAGAGCAGAAGAGCCTTACGTTGCTCCCACCGGCTCACTTTTTCCCCCATAATGCATCCTAATCCTATGTCTGGGACACAACAGACTGATCAGTCACAAGACATGAAAGCAAATGGGATCCATGAGATCAGACCAACTTCTTCTTCAGCTCCAAAGTCCAGTTCTACAGTCGTGGCCAAAAGTTTTGAGAATTACATAAATATTGGAAATGGGAAAAGTTGCTGCTTAAGTTTTTTAACTCAGGTGAGAATGTTGACGAGCACAAGGCTGGAGATCATTATGTCAGGGTGATTGGGTTAGAATGGCAGACTTGACATGTTAAAAGGAGGGTGATGCTTGAAATCATTGTTCTTCCATTGTTAACCATGGTGACCTGCAAAGAAACGCGTGCAGCCATCATTGCGTTGCATAAAAATGGCTTCACAGGCAAGGATATTGTGGCTAAAATCGCACCTAAATCAACAATTTATAGGATTATCAAGAACTTCAAGGAAAGAGGTTCAATACTTGTTAAGAAGGCTTCAGGGCATCCAAGAAAGTCCAGCAAGCGCCAGGATCGTCTCCTAAAGAGGATTCAGCTGCGGGACCAGAGTGCCACCAATGCATTTTCCAGCACGATGGAGCACCGTGCCTTAAGGCAAAAGTGATAACTAAGTGGCTCGGGGACCAAAACATTGAAATTTTGGGTCCATGGCCTGGAAACTCCCCAGATCTTAATACCATTGAGAACTTGTGGTCAGTCCTCAATAAGCGGGTGGACAAAACAAAAACCCACTAATTCTGACAAACTCCAAGAAGTGATTATGAAAGAATGGGTTGCTATCAGTCAGGATTTGGCCCAGAAGCTGATTGAGAGCATGCCCAGTCGAATTGCAGAGGTCCTGAAAAAGAAGGGCCAACACTGCAAATACTGACTCTTTGCATAAATGTTATGTAATTGTCAATAAAAGCCTTTGAAACGTATCAAGTACTTGTAATTATATTTCAGTACATCACAGAAACAACTGAAACAAAGATCTAAAAGTAGTTTTGCAGCAAACTTTGTGAAAACTAATATTTGTGTCATTCTCAAAACTTTTGGCCACAACTGTACAGTCACAGTCAGTTCTAGGAGTGTGTGGTTGTGGGTTCAGGTTAGCATTGGTTCCACACCAGTCTGCAGGAACAAAGGGGCAAACTTGTGATACTCAGTGTAACAGGTGGAGGTACATTAGTATTAAATCAGATATCGTTCAGACACTCATCAGATGCATCTGTGAGCATTCGACACCTACGGGCCCCGAAAGGTGATGCTCGGTTTGACCTTCATCCTGGTCTTGGCAGACACGGAAATGCTCTTACCAACTAGCCACTTTCCTTTAGTGGTCATTTTAAGTCTGATTGGTTTATACAGCAGCCTCAGTCAGTAACCACTCTATATACTTCTAGGTAGTTAATTTTATTGCAAGTATGTTTGTTCATCTGGTGAAGAATGGGTTTAATCGAGGAGACAATCACTGTTATTAGAACTTTGTTTTTTTGATGATTACTTGAACAAATTTGGATATCATACAGGGTTTAAGCTCAGATCAAAGCAGCTTTAAAGAAGACCAGTCTCTTTATTCCTTGAGCAGATCTTTTATCTTCAGAGCTGAGCTCGATCGGATTCACGGCTTTTCTTTAGCCCCCAAAGCTTCACTCCTAAACACCACGGTAGTAACTGGGAATCATTTATCTGTTCTTTACAGTTTTGTTCTATAAAAACGGAAACAGACTATTTCATTTATTTATTTCATTTTTTTCATTAAAGGCATACTCTTCATATTTCAATTAATGCAACACAACATCTGTAGATTTAAGCTTGATGAATCATTATTTCATGACGCTTCTTGTTCTGTTTGTTTACGATTCTCCTCACAGTCTTTAAGGAAAATGTTGGTTCTAATTGGGGGTTTGAAGGTTCAAAACAGTGGTTCCCGAACTATTTCTACTGGCCCCCCTTTGGTTCATAAGAACATGTTCACGCCCCCGCCAGTGTAATTTTTCTTATTTTATTTAGGGATTTAAGGAAATATCGATACACTGATATATCGCAACATTTTATTTCCCAATATTGTATCGAAAGCAAAATTTTGATTAAAAAAAATGTTTTTTTATTGTTTTCCTTTTGGGGGGGATTTGAATGGAACCATTAACGATGACAGTCATTTTTATAGCAAAATTAAAAGTATGACTGGTAGCTTGTGGCTGTTTTTACCTTATTTGTTCCAGTGGATCAGCTACTGGATGTGTTAAATTATGAAACATGTTTAAATGTTTAAAATGCTGTGACAGCTTTTCTGCAATTAAATTCAGTTTTAAGATTCACAATATATTGTCTTACTCATAGTATCGCAATATATCGTATCGCCTCCCCTGTGTTATCGCCAAAATAATTTTATTAAAATAAAATAATTTTATTATTTTGTATTATTTCTTCTGTGTAGCAATATCTAACATCGCTTTCAATAAATTTGAATGCTTCTCTCTACACAATTGGTTTAAGACATAAGGAACTCTGAGAGAAAAAAAAAACAAAACTTAGGCCTTCAATCACAACTTTTCAGTAAGTGGTGTGAGCCTGCTGTGATGTGACTTTATCTGCCAGTGGAGGTGTGTGTTTGTGCCCTGCGTCACTGAATTTGGTTCACTGAACATTGCTTTCAGAAATATGCCACTGTACGCAAGTTTGTGGCCAACATCGCCGCCATCTTCCTTCAAAAAGATGCAAATCTCATCTGGCAGTTTAAAGACCCTGGACAGCAGCTTCCCACATGACGGTTATGTCCTATGTCCGTCGACATCTCATAAATGCGCCTGCCGATGGTATTATTGGATAGATAAATAACCCATAGTTTGCTGGCCTCTGTCATGAATCATAGATGGAACCATGTCTATAGTGCAGGGAAATATACTGTACAATCCTCCTCAGTTGTGTGATGTTTTTCACACTGTGCCACTATGTACAAACCTTTATATGCGCTCAGTTGAGCATTTGCAGGTGTACGAAAGTAACAAAACCAAGGGAAAGATATGTTTTGTCATCTTATACTCCTTGGGTTGGATGGAAGTTGGTTTAGAAGATTATTTGGCAAAGTTTTATCTTCTTCTTTGCGTTTACATGGGAGCCTTGTCAAAAACCTGTTCGTTGTATTAGCATTTATTTTTTATCCCCTCCCCCTTCCATCACAATGATGCTTTGGTAACCACTGGTTCAAAAGAGGAACTCTAAACCTTTTCATGATTATGAAATCTTCAAATATTGCTTGAAACTGCCATCTGTGTCTTGAATCTAGAAAAGTGAACATTAAGAAGATGCCCAAGATTTTCCTGATTGACAAAAAAAATGACTGCATTTTCAATGTTTTCTTATGCTTTAAATGGAGAACTAAGATGTAAGAAAGGAGAACCAGGGGTGGGCATCATGGCAGAAGAAAAGAGGATGCATTGTTGTGCAAAAGCTGAAAACAAACATTGCATTTTTTAAATAATTGTTCTGATTTCTAAAATAAATGTCCTCAGTTTTTTATAAAATCAGTTTTTAGGCATGAACTAATGTGATTCCCAGAGGGTGGTTTGAGAGCGCTGTTTGTTAGCCGCAGCATTCAGCTGGTATCTGTGATGCTAACTACACTGTGGTAGTTAAATGGGTCCCAGGTTAGCAGCTAGCTGCTGCTGTAACACTGAATGGGTCCCAGGTGCGAGAGTGAAGCACCAAGTAATTCAGAACCCACTCCAGCAGAAGGCCTGTAAAGAGCTTCCATTAATTTGAGTGGAAATTGGACAAACACACGCAGACACACAAGTAGCGGCTGCAGATCAATGACGAGAGCAAGCACTCGAACACGCACATACCCACAGACGCCACACGTCTGCTTAATGGAGCGCTGCGTTCATGTGCATGAGCGTGATAGCTCAGCTGGCTGTGTGTGTGCGCGCGTGTGTGTGTGTGAGAGAGAGAGGAATATAAGGATTACATGTTTCTGTCTCTGCAGCGTTGTTGTTATTCTGCAGCGCTGCAGCTTTAAGCCGGCGTGTGACGGCTGGTTTGAATTATAGATCAGTTATTCAGGATGTGTGTGACCCCAGATTTGCTCCCTGTGTGCCGTTCATTATATTCTGTTAGATCTAATTAGACATAAACAACTGTCGTACTGTTTTAATCAGACCTAAAACAATTTTTTATGTTGGATATCCTCACCGTACAGTTAACTCTAAATAAATATCTGTATCTGCAGGGCTCAAATGGGCTATAATTGTGTTTTCAATTAAGTTGTTGAAAACCCTTTAAAGCTTAAATTAAATCTGAAAATCTGTATGTTTAAAAATGAATCCCAAGGCGACCAAATGACCATTCTGGACGTTTCAGTGTAAGGTTTTGAACTGAAGGCTTCAGAATCCACGCATCTGTTGTCCTCCACCTATCTGAGATGGCTTCATGGAGGTAGGAGGTCCAGGAGAGAGAGGCCAAATTTTACAGGGCATGAATGTTTTAAACTGAGTGCCACACACTACTCATCTACTAAACTCAAAGAACCTGCACAGGTTTTCCCAGGTGTCATTAAATTGCTTCACTTTGGTTCAATTGTCTCAGTTAGGTTCAATATGGGGGAAGACTGCAGACTTGACAACTCGCCAGAAGTCCATCATTGATACCCTCCATAGGATGGGTAAGCCACAAACATTCATAGCTAGGAAGGCTGGCTTAATTATTTCTTTAAGGAGTTGTTGTAGATCATGACAGCTGTGGGCAGGAAGAATTTCCTGTAGCCATCTGTGTTGCAGCGAAACTGAAGAAGCCTCCGACTGAAGACACTCTATTGTTATAAATCCAAGGTCACCGCATCAGTCTACCAGAATGTTTTAAAGGACTTCATGATTACTTCTGCAGAGGATGTGTATGGAGATGCAGATTTCATCTTCCAGCAGGACCTGACCCCTGCCCATACCGCCAGAAGCACCAAAACCTGGTTTGATGCCCATTCCATCACAGTTCTTGACTGGCCAGCCAACTCGCCGGACCTTAACTCCATTGAGAATCTATGGGGTATTATCAAGAGGAACAAAGAAGAGCTGACAGCAAGCATCAAGGAAATCTGGGTTTCCATAACTCCCAGGCAATGCCACAGGCTGATTGCCTCAATGCCACGATGCATCAAGGCAGTGATTAAGGCAAAGGGATTCCCTACCAAGTATTGAAGATTGACATATCATATTGAACGTACCATATTTTGATTGATATTTTGATTGACTTGATGTGATCCTAAATTCTTTCTTTTTTTCTGCAAAAACTGAGAAGTAAATGGTGATTTTTTTTTTTACAGTATTCTAATTTTTTGAATTCCTGTTTTCGTGGGTTTTATGAGCTGGAAGCCCAAATTATGCACAAACAACTAAATACTTGAAATCGTTTAAGTTGTGGATGTTTAATGTTTTGAATGGAATTATGGAAATAAAGAAACTTTTCCATGATATTCTAATTTTTTGGAAAGTCTGTATGTTAGGTTTGGAGCTGGCAAATCAAGAGCTTCACTTTTTGGCTCAGCTCCTTCATAAAAGGAAGACAAAGTCCTGGATGTGTCTTCAATCTTTAGTTCTGTATATTTCCTTTTAGTCAGACAGACTTTCTTGTCTCCTAAAGTGGTGCTAATTAGTTCTCTAGAGTTTCTGATGGTCTTTTTAAGGTTTTCTTTGGAATTTGGTTGCTTTTTGGCTCCATCTCAGTTGAGGTAGAAGGTACCGAACCTTGACACCATGCTGTGAAAGAAAGAGATGTATCTTCCTTCAGAGATGTTCGTGGTTCAGTATAGCTCCAAGTTGGAAGCTTCAAATCTTATACGAACTTACAATCCAAAATTAGCTTAGGGCCCAACCGACATGGCTTTTGCTTTCTCAATTGCTTGTGCTGCCCCCTGAAAAGTTGTCTCTCTGGATGGTGTGCCACTTCACTTAGATACGAAAACAACCATCTTGGCTGATGGGCGTTTGTAACAAACTGTGTGGTCCTCCAGTTGCTTCAACTAAAAAATGTTGCAGATGTCATCACATGACGTTTGCTCGCTCCAGCTCTGGGTTCTGGTTAGACCGTAATTTGTGTTGCGTGTCTGCCTCCTTTTGGTCCTGGCGGGGAGTGTGTGTGTGAGCCCTGGATATGTGAGAGAGGCAGGCCGAGAGCGTGAGTCGAGGGAGTGTTGATGGGTCTCAGTAGGAGTCAGAATGTGGAGCAAAAGCTCCCCGAGGAGAGGAGGAGCGGAGAAAAACCTCCTGCAGATCAAATGGAGAACATTCTCTGGCCGAGCACACATGAAAACACACACGTATCCCATCGGGGGAACTCCGAGACGCTTCCTGAACTGCCGCAATGTTCCAAGGTTGGGTCAATGTGAAGTGTTTGGAGATTGAAACCGATTTAAAAGCCCTGCGTTTGACCACTTTCTCACAAAACCTCCACACACTTACAGCGTTAAGAAGACGGGAGAGGAGGTTGTTAAAGATGAGGAGGTGAGTAAGTAAACGAGGGAGCTGTCTGTCAAGGCGGTGGGCAGAAACTGTCGCTGTCAGTGACAAATGACTCGTCATTAACCCAGCTAGCTGCTGGGAAAGGGACACAGGAATAGCGAGCACGCTGCTATCCGTGCGCTCCGTGTTGCATCCAGCTGCATTTTTCCTCCCTCGCTGGCGGATCAGGAGACAAAGAAACAATTTGGGAGAGGAAGTGGAGGGGAAGATGGGTAGAGGTGAGCGGGAGGAGGACTGAGGGCCCTTTAGGTGACTGGTTCACCCTCCTTTGGGATGTCCGACCCCCCCACCCTCCTGCAGAGCTCTCACCGTCTGTAGCAACCCGCAGAAAACACACACACACTCACACACCTCGCTGGGTCTGTCAACAGGAAAGCAGCTGAGTCCTGTGAGGCCAAGACTCTTATTAGAGCCACAGATCACTTTCTATCAGAGAGGAAGGAGGAATGTAATCCGAACCAGAATTACTGAGCGCCTCGTGATCTCCATCTGTAGCTCGGTTGTTTCAGTCGTTCATTTTCAACCCGCTGTTCAATCCCAAACCCCCCACTCCCCCAACACACACACACACACACACACACACACACACACACACACACACACACACACACACACACACACACACACACACACACACACACACACACACACACACACACACACACACACACTCCCCGGCACCCGGGGGTGGCCCGAAGATTCCTTGGCTGAGCTCCTGGCGTACATACAAGTGCACAGCGCACGCAGAGACACACACGGACACAGCTGGCTGCTGCTCAGGTTTTCCAGGGAGAAAGCAGGAGCCCAGCGCCAGAGGAGAAGAAGAAGAAGGGGGGGGGGGGGGGTCTACGGAGAAGTCATTTTTCATCACGGGGTTCATTTTTCACCGCAGAGTTCTCCCAGTCTCTACATCGCTCTATTTCTCTTTATCTGTCCTCTCCTCCTCCTGTTCCCCTCCCTTGATCCCGCTTTGTCTCTCTTTATCTTCCCTTTTTCCCTTTTCTCCCCCTCCCCACCTCTCCTCTAAACTCTTTCCATCCTCTCTCTGTCTCTCTCTTTTTCAGCCTACTTTCTCTTTTATGAAATATGGATGGGAGCAGTTTTGGGCGCGCTGAGAGGTTTGCAGTCGGAGGGAGGGATGGATGGAACTTGGGAACCGGCGAGAAAACGAAAGAGAGAGAGGGAGGGAAGGGAGGGGAGCTGGTGTCTCAGCAGACAGGCCTTGTGCATGCACCTAAACACCTCACTGAGCAATCTGTCAACATGTCAGCAACACATGTTTGGTAAAAAAAGAAGAAGAAAAAAAGAAGGAGAGGTGGAAAGGGGAAAAAAACTTTCCCCCTCCGGTGGGAGTAATGGCTCCCACCAGGACCCTGGAAATGCTTTGAATTCACCAGATTTCTATTGCGGGGTTCTCCCCCGAGGCAGTCTTTTTTTTTTTTTTTTCTTTTTTTTTTTTACCATGCCTGCATCTCAGAAATTTGAGACCAAGGACCCCTGGGGGCATCCTTTCATAATGCCTGAAAATGTAGGGTTATATTGTGTGCTCCTACCCATGAGGCTTTTATTAATACCTGTATTCACTGCCACTGGAAATTACACAGGCGGCGCTGCAGGGCCCCGCGCTCGCTCCAGGAAGGCAGAAAGACTCTGCGGGGACTTTTTCTCTTTTTCTTCCCTTCCTCCCCTCTTCTTCCTCCTTCCCCTCCTACTTTGACTCTCTTCCCTTTTCTACTTACTTAATGCAAGAGTGAAAAAGAAGAATTTGCCAAAGGACAGAGGGAAGTGAGTGTGAGCGTGTTGGCACCAGCTAACCCTCTTGTATTCAGCCCTACTTTGCTCCCAGGAAAAGAAACACTCTATTAAAAATGCAGCTTCCTTCATCCTCTCTGTCCTTGTGTGACTGAGAGTGGATCTGGCAGCGAGTAAATATTTGTGAGTGAGGCTTAAATCCGTCGTCCAGTGCAGAGTGTGGGATTTTTTTTCTTTTGCTTCATTAGAATTTGATCAGCCGAAGGCTTTCTCTTACTGTGTTTACGCGCATTGGTCCAATATTTACACAGTAAGTTATAGAATATACATTTACATTTTACTGCATAAATAAACCTGGATTATTATTTTTTTTTTTTTGCAGTTTTTATTCGACAACCAGAAGGATGTTATGCTAGCGGTTTTATTTTATTTATTTTTACTATAGTTAGTAGCTTGGTTTCAACACTTTTTAGGCCACGAGAGGAGCAGTATTTGTCAGTTTCTTTGGTTATCTCACTTTCTTTTCTTCTGACATTTGTTTGTAGAACATAGTGGGGATAAAAAATGTGTATTTTTTGGCAAATTGAGCATCTGCAAGCCTGTTTAGAAAAATGTATAAATACGTAAAAAATAGAAAAGGAAATGAATTAGAAATTACAAAAATAAACAGTTTTATACATTAAGCATGTTGAAAAATAAAGAAAACATTTTTCTAAGCACATGAGACGTCTGCAACACTTGTATACAGAAACCTGAATTTTAAAAAAAATATGTTTAAAAATAGAGAAAATTAAAAATGTATTTAAAGAGGCCCTCTAGAGTTTAGAGGGCCACATAAATAGAACCTTCGAGATAAGTTGTGTGCTTACATATTATTTTATCAATCTAATCAAATCTGCTTTAGATGCATAGTGCCAAATTACATCATTGTGAAAGGATGTTCAATATTGTTTGATTTAAAGTACTCATCGAATGCTGAGACTGCTATTTATTTATATTTTAACAGTTTGTTAAGGGATAGTTTTATCAATAGATTCTGCAAATTAAAAGTAAGTCATAAAAAAATTATATATATATATATATATATATATATATATATATATATATATATATATATATATATATATATATATATATATATATATATATATAATGAGTGAAATATAAAAACCCTCCGAAGAAGTCTAATAACAATAATTAATTAAAAACATATGTTTGTTTTAGCATATGTACGTGAATAAACTAGTCCTCAGCCTGAAAAAAAAGTCTTCATGAACTTTTGTTTCCCACATTTATCAAGTAAGGACTAAAAGGAAATTTCTGATGAGAAATAGTTCCTTTTTTTTATTTTTGAGCAACAATTAAAAAAATCAGCTTCTGTGCACATTATCGCCACCTACTGGACCAAAGCGTACAACAGTAGTACAGTGCTGGAGTATATTGCTGGAGTGAACTCTTCCTGATGTGTTGCAAATGAGCTGACAACTTATCTTTCTCCTCTTCAACCCTAAAGCAACCTGCAACAGTGATGTTTTTGGATTAAAACATGTAAATAAACAGTGAGTGCAAAGTCCCAGCCTTCGTGAACGCAGCATATGAATAAAAGTGCACATTGATTGCACTCCTCTCATTGGTTCTGTAGCCTATTGGATGGATCATTCAGAGGCTCATCTCTGGGTTTCTAATCTTCGGAAGTGGTATCTGAACGTAAAGACATAGATCCATATTCATCTGTGTGTTTTCATGGTTTTCTGTGAGTAGATGGGTCAGGATAGAGTTGTCACGGGGCCATGTGGGGCCCCCTTCATATGTGTGTACATGTGGGGGGTGTTTGGATAATGAGGAACAGGCCATTGCCTTGGATTCCTGCACCCCTGCCAACAACCCTCCTGCTGCCATCTGGGACGTCTCTTTTTTTTTTTCTCCCCCTCCTCTTCCTCCATCTTCTTCATCTTGTTCTTACCTTCTCGACTGGAACTCAAAACCCCCCTTCCCTTCTTTTTGCACACCTCTCCAATCCTTCCCTCTCAACCCTCGTTCTCAGAGCCCTCAGTGTCTTCCTCCCTCCGTCCCTCCCTCCCTGCTGAGTTCTCAAACTCCAAACTGACCACATCCCTTCCTTTCACCCTCGTCCACCCTTCCCCCACAGCCTCCCTCCATTCTCTCTCCCCATCATCCCCGTTCCCTGTGGAGCTGGCCCCAAAGCTCTGATCCCTTCCTCCATGCCCCCTCAAACCTCCCCACTGTGCCCTCCAAAGTCACCCACACACACACATGCACACACACACATGCACCCTGTGGTTACTGGCCCCAAACCAGCCCCTCTTTACCTCCCCCCCTCTGCTTTTCCACTTTTTCTTTTCTCCATTTTCCCCACCCCTCTCTCCCACACCCTGTTTGATGCTTTGGATTTGATATGCAGAAATGTTTTTCTTTACTTCTCTAGTTTAAATTAAACAGTAATTGCGTTGAATACGCTGCGGCTATTGGAGAAATAATTTTGTGCAGCTACATTTTGTGGCAAGGATTTTTGAATTAACATTTCATAAGTCACGATCTGATTAAGCCACAGTTGCAGGGTGCAGGTTAGGACTGTGCAACCTACTGTGCAAACCTGGCCCTTCTTCCTAATCACTTTGAGTTTAAAGACATTTCTCAACTGGAACCTCAAAGTCCTGATGCTTTTACTGCTCCAACAGAAATTGTTTGAATAATAAGACATTTACAGGGAGATTCTGATGACACACGATTATTTTTTTGTTCTGGATATTGAGGACTGGATAAGTATAGGAAAACTGTCACTTTTCCAGCCCGACTTCCATTTTCCATGTTTCAAAAGAAGCATTGGACTTTTCTGTTGATTAAAGATTAGAAGAAAATGAGTTTTCCTGTGTTTAGGTCCATCAACATTAATCTGAGAGTTTTGTATTTTTCCTATCTCTGTTTTCCGTCCATCTCTTCTGCTTATTGGAGATCGGTTGCAGAGGTTGGTAGAGTACCCAAAAATTGTCCTCAAGTAGGAGTAGCGCTAATTCAATATGTTTTTACTCAAGTAAAAGTAAAAAGTAGCCGTCCAAGAAATTACTCAAGTAAGAGTAAAAAAACTATTCAATAAAAGTTCTACTCAAGTACTGAATAACTGTACCTGATCAAAAGAGCTGATTTAAAATTAAAAAGTGATGTCATCTAACTGACAGAAATGTGTGCAAATTCGGGTACATCGAAGACTAAATTAAAAATAACCCAAATCAACAACATGGATACAAAAAATAAATATTCAGGCAGAAGAAACACATTTCCAAATCAATTTTTTCCAATATAAAACGTATGAAACCAATACCGACACGGTAAATAATGCATACACAGGGACAATATGTAGTGTAGTGTTTACTGTTTAATAACTTGATCTCCAAATGGCTCAGCAGATGGAAAACAACATTTTAACAATGAAGCTTGGGTACAAACAGGAAGTCTCACTTTAAAATAAACTGTAGGTTTGAGTCTGCGTCTGGAGAATGTTTGGTAAAAATATGTTTGTTTTTAATTCGGTAAAGTTACTTGCCGTTTCTAGAGTATCCTGAAATTTTACTAAAGAACACAGAATATAACATTGGAAATTAAAAATTAATAAAGCAAGAGAAAAATCAGTAAAGCAAGAGAGCATGAACACATTTCATACATATGACATCAAGCATTTACTCAAAGGCAATTCTAAACAGATGGGTTTTTAGTCTCGATTTAAAGCAGTTCAGAGTTTCAGCAGCTCTACACTCGTCAGGAAGTCTGTTCCAGATAAGGGGAGCATAGAAACTGAAAGCTGCTTCTCCATGTTTAGTTCTGAGTCCAGGGATGTTTAGTAGGCTAGAGTTGGAGGACCTGAGTGGTCTCGGTGGTTGGTACCGTGACAACAGGTCTTCAACATATTTTGGTGCTAAGCCATTCAATGATTTATAAACTAGTAGGAGTATTTATAAGTCTATTCTCTGAGCTACAGGGAGCCAGTGTAAGGACTTTAGAACTGGGGTGATGTGCTCTACTTTCCTGGTCTAGTGAGGAACACGAGCAGCAGTGTTCTAGATCAGCTGCAGTTGTCTGATTGACTTTTTAGGCAGACTTGTGAAGACGCTGTTGCAGTAATCAATCTGACTAAAGATAAACGCATGGATGAGTTTTTCTAGCTCCTGTTGCGACATCAGTCGTTTGATCCTAGAAATGTTCTTCATGTGATAGAACGCTGACCTTGTTATTGCCTTTATGTGACCCTGGAGGTTCAGGTCTGAGTCCATTACTACACCTAGATTTCGGCCCTGATCAGTAGTTTCTATCTGTATTAACTGAAGCTGTGTGCTGACTCTTGATCGTTCCTCTTTAGGTCCAAAAATAATTACTTCAGTTTTGTTTCTATTCAGCTGGAGAAAGTTATGACACATCCATCCATTTATGTGGTCGATGCATTTACTTAGGGTTTGGATGGGTTCAAAGTCACCTGGTGACATTGTAATGTAGAGCTGAGTATCATCCGCGTAGTTATGGTAGCTGATATTATTGGTTGCTTCTCCTAAAAGTTTTTTTTTCTTCCAAAAAGTACTCAAGTAAATGTAACTGAGTAAATGTAACTAGTAGTAGTGGGTGATATAAACGGTGTAAGGTAGAAATTATATAAATATAGCCAACGGTAGAGATTTTGACTATCCTGGCCTATTAGGATTTCGCATGTTGATGATGTCATCAAGCATTGCCCACGTACTTTGTACCAGGTATGCAAGGAAGATAAATACTAATGTACAGTGTTCGTATTTACACTAGATATTGGAAGTCTAAAATTTTTTTTTTTTCATTTAACGGAAAACAAAACTGTTGAACTTGAAGCGTTTTTAGTTCAAGTAGGTGCAGCTTTATTTTCTTGCGATATTACATTTATAAATAAATAATTAGGAAAGCAGAAAGAAATGTTATTTCTCGTTTTACATTTTGCTCTTTACTTTAAACAATTTTGAACTTTGTTTTTTCTTAACATTTAGCTTTCAATTAATTTAAAATATCCTCATATTTATTTATGTTGTGAGAACTTTTTTGTTGCATTTTTCAGAAAAATTATATTTTTTAAAAGCATATTGCACAATGAATGTTCTTTAAATGACACTATACTTTTTTTAAGTTATTCTGCTGTAATGTATCTAGTATGTGAGAATGTTCAAAGACTCATTTGGACATATATAAACAGAAGAAAAGAATATATCGCAATGAATATTGTTACCGCGCATGCTTTAGATTATATCGCAATATAGATTTGAGGCCATATCACCCAGCCTTTGTAACTAGTTACTACCCACCTCTGTGGGGAATACCGAGATTTATTTATTCCCAATAAACCACTACAGCTCCTGCTGGGGGATCTCGAGCCGCTCCCGGACCAGAACAAAGACGGTCCTTTAGACTAGTTCCGGGTCTACACTACTGGGTCTCCTTTTAGTTGGACTTGCCAGCAGAACCTCAGACGACCGACAGCAATAAGACATCTGAACCACTTGAACTGATTCCTTTGATTCTCCAAGCAGAGCTTGTAAGGCCACTGTGGGGGAAAAGGGTCATGTGTGTCCTGGATCTCCTTCTTTCGGGCACGATATAGATCTACTGAACATAGAAGAGAGATGGAATGTAGATAGACCAGTAAGTTGAGCTATTACCCTTCATCTCAGCTCCCTATCTGCCCTGTGGCAGAGCTTCATTATCCTGAGGGATCTTTGAGTAGAGCTACTATTCTTCTTCATTGAGGGGAGTCAGATAAAGTGTTCTATCTGATCAGGATGCCTCCTCAGCTTATCATCTTTTGGAGGTTTTCTAGGCACGTCCCACCGGGAGGAGGCCTGAGCTGGATGAAGAAGCTGCTTTATAAGGGCTAAATATCCCATCTGGCCTGGGAAGAGTTTGAGATCCCCCAGAATGAGCTTGGTTTTCCTCCCACCTCTATAAACACATCTCAGATAAATGGAGATGCATTGATAGATGGATGGAAGTCAACCTAGAATTTTGAGTATGTATAAGTAAGGGATTTATGAAGAGGAAACTGATGGAGCATTGTGGGGCACCAGATCACCATCTTCTACCACTTTAGGAGTGTCTGTTGATCTTGGAGCTGATAATATTTGCCCTATTTCATCTCCAGCCTTCATCACAAATGAATTTTCCAAAACGTCCAATGACAAAAATAGCAAAGCACACCCTGATAATGATGCTCCCTCCACCGTGTTTCACAGCGATGTGGTTTCACTGACAGTGTTTCCGGGTTTCCGGCCACTTTCACCATTAGGGTTTTGGCTTTCTGGGAGTAACTGCAGCAAATTCCATGATTGCTTCCCCAACATTTTTCTAACTTGAAAGATTTTTTTTCTTTTACTGCAAGCAAAGACACCAACAAAGAAACGCTTGTTTTGCATTTACTCGTAGTTTCCGTTGTTAATGAACTTTGACCTTCTGCGTTTCTCACATTGATCCAAACCACAGGATGTTGCACTTTTGAAGGACGCGGAAGCAAACGGCGGGTTTTATGTCCGACACTAAGGTGCACCCAGGTGCACACACACATATGCATGTGCACGTTCACATGTTTGAGTCGCAGACAGTGGTGGCAAAGGGCAGCGTACCGCAGGGAGAGGGACCTATAATAGTTTTAACCCAGTGCTCAGGTGTGTCTCGCCTTTGTCCGGCCAAATGTCAGAGAAAAGCACAACTCCAGGAAAAAAACTAGGGAAGGAGGGGGGAGAGAGAGGCTGAACGTTGGGAACATCGCAGGAAATTCATCTCCAATGCAGCTGAAATTTCAGGTTTTGATATGTTTAGACACTGAATTGAAGGTCGTTAATGATGCTACTCGTTCTTTCGGACTGTTTCTTCGCGTTGGTGAAGGGCTGTTTTCACCCAGCTTTTCTCTGTGGGCCCCCGTTAACGTTGGGGGAGCTGTGAGCCAACGCTTCACTCTGTTCTCTCCACTCCTGAAGAGCTCCCTGGGGGACCAAGAGGACCAAAACTCTGCCAGGATCACACACACACACACACACACACACACACACACACACCCAAACTGACGTCAGCTGCTCCGGGTCTTCTCCCCTGGGTGCTACCAGAGCCTTTTGTTTCCAAACACCCCCCCCCCCCCCACCCCACCCCTCCATCTCTCCTTCCACTCTTCCTCATGTCTCTCCCTGTCCTTTGTCCCTGGAAATAGCTGTCCTGCTTACTGCCTGATTGGAATTCACTTAACTCTGTGAAGTCACAGGGGGAGGGCCTTTGTGTCCATCATTATGTGTGCACATGCATGCGATTTCTTTTTTTTTCTTTTTTTTTTCTTCTTCAAGATGATGAGGGCATCCATATTTCTGATGCATGTGTGGCTTATACACGCAGCAGGTTGCTGAGAAGATGATGAAATTCAGTAAACATTGTTCTGATCTGTGTTCTTAAGTTCAAGCTGCGGCTCTATGAAAATATTTGATAAAAAAGTATTTTCATAAATGAAATATTTTGTTCAGACTGGAAATATTCTGGAAAATGTGTAATTTTATTCAAACTTTTTCTAGATCAGGATGAGGATGGAAAAGGAAATTGCATTTCCATCCACCCACCCGTCATTCATTCCTCCTCCCCAGTGTCTCTGGTTTATACAGCTTCGGTTTATAAATCCTTACCAATATAGAGATATAACGATGAACTTCAGAAGGAACGTTTGTATAAAAATAATCTAAAACGACTGAAATATGGAAAATTGAGTGCAAGGCAACTTTATTTATACAACAATATTAATACACATACATAACCAAAGTGCTTTAAAGGACATCAAAGGGAGGACATAAAGAAAATAACAAAGCATAAGCATAAAAGACAAAGATGTTAAGATGCAGATATTAAGGGCATAAACAAAACAAATGTTTTAAACAGTTCATTAGTCAGATTATTTGCCTAAAAGCTTCTGAAACACATGATTTAAAGGAACTGCACATCTCAGGGAGTTTTTTCCAAATCTGAGCGGCATGATAACTAAATGCTGCCTCATCTTCTTCAGTTCTGGTCATTGGATCACTGGGTCAGCAGATTTATGAAGACCTGATGGGCCTGCATGGTTCATACTTGAGAAGCAATGCAATGGAATCATGACCTTTTAGTGCTTTATGGACCAATAGCAGAATTCCGTTTATTTATATAGCGCCAATTCACGACAAATGCCTACAAAAAAATTATTTTAATCCTAACCTATCTCCATGCTAAACTGATCCCAGTTATCAAACAATGCATCAAGTGCAGTTTGTAATTCAAATTGGTTGAAAAGGTTTTCTGTCTAATGAAACCCAGCTGACTGACTTGCAGCATTCACCTCCGCTGGATGAGCGTGTAGCGACAGTGAACAGTTGATTTTGTCGAGTCATTGACCTTGCAGCAATCCCTCATACTGAGCATGCATGGAGTGACAGTAGAAAGGAAAACTCGCTTTTGACAGGAAGAAACCCCCAACAGAACCAGAACCTGGCTCAGTGTAAATGGCCATCCGCTGCGACTGACTGAGGGTTATAATCTTATTTTTAAATGATTTTACCCTGAAAAATGTGCAGGAATCCTGCGTCCAAGGCCGTACAGCCTTTTTTTTTTTTTACCAGAGGCATGATACACATTAAACTTTTTTCTAATGCATGACTTTGACTATACACCTAATCATGCGCTTGGAGGGTGTAACAGTTAAACTGGTTCTTTCCTTTGCCAAGACTCAGTATTTTTTCTGCCAGGGTTGTGCAAAAATAACCCACCTGCGTTTATGATACTCTGAGAAGATATTTCACTGAAATTCTAAAGGGGTAATCGCTATCTCGGTTGTTTCAAGGGTTGCTTAAGTTCAACATGTTTTTCCATCTAATGGACAAGACCTGCAGCCTTCCTAGAAATCACAATAGAACTGGACTCTCCTTCACAACAGGTACCTCTTCCACCTCACCACCATCTCAAAGTGGTGGATCTTTAACTAAAACGTTTAACTTCTGATGGTGTTTATTGGGAATATTGGCTTAATTACTTCCTCAGCATATTCTCATTTGATTCAGGTCTGTTAAACCAGTGAAACATCTCAAACATGCAGGATGCCTTACCTTACATTGGCCATGGGGGACTTCCCTATGGCTTCCCAAGGCACCAAACAAGGTCTAGCTTTGTGGGTCTGCTGTTTTCTGACTGTGGATTCCTCTTGCAACATGGTGGGGTCTGCTGATTTCTAATCCAAAGCTTGGTCTCGGCTACTTACCCCATCAGGTCCATCCCTGGTTGTGTCGTACAAGAAGTTTTCTTTGAGTGGATGGTAAAAGTCTTGAAGGTAAAGGATTTCCCGAGAAGCTGCATGACTTTCTCAGCTGAAGTTAGTGTTCATAGAGTCCCTCAGCACATTTAAACTCTTGTCTGGTTGCTCTTTTGGGTAGAAGAACTAAACATTGACATAGGGACGATCGTTTGGCTCTGTAAGACTATTCAGCAGCTTGGAGTTTGATGAGGATAAGGATATATGTTGGAGTAATTGATGCTGCAGTTTTCTGCTCGGTCTTTAATGACGGATGTCCCTGTCCAGTCTTTGGAAGCAGCAGGCATGTTTCCACTATCGGAACTTCAGGGTAATGTTACTGGACTTTCCTCTATCGGGATAAATATGTCGGCCCACTCTTCTCAGTCGTCGTGTCTCCATACAAAATTGCCTCTTTAAGGAATCAGCTAAGACGTCCACATCTTGTCTTTCGGGAGTACCAATGTTTTTCTGATTGTTATGTATGGTTTTGTTAGTGTGTTTATATTGTGCATCTCCATTGTTTTTTGTACTTTTTCAGTTATTCCCTTGATGCATGGTAGAATTATCGTTTTTTCAGAAGAAATTATCACTTCTTCTGATCTTCTGGATGTTTGTTTTAATTCTGTTCTTTCTTGCCTGTTAGTTTGTTCCTATTTCCTATATTGTTCCTATTTTACAAAGCCGGTTGTTTGGCGACCTCTGCTCATTTCCTTCTGAGTTGCAATCAATCAGCATGAGTTAACCACATCTCACACCATTTGTCTGTCAATGTTTAGTTCTTCTACCCAAAAATAGCAACAAGACAAGAGTTTAAATGTGCTGAGGGACTATATGAACACTAACTTCACCTGAGAAAGTCATGCAGCTTCTCGAGAAAGCCAACAGTTTAGCCCAGCAGTCTGCAGCTTCAGTCCTCAAGTGCCACTGTCCTGCAACTTTTGGACGCATCCCTGCTCCAATACACCTGAGTCAAAGGGCTGGATTACCTCCTTGGCATGTCAGCAGGTTTAGTAAAGGCCTGATCATTAATCATTAATTTGGCCCGGGTGGGTTGGAGCAGGGTTGTATTCAAAAGTTGTAGGACAGTGGCCCTGAAGGGCAGGAGTGACAGACCCTGCTTTAGCCTCTTTCTTTTTAAAAGCAGCTGTTAGACTTCTTAGCTACTGCCATGGTTTTGATCTCTGTCCTTCAGAAGAAATTGCTAGGATGAACTGATCTTTGTGTGTCTGTGTCAGCCCCCCCGCAGATTTCTTCGCTTATCTTTTAGTATTTATTCTGCTGTGTTTTAACCAAACTCCAAGACAAAATTTTCCAAGTAGCCTCTTTTTCATTGTGTTATCTGGCCGTGTGTTTTTGTATTTCGTGCATTTTTCTGCTCCCAGCAAGAATCCAAGTATCGGGGTTAAGGAACAAGAGAATTCCTCCTCCATGGTCCCTCTTTTCCTCGCCTCTCCGACTCTCCCCTCTGTCTTTGTCTCTTGCTCTCTCTGCCTCATCCCTGCAAGTGGGATGTCTTAAAATATTAACCAATCTGCTCCTCTTTTTTTCCCCCCAGATATGATAGAAAACATACTTGTGAATAAGTCAGGAGCAGAGCTTGCTGGGGAGCACAGCAAGACGGAACACTCGGATAAACAACATAAGACAAACAACACCACAGAAGAAATGGGGAAAGATGGGGAAGGAGAAAGCTGCGGAGGGGTTTATAGGTCCATCAGCTTATCTTTATAAATCACATTTATTAGTCAGTTTTCCAGTTTTTTTCTCTCACCATGTTTTTATTTTCTTCATGTTAATGAGAGTCGCTTTGTTCACTCAGGTGGCTCCGAGTCTCATTGAAGCTCCTTTACTGGGACAGTTTAGGAGCGAGGGCTGGTTCTGTGGGGGTGTTTGTGGGGAATGGGTGGTGGGCAAGAGGGTATTTGGGGGTCTCGGTTGGTAGAGTGAGAGGATATTCCCCCCCTCCCCTCCGCCTGCCGGCTGCCAAGTAATGCGGCCTGCGAACCAGCAGATAAAACAGTGTTTGTGAAGTCAAGAAGCGCTCAGTCTTGTGTTCAGAGATTTGCACGCCGCTGTATTTGCAGTGTATGTGGGTATTTGTTGTGTGTGTTCGAGAGTTCGTCCTCAGAGAATAGTTTGTGTGCGGGTGGGGGGGTTACAGTGACAGCTGGAGAGGGGGGCCGGGAGGGCTGACTGCTCGTCGGCTGATAAGGGGGGGGTGCTTCGCATCAGAGACACAAGAAGAAGACTGATAATTCTGCAGTGCAACATGCACGTCCTCACACGTGAAGCTCAGGGAAGCAAAGCGGTGAGGGAAGTTGAGGAAAGCTAGACTGGGCTGTGGGACGCTGCAGAGGGGGTTCAGACTGCAGCTGTGCAGGAGAGGAACGCCGTGGTGTTTGGGTTGGAACCAGAACACCGTTATGAAGACCTTCAACTGGAATTTCTCTAAAACTATACATGTAACAGTGTAACATAATGTAATTGGATGCATTTAAGATAGAAAAGCAACAATTATTCATAGTTCCGCTTAAATAATCTGACATGGATTATTACAATTATCAAAATAGTAATTAAAAAAATTGTAAAAATGCTTATTGCGCAGAAATGAAACCTTTTTTACTGTAATTTCTAAACATCAGAGTGCTGGCTGGTGCTTCTTTAGTGTGTACACAGATACTGTCCCTGCGAATGAAAAATATGTTAAAACAACAAATGCCGTTCTTTCACATAACTGAGGGAAAATTACAGGAGCTTTTTTTAAGATAGCTGACAATAATCTATCTGTCGGCCAGAATTATTCATACCCTTGTAGTTCAAAAGATAATAGAGCAATGTAAAAGAATGATTAATTTTCATAAAAGTTGCGTATCAAATTCTTTAAACCCATCTCAGTCATCAATGGACGAAGTCATTATTGGTTTTACAGCGTTCCAACACTTCTCATAATTGCTGGCTAGATTCTAATCTCTAATCTTTTCATAAATTTTCTTTGGTGATGAGCTACAATTCTTTGAAGTTAGAAGGCCATCCTGCAATTACCCTAATATTTATCAGATTGGTGTCTGAGCCACTGTAATATTACTTTGAGTTCAAAGAATTGTTGTTGGTCAAGTTAAAAGCAGACGTATGAATAGTTTTGGTCTTAACTGTAATCGACACTATAGGTGGAATAATGAACTTTTTATTTTGAGAAAACTTGCAAAAAATTCTTACTTATGCACCTTGTTCGTGTTTAAAAAAACAAAACAAACTAAAGTTGCATGTTGGATCAAAGCCCAAAAAACCTGATATAAAGTTAGTCCAGTAATAAACATTACGTAAACCTAAACCTGTCCACCAAAAGGAGTTGACTTCAGTTTTAGTTTTCCTAAATTTCACTAATTGATCCTGATTTCAAGTCCAAACACCCATACATGATTTTTAATTTTTCAGGTTTTGCTTTATGCTAATGATTTTTGGACACATTTCCATGTCTGTAGTCAGATGATTCTTAGAAAGGTCACAAGTACCTTTGTTGGAAACAGCAGCCTTTTGGATGTGATGATACAGTATTTACTCATCCCATTCTCATTTGTTTGCATTGCAGGTTCTTACTCTGAAAACACCTTTGCTCAGGTCTGTTTTTCTAAATTAAACTTGATTGCAAAATATCAGCAAACAAACTCTTTTATCTCATGATGTAGAAATTTTATTCAGCAATATCAGTAGTCGAATTTGAAAGGCACAGACTCGTCCTGTGCAGCTAAACTGAAACCATTTCCCATTAAATCCATTTCTGCAGCCTGATACATTTCTCCTCGTCTTTCCTGATGTAACATCAGCCCCCACCAGTCCTTAATTATTCATATTTTAGTAATACAATCCAAGTTAGCAGTTCAAACATTAGTACATAATAAAACTCCCGAGGCTTCGCTTTTAATTTAATTCCTCCGTTTAAATTAATTTTGGGGCATGCTTGTGCTTTTAGCTTGTTCCTCCACAGAGGGGGGAGGCGTGGGAGGCAGGGGGGGGGGGGGGGGGGTGGTAAGGAGATGGAAGAGATGGAGAAATCGGAGCTTGCCCAGGGAGACAAATCTCCTGCAGGTGGAGTAGGAGCAGCAGCAGCAGCAGCAGCAGCGCAGGTGTTTGTGCATGAATGCTACTGAAAAAACAGCCAGACAGACGGGTGGTGTGAGTAAAAAAGCTTTAAAACCAAATCAATCACTTACCCAGACACAGCTGAAAGTATCGCTGCCATGTTTTCATGTTTACTACATGTTTCATGCATCAATTATATAAAGTATTTTCAAGTTACATCATCAGGCTTTAAGGAAACTGACTCTAGGAGGAGCTTTGTCAGATGCAACACCCCCACCTGTCCCTGTGTTCTCATGCTCGGCAGGCAGATCTTCCGCGAATATTATGAAGTGGTCTTAATCAATACTTTTCTAGGCTTTTCAATAGTCTCACCCAGTTTTTCTCTTTTTTTATTTCCAGCTTAGTCCATGAACTTGAGCACGACTGCATGCTCTGTTGTGTGCTGCAAGAATGATAAAACAGATTGTCCGAATATAGGAATCTTTTTAAAAAGAGGATAAAAATCGATGGATTTTCAGGAAATTTTCAGGAAATGTCCGCAGTGGGACCAGGAACAAGGGATTTTTGGGGTGATCCAGGGGTGGTGGGTGGGTGACTGAACTGCCTTGGCGGAGGTCTGCGCTCTCTAAGTGCTTTTCTAGTTATATATTTCATTTGTTTTTATTTCTTTTAAAAAAGCCACTTATTTGGGTAGGCCCTGGTCCAAAGTGGGGGGCCCATAGCTATGCCCTTGATGTGATGTGTATCCTAACCAGATGCCAGAGCCACCCCAGCTGGCTCCTCTCGGTGTGGAGCAGCAGCGGCTCTACTCTAAATCCCTGCCAGATGGCCGAGCTTCTCACCCTATCTCTAAGGGAGAGCCCAGACACTCTGCGGAGGAAACTCATTTCAGCCCCTTGTATCCATCCTCTCGTTCTTTTGCTCACTACTCAGAGCTTGTGACCAAAGATGAGGGTAGGAACTGGTAAATCGAGAGCTTCTCCTTTCAGCTCAGCTCTCTCTTCACCTGGACAGACCTTTAAAGCGCCCGCATCACTGCAAACGCCGCACCAATCCACCCATCGATTTCCCGCTCCATCTTTCCCCTTATTCGTGAATAAGACCCTGAGTCTTTAACTCTTAATACTTAAACTCCTCCCCTTAGGGCTGGACTTCATCCACAATCATGAGGTCCTGAACTGAACTAATACAACTTTAACTACATTTTTAATTCTCTTAAAATGTATTTATACATTCTGTTTTAAGGTAAAGTGGGCTACTCTAAGCTAAATCAAGCTAAGATAAAATGAGTTGAGCTAAGCTAGCTGCTTTCATTCTTAACATTTTATTCTTAATCTGCTTCTTGTTGAAAAATAAATTTAAAACTAATCCACCTGATGCTGTCCTATTGTTCTGGGTAAAAAGTCACCTTAGTCCAACACAGCTACTGATTTAGTCACATTATTTCAGACTGTTGAAGTAAAAAAGAGATGCACAACACCGTTTGCCAAGTTTTGTGCTAATAGCTCCTTGGGAATAACCTTGTTGGAGCTGAAATCCTATTTTCTGTCCAACTGTATTATATTTAGGATTTTTCATCCTTTCCATTCAGCTAAAGAAAACGGAGCATTTATTTCTGCAAGACCGCTGGCAACAAAGAGCCTAGAGATCCAGCTTATATTTTAGTTCTGTGCAAAATTATGGATTTGTCGACAACGCTGTTTCATCCCTAGAGTCAAAGAACCTTTTTTGTACCTGAACGATTCAGAGGTCAAAATAGAAAATAAGGTTTGGCTGCTTCAAAGGAAAAAAGGATTTATAGGATGGTTTGTGAGTTTTGCATAGCTGGAGAGGCTGTAGCTCAGAAGAGTAGCTGACTTGTAACCGGAAAGCTGTGGGTTCTATTCCAAACTCTCCTCGTCACTAGTCAATCTGCCCCTGGGCAAGGCGTTCCATCTAATCTACGTATTGTTGTGTAAGGCCGAGCAAACATTGTGAGCGCTGCTGCTGTAGGTGTGACTTTAGTGTAAATGCACTTTAGACGGTTGTTCAGTAGATAAAGAGCTAAATGAGCTCTTTCCATCTGTTTATTAACCATCTATTCATATGCTGAGGTACTCCGAAGCTGACTAATCCCTGAATGACTGAAGTCTTTTTCTTGATTTGTACAACTTTAGCGTTTGATGCGAGTTCTGAGGTGTTTCCAGTTTTCCATTAGGCCTACTCCTCGTTTTACTAAACATCCTGTGTTTCTGTGCACCTTTCTTCTGTTTACATGCTTGTTCGTGTGTGGTTTGGTTCCTTGTTCTTTTGTCATTCTGAAGCTGCAGGGGAGAGAGTAACGTGTGTGTGTGTCATAGCTTTTTACCCTAAAAACCCTGCTTTGTTCTCCAACCTCATGCTTGAACTACCTGTGCACTAGCTGTTGTAATTACGGGACCCCCTGGCCTTATTCTCTCTCTGTCCTGTCGACCTTTCCCTCCCTTTGATCTTCTTTCTTGTCACACACACACACAGTTTTTATTTCTAACTAAGTCCACCTTTTTTTCCTTCTTTGCACCCCTCCCAGTGTGTTTGAGCGCTCCTTTTTGTTGCAGACGCTGTGGGGTCTTTAATTCACATGAGCCTCTTTTCTGGCTGGTTTGCTTCAAAACCCCTGCTTCTCCAGCATCATATTGATCCTAACATTCAAGAATAGTCCCTTCTTGACTTACCTTAACACAGGAATTAAACCTAAAAACATTGCAACATACAGTGAAATGTTTGTAATGTTGTTGCACTTCATGAAAATCTAAAACTCTGAAGGTTTTTTTTTTTTTATTAGCTAGAAGATGAAGACACTTAAGTAAAAAGACAGAAGAAACACAATATATAATAGGGCTGGACAACAATTCAGTAATAACATCTATTGATCGATAGACATGTGGTGCGATAGGAAAAAAAGAGTCAATAAAAAATGTGATAAAAAAGTTTCCTTTTCAAATGACTTGAACTGCAAAAGATGTCGCAACAAGGAGTGGCAGAGGAAATTGTCCTGAAAGGTTTCAGTAGTTCACCAGCAGGTACATGTTGCGTCCTGTTTTGAACCGATCCTCGACGCACATCAAAACCTAAACGCAACAATAAGGAACAAAATCAAATACAGAAAAGGCTACGGTCAGTAAAGTTGCCATTGCCGATGTCCCGTTTGCACAGAGACAGGCCCAACACACCCGCGCCGCGCTGCTAAGAACACCTGCGGCTTTAAAATGTCCACCTGGTTCTCCACCAAGTCCTCAGAAGCGAAAAACGCTTTTAAGAATATAAACAGGGAAGGGAAGACCTGCTGGCTTCAGCACTAGGTCACTGGACTGGGCTCCAATGTTTTGGGCTCCGTCTCCACTCAGCCATCAGTGAGTAGCTGGTTAGCTTTAGTTTTAGCAGCTGAACTGAGAATCAGCTTTATTCACCCGGTTTTTACACACAAACTAAACCAAAGGTCTGAGCCATTAATATAATAAAGTGTCATAAAATGTTTAAAAGATATGAAAAAGCATCAGCCTTCAAAAGCCTTTAATTTATATTAGTAACATCCTTTAAAAACATTATAATATAATGGTTAATAACATTACTCTTCTTTGTATTTACTTATGTCACTCAGGTTTCTTAACTTGATTTGTTTTGGTTTCTTACGAACTTTCAGTTATGGTAAAGAACTAAACGTTTGAATAAAGGGCTAAATGGAATTATTAATTAAAATTACTTTTTTAAAGAATAGCATTAATGGACCAGGGATGCACTTAAAATACATTTTCTAAATTGTTGTGATAGTTATCAATAATTATTTATATCGATCAATACGAATATTCCCTTTATCAATATGTTCTTTTTCTATATTGTCCAGAACTAATATCTACCATTAAAAAATACAAATATTGGCCTAAAAAATAAATAAATGAAAAAGAATGAATAAAATAAATAAATAATGAATAGAAAAATTAATTAATTGAAAGAATATGTATATGTACTATATAAAATAGGGACACTGACACTACAAAGGTTGCTGTAGCATAAATAAAAGCCATTCTATATGATCAACCAGTCTCTTTGAGTTTATCTAGCTGCAAAATTATCCTGCAGAATGACCAAAGCAATAACATGTAGGGCTGGGAAATATGGCCTCATATCAATATCAATATACAATATATTGACAGTTCACCTGGATGGAGCTGTGGAAAGTAGCTATTGGCTGTCCCAAAAGTCAAAAGAAGACGCTAAATGATGTAATCGCCTAATTTGCATAATGTGCATGTAATTGTAATGGATGCTGTAGGAGAGGGGAATAATTATTTTTTAATTATGTTTTTTGCAGATTTTTTTTCCCACCACCGATGGCAGTGTGGTTGGGTTTTTAAATCACTAATGTGGCAATGAAAATCAACCTTACAATACATGCAGGAAGCCCGTGTGGTACATCTCAAATAAACAGCTTCAACCAGCCTCTTAATTCAGGGACCAATCCCACTCCTTTCTGTATCTCTGAGAGTTCAGTTTAGACTGAGACATGGTGATTGTTTAACGTCTCTCACAGACAGGACGAGGTGAGTGACTGACGTTATGATGGTGAAATCAGGGATTCATTTAGTGTGCTGTCGTTTATTATAGACAGAATTCTTTTTTACATTTACATCTAAGCGCTGGTAGGATCAGCCAGCGGCGGCTTCGGACACAGTAGGGTCAACAGCTGCTCTGACTGCAGCTCAGCCTGGGTGAGCGGGGCTGCAGCGCGAGGCACGGCTGGCTGCTGTAAGCGCTGTAAGGACGGGAGAGAGCAGAACACAGCAGCACCGCTGCTAGGTGAGAAAAATTACAGGGATATGTGGTTTATGTCAGTCTCCAAAAACACCAAAAATGTCGCTAAATTGGAAAAAGTCGCTAAAGGGGTCTAAAAACTGTCTAAATATAGCTACAAAGTAGCTAAGTTGGCAGGGCTGCTGGATGGGGTGGAGTCACATGTAGTCGCATGATTCCACCCCATCCAGTCTGTAACATAATACAGCTGAGGCATCTTAAAGGGACATGAGCATCACCAAACTACACACATCTTTTTGTTTATTGTCAAACGCCAAAAATACCGACATGGGCAAAATGACTTTGGTTACAGTCATAAATTTCGGTATTTGTACATTTTTGGTTCATCGCCCAGCCCTATCCGGTTGGTTCTAGTTTGGTCAACAAACTCAAAAATAGGAAGTCTAAAACATTTTTTTTTGCTTTCATCACCATCGATAGATGCTTTCTCTGTCAGGACTCTAAATGAACTTTAGTGTCTCTGCCACTAAAATCTAAATCAGGTGCAGCCACAGAGGGCAGAAAACCTGTCAAAAATATTTTTGACATGCAAAGCGTGAGCACAGTATAGAAAACCTACGAAATATGGCATTGAAGGGCTGTTTTGGGATTGTGATATTGCAGACACTGATTGTGATTTTTGCATTGTTTTCCCTCAGACTGGAGATGCTACAGCTGTCATGTCCAAATCTAACTAATTTCAACCGTGGTTTAGCTCTTTAATGGCTCATGATCTTAAAAACGTTTGTGACCCACACGGAGTGGTCGGGTAGTGCTCTCCAGAGGAACCTCCATGGCGCCGCTTCCTCATTTTGCTGTAGTTTTCATTATTTCGTGCCTGTGAGTGTTTATGCAGATTACTTTCTGGATGCTGCGTGCATCCCAGTGTGCGTTCTCCCTCTCCATGCCTCCTGCCGTCTGTGCCTCTAATCCCTGAGTGTGTCAGTAATGGCAGGTCCAGGTGTTCTGCACCGCTCCGTACCTCCCCCAGGGGACTCCTCTTCCATGTGTGTGTGCATGTACTCCTCTCATTGGGGGGTTTAGGAGCTGTGAGTGAGGGGGCTGTCCAGGATCCCGTCCTCCAGAAGGGAAGGGAGGGATGGGGGGAACGTTATGCTGGAGGTACCCGCCTCTCACAGCTTGCTCTCGGGCCTCCCTTGGGTCTCTACTGTTCCCCCCTGGGACTTCAGCAGCCTCATTGCCCCTCTTCGTCTCTTTCCCCCTCTCATTTTCTCTCCTGATCTGAAATTAACAGGGCCTTCGCAGGATTGCAGCTCGACTGAAAACACATAAGGAAATCAGTTTATTTGCTGATGATGGTGTGTTTCTCTGCTGAACAACAAGCCGCAGCTGCCTTGTTTCACTTATTTATAAGTCCTACGTCTGCGTAGGGGAAGACTTGCGTGTTAATGCTGTTGACTCATCAATCAACTCTTGTTTCTTGCAGAGAAAGTGTGTTTTGAAAAGATGAAGCTCTCTACTCATTCATTTACCAGCACAAATAACGCTAAGGAACAAAGGCAGCTGTTAGTAATCCTAACTGTGAGTATTATTGCAGCGAAGTGGGAGCTTTAAAAGCAGGAAAATGCCTCCAAACGTGTGTGTCCGCTGGATGAAAAGTGTATTCTTTGTGTGACTCGGGTGAACGTGTTTCTGGGTTAGTGAGCGGTCTGCCCGTCCACCAAGCCTCATTCTTATAAATAGATGATGTAGCCGGCGGCATGCACACAATTGGATGGCTGAGTGTGTGTGTGTGTGTGTGTTGGCATGGTGTTGCTGTTTATTTAACACTCCTGCCTGACATCTGGTTCTCGTTTCTCAGCGAACAAACACCAGAAACAAAGACGGACAGAGGTGGAGAGAGGAATGGGTGGGAATAACCTGCCACATAGGGAATTGAACCACCGACCTTTGTGGGTTTAGCCGCAGCGGCGCATGTTTTGAGCAAAAAGGTAAATGAGGTGGATTTACAGAGGGGCTGGCAGAGATGAAAACTTGATGAGAGGAAACGGATGCCAGCTCTTTATTTTTGCAGACGTGGAAGACTTTGGGTTTTGTTGGTTATGTTCTCCGGTGTTTGAGTTTCTTTAGTTTTATTTGCAGTTGAAATGGGGGTGAATAAGTTTGGAGACGAATCACAAGCTTTTGCCAGAGACCTAAGGTTTGAGTGCGTCGCCTTCTGGAAGTCACAGGACAAAAATGGGACATCCTCTCCAGGAACATGCAAAAACTCCTGGGTTCAAATCCTTGCCTGCGCTCTTTCTGCCTGGAGTTCCCTGTGCATGCCTGGGTTCTCTCCGGGTACTCCTGCTTCCTCCCACAGTCCAAAAACATGACAGCTAGGTTAAATGGTCTCTCGAATGGAAACATAAGTATGGAAACATATGGAAATAAACACATTATGGAAACATAAGTCAAACACTGTTTCCATCATGGGAGAAGAAGTGGAGGTGGTTGAGGAGTATAAATACCTCGGAGTTCACCTTGACAACAGACTGGACTGGAGACTGAACAGTGAAGCCGCCTACAAGAAGGGACAGAGCAGACTGTACTTCTTGAGGAAGCTTAGGTCCTTCAAGGTTTGCAGCAAGATGCTGCAGATCTTCTACAAGTCTGTTGTGGAGAGTGTAATCTCTTCAGCCGTCATCTGTTATGGACAACCCTGATCATCCTCTTCATGAGACAGTCATACAACAACAGAGCGTCTTCAGTCGGAGGCTTCTTCAGTTTCGCTGCAACACAGACCACTACAGGAAATCCTTTCTGCCCACAGCCATCAGCATCTACAACAACTCCTTAAAGAATTAATTATATGAGCTATACCAACACTTAATTTCCCTCTGGGATCAATAAAGTATTTTTGAATTTGAATTTGAATTGATATTACCCTTAGGTGCGTGTGTGTGAGTGTGCACAGACAGTTGTCCCCTGTGTCTTTGTGTTGCCATGTGATGGACCGGAGACCTGTCCAGGGTGGACGCTGCCTCTCACCAAATGACCTCTAAAGATGGGCACCATTCCCCGCCGCCTGCCTTGCAAGAACAATCAGGTCTGGACAATGGATGGAAAATTCTTTGTGTTTTTCCCGAAGATTGCCGCAGTTTGCCGTCTGACCCTGTGTTTGGTGTTCATCAGGTGAAACTGCCTGTCAAACCAAATAGAAATTGTTCACTCAAAAAAAAAAGCAGAATAAAACAAGTTTAGGAGCCGGAAGGGATGGACCAGTTTAGACACGATTGTTCCAGCAATTTTGATTTTTGCTTGAACACTAAAAATAAAACATTGTAATGTTCAAAAAACTGAATTTTTACTTTTTTTTTCAACATTTCGTCGCTACCGTCTTATTCAGAGGCTAAAAATAATCAGCAGTTTAATCCAACCAAAGGAAGCAGCTATAACATGACAAATATAGCATCTAAGCAATCCTTTGCAACTGCAGCCTGGCCTGTGCTAAACGTGCTACTTCCTTAAATCCACTGGAAGTCAATATGTGAGCATTATTTCCCTATAGCATCACATTTTTTGAAGCATACAGTTGTTGGAAGATGCGAAAGTTGAGCTGGAAAGATTTTCCTTCCCTAAATAAGCAGACTCTGACTTGCTTAATAGCTGCGGCCTTTTTGGGAGTTTTGGGAGGAGATTTGACTTTCAGTCTGCCTCCTGCTCCAGTTGTCACCTCTAGTAGTATTCCTAAACGTACCCTGGATTGTTGAACCTATAGAGGCGACTACAATTTAGCAGGATTTGACTTTTCGTATGAAATTGAAATTTTAAAGACATTTTAAACCCAATTTTACAGCTTCTTGTAGTGCAACTTTTGTTAGTGAATGTATTTTTCGTTTTGTTTCTTTATTTTTCAGGACAAACTTGTCATCTGCGCGCCCACTGTCCGCCCACCCCCATTCTTAGCCCCCTGCCCCTAACCTTCTGCCCTCCAACAAAATTTTGCACGCACACACAAGCTCACTCCGGCCATATGGTGCAGTTGGCGCCCAAAAGCAGCCGGACCCATTCCCAGGGCAGGAGGTGAGGGTCCCTACAGTCTTCACAGAGTGTACCAATGCATGTGTTCGCCTCCTCCAGGGCTCAAGTCTCGGCCAGCCTGCCGCATCGGTGATCTCTGACTTATTTATTTTCACTGCGCTTGTCCCGACGGACTGCATCCAGTCTGAGCTACACGGTCGGCAGCAGAGGACTATAAAGGCCTTCGAGTTGTGTTTGTGAATCATATCACCCCGTGCAAAGCCCCGCTGTGAATGCATGTTGCGGGAGTCCGAAACCATGCAGAAGGCTTCATCATGAGGAGTTTATCCATGGAGCTGAGGTTGAAAACGTCTGACTCTCTGCAGCAGAATGAATTCTTATCCTTCTGCAACAGCAGAGAGACCACACAACAGGTAGTTTCAGCCAAACAATACGACTTGTCAGAGAAGCTGTCCTACTGCGCAGGTTTCATTATGCATGGCAACCAATAAGCTGCTCTTAGCTTTCTGGTTGCCATGTGAACTCATGGTAATCAGTCGGCCAGGTAGGGATCATTCTACTGTTTTCTTGTCAGTTCTCTGTGTGCCTTATTTGGAAAAAGCCTCAGAGCGTTTCAATGCAACGAGAGCCAATGGGTGGCTCATTATTCCTGTCATTTATTGTCACTGGTGGGAGATGACTTTGGTTACATCTCCTTTGTTATTTTGCATCAAACGGAAATAAGAGCCTTCAAATACCCTCTTAGAAATAAAGACTTCTTTAGATTTCCAGTAGCACCTCTTTAAAATCAAAGAGCTGAAATTGTGCAGTTTATTCAGGAGGCTTTTCAGCATGAACCTTACTTGAAGGAGCCACTATATGGATATGTTATTCCTTTTTGTTCAGAATAGAACATTAAATTAGCCCCTTTTTGTGTGCGCCTGTGAAAGTCTCAGCAAAACAGTGAAAGCCAGAATGAAGCCAAGGGTGGAAGTTGTTTTTCTGCCCCCTGTGGCGAGTCTGGGGCTGCATGTGTGCACGCCTGGGGCAGCCTGGGGCCATCGGAGGGAGCCTGGGGAGCAGAGAAAAGGAGGGATGAAGCTCCAGTGGAATGGAGGGATAGAAGGTCAGCAGGAGTCTTCCAGGGAAAGGTGGCCCGTCTGGGCCAAGGGCCAACCAGAAAGGTGGGAAGGAGAGTTGGATGGATCGGGGGGAGGTGTGGAGGGAAGCAGGAGGATTAAAACGAGATTAAGACGCGACACATTTTAAACCATTTTTTTTTTGGAGGCTAGGCTTACCCTAAAACTTCAGCCAAATCGTAACCTTTAAAGCAGTTCATCGCGCATTTACAGCATTATTCGTTTAGGTTGCTAATTGAGATGTTGCAGCACATAGCTGCAGGTTGTAGGCAGTTTTAACTCTTGTAGTAGCAGCTCTGGGACGTGAAAACCTTTTTGCTGCAACCAGCTGAGCTCCTTTGATTGAAACATCAAAGCAACAGAGAGGAAACATGACATAGATAGACGGTGTTTCCATTCCAGGCGCTTTGCAGACATTGTTATCCTGATATTCCTCTTCAGCTTCAGACCGGCATTCCCGCAAACTCGGAAAGACGATGCAATCCTTAGAATATCTCAGCATGGCAGAATCTTCAAAAAACATACCTTCCCTTGCAAATGTATTCATACTCCTGGAATATTTTTTTAGAGTTTGTCACATTGTAAAAGAAGCTTTCGTGTATTTTTGTTAGGTTTTATGTGATAGAGCAATTCAAGATAGCTCGTCTCTGGGAAGTGAAAGAAAAGGATGCATGGAAGAAATCTATAAATATCCAACAGGTGTGCCGTGCGTTTTTGTTCATCCTCTTTACTGTGATACCTCTAAATGAAATGCAGAGCAACCCAATACCTTCCGTATTATTTTGGTTAATAACCTGAGTCCAGTAGTTCAATAATCCAATCTCAGTATAAATCCAGCTGTTCTGTTTCTAGTCTCAGAGGTTTGTTGGAGAACTGTTATGACCTTTTCATTTTTCAAATTTTCCTCAAGAAAGTGATTTTATGAAGTGATGGAGTGAAAAATCTTTCTCCATTCCCCTGTACACAAAATAAAACAGCCAGAACAATATTTACTCACCGAACAAAGCGAGAAAAGACACAGAACAAGCCCCCCTAATTAATGCTATGAGCTGTCTTAGCCGTGGCCAGACCATAATATGAAAGATGATCCATCCACATCAGACCTCAAGCAACTACAACGCAGTTTAAGAAGTAAGCAGTGATTTCCTACCTCTCCATCTTCTTTCTTTCTTCCCCTTTATTTTCCATCTCCGTATCCATAATATCAGAAAAAAAAACCCACATCAATTTCTAATAAAGATTTCTTACACATATATATCAAGAGGAGGACTATAACAAAAGCTGTAATGCTCCACTTGTGAAAGTAAACCTGTTGGACTTCTACTTGGTACTCAGACACCAATTCTGAGCTCCACACGTAAAAAGAAAAGAAGATATTTTTGAAAAAAGAAATTCAGTGTCAAGACGAGTAAAGCTGGTGGGAACCGAATGTGGTTCTACCGAGTATTAATGAAGGCGAGCTGAAAACCGATGGCTGCTACACTTAATCAGGTTTTTATAAAAAAAAAAAAACATTTTTGGAAGCCACTTGTTTTTTCTTCAACTTACCGTACATGCATTACTTTGTTTTGGTTTAGCTTTTAGAAAGTCCTAGTAAAACACATGGGAGGTCCTGGTTTTAATGTGACAAAATGTGAACGAACATGTCGAGTTTTGACGGGATGGCAGGAAGGAACTAAAAGAAGGACTGATCAGCGTGTGTGAGGCTGTTTCCTCCACGTGTTGCCTCGTTGTCTGGCCTATTAGAGACTCACCCAGCATGTGTGTGTGTTGTTTCAGGTAGACACAGGCGGTCCGCTCTTTAGTTTTTTGTTTTTTATTCCCGACCCCCGGCTCTCTCTTTTTCCTCCCCTCTTTCATCCCCCCCCCCCTCATCTTTCCCTCTTTTTTCCAAGTTCAGAGTCCGTCCATCTGGAGCGTCTCCCCCTCTTTTCTCCCCCTCCCCGGTCCCATCCAGGCCGAGACGACGGGGGTGAAGGCCAGCACCAGTAGGGCAGAAGCTGCCGGAGATATGGAGAGGAGAGATGTGGATGGTGTAATGAGTAACAACATGAAAGGTGACGGAGGGAGGGAGTGGAAGAGAGATGAAGACAGAAGAGTGGAGGGACTGCTGAGGACAGAGGGAGGGATGTGGAAGGAGAAGATGAAGCGGGAACGGAGCAGTTGGGACCCCGCGGTCAGCTCCGTTTTCATTCGCCAAAAAAGAGCCGAGGCAGGAGGAGGAGGAGGAACTGCGTGTATCAGCGTTCGGAAGCTCCGGCCCATTTCCCACTTCCTCCCTCCGACACTTTCTCCTCTCCTGTTAAACCATCCATGCTCATCGTCAGCTCTCCTCCTGGAGGACCCTTCTCTAATTTAACTTTTCATTGAAATTTTCTTTGCCCCCTCCCCCCCCCTCCCAGTTTGCCGTCCGGCCTTGTCTTGCCAGGTCCCCTCGTGGCCGACTGACAAAGGCGCCGTTAAAAAGCCGTGTGATCCTCCATTTTAGCGCCAGCCACGCTAGTCAGAGGATTAGGCCTCTTTAATGACGCTAATCTCTCTCCCCTCCAACCCACCCACCCCCCATCTCTTGCACAAACCAAATCTCTGCAGGGCCGTTTCCGCTGTCTCTTCACCCCACTTTCCCACCTCAGGAACCTTGAACTTCCTGTAATGATCTAGATTCCTTTCTTTTTGTATCCCATCTTTAGGAATTTGGGGTTTTCTTCCTTCAGTCACCTTTCTGGAGTTTTAATACTTCCATCCTGTCATGCAGCCAGCAGGGGGTGTCTGGATCGGCCTTTTATAGGCGCTTTTTATTGTTACCCCGCCTTTGCTCGGTGCAGATGCTTCGTTTACGAGTTCCACTTTGTTGCAGCCTCCTATATTCATCCGTACCTAATATTGCGAACTACCCTCTGAAGTCGACACAGTCGCAGCTCTTCTTTCCGACATTGTTTCAGCTCTTTGAGGTTTACAGATATTTGTTTCTGCACAGCTCCCAGAAGGTCCCACTGCTATATTTTAGTCAGGTTAAGGTCTGGACTTTGACTGAGTCATTGCAGCACCAGGATTTTCTTCTTTTTTTTGCAGCCATTCTGTTGTGGATTTGCTGCTGTATTGTGTTTTTATCCTGTTGACCCAGTTTGGACAAATCAACGGCTGTCAGACAAATGGCCTCATATTCCCTCAAAGGTGATAATTTAGAAGTAATATTTCCACTGTTCAACTTCAAATGGCCAACACACCTCACCTTCAGGGATCCAGTGATGTCCATAACTCGGATGGGTCAAGGAGGTTTTGGCGTCAAAAGGAAAATCAGCCCACTATTTGGCAGGTGGTTATAATATTCTGCATAATTTCTGTAAGCTTAACAATTGCAAAACAGAACCCAAATCATCAACCCCCCACCACCGTGCTTGACACGTGGTATGTAGGCTGTTTTGGAATCAAAAGGACAGTCGACACACTTAAGACAGTTGGCCATAATGTTTTTCCAGATTTCTGTATGTTTAATGTTGATTTAATGACTGGGAGCTATCTATGTACTGCAACTACAAAATAAGCCCATATCATTACCCCTTCACTACCGTGCTTAATACACGGTATGAAGGCTGTTTTGGCATCGAAAGGACAACCAGTACGCTATTAGACCGGTGTTCATATTGTTTTGCCATCTTTCTATATGTGAAATGTTGACTCAGTGACTGCAAGCTACCTAGATAGGGCGACTGCAAAATAGGCCCCGATCATCAAGCCTCCACCACCGTGCTTGATATGTGGTATTTGGGCTGTTGTGGCAGAAAAAAAGACAATCAGCACAGCATTAGGCGGGTGGTCATAATGATTTGATAGATTTATGGGTGTTCAATGTTGATTTAATGACTGCAAGCCACCTGGGTACTACAACTGCAGAACAAGCCCCGATCATCAACCCTCCACCACCATGCTTAATCATACAGTGAGACAGGCAGTTTTGCCATATGGGTGTCTGTTAAAGTCAGTGACTTTATAATAGTGCCTTGCTTTAAGGCTTCATGTTTGTCAGATTTTTGAGCTCAGTGCCCCCTGCAGAGTTATATTCGCTCATCTGCTGTGAACTGTTGTAAACACACAGGAGAATCCCAGGCCGGTGGTTCGATCCCACTTAAACTTCTTTGCTTCTCTTGTGTCTAATCTGACATTTCCCTCTTTCTCAACCCTGCCACTGCAGCTTCCCCTCCTCTGTTTGTTTCTGGCTTCGCTGATGTTCCTCTCAGATAAAGCAGAGGGAAAAACCGTCGCTTTTCGATGCCGCTCTCCTTTACATTTTCCAGGCAAACGTTAAATAGCCTCACCGTGCAGCTTCGGGGCGCACAAAGAGCAGCAGAACAATATCAAGCATAATTCAGCCCACTCTTTTGTTGCATCGAATCCATTCTGAAGTGTCTATTAAAGGAGCTGTGGCCTTTCTGTTGCCTCTGTGCGCGACTACGCAGGAGGGTGTGTGTGTGTGGGGGGGGAGAGTAAAGGAAAAAAGAGCAGTGCATAATCTCGTATGTCTGACAGATAAAGGGAGCGAGTATCGCCATCTTTCCGCTCTGTTCTCCTCATCTCCTAATCGTTTTTCTGACGTTTCAATCTGCCAAGGCCCTAATGAAAATATGATGAGGCGGATCTGCGGTCCTCGGGGACGGAGGGGAGGGATGGAGCGAGGGATGGCTGCAGAGGGAGAATGAAGGGAGAGAAAATACACTCTGTCCTTATTTCTGGGTTCCGCTGGGAATACATAGTTCTTGGAGCTTTCTATTTAGATGTTGCCACTGCAGGAGTGCATCTCTTTCTCTCTCTCTCTCTCTCTCTCTCCTGTTTTATTCCCTTTATTTATCTCAGCCATCCCCATTTTTTAATGTATATTTCCAGGATGAATGTGTTTATTTTTTGTTTATATCCCCAACCCCTCCTATGAACTCCCACAGGCTTCTCACTTTTGCCATCCAAGAAAGACAAGACTTCTCCTTAATCATCCCACTTCGCCCTGTTTTACCCCCACTTTCCTCCTCTAAGCTCAGCAGTCGTCTTTCTTTACAATCCTGCAACTGTGTGTAAAAATATGCCTTTTTGTGCGACAACCCCCCCCACTTCAGATGGTGACGACGACCCTGCAGGCCTGTCCTGGGTGCCCTCCTCGCCCTCTAGCAAGGACGTGGCGTCGCCCTCCCAGATGCCCGACGGCTGCTGTGACCTCGGCATGGCCACCGGAGGCGAGGAGGAGGGAGGCGCTGGGCTGCCGTACCCCTGCCAGTTCTGTGACAAATCCTTCAGGTATCTCCTCCATGTTCCACCACATCTGGATGCTTTAGCTGCACCCTCAGATCCCGCTCATGAATATCTGGGCGCTCATAAATAAACTACACCCTCTGTGTTATTTCCATAATAAAGTGGAACACTAAGGCAACAGTAAAGGGAATGAGGTGAATACATTTCTCACCATCCTCTCTGGAGACGCAGTCAAGAGCCATTTTAAGAACAGCTGTCTTACACACACTCCAGAGTCATCATCATTATTATTCTCTGTATTAATCGTTCTGCCGAGCTGTTCTCTCTCTTACCTCCTTCTGTCATTCTTCAACATTCACTTCCTTGTTCTTTAAAAGAATACTGCCTTGCAAAAGTATGGGCATCCCTTTAACCTCTTACACATTTAGCCACATCCTAAACCATAAACCTCAATTTATTTTATTGTGATTTAATCTGACGAACAAACCCAAAGGACCAAATAGTAATGTTTCAATTTCCTTAGCAAAAAACAATGTAAAGAAATGTGGGTGTGCATTAGGGGTGTAACGGTACATGTATTTATATTCTGTTTTTTTTTTTGGTACTCCCTGTCGGTTCGGTACGCAGGTGTACCGAACAAATACAGCTGTTTTCTACCTGAACACATGCAGAATACTTATGTGAGGAACTCAAGAGAGCAGTGCAGCGTTCCACACTGCAACTTTAAAAAGTGACACCAAAACAAAACAGAAAGGACTCCCAGCTATCACTAAACTCTGCTATTTGGGAACATTAATGGTTTCTCATTCAGCTACAGTAGAAAAAGAAAGATGGACTGAACCAGAACTTTGTCAGCAAACGCATCTTTCAACAGCAATAAGGTCCATAACACGCTCTGCACTGAAGTGAATGACTCACCTGAAACAATGTCAAGCTGGATGGAAACATCACTGATACTAGAGAAAAACCAGCTGATGTCCCACATGGCTACCAGTAGCAAGTATTATTTAAACATTTCTGAACATTGACACTGACTGTTTTCAAGTGGTAATATTGTTTTCTACTCTGGCTATGTCTGCTTGTACTTTTTTATTTATATATAAAAAAAATCCAATCAAATCTCGAGTCAGTTCTATACTTTCAACTCTTTTAAGCTTTAGAACATAAGAAAGGAAAATTTATTTCAGGAATTGAACTGACAGATCAGGAAAAAAGTTTTTTTGTTTAATGCTGATCAAAGTAAAAAAAAAAGGTAAGATGCACCTTTGTATTTATTTTTGTTGATTAAAGTGTACCGAAAATGTTCCGAACCGTGAGTTTGAAACCCCAAATACATACTGAATCGTGATTTTTTTTTTTTTTTTTTTTTTTTTTTTTTGTATCATTACACTCTTATTCTGCATTTGTTTGCAGCCCGCTTACTTGGATACCAATAAAGAAAGTCCAGTGCAGATGCATGTACAGCTGTTCGATGAACATGATCGACGTTGCAGGGTTGGATTATGAATCAATTTTCCAAGCTTTGAACATCCCACAGAGCTCTGTTCGATCCATTGTTTGAAAATGTAAAGGGTGGGAAACTACTGCACACCTACCAAGTCGTGGCCAATGAAGCAGCCAAGAGACTCATGGGAACTCTGGATGAGCTGCAGAGATCCACAGCTCAGGTGGATGATAATATCCGACGTGCCCGCCACAAACCCTTACTGTAGTAAAGACTGAAATTAAAAAAAACAATTATTGGGGAAACATCAGGAGTTAATGCCTAGGACCTATATAGATTTTTTTTCTTTTTTAGCAGGCACGGGCAAACTGGTGCTGCTCACTTGGATTTAGGTCTAGACTTTGACTGGGCCACTAACACACAAATGCTCAAAATCAAATAGCATGTGTTCTGACACTACAGCTCATTATTTGAGATGTTCTGCTGTAAGATGGTTCTTCACCTTTAGTATCAAGTGATTTGTAGCCTCTAACAGACGATGATGATGATGTTTCCTTTAATATGCATCCCCAGGTGTGCTTTCATTCAACTAAGATGTTCTGCATGAACGAAGCCACAACACCATCATCTGGGGTTTCCTTAATTGTTTTAAGGAATAATTATCTTAGTGTATGTAAACTTATGAATTTAGAGAAAATGTCTTGAAAATTCTCTAGTTATTTTGGTAATCCTAGCTGACCTGAAACGGGAAACATTTATCCTGGTTTAATGTCAGCCAGCGAAGATGCAGTGCACAGAAATATCTGGTTTCAACTGTATAAGCTGCAGGAGCGACATATTTCCTGTGGACACAGTTCCCTGTGAAGCATCCCAATCTGTTAATGAATAACATAGTTCTGATGCGGGGCTGGAGTGCTGAAATAACATCCCGTTCTGACCGTTTTCAGCCGCCTGAGCTACCTGAAGCGACACGAGCAGATCCACAGCGACAAGCTGCCTTTCAAGTGCACGTTCTGCAGCCGCCTGTTTAAACACAAGCGGAGCAGAGACCGCCACGTGAAGCTCCACACAGGTACGTTCAAATATCTCTGCAAGTCCTCCCTGTCCTGGTTTACCTTCCGTTCAGCCCGTTTTCTTCGCTCATTGGTTGACGCCAAAGACTTGCCACAGCAGCCCTGTTCTAGAACAGGCAAATGTTTTCAAAGTTACATCTGAATCTAATTACTTTCCAGAAACTCAAAGGTTACTTGCTGAAATTTACTGAGTGTATTCATAAAACGTACAGGTTACATTCTGGGAACTTGCACATAACAGAGCACACAGATTACTTTCTGGAACTTATGGTGCGTTCCAGTTGTCCTCTGAACTCGGAATTTCCGACCTGGAAATGACGTAATGAGCTCGTTTTCCTTTCCATCTTAACCAACTCAGAAAAAATGGACGCATGACCTTTTACAGTTATGCCACATACAACCAGAAAAAATAACAACTCAAATGTAAAAACATACACACCAGTAACAGTAAAAACCATAAACAGCAATTTTGGCGGCAACGTTTGCAAGTTTTCATATTTGCAACAACGTTATTATCTTTTTTTTTTTTTTTCAACGTTATTATCGATAACAATAACAACTAGTCAGTGCTACTTACATAGCAAACAGAATGAAAGCAGAACATATAAATGAGAGAAAAAATAAAGACGACAGGTAGTACTGGAATCAGCCATCTTTAAATGTGGAATCTCGGGTCCCTCTGAAACTCTGAGTTCATTGCGTCATTTCCGGCTAACTTATCTTGGAAAAACAAGTTCCGAGGACAACTGGAACGCACCATTACAGGTATCTTATAAGTAACTTAACGGTTACTTTTACAAAACAACAGCATAATATTTGCTTTTCCACAATATACGTTTACACAACTACCAACGTAATTTTTTATAAAACTTACGTGCTACTTTTTGGAACTTGTGGGCTGCCTTCGCAGAACTTACAGGTTACTTTCCCAAAATAGCATCAGACATGATCATTACTTTAGGAAATCCCAGGTTATCTTTGCAAGGTTACAGATTACTTTCATGTAATGGTAAAGTTGCAACTTAATGTACCACAACTGACCACCTTCACTGAACTTAAAGGTTATTTTTGTAGAACAGGTTACTCTCCAGAAATAGCAGGGTACATTTCAGGAACTTACACATCTCTTTAAGTTACTTTCATGGAAGTTCATTGTTGTAACTTACTTTCACACAACTTGCTGGGTACTTTGCAGAATTTGCTGGTTGGTTTCACCTCACTTACAGGATATATGTTGATAGAACATACATGTTACTTTCTGGAACCTTCTGGGAGCCATAATAAACTACCCTGGAAATGAACTGCGCCTGAAGTAGCACTGGTTAAGGGCTGAAACAGCTGGGATTAATTAACAGCATTGTTGTGTCAGGTTGTAGTCCCAAATTCTCGTTGTCAGATTCCACACATGTTTAAGCCTTGCAGTAAGTATCAGATCTAATAACCTGTTATTTCACTTTTTTTATTAAACCAAAACAAACATGTTTGACCAGGGATTTAATCTTTAATATTATCGTCTGCAGGAGATAAGAAGTATAGCTGCCAGGAATGTGAGGCTGCGTTCTCTCGCTCCGATCACCTTAAGATCCATCTCAAAACACACAGGTAACTGCCTCTAAACTGTAAAAAATCTCAGCTAAAAAGTGCATATTTTCTGTTCTTAAGTCTGATTTGTAGCTAATCGATTCTTCCACAACAGCTCCAGCAAACCGTTTAAATGCTCAGTGTGCAAACGTGGCTTCTCCTCCACCTCATCGCTCCAGAGCCACATGCAGGTAAACTGATTTTAATGATTTGCTCTTACGAGTTTTATTCCAAAGCTAACGGATTAGTATACGTTTACCGTTGGACGTCCCTATTTTCGTCCTTGCAGGCTCACCGTAAGAACAGAGAGCATCTCGCGCTGCGGAGCGAGAAGGATGGAGGGAAAAAGGGATCGGGAGGTGACGTGGACCTGGAGCAGGATCTGTACATGTGCGATTACTGTGAGGAGACTTTCAGCCAGACGGACGAGCTGGAGAAACACGTCCTGACCCGACACCCGCAGCTGTCCGACCGAGCCGACCTGCAGTGCATCCACTGTCCGGAGATCTTTCTGGACGAGGCTTCGCTGCTCACGCACATCGAAACGCAGCACCCCAACCGGAAACACAAGTAACAGCAGAGCTTTGCGTTATCAAGTTTTCTGACCTCTGGAATGCTGGAGGATTCTCATTCACCTTTTTTTCTTCTTCCTCTTCTTCTTCCAGATGTCCTGTCTGCTCAGAGCAGTTCCCCTCTGTGGAGGACGTCTACTGCCACCTCGACAGTCACCGCCAGCCTGACTCCTCTAACCACAGCGCCGCCAGTCCCGATCCCCCACTTGGAAGCGTGGCCTCGATGAGCTCGGCCACTCCGGACTCCAGCGCCAGTCTGGAGAGAGGCTCTACCCCTGACTCCACCCTTAAACGCAGTCAGAGCAGCGAACGAGGTCGCAGGAGAGGCGCAGATTCTGGAGAGGACGGCGGGATAAGTCTGGCTCATCCAGGTACGGTCACTGGATAGTAGAGAGTCATAGTTTGGAGATTTTGGAAGAGATTAAAGCTACATTTTCCAATCCTTTATTACTTCATGAGATATTGTTTTTGCAATTAGAACTGTTTAAGGTATGTAAGAAGCCAGTGTAGAGAAGATACTGGATGCTCATGCATATCCAGCAAAACCTCATTTTAAAAGTAAAGTAGTGCTAAAACATCTTTCTGCAAATTAGCAACAGTGTTAACGGTAAAATGTCCAGTGTTTGTTTCTGTAGGTTCTGGAGGGAGCTGGGCTAAAGTGACGTATTCCTGCCCATACTGCTCAAAGAGAGACTTCCACAGCCTGGCCGTGTTGGAGATCCATCTGAAGACCATCCATGCAGACAAGCCACAGCAGAGCCACACCTGCCAGCTCTGCTTGGAAACTCTGCCGACGCTCTACAACCTCAACGAGCATGTGCGAAAAGCCCACCGCGCCAGCGGAGGGAGCGCCGGTTCAGCAGCGGCACCAGCAGCCTTCCCTCTGCTTCAGTTCACAAACGTCACGGCGTTTCACTGCAACTACTGTCCGGACATGTTCGGAGACATCAACTCCCTGCAGGAGCACATCCGAGTTTCCCACTGCCTGCCTGGGGGGATCATGGCAGGGTCCACCACACTAGGTCTGTTCAGGCTAAAGGGATCGGCCTCATTTAAATATATGTTTTTGTCAGTATTATTGGGATTGAGGAATTATTTCTTTTTTTTCCTTTAATTATAGCTGCCACTTAAAATAAGGAACAAAAATCCTGTTAATAGAAAATAAATACAAAAGCAAAATACTGTACAAATAAACCCTCAATTTGAATTTACACTATTGGGAATTTGCAGTTTGTAAACTTTAAAAGGTTTAAATAATCTTGGCAGGTTTGTTATTTATTTTTTATTATTTATCAAAGTAAATTAAATAAATGTTATAAAATTGGCAAAAAATAATATCTAAAATATTTTACAGATAAAAATTAGCCTATGAAAACCTTTTGTGTGCTGTTTAGTTCAGTGTTTGGAGGGATCTCAGAACTGGTTTAAATGGGAATCAACAGGTTGGAGGTGAATGATGTAAATAGGAAAACCGTGCATTGAATGTCAATTATTCATGTGAAATATCGACGTCCTGTCGCTATTCCAGAGGGGAACCATGCCTTCTTCTGCAACCAGTGCTCCATGGGGTTCCTCACAGAGTCCTCGCTGACGGAGCACATTCAGCAGACGCACTGCACCTCGGCTACAGGCGGCGGGACGGCGTCTGGAGGAGGCGTGGCCAAACTGGAGTCCCCCGTTCTCCAGGCTGCGTCTCAGTCCTTCATGGAGGTGAGAATCAAAACAAGTAAATAAAGTAATTTTCCAATACCTTCATTTATTATATGAGCTATACCAACACTTAATTTCCCTCTGGGATCAATAAAGTATTTTTGAATTTGAATTGAATTCTTGTTTTGTTTTTTGTTTTTTGCAATGGAAATTACGAATTTTAAGTTTGAACCGTTGTAGTAAATAAAGGTAAGTTGATGTCAGCTCAGCTAAAGTAAGACAAGCTACAAAGGTAAAATAAATTAAACTAGATTACATCAAGGTAAGCTATGTTAGGTTTGTTAAAGTAGATTAAGCTAAGCCACGCAAACATAAGACTGACCTTTGAATTTCTGTAAACTTTGTGCTTTTTCTGCTCTATTTGAACTAAGTATTTTTATTTTTTATATATTTTTAGTTTTAAGATTTACAAGCCTATTTCTAAAGCGTTTTTTTTTTCTATCAAATTGAGCCTTTTCATGATTTATTTTAAAAAATCTGAAGAAATAGGGCTTCCTCCAGTTTAGAACCTGGAATGATTCATAGATCAGAGTTAAGTGGCTCAATTAACAAAAGCTTAACCAAGCCTGGATGCTTAAAGGTCAAGACTATAGAGGGCTGTTTGTAAAGTTACACTGTCAAATGTTATCAGCAATTATTTGAGTTACCTGTCATGAGATAAATAAATGGGGGTTAATTTTTCAAAGTCATATTAGCGTCCATGTTATTTGTTCATTTATAAATGTCACAGTTTCAAACTAAATATTTAGTTAGCGAGCTAAATATTTAGTTTACAAATTAAATATCTAGCTGGTCAACTAAGTGTTTAGTATACAAACTAAATATTTACCACTTCTGCTTCTTGGCGAGTGAATTTGCATATTAGCTCAATGTTTAGCTCTGCATTAAAGATTTACTTCGAACCTATATATTTAGCTAGCCACTTTAGCTTGCTAGCTAAACGTTAAGCTTCAAAGTAAATGTATATTTATTTTGTGAGCCAAGTATTTAATTTGTAAACTAAATATTTAGCTTGCCATCTGAATATTTAGTTTCAAACTATGACATTTATAAATGAATAAGTAACATGGATGTAAATTAACCCCGATTGTTTTGTCTTATGACATGCTAAATAACCCAACTTATTGCTGTTCTGTTTTGACTGTGCAACTGTACAAAAGTCACCCCATACTACTTCAAGGATTACTGGCAGTTTGGCAAGGAAAGGAATTAAGAAAATGACTCAAGATTCTTTGTACAGCCCTGAAAACAAAAGCTGAACGTCTGATTTGTAATTTAAAAAGTGTGCTTGTTTATCTTCCTCCTGCTCTGCATATCTTTTTCCATTTTCTCTCTCCCTCTACGGGGACCTAACATTCACCGTTGGGGACTGACAATAAATGTTGATGCAAAAAAAGATTTATTTTCCGTGTCCAGGTCTATTCCTGCCCTTACTGCACCAATTCTCCCATCTTCGGCTCACTCCTCAAGCTCACCAAGCACATAAAGGAGAACCACAAGAACATCCCGCTGGCTAACAACAAGCGGCAGGCGAAGGTCGCCGACCTCAGCCCGGCCTCCTCTGACGTGGAGATCTCCTCTCCCAAACGCCACAGACTCGGAGGGGATTCCACTCCGTCCATGGGAAGCAACGGGGATTACCCATGCAATCAGTGCGACCTCCGATTTGCCAGTTTCGAGGGTTTCCAGGCGCATTTGAAGTCTCACCTGGAGATGCTGCTGAGGCGCCAGTCCTGCCCGCAGTGCAACAAGGAAGACTTTGAGACGCAGGAGGCGCTGCTCCAGCACCTCACAGTGCATTACACCACCACGTCGACGCAGTACGTGTGCGAGAGCTGCGACAAGCAGTTCTCCTCCGTGGACGACCTCCAGAAACACCTGCTGGACATGCACACATTCGTCCTGTACCACTGCACCCTCTGTCAGGAGGTCTTCGACTCCAAGGTCTCCATACAGGTAAACCAGAAACTGCAGCGCAAAACATTTCTTCTTCACGCAGCGTATGACCGTCAATTCATGTGAAACTCTGCAAAAGCTGCAAAAAAATTAACAACTCTGCAAAAGCTGTTTTGTTTTCTACAATCTGGAAAAGCCCAGGGAAGCCTGGAATTTAATTTGAAGTATGGAAAAATTAATATCTTTGTTATTCCATACTTTATTCTCAGCTCTATGGTCCATCCAGCCATAAAAGACTGACATCTGTATATCTGCTGTTCAACTTTTCTATTTATATTTAAAAAATTGTATAAACAAGAGGAAATTAAGAGTGAGGAAAAATTTGGAAATGTATGTGTAGGATCCATAGTTTTCAATCCCGGCTTGTGCCTCTTGTCCTCCAGGTCCATTTGGCCGTGAAGCACAGCAACGAGAAGAAGTTGTTTCGCTGCACAGCCTGTGCATGGGACTTCAGGAAGGAGGCAGATCTTCAGCTCCATGTCAAGCATAACCACCTGGGTCAGAGGTCAGGCCTTCCAGGAGGACTCGCAGGTACTTCTCCTCGCTTTGAAGGATTTTGGAGAAGTTTGTTTTTCTCATGTTTCTCCACACATTTTCCTCTCTTTTGTTTTGACCCCAAACTTCCAGAATTTTAGTCTCAAATATCAAAAATGTATTCGGAAATATTGTGTCGGCCACCCACGACAGTTGCTGATGTGGCCCTTTGTGCGAAAATGAGTTCCCCCTCCCGTAAATAACTGAAATTAACTAGACTCCCCTCAGCTTCAGAAACGCGAGTAGCTTCCTGACAGCAAACCCTTGGCTCAGGAACTTTTCAGGAAGAGTTTTGTTCAGTTAGCTGAGAAAGCTCCATGGCCTCCACAGCCTGGAGGAATGAGCATTTTAAAGCCCTCTGGATTCTGATATCTCTCCTTTTTTCTCCCTTTAAAACAACTTGTTTTCTCATGGTTAACGTTTCAGTATGGCTCGAGTGTGGAGACAAAACTTATAGTTTTGACATTAATGAGACATTTCTTCCTGCAGGACTGAAGCCTCGGAAGTGCATCTTCTGTGGGGAGACGTTCGGAACAGAAGTGGAGCTCCAGTGTCACATCACCACCCACAGCAAGAAGTTCACATGTCGCTTCTGCGGCAAAGCTTTCCACGCCATCTCCCTGCTAGAGAGACACCTGCGGGAGAAGCACTGCATCTTCGACGGCAGCAGCGTCACGGGCAACGGCGGAGGTACCGGGAGCAGCGGGAGTCAGAACGGAACGCCCAACGGCCTGGCGCAGACCTCCAAGCGGGGAGGAGGAGGAAGCGGAGGCGCTGCAGGAGCAGAAAGAGTGACGATCGCAGCTGCTGAGCAAGCTGATCTGCAGAACCTCCTGCTGAAGAGCGGAGCTGTCGGAGGAGGAGGAGGAGGGTCGTCGCAGGCGGGCGACGCAGCCAACAGTCACGAGGCAAGTGGTGGAGAGGAGGAGCTGGACAACTCTGAGCCCATGTACGCCTGCGATATCTGCGGAGCGGCCTACACCATGGAGTCGCTCCTGCAGAACCACCGGCTGCGTGACCACAACATCCGGCCGGGAGAAGATGATGCAGGTGAGAACCGTGTCTCCTCTCCAGTGTGCTTGTGATAATTTCCCGGATCGGATCTCTGACCATTCCGAGTTTTTTTCCTTTTTCCAGGTTCCAGAAAGAAGAAGGCAGACTTCATCAAAGGGAACCACAAGTGCAACGTGTGCTCCAGGACGTTCTTCTCTGAGAGCGGTCTGCGTGAGCATGCTCAGACGCACCGCGGCCCCGCCAAACACTACATGTGTCCGATATGCGGAGAGCGTTTCCCGTCTCTGCTGACTCTCACAGAGCACAAGGTACGAGCTGATCTGTACCTTGGGGAGGGGGGGGGGGCGGAGTACAAGTCGCCAGTCCATCATAGGGCAACACAGGACAGAAAATCATATTCATAAGTAGGGGCAATTTCAAGAAATCATATTTTTGGAGAACATGCAAACTCTATGCAGAAAGACCTGAGGCCGGGATTCGCACCCAGAACCTTCTTGCTTTAAGGCAACAGTGCTACCAGCTGCATCCATCATGCAACCCTAAATATTCTACTGTAGAGTTCAGCTTTTCCTTAGAATGAAAACAAAACCCTTTGACAAGACGGTGATCCTCCTGACTTTTTAACTCTGGACAGAACATTTTAACACCAATTTGATGGTTTGTTTGTTTTTAATGATGCAAAACGTGCTGGAAAGGTAAAATGAATAAATACTACATTACAGGATCAAGCCGAGCATGCATCGTTCTAATGTCAGAATGTGGAGGTATTGTTATTGCCGGGGGCCTATTAGTCTTAGATATGTTTTGGTGTTTATTTTGCTGCATATCAGCTATTCTTGTTTTATTCAGTGGGTGAAACGTTGAGTGGGACAAATATTATTAATAACGCTTCAGACTGAATAAAGAAGCAGATACTATCTGTTTACCAGACTTTCAAGACTGTATGGAGTCTCTTCTGGTTGCGTCTCTGCAAAGCAGCCTGCAGAGATGCAACTGTTGCTGCAGCAAGCTGCAGGAATATGTTTTTTTAATTTTTTTAACAAAATTAGCTTAAGTCTGTGCAACCTTTGGTCAGGAGGAGGATTTGTTGTCTGAGCTTTGAACCCTGAATTCCCCAATCTGGGAAGCTTCCCCCACAATTGTTGTTTGATAAACAGGTTTTCTACCGATCGTCTTTCTATACTCTGTTAATTCCTGGGTAAATTCTTTTTGCAGGTGACCCACAGTAAAAGCCTGGACACGGGTACCTGTCGGATCTGTAAGATGCCCCTGCAGAGCGAGGAGGAGTTCATAGAGCATTGCCAGATGCATCCCGACCTCCGCAACTCGCTCACCGGCTTCCGCTGCGTCGTCTGCATGCAAACAGTCACGTCAACGCTGGAGCTGAAGATCCACGGCACCTTCCACATGCAGAAGCTCTCCTCCGGCTCGGCGCTGGGAGGAGCCGGAGGCGGCAACGGCGGAGCGGGCGCAGGGAACGGCTCGGCCTCTTCGTCCCCCAATGGACAGCTGCAGCCGCACAAGCTCTACAAATGCGCCTTCTGCTTGAAGGAGTTCAAGAACAAAGGGGATCTGGTGAAGCTGGACGTCAACGGGCTGCCTTACGGCCTTTGTGCTAGCTGCATGAGCAGGTAGGGAGGGAGGTCACCAACCCAGTGCAGCTGTGATTGTGCACTATAAATTATAATCAGTTGTTTAATCCAATCAGGGGAACGAACGGCCAGAGTCCCAGCCAGAGTGGAGGAGCAGTGACGCCCGGGGACACTCAGGCAGACAAGGCCCTGACCGGGCTGAGGTGTCCGGAGTGTGGCGTGAAGTTTGAAAGCGTTGAGGACCTGGAGAGTCACGTCCAGACGGATCACCCGGAGGTCAGCCCCGAAACCAGCACAGCAGGAAAGAAGGCTGAGGCTTCACCTGCACCCAAGGTGAGATGGAAACGGGAAACTATAAAAACTAGTATGACATGAAGTTAAAATGCTGAATAACAGACATTTAAAGGTATAGTTTGAATTATTTTAGGTGTAGTTATAGATTTGCTTCATTTTATTGTTGTTTTATTGCTTTGTTTTTAATTTAGGAGTTTTATTTTCTTAAATTTTATGTACAGCACTTTGGTTGGTTCCGGCTGTTTTGAAGGGCTTTATAAATAAAGTTGACTTGGGTAGTTATGAGCAGTTGGGATCTTATTTTGATTTAGAGAATCGAAGTTAAATCCTAATGCAGGACTTAAGCTAAAGCTAGTCAAAACAGAACGCTGTTCCTGTACAGTTTGGACATTTAAAGCGGGGTTCTGTTGGGAGGCCATGAACTGTCACTATCTAACCTGTGGGAAATACATCTCATGGTCTTTTTGCTTTCACTATTCAGAGAACTGTACCAGCTAATGTATACTCAGAGCAGAGCAGGTCTTGCAGCGGATTTCTGATTTCTGGCAAATTTAAGCAATTCTAGTTTTATCTTGGTAGCAGATACTGTTTTATGAACCACTTCCTTCACATTTGCGTTACACAGTTACTTACACAGAAATGAAGTGTAGCTGATCATTGACTCATATTAGAGCTGCATAATGTTTGTGCTCGAATGCACCATTTGAAGGGCTTTATTTCAGATGCCATTCATTAAAACTATGATTGCCGATTTTTTATTTAGCCGGTTGGATGAACTTTGTTTATCCATACCTACTATAGAGTGCATTAAATAAGATGGTGAAGATCTGAGAGGGGGTGGTGTGATGGTGGAAAAGAAAGGAAAGAATGAGGAATGTTTGGGTTCATTGGTATTGTAATCGTAATTATTTACCAATATTGTACAACCATAATTTATACAAATCCATCACTGTGCAGATGGCCGATGTGTGTATTCAGATGAAGAGTTCATTTCGGACAGGTGATCAACACTGCCATGCATATCTAAAGTACTCCACGCCAAACAAGTGCAAGAATGCCCGCTTTTGATTACACAAAAGACCTTAACGATCTGTCTGCGTCAGTGTGAAATGCTTCATGTTCACAGTGACCTATTGCAGTGTTTCCCAACCCTGGTCTTCAATGCACTCTGCTCTGCATCTTTTGGATGTCTCCCTGCTTTAACCCACCTGATTTGAATGATTATGGTTCAGTAAAGCCCTGTTAATCAGCTATCAATTGAAACTAGAAAAGCACTCTGAGAGCGCAGACCTCCGCCAAGGCAGCTCAGTCCCCCAACCCCCGATAATGTAACCTAATTATAACTTTTTTTGATACCTTGACCATAAAAACATATCAGCTGGATTCAGATCGATACCATTATTAGTTCAGTAGTTTTTCACGAAAATCATTTTGTCGGTAATGGCGGTTTACGGCTCACCGCCAAATTCTAATCGGTTGTTCCTGGTCCCGTTGCAGACTTTTCCTGAAAATGTAATCAAAATCCACATGTAACTTTTAGAGTTATGTTAATCATCCAGCTCAACAGCGTTTGGCTCCAGCTGGAAAAAAATCGTATTCCTTTATCTATCTTAAATGTGAAACTATATCAAGCAAATGGTTGTACCCAGTATGTCTGTCATCGAATCGTTATCCATATTTCTACCACCAACCAGTGTTGTTGCTGTACATAATTTGAACCTGTAAAAATTACAGAGAAAAAACAAAACAAAAAAACAAAGAATTTCCTGTCACTGTGAAGGTATTCAGAGAGTTACATACTGCAGGTTAAGATATTTGGTGCTCATAACCTCTCAACAGAATCCCGCTCTAAGCTATCCCTTCCGTGTAGCGTTTGCTATCTGTGCAGGAGTAAGCAGATGGAGATGTTTCCAGGAGAGCAGGAGACAGTTCGTGTTTGTGTCGGGTGTTGTTGCGTGTATCCGGGGTGTACATACGTGTGCACACATCGGCGTGTGTCAGCCGAGGCCCAGCGGGTCCTGCGGCTGGGCCGTGCTGCAGTATTGTGGGAGCTGTTCTCTCTACTTGATATTGACAGTCAGGCTCCCTGGGATCTGCCGTTGTGTTTCTGACTGAGTGTGTGTGTGTGTGTGTCAGTTCCCAGGGAGTCCCTGTCTTACCTACACCTTTGTTTCTGCTTAGTCTAACAGCACAAAGCAGACAAAGTAGGATTTTTCTGAGCGTGTGTGTGTGCGTGGAGACTGTAGCAGAGTGAAGCAGCAGAGAAAAAGTGGAAGTGGGGCCTTTGTGTATTTTGTATGTGTTTGTGCATGAGTGATCGCTGTGTGCAGTGAATGGATAAGCAGAGCTGCTCCTCAGCTCTCACTTTCTGTGACTCATCCTGGATTTTCTGCATCTTTCTTTCTCTCTTGTGTCTCTCCTAAATCTTTTTTCTGTTTCCTATTGATTTCATTGCGTTATTAGTCTTTATTTCTTAACGTCTCTGCAGTCATTGTGGAGCAGAAGCGTTGTATTTGACCAACCTTAAACCAAAGATTCAAGCTGCTGAGGCAAAAAAACTACCAGGAAAGGTGTAAAACACACAGTGTTGATATTGTTTTGTCTCTTTTGTGTTTTTTCATTCTAGAAAAAGACCTACCAGTGTATTAAATGCCAAATGACATTTGAGACGGAAAGAGAGATCCAGATTCATGTGGCTAATCATATGATCGGTGAGTAAAACTGATTTTTAACATTTTTATTCTTTTGTGTGTGTGTTCTGGCATTGCGTCGGGTCTGATCCTCATCTCCATGTTGGAGCACATGGCACCCGCAACACAAACACACAGATTTACAATGTTCAGGACAATTGAACTGGCTATTTTTTGATTAGTTGATTGTTCATTAAAGCTGCTGTTCATCTTCTAACTTCTGAGAGATTGAAGTCGTAGATACTGAATCTTCATATCAGATGATAATAAGTGTTGATATGTTCCCCAGTTGTTGGGTTTATTTGTTGCCTGGATTTGCTTTTGCATCAAGCAATATGAGCACACATATATTTTCACAGATACTTGGAGATGTTAATAATTCCGAAGTTGTGCTCGAATTGTTTCTGTGCAGTAAAAGTTCAACTAAATCCCATCTTTGTAGTTTGAATGTTCTCTTATAAGCATCCTGTGGGACCCTTATTATTTTTTTCTATGCTAACCACTAATTTGCTGCCTTAGCATCCCTGTTGTCATGGAGATTAACGAGGTGGACCCTCGAGTTGTTCTGGAGAGAAAAATGCTCAGCTTGCCCCACACACACACACACACACACACACACACACACACACACACACACACACAGCTGACAGGTAGAGACGCTGATGCACTCTGAGGGGTGTGTGTGTCTGTGTGGGTGTGTGGGTGTGTGTGGGTGCGTGTGTGTGTGTGTGTGTGAGAGAGAGAGTTTTTTATGGCGGCTCTGATGCAGCTGCAGAACCTCTTACTTCATCAAGCTAACAAACACACACTCACACTAGATGGGATTTCAGGTATTATCAGGTCTCTCTAAATTGCTCGAGTATTGCTTCTGAGTAGTGATGATAAAAAGCTCTGCTGTGGAACCAGTTCACTTTGGAGCGTATCAGAAGTACAGAAACTGAAACTCTATAAAAAGTCACGCTGGGCAGTGAAAATACAATTCTGGAGTGGTGGACAAGCCTGGTCACAGTATGGAAAGATGTGCAGAAGCAGAGCTGACTGGATGGTATTGTCGATCTTCTGCACCACTGTAAGGTCCTAAAGAACAGATACAAAGGAAGATCTGGGGAGATCCGTATGCTTTCAGATCTTATTATGATTATTGTTAAGATCTTTTCGTTTTGGCATGTGACCATAATAAATAAAAAGAAAATGGTTATTACCTGGTGAATCCTTAATCTGAAAAATAAAGGGTAACCTTCTGTTACAAAGCAATGGATGGATGGATGCTAAATAAACCAATAACTGCAAAAGAAGAAAACAAATGAAGTAAACAATATTTGTAGATGGTTATTAAACATTAAAAAAAATTGAAAGTACCTGAAAAAAATATTTGACTAAATTAAATGAATAGATTGAAATAAATTCAGCAGACGGATTAGTTTTGAATTAAAACCAAAAAGAAAAAAGAAAACAAAGCAAATGTAAAGATTAAGCAAAATTAACATTACATTAAAGATGAGTCGTGTGGCCAAAATAAAATTAATAAACAATCACACAAGGCGGCACAACTGAGCGACGGAGGCAACAGGATCTTTAGAGGTCAGCAGGTCACTGATATTTACACCCATGTTTCTAGCTGCCTTTGATGGAGCAGGAGTAGAGATTCCGTTTGGATGCAGTTATCTGCAGATACTATTGAAATCTAACATATTAGACAAAGGCAATATTGGTGAAAAAAAAGTAAGTTATTTTTTTTTCTGTTACTTCTCTCTCCCCTAAAGGTCACCTGTTGGTCAGGACTTTATTGGAGATTCACTGTGAGCCGATTCATCTCTTAATCCTAAAGTGCGACACAGACGGATGGTGGAAAACCTCTGAAATTTCTCTCACCATCCTGTCTTTTCTGCTCCTTCTGTCTTAATGAAAACCTCCTCCTGAACTCACCCGTTAGCCATCATGTTTCTCCTACATCATCCCTCTGCAATGTCAAGGAGATGCAGCGTAGCCATAACTGTAACTGCTCGTCATAATTCCTCAGACTGCGATCAGCTGAGCGGTGTCCTGTTTCGGTTACTATCCACAACTCAGCTTTAAAAAAACCAAACAAACATAACGAGAAACTGAGTGAAGAGGAAAATTGTGTTTGACCTGGAAATGCTAACGAAGAGACTCGAGGATGACGTTAATTATCAAGTGTTGTTCTCTAGGCTGCAAGTTTTTTTATCAGTCCGAACTCTAAGCTAATGTTATGAGCAGGACTAAAGAAGAAATGAATCAACTACTTCATTTACAACAAAACATAGCTCCCTAATTTAGGACGAAAGGATAAGAACGACACATTCTGATGTGAATCAATGCCCAAAACATCTAGAAGGCATCTCGGTGCAGCCAAATCCTCATTCAGACCATTTTCGGATGACTAGGATGTCTTTTGGTTTCGAATATGATTGGGATAAATGAGAGCAAAGCTGCAAACAGCTGTATTCTTTCTTTACAGCAAGTTAAACAGTCACAATATCTTAAATACTTCTAAATATTCTGCTTTCAATATAAACACGACAATATGGGACTTTTTCTTATTTCCCTTCAGAAACACTATTTCCACATAGTTAAAGGTTAAAGGCTTCACTTATTTGTCTCAAAAGATAGATCAAAATGCATGAATGCCGTGTTTTTATCGAAACGCCAGGTATATTTCTTGTCCGTCATTTGACCAACGGGGTCCAACAAAATCTGGTCATAATCTATTTTTACCTGTTATTTGCTACATATAAAAAATGTAACAATTGCACTTAAAATATGAGCAGTTCATCTGCTTTGGCCTTCACACACAGTCTCACAACTTCCTCCTGCTCCACATGAAGCTGAAATGCTCTCCTATTTGTGTGTAATCAAAAAGTGGGATTACTGCAGAGGTTATTTTCATGAGGTTTTGGATTTCTGTCTCAGACAGTCGACTTCTCATGGGGGATCAGATGTTGTTCTGGAGGCTGAATCGGCCCTCCACTGCCACACTGGGGAGTAGAATCAAGCGCCACTTCTGCCAAAGTTTTGAATTCAGAGAACATTTCTCCAGTTGAAGTGATCAGAAGTCGAAAGGCTCTCTGAACGCGTCGTTTCCTGAACCACAAGCTGTTGCTTAGTGGGAGGAAATCCTGCAGCATGCACCGGTGGCTCCTAAAAATATAACTCTTCAACGCGCTGTCAGCTCCCGGTTAGCAAGATGCATTGAGTCCAGGTCTGAGATGATGCTCAAATTCTCTAATGGTAATTTATTTTTATTTATTTTTTATTTATTTACCTGTACTCCATGCACATTCTGCACATCTGCAACAGTGGTCAAAGGTGTGAATACTAATCTGTCAAAATGACAGATGGCCCCTAGATTTTTGTGAACTACTAGAAATATTTTGTTAACGCGACGCCTGGCACTACAGTATAAATGTGAAGAACATGCATACACTCAAAGCTGGGGGACAGCAACATAACGGTGGGAGTATTTCTGATCCGGTCCTGTTCTGCTCATTATTATTATCCTCTCTGAAAAAGTGTTACAGTCAGTCTACAGGCTTCATGAGGTCACGCCTGCTCACTTGATCGGAAATCGTCACATGTTGAATAGCTGCACTGCAGTTGCTGCGGATTCCCCCTTATTCTTCAGATGTTTAGTGACGAATGTCCAGCCTTACATGCATTAAATGACTTGAAAGCTTATTTTCACATTTCTTGCTCTACATGGTCCTGTTAATTATACCATATTTTTATTCCCTAATCCGGTGTTGTGACCCACTAGATTTATTTGGACTTTGATTTGACTCAAAGTATTCCACTTTACTCATCCCCCTCACAGTCACTGTAGAGTTCAAGCGTAATCCTCGCTGGGTTACTCAAAAAACCATACGATTTTTAGAGGCATGAAGCTCATTTGGCATGTGGATAATAAATACAGCTGCATCCAAGATATTTCCGTAGATTCAAATCTTCTGAATGTCAGTGGTGCCTCAAAATGTAACTGAACTCTGTAGTTTCTCTATCATCTAACTCTGGTATAAGGAAAGGCAAGGCAATTTCATTTGTATAGCCCACGTTCAACAACAAGGTAATTCAAGGTCCTTTACATGATTAAGGGGTAAAATAAAAATAGCAGTAAAACACAGGCAAAGCATATAAAGTAAAAACAGCAATAAACCAAGAAGCACACACAAAACATATGATACATCATAGCATTACTCAAAGGCAGCTCTAAACAGATGCGTTTTTAGTTGTGATTTAAAAGAACTCAGTGTTGTCTGAAAGTTTGTTCCAGATTATAAGAACAATTAGATGCCAAATATGCTTCTGTGCAAAAGTCTGGAATCGTCTCTCATTTCTTTCTATTTTCCATCTGAGCTGGAAGTTGATTCTCTAATCTGCTCCTGATCCGTACTCCTCCGGATTTTCTGAAGGAAGGAGAAGAATAGAAATTAAAGGCAGTTTAACTTTTCCTCAGTATTATATTTATTCTGGATTTCTGATTTATTCTGATGAAGAACGGGCCACACACTGACCTCACCTCATCTTCAAACTGAGGACCTTAAATTGCCGCTGGTTCCCAGTTCAGATTCCCCCTGATTGGACCGTCACACCCCGTGTGTGTTCTCCCCAGCTTTGGCTCCGACGTTAATTAAAGCACCATGAGGCCTTTGCTTAGAGACCAGGAGAGGAGAGCAGCACAGCCACAGGAGGGGAAGGAGGCAGGAAGGTTGAAAGCAGCACAATGGAAAAAAAAAAAGTTAAAATCCTCTTTGTGAACAAACTTTTTTTACTATAAAAGTTTCTGTTCATTTTCTTTTGTTCGTTTTGATTTTGCTTTTTTAGACATTTTTCTTCACTGATTTGCAGTTTGTCTGCTTCCTCTTGGCATTCCCATGTATCTGCACTTGTTCACTCTTGGTCTCTTGGATCTGGGAAAATTTCACCTCCAGCTTAATCAGGTTTCAGTTGCAGGTTGAAATACGAGAGGGATTTGCTCATTCTTGCAACCAACTACCTGATTATCATTAGCAACGTAAGCCAATAACAAGGTGTCTCTCTTGATTTTATGACCAGAATAAACAGTTGAAGGACATGTTTACTACTAGATGTTTTGACAGTAAATCTCCTGACATGTGAGGGGTCCATGTGGGTAGGAAACGGGCTCCAGTCGGGACTCTCCTCAGCTAACACAAGGGCCCTATTTTAATTTCTTATCTGTTTGCTGCAGAACAAGTCTGGGTAAACCAAGACAACCATTTGGGTCCTAAGGTTTTTGAGCAGTTTGAACTGATCTTTGGAGTACACATTTGAGATCCAGCTTAATCCTTTGTAGGGAACCCATTGCTTTGGGTTGTGAACCCATAGCAGTGGTTACCATACAAGAAGCCCATTGTAAGCCTAAACTCCAATCCATATGGATCCCTCACACATAAGTTCCACTGGAAACTGTAATAACTAGAAAAAAGCAGCCATTTATTACTGCATCTTTTTTTAGGATTTATACTTTCTGCGGGTTGGATTTCAAGGTTGGGATTTTGGGGGAATCTAGTTCTTCCATGTTGGACTCTACTTCAACTTGATTTTTCCTGCTTGAAAATCTTTTGAGTGAAATGCAACAACCCAGCTGACTCCCTGTTTTCCATGTTTCCACACATATAACAAACAATGATGAGTTATTCAAATAGGGACTTTAATTGTAATTTGGAGATGCGTATTTTCTTAAAATAGTCTTAAAATAAAAGAGGAAAAAGTCTCGGAAGTTGAAACCACGGTTGCACTAAAAGACACAAAAACAATAATATGAAGGACAGTTGTTGCTGCATTTTGTAAAGCAGATTTAAAAAGAGTGACATGAAGTTGAATTTAATGGTGGACAGTTTTGGAACAGGTTTCTTTTAAATAAAGTCTACAGATAAAGTGTATGATATTTTTCAATATCTGTTCTTCACTGATGACAAAGAAGCCAGTTTACATCATAAACTCACCCATGTGCTGGTACTGTAATGCTTTCCTAGTCCTGGCTGGTGGCCCGACATGTCCATGCACACCTGACTTGAAATGCAAAGCATTGATGTTCAGTTCAATTCAACTCTGTTTACTTTATAGAATGCTAGAAAATAACTTAATATACTCACTGAATATGTAAAACATATAAACATACATCTAATAATTTAAAGTGAATAATCTTAAGAGCAATTCAATTCTGTGGCAGGAAGCATCACCTGTAGCAGTCTGTATTACTGCGAATCTAATGGAGCCTCTGACTAAAGGCAGGCTGTTGTTACTTTACAGTCTGATGAAGAGGATGCTCAGGGTTGTCCGTTTTTTTCCCCAACCCTTCTTTGCACCATCATCTCCAGAGGTTCCAATGTCTTCCCATGAACAGAACCAGCCTTCTTTATCATCTTGTTCAGCTTTTTTAAGTCACTGGTTCTGATGCACTCTCCACAACAGATTTCTAGATCTGATTACCAGATTACCAGCTGCAGGCAGAATGTTGTGTTCGATGTGAACGTTGTATTTTTGTGGTACCGTTTTCCTGATGTGTGCAAACATTTAACCGCTTCAATCCTTCACTGAAAAAAGATGACAGCTCCAACTTGAATAAATTGCGTTAATTGGTCACATTTCATTGAAATAAGTTCATCCAACTTAATTTGTTTACATGTGTTTAACTTGACAACTTAATAAACGTAATAAACTTACTTGGATAAATATTGCATCCAACCAGTGCTTTGCAGTTGTGATATCACACACTCAGATGTTGCGATGACAACTGGGATTCAATATAGGGCTGAGCGATAAACCGAAAATTTACCAAAATCCGAAATGTATGACTATCGCCGACGTCATTTTGCCCATGCCGGTATATTCGGTGTTTTAAAAAAAATGTAAAAGATGTGTTTTACTTTGGCGATCCTCGTGTCCCTTTTTGAAGGTGTACTATGTTACAGACTGGATGGGGTGGAGTCACGTGACTCCAGAAATAAAGTTGAACTGCAAGAATTGGCTGGTTTCTCAAGGGAAAGAAGAAAAATGAAAGAGACACATTTGTTCTTTTTTTAATTGCAACTGATACATTTCCTGGTTTATTACTAACTTTGAGGTGTATTTTTGTTGATTTGCTCACTGCAAACTACAGAGCTAATAGTAACTGCTCAAAGCAAATATTGATAATAGCTGTAACTCTCTGAGTGCATTAACAATTATCAAGCAATGTGTTTAAAATAGTTAAAATGTGAAGGGTTGGAGCTTTTGTTTGTGTTCTGGGCGAACCAGCGGTTCCTGGATATGAGAAAAGAAGAGGAGAAGGCTCAGCAGACAGTGATGGACGGAGTCACTGAAAATGAACGAGGCGTGCGATTTTATATTCTTTTGCATATTGCAGCTGCTGAAACAGATCAGCTAATTTTCTGGAGCAGCAGCTGTAACAGTTTCATCAGCTGCTCTCCTAAATTTGATAGATTTATTTCCCGGGTAACGAGACGCCGCGCTGATTTGTTTTGTCTTCCTATCTCTTCTCACCTCTCCCTGTCACTGTATGAACATGTATATTCGCTCCTGTGTCTCTCTGGACTGCCCCACAGTGATTTCTGGCAGCCTTTATTGTTTTCTGCTGTGCAGCTGCACATCATGAAGTAGTTCCCTCCCCGTGTGACGGTGTGAGGTGGCGAGACGAATCATCGTATGTGTGTCAGCCCTCGGTTCCGTCAATAAGCAGCTTCTGTTTCTTGGACGACAAATGCTGCTGGATTTTAAAGCTTTATTTTTTGACAGAAGCTGTTTGAAAGTATGCATTAAACACATGTATTTACCTGAATAAAGTCCTCAACAGCAGGTTTGAAATGTTGCATGCAGCCACTAATGCTTTGCTAATCACCTCATTTAAGATTTCACAGCATGAAAACCTCACTTTTCAAACATGTCTACAAGCACATAGCAAGGTTCTGCTCTTATTCCATTGTTCAAACAGGACTTTTATCCATTAAAACCAGCAGTTGTTGTTTTTTACCATCACTATATTATTTATTTTAATCTGGATTTAAACTAGCTTTGTCGTAAGATCTAAACTAAGATCATAATCTTTTGAAACTGAGTTAAAACTCAAATCAGGGCAAAACCCGGACTTGATTTACCATCTGTGGAGAAATAACAGTAATTTCTGTAAATTTGATTTGATGCTTTTTATTAACAAGCTTCAAAATGACATCAGAATCAGAAATACTTTATTAATCCCCGAGGGGAAATTCAGGTTTAGCAGTACAACCTGTCAGAGAAAAAACAAAACCAATTATTGTAGCCTTTTTTATTTTGGGCTGTCCCAGTTATTCAAAAATGCATTCAAACAAAAAATCATGCATCACTTTGCTTTTGTTTGACCTAAAAAAAATAAATGTTCGACTTTCTTAGGTAATGAATACAAGAAAGATGCACCGAAGACTCAGAAAACATTAAAAACGCTGGTTGGTGCAGTCTCAAAGGCTGTGTTCACACTGCAGCTCTTTATGCTCAATTCCGATTTTGTGTTTAAATCCAAATAATTTTTTTGTATGTGTGTGTGTGTACTGTAGTTGTTTACACTATAACTGAAACACAACAGCAAACCCAGTCCAGTGTGAACGGTGCACTGCTCTAAAGCGGCCCCCATGCGCAGAAGAAGACAAGGCGTCACACACAACGCGCTGCGCTCTCTTTACGGCAGTAACAACAGTGACTGCACTGCAGCAGTTTGGCAATTCCTTCACAGTTGGAACTTACAAAATGTTAACAAACTATATAGAAAAGGAAAGGCATTGAGAGAAAACAGAGCCCACAGAGCTCTTACTCTGTTGTCCGCCATCCAGATTAGTGACGTCTGTCTCGTGTCAGTGACGTACAAGACAGATTTAATGCGACATGACCATTCAGACTAAAGTCATTCTCAAAAACATCGGATATGTATGGGATTTACTACCACATATGAAAGTGACCTAGGTCCAGTTTGAAAAATCAGGCTTTTGCTATTCAGGCTGGCATAAAAAGAATCCGATTTGGGTTGCATATGTGCAAAAAGAGTCAGATTTGATGCGCTTTTGCCTGCAGTTTGAATGTAGCCAAGGCTACTGCAAGCTGCATCAGCAAGAAAAGGAAAAAAAAATCTTGATCTGTAAGTGGTAGAAACCTCCGGTGGCCATGCGTGTAATGTCTGCCATGTTGAATGAAGCAATATCAGAGGTTAAAGACAGCCATCGTTTCAGGTAGGCCTTCAGCTGTAAATCCATACAGCTACGGTCAAAACATAGTGCATGACATAAGACCATCGAAAAATCTCGAAAATATCAGCACATTTAGGTTATTATGTAAAAAGTTGAAAAAAAAAAGATATGGAAATAAGAATTTGGTCAGGTAAAGTCCAAACTGTTTGAGTCGTTTAAAGATGTTTCTGCTGTAAAGTTAGCCTGAGCTACGGACCTCCGAAGCAGGCAGGGTTGAAACAAGCCACCCAAATCTCTTTATGATCTTTGGTAGGGGTCAGTAACTCTAGTCCTCCTGCGCCACTGTCCTGCAGCTTTTAGGTCGTTTTCACACCTGATAGTCCGGTAGACTCGGTTTGATTGTTGACCGAAATTGCAACATTGTTGCTTTCTTTAGCTGTTGCGGTTCCCTTTAAAAGTGCACTTTGTCAAAAGAACAGAACCTTTAGAGCAACATGTTTACCTACTCGCCTGTTGTGGCGCTATGTCCCCCGCAGGGGTCACTTGACGTACCGTAAAAAGTTTACTAACATGGAGTGGCATCAGATTTGAGCAGTTTTAGAATTGCTCTTTTGTCTTTGGCAAATGTTCCAAACAATTAGGTTGCTCAGTATGAGCAGAGAATGAGGCAGAGTTGTTTTTTGCGTGGTCATTTTGGCTATAGTTTGCTCCGTGCTTTTCCCCCGGCCCGCTTGGCATTCGCATGTACAATCGAACCGCACCAGAGTTCACTTCAATTGAGCCGAGACGTAGGTCTTTAGGCGGACCAGAGTTAGCTTTTTTGGCCCGCGTCAGAGTTCTATAGCGCGTTCAACACACCCCATACGAACCGGACTTTCTGGGAAAACGAAGTGCGATTAAAGCTGACTAAACGGGGCTGACGTGAATGCAGCCTTAGATGCATCCTTACTCTAACAGACCTGAATCAAATGAATGTGACGAGGCGTTTGCAGAACTAATTGACATACCAATGAGATAATTTAGCCTTTTGATCCAGGGGTGTTGGAGCAGAGCTAAAACCTGGAACTCTGTCCTACAGGTTTTGGTCTACAGGGTAAATTTATCGGTTTTGTATAAAAAAGGGTGGCATGAATTACTGATCGTTTTCTTATTGCTGGTTTAAAAATTTTTTTTTATGGGTTTTCTAATACCCATATGTCCTAATCCTCTCTTTTATGCTTTTACGGGATAATTATCTTGAGTTTCCGTGTGTGGTCTTCGCAGCTTTCAAGCGTGCAGGTGAGATTTTTGTGCCGGCGCTTGGATGTAGGTGCCGGTAGTAGTCTCAGTCAGAGGGTGGCGTCAAACACACAGCTGATAAACAAAACAGTCAGATCGTAAGGTACAGAAGAAGAAAACCAAAATACAGTGAGAAGAAATGTGCTGTTTTCCCCAGGGTGGATTGATATCTCACTGACAACAAGGATCCAAAAACTGCACAGATACAGAATTCTGGCAGAAATCACATTATCAGGTTTTTTCTTTCTAAATAATGTAAATGTCTTTAAAAACGAGTTCCTAGAACAAAAACTGGTCAAACATCTGACTCTTCGCTGTCTTTTGGACTCCCTGTCAGCATTTACTTTGGTGTAAGATCAACAACATTAAAGCTTGAAATTTCATTTCCACTTATAGCCACATTACATTAATCGACTTCACTGGTTTTGTCTAGTTTCTGAACAACAATCTAGATTTGTAAAAGCCAAAGAATGCAGTTAAACCTCTTTATATACAGCCTAAGAGTTAAACCCAAGAAAAATCACTTCTCAGTCTTGAACCTTAAAGACTGAGACTTTTTATGACTACAAAAACACTTTACAGAATCAATTCTAAAGACTAAATACTGCTTTTCATCCTAAAGCAGTCTGAGTTGGTTTCCTTCAGCTTAAAGATGAGAAATGTTTTCCCCTATTGAATGGTGAGCTACCTTGTCTATAACACTGCTTCCCCCCTCCCACCGCATTCACAGCACATTTTACTAATCCTGGTCATTCTCTCCTCCGTTCTCCCCCGTCCCCACCTTGGATGGCCATAGACGAGCCCACCTGTCAGCAAGGTTTGTCCGCTTTCTGTTTATTAGTGCACTCTGTGAGCGAGGCAGCGCTGCTGTCTCTCTGCCTGCTCATCACCATGAACATTACCCTCCTTTTTAAAGAAAAAATGCAGAAAGTTTCACCACCCCTTTGTTTCTTTCTATTTTCCATCCAAGCAACCAATGTCCTTAGGAACACTTTTCAGAAATCCTGGAGAACGACAGTTTTAAAGGTCGCAGGGAATTGTGGCTGCTTGGAAAGAAAATGCAAAGGAATGAAGAGAAACTTAAGACATTCGCACAAATTGCAATTACAAAGCAGCAGATTTGGAGGTGATCGCTAGATGTTTGGACACCTTGTCCTAAAATCCAGATAGCATGGGGTACAGTCAGCAGATTGTTGTATAAAACAGGCTTAAATTGTTTTAGATTTTAATGTGACTCACCCTACACACGTACTCCCCTCACCTCCCCATTCACCCAATCCCTGCCACTGGCTGCATGCTCCATTGTCCTTCATACATGCACACACACACACACGCACACGCCCACCGCTGGCTTGAAGGTATCAAGTGGCCACTCACCTGTATCTAAGTGCTCCCTGTGGACTGTGGTGGCTAATGATGTGTCCTCAGCATGAGCTTTACTTACCTATTTACATCAGTGCTCTGTAACAACTGGAACTCACATTCCTCATATGTTTCTGCTCCGCCCTGACATTACGTTTTGGAGAATTTGCATCTGATCAACGGTTATTCTCCATTTAAACAAATGGGACATGCACTGTTTTGGCCCAAAATCCCCAACACAAGGCTGGATCAACCTCCTGTGAATCACCCGCTCTGCCACCCTGGAGTCTGAATTTGCAAGGCATTGAATCATCTCCATTTGCTTTTTTGTTTTGTACCTGGAGGTTGCATTTATTCGCTCAGTCGTCGCCCCTTTCTATTAGCCTGCAGTAAAATCTGTGATGCGCCCGACTGCTAATGTCGGTCTGCCGTCTAAGCAGCGGTCCCACGGGTTGTGGCTGAGCCGATGTGTGTCTGTGCACGCTCATCTCTCTCATCGTCGCTAAGTGCACACACCTATCTGTACATATGTTGATGCGGTGGCGAGCGAGCTTTGGTCTGCTTACGTTGTGTCAGTGAAGACTTAATGAGGCGAATAAGAAGCTTTTAGAGTCAGTGGAGGTGGATAATGTGGTTTAAGGCCCACTCATGTATAAGCGTTTGAGTGTGCGTGTGTGTGGGTGTGTGCGTGTGTGTGTGTGTGTTGGCCACCGGCTACAAACGTGGCTTCTCGTTTCTGCCTTGCTGCACTTCAACTAATAAAATTCAGACGTCTGTGGCTGCTCTGCTGTTGGTCTGGAAGATCAGGCTCTGCAGCAGCTCTGAGCTGGAACAAACCCAGCATAACTCAGCCTGTCTGAGGAGGGGCCCACCTGGTTGCATAGATTTACACCCATTAGGCATAACATTATGACCAGCGACTGAGGGGGAAACCATCAGTGCTGCTGTCGCAGAGGCACCTCATAGTCCCAGCATCTCCACATCGACTGGAAATGTTCCCGTTCTGCACTGGTCAGGATCTACCAAAGGTGATGCATGTGGGGATTGTTCAGACTCAGAACACAGACTACCCCAGTTTGTGGTGTTCTGAGCTGTGTATCTGCAGACCGCTCAGGAGTCATGTCCACCTCTTAAACATCTAAGGAGGATCTTAAAGCTCCGAAAAGAGGTAATCTGGGTTAATAGACTATATGTGCTTTTCTATCATGTGCATAGAAAGATATATGCACGTGTCCTACTTGGAGAAAATCTTTTGATTCTAAGTTGACCGACTACATCCTTAGCGTCTTCCTACAGGATTCCGGACTCCCACCAAGCTCCAGTAATTGTTTTAGAAGCACCTAAAGCAGCTTGATGCAAACAAATAACCTAAAGACAGCTAAGTAAAATATTTTAAACATACATAACATTGTAACGTGGTTAGTCTATGACAACCAATGAGTTAAATAAACACTTTCAAAGCGTTCAGTTTTAACTCTAGGTTTAAAACTAGGCAGAGGATTGTGACTTGGATCCGGTTCCACAAGACATGAGCCTAAAAACAGAGGGTTCTGCTTACGCTTGTGGGTCAGGAAAACACTGGGAACAATCAAGAAGAGAGGGAAGATTACTTGTGGGGTCTTGGTGGAAAATATGGTCTTTAAGGAATCATTGTAGCATTTTAAAGGGGCCATTTGGAAATCCAGCTGGAATTACATTACAATATTCTTGCCTGAAGGTGATAAATGTTTGCATTTTCACTATTTTTTCTGACTTTTGGGAGAGAATGCTGTATGTGAGACTTTAATATGAGGAGAAAAAGTCTGATCTTGTTCAAAAGTTTCTCTCTGTTCCAAATGAGGCTATAGTGATACTATCTAGCCATGGGCAGGTTGCTGGTTTCCAGGTATAACGTGGTTTCATAAAGCTACGTTTCCAAATACATAAATCCCTAACATCAAAAAGTCTCTTTTAATAGAAAGCTCCTGAGTGACTGGAGTCGCTCCTCTTCTCCTTGTTTTAACCCTCTAAAGCTTTTTACTCATTTCTTTTGTTTACAAGAAAAACAGGCAGCAAAGTTATGAGTTGGCAACTAGAGGACGTCTCCAGTTACAGTTGAAGTAATATTCTTTTAAAAGTACATTTGTTTGATGAAAGTCTGGAGCAGCGTGTTTGTTAGGCAGCAAGAATGCTAGCTAATATTAGCTCGGCTAATTAGCCAGCTAATATTAGCTTCCACCACTATGTTCATCTCTTTAAATAAAAAATCTTTTAAAACGACCTAATGTTTTAGCTGACACCAACTTTAACATATTGTTAATCTATTGTTCATACTCTCAGCTGTGTTCTCAACTATAACAATAAATAAATATCATAGACAACATTACATATACATAATTAATATTATTTAAGCTGCAGCAATGCAATCATTGTTGTTTTGTTTCAAAACAAGGTAGATCATGCTAAACATTTTTTTTTTATAATTGTTGTGCTAAACATTTTGATAACGAGAAACGGAGGTATTTTTAATCAAAGATCTTATACCTTCCAGAGTAAATGTTTAAAGTAAATCTCAAAACTGATAGTTATACATTTAGTAAAGATACATTTATAAACTTAGTTGTACACATATTTTTCATTTGGGCTTTTGAGTTAATAGAGCCGAGTATTAGCATGACAGTGAAACTATGTGTCATGTTTTTCTAAAATATTCCCCAGTGGAAGCATATAAAGAAGGAACAGAATGGGACCGAGTCCTGGAGTCGTGGAACACCACACATCACTGTGGCGAGATCAGAGGATTTATAATGTACACATGCAATCTGAAATCTTTCAGAAAAGATTCAAACCAGTTCAAGGCAGGCCCACTAATTCGAACAATATGTCCAAGCCTTTGTACAAGGATACTGTGAAGGGTATTAAGACGTTGACTCCAAACATGCAGAAATTCAATTGTTTACTCAGAGGGCTTCAGAAGTCCAGAGGAGCCCATGAAAGAGACAAATCAGGACTGGAAAAGGAATTAAAACTAATTCATAGCAAATATCAGAGCAGATTCTTGGATATTGGAATAAACTGCTTGGTAAATATTCTTGGAAAATGAGAACAGATGCTGGAAATTAACTAATTCCATCATGAACATGAAATAGCTAAGCGTCATTTGACACCTTAAATTTGAACTCATTGCTGTGTTGGTGCAGCATCAGAAAAAGCTGACGTGCTTTAACATATTTCGCCTCATATCTTATTTCACCCTCCACCCTGCCAGGACCAGAACATGTCCAAATTGGATCATTCTGGGATAAACGGATAGCAACTGCTTTCATTTTCTGCCTAGAGTTCGAGCAACACTGAAAGTACAGTTAGTTTTTTTAAAGACATGTTTTAATCTGAAGTACTTCCTCCTAACATAGGCTTTAATGCATAAAATTGTAAGAAAATGTGTTCTTTTGTTTTATTTTGCAGAATAAAATGAAACATCACGGCAGTATTAATAATAATGTTAATAAAACAAACTCGGGGAGGGTGTTGGGTCGCACTCTGATGGTATGAACACGGGAACAGATGACGGCCACCCCCTTCCTCCTGTCTTCATCCCTCCCTCCATCCATCCTTCCCTACATCCCTTCCTCCCTCACCACCTGGAGCCAGCGAGCTGTGACACCAGAGGGAAGGAGGGAGTGGTGATGAAGGGGTAGGGGACTGGAGGAACATAGGAAAACAGCGGCGCAGGGAAGGCTGGATGAAGAAGAAGGAAATAAAGGATCGTCAGTAAATTAAATCGAACAAGACGATGAAATTAACTTTTAAGCCAAATGCTTTTAAATATGTTATATGTAAAACCTACAACGAGCTTTCTAACCTTTTACTACAGTTTGAATCAAAAAGATTGAAGAGAGTTTCTTTTCCCCCCCTCCAAGCTCTGATGTGAGAAACACAAAGCAGCCGGGTTGCAGGATGAAGGTCCTGCACGATTAATGCTGAACAGATGCTGTAATATGCAGCATGTTACAGTTGTTTACTTGGTTTTATAATCAGGATCTATAGGCTTAGGGAAAAATCAGCGAGGAAAAGGTTTAATATAGAAAAGAATTTAATAAAAAGGAGAAGAGTAAAAATCAACGATTAAACTAAAACAAAGAGGAAGAAAAGAAAATGAAAAAACCAGGAGGTTATTCCCAACTCAGCTGAAAACTATGAGAAAATCTTTGTTTTTGAATTTCTGACTTCTTTTCAAAGGTGAACACAGTTTTTCTACTTAAACTTAAATTATTTCCAGGTGAACCTGCTCCTCTGGAAACTTATCAGGTCACTCTACCACGGTCCCAGCTAAGCTCTTAATTTTATCACCATTGAGATGTATGTAATGGGAATATGTGATTTATTTAGTATTTGACTACATTCCCCGTCTTAGTGTAAATAACAACCAGGTCAGCAGGTAAAGTTAAAGAGAAAACAAGCATGTCGTTGTAGCATAGTGTTTCTGATAGAGATGTGTTAGATTGCGGGATGACAGACGTCAGCATGTCCACACTCTCGTTATCTGACATCTGACCAGTATGAAGCGGTTCTCCCTAATGACAGACGAGGATGACTGATTTTTGGAAGGGGGAGCTAATGTAAATAAGTGATAATAGCCTAATACTGTATAACGTTTTAGAATTGATGGGTTGGCAGGTTCAAGTGATTCAAATCCTTTTGTGCACACTGTTCCTCCGTGTTGATAAACATGCTGTATTAAATCCTTAAACGCCCGAAGGAAATCATCCTTGTTAGAGATATTTTTTTTCTATAACATTTCGGCGCCCAACGTGACTCTCAGCTAGCGTAGATGGGCTGGCAGGTACGGAACCAAGGGACAGTGCACATCCTGAGCATTTTTTATTTTTTGGGCCGTTCGGTCTATTTACATAGTGCCATTTCAGAACAGATGTTGTCTTAAGACAAATTGATCCAGGTCATATCAAGAAATGTATACCTAGCACAAAAATCAAGAAAGTTTGTGTCTGGTCATGTTTTTCAATGTGGTAACAAAGCTTCTTGGCAAAAAATAATACAGTGTCTGTAATTAATTGTAGTATAGAATAGAAGACTTTGTCTGACAACGAAAGGTTACATAAATTCATCTTTAACCTCTTAAGCCCCATTGTCCCGCCGCCGGGTCACTGTGGGGGGAAGGGCGGGGAAATGGCCGAATTTAGCTGACCTGTGGTCACTGATTGCTAAACATGTCCTATCATTATAAACCTCAGAATCTCAGCTAAAGACTCATAAATATTTTCCAGGGCTCCACATCATCTTTACACACACATACAAACAAACAGTAAAAGACCTAAGACCACATATAGCTGAACTAAAATCACACACATTGATACTTAAAAAGACCATTTATAAAGTCATTAAAGAAAATGCTTTCCTGTTAAGGGCTGTGTTTGCAGTTGGAATGAATGATTTTTTTTTTTATAGGCAGTTTTTTTTTGGGCCAGTGGAACGTTTTATGTCCTGCATGAATGATGGAGGGGATGAGAGGGATCCTCTGTGTATATCTGTCTGTCGGTCATGTGACCTTTGTAAAACAAACATGCAGTTTGCTGTTCATCAGTCCCTTTAAACAGGCGCTGTCAACAGGATCGGCTTCGTTCAAATCTGGGAACAGAAACATTTGGAGTTTTTTTTTTTTTTTTTCATTTGTGTGTTTGTGTTTTGAAGGCTCGGAGCATTGTGGTCCCCCGGAGAGCTCATTTTGTCGTCTCCTCGCTTGATTTACCTTCCTCTTCTTCTGCAGTTTATTACCAGTCATTACAAGCTGTTTGGAAACCTAATAGGACACGCTGACAAATAGACTGGGAGATATCCAACCAGGATCGGCATTCCTAACACGGAATAATAATAGATATGTGCTTTTCCTCTCAGGATGTTTGCACGTGCAGCATCAGCGATCTTAACTCATCTATGGAAGTGATTTGTTTTTAAGGAATTATGTGTTGTTGTTTTTTATCTTCCTGCTGCTCTGTTGGTGTTCGGAGTAAGTCCAGATAAGAAACATACTGTACCTGCAGCCCCTCCCACGCTCGCTCTCTGTCCCACTCTCCTCAGCTCGTCCAGGTGTGGCTGCACCAGCTGCTAAAGAGAACAGGACACACACACACTGTTCCTCTCTATCTCTGCTGGCTAATTGTCAGAAGAAAAACAAGGCGATTTGCCTTTCTGCGCTTCATAAACAGGGGCCAAGCAACAATTAACTCCCTGCTTAATTCACTAACTATTCTGAATTCATTTTCTCCCGTGACAGCCACATCTGTCACAGCTGGCGCCGAGTGCTTGTGGTGTGTGGGGTTTGTTACAGACCTGTGCAGTAGTGGAACAAAGTTGTGACTTTGAGCAGAACATTTTCCATTTTCTAAGAATGTCAGACACAGAGTGTGAGGAAGGAGTAGGAGTTCGATTTTCACGCCCGTCCTTTTCATGCAGGAGGTGTTTATGCTAACAGGTGGGGCCCGCAGCTCGCTTAAAGCCTCGTAATGAATGCAGCTGCATCCAGTAAAGATGCTGATCCTGTAGTTGTAGCAGAACAGGTTTCTTTTCCCATTAGAGGAAAGTGACTTTAATTAAAATACATTTTCAATTTAAAGTGACATCGGCAGCAAAGGAAGACAATCAGGTAAGACAGATAAAAATAGAATCTAAAAATAATATAAATATACAACTGGAGGCATTAATTAGAAGCAGACACTGATCATGATCTCATATTTTTTTCACAAGAGGTTCTACCAGTGTGTTTGTTTTTTTGTGGTTGTTTTTATGCCTGATGCTGATATTTAAATCCAACCCACCTGACTACGGCGACTGGAAATGTGGAAAAAAAAGGAGAAAAAAGAGGAAAATGAACGAATAAAGAGAAAGACATTTAAATCTAGAGGACTCGATGACCCTGCTGAATATTTTCTGCTTTTTATTCTTCTCATCATTATATTTTACATTGTTTCCCCATCTGTTGCTTTTATCAGACTTTTAACTTGGGTTGCACCAAAAATTTGGGTCGATATCCGATATTAATGTTGCTGTTATGGCCGATAAACGATATCAACCGATATTCTTTGTATTTTTTTCTACCCTTTCAACACCGTGAAGCACCGCTGATGTTGCTTCTCGGATTCAGTTAAGCCCCCCACAATCCTGTGCTGCGTCACATGACCAAACAAACACCACATGACCAACCCCCACCTTCTTCCTCTCATGAAACTCAAACTGCAACAAGATGGAAATATCCGTTTTAATCTCCGACCGACATGGATATGTTAAAAAATGACAAACATCGACCGGTGCCGATTTTACTACCATATATTGTTTATCCCTGGTTTTGACCATTTTTAGATAAACTCGGGTTTTCATTCAGCCTCGTTTGTTGCAGTTTCAGATGTTTCAAGTTTTAGGTGTAGCTGTCATGCTTATTAAGAGCTGACAGATTTTAAAAAATTGACTTGACATTGAATCTGTTATAGCAGTAGCATAATCTCACATTGAAATAAATAGTAAGGCATTTTTTCTGTGATTTAAAAAAAAGTCCTGTTGAAAAATTCACATTTTGTCTGCCTTGAATGCTCCCTACTCTAATATTTGAGAGAGAGAAAGAGAAGATCTTGGACCATAATGTTCATTCCGTCTCATTTTTAACATTAGATTTTAAATCAAGAACCTTAAAATCTAAGATCTTGGACCATTTGTCTTCACTTGATCTCTCGAGATCCACCAGAGTTCTCTGTGATGCTCTCTTCTCTTCAGCTCATCTTACATGTTTCCTACATAATTTAGCCCTGGAGACGGAGATGGTCATTGATGAATATGGATTTTCTGTCTGGGGAACATTTCTCTATAGTTTCGGTCGTATGTCTTCGATGAACAACCCAGAAAATAACCGGTTTTCAGTTTTCTGGCAGAGGCCACCAGATTTGTAGTTGTAGCACTCTTAAAGAGGTTAAACAGGCCCACAGCATCACCCATCCTCCACCGCAATGTACAGTGGGAATGAGGTGCTTCCACATAGTCATCAGAAGCTCAATGTTGGCCTCACCTGACCAAAGATCAGTTCCAAATAAAGTCCCAGAGAGTCTAATGGTTGCTATGGAGACTCTTTAGCCCAGTTTATGTTTCTCCGTCAGCAAGCTTGCACCCACACCTTTTGACGGAGACGTTTTCCTTTTTATACTTCTCCGTTGGCGTGTCGGTGTTACAAAGCAATTCTCCACCAGGACAGCAGGGGGCACAGACCTTTTCCGGCGGGTCTGCCTACCGTTGCAGTGACGCTTCCGGTCGAAGGCAGTTTATTCACTTCAGCTTGTAAACGTACATCCACTCAAGAAGCAATGGCCGACAGAGAGCGAGTTTTAATTGAGCTGGAAAGCTTTTTACTAGAAGTGCAGCTCATTGAATTCTCTAAAAACGCATGTAAACAAACAAACACAAACAAACAGCAGTCTGTTTTGTTCTCTATGCCTCCTGGTGTTCAAAAGTCTCCAAAAGACTAGATTAGATAAACTGGCCTTGCAATATAAAGCATCTAGTGGCCAAACGCTGCATTGACTACTAATGACATCGACTATAGAGCATCGTTCTGGTGAAATGATCTGGGGCTGATGTTGGCCTAACCAATCACACACTAAAAAATTGGGCTCTACTTCGTGCGTCCTTGCGTGAGGGACAGATAATGTCGCTGCGTGTCTCCGCTCCTCTGCAGAAGGAAAAGTATAAACTAGGCTTTAAAGTGCATCTCCTTTCTACAACTCTCCAAGAGTGAGGAGATGTTTTTACCTGCCTGATCGTCCACTTCACTGGTTTTGGTGGCGATATAAACCTTATTAGGCCGTGGTTGTTCCCTGACTTATTCTAAAATGAGTGAATAAAACGGAGAAGAAGCTTGTTGTGATTACAGACCCAACAGGAGAGGCAAACAGATGCAGAGAAGACGAAGAGAACAGGTGAGAGAGGAAGACAAAGCTGATCAATAGTTAAGAACGAGGAAGCAGAGAGACGCGGCGTGATCGGACGGATGGAGATGAATGGAGAGCTGGATGGAGGGAGAGGAAAAGAGGAGACAGGGGGAGGATGAGAGCGATCTCTGGCAGCTTTTGGCTGGCGCTCCGTCCTCTCGCCGACCAGCTGGACTTCATTAGTGGCTGGTGTTAATTACCGGCACCGGACGCACGCGCGCACGCACAACGTGGATTTCCAACACGCAGTAACCGACGCGCATCCTGTGATTCAGGGTCACCTTGTTTGGACCAGCAGAGAGACGGTGCCAGACAGAAAAAACAGAAACCAGAGGAGCTCACACACATGAATGAAGCTTCTGTGGGAGTTATTTATTTGTTACTTTATCATTTTATTAATCTGGTGTTTCAGGAGTTGATTAGTAGAGTAGTTAGTGATGGCGGACGGCTGGTTTTATAGTCCTAGCTTGGTGTGATTTGTTAAACAGCAAAAAAAAGTTCCACATACAATTTTCTATATCTATTCTATTTAAATAATTTTAGCCAATGTTTGACTTTTTTGAAATCAAGGCCTTCTTTCTCATTTAAAAACGTAGACGGTTTATCTCCAGCAACCTTGTAATAAATGGCTCTGCTGGTAAGAACGTCTCTGTTTACTTTTCTTGTTCCACTGATTGTTTTCCTCTCTTGCTTTCCGATGTTTTTCTCCTCCAAATTCGCCGATGTCATGTTTCAGATAATTCCTGCTGTTTGCGTGGAGAAAAAAAAGGATAGAAATCCCATCAAAGCAGAGAAGATGAAATCCATTTGAGGCAGGAATTATAGAGGCGCGGTGGAGTTCATTCAGAAATATTTGCAGAATAAATCAGCTTGTTGAAATCTGCAGCACTCTGTGTTTTTCTGGATCTTCCAGCGGTTCTCAGTGACTCATTTTGCTGCGTTGAGTGGAGATCTGAGTTGGACTGTGATGCTGAAACGGCCGAGGAGAGAATCCGTCTCTCTGGTCTCACAGATGCTTTATTCATGTAAACATCTGGAAACGCCCAGAATTAGATTCTAACGTATTTCAGGTTCGGCTTCATGAAGGGAAACAAATCAGAGAAAATATTTGCTCCCAGAAATGATGCATCTATCTGTTAATTATTCTCTCCATACATCCTGTTTTATTATTGATCCTTCCTTCCTTCCTTCCTTCCTTCCTTCCTTCCTTCCTTCCTTCCTTCCTTCCTTCCTTCCTTCCTTCCTTCCTTCCTTCCTTCCTTCCTTCCTTCCTTCCTTCCTTCCTTCCTTCCTTCCCTTCTCTCCTTGATTGATCCTTCCTTCCCTCCTCTCCTCGATCTATCCTTCCTTCCTCTGCTCGATCTATCCTTCCTTCCTCTCCTCGATCCTTCCTTCCTTCCTTCCTTCCTTTCTTCCTCTCCTCGATCCTTCCTTCCTTCTTCTCCTCGATCTATCCTTCCTTCCTTCCTCTCCTCGATCTACCCTTCCTTCCTTCCTTCCTTCCTTCCTTCCTTCCTTCCTTCCTTCCTTCCTTCCTTCCTTCCTTCCTTCCTGTCCTCGATCTATCCTTCCTTCCTTCCTTCCTGTCCTCGATCTATCCTTCCTTCCCTTCTCTCCTCGATCGATCTTTCCTTCCCTCCTCTCCTCGATCAATCCTTCCTTCCTTCCCTCCTCTCCTTGATCCTTCCTTCCTTCCCTCCTCTCCTTGATCCTTCCTTCCTTCCTTTCTTCCTCTCCTCGATCCTTCCTTCCTTCCCTCCTCTCCTTGATCCTTCCTTCCTTCCTTACTTCCTCTCCTCGATCCTTCCTTTCTTCCTCTCCTCGATCCTTCCTTCCCTCCCTCCTCTACTCGATCCTTCCTTCCTTCCTTTCTTCCTCTCCTCGATCCTTCCTTCCTTCTTCTCCTCGATCCTTCCTTCCTTCTTCTCCTCGATCTATATCCTTCCTTCCTTCCTCGATCTATCCATCTATCCATCTATCCATCCATCTATCTATTTATCTATCTATCTATCCATCCATCCATCCATCCATCCATCCATCCATCCATCCATCCATCCATCCATCCATCCATCCATCCATCCATCCATCCATCCATCCATCCTTCCTTCCTTCCTTCCTTCCTTCCTTCCTTCCTTCCTTCCTTCCTTCCTTCCTTCCTTCCTTCCTTCCTTCCTTCCTTCCTTCCTTCCTTCTGAGTTTGTATCTCATAGAGTCATAAAGAACAAGAAGCACCTGAAGCAAAATCAAATACTTGTTTCATGTTTGTGTGTTTAATGGATGATGTTTTGTTTTTTTATGTCATAAAAACAAGTCATGATTCATCACTGTGAATCCGTCACCAGTCTAGTTAAGGTTTCCAGGTAGAATCCAGCCTTATAAAGGATGATTTAAAACAGGCACCTTCACAGCAGGAGCTAGGATCTTCAGTCCTGCTGTGAGAAGCTGAATTAAACATTTTTTTCAGATCTTAATTACAAAACAGAAGACAGGAAAAGAAAGGAGCGACCATGAAGAGGAGAGGAATGTTAATACAACGCTGCAGACAGCTGCTTTTATCTTTTGCCTCTAAACAGATGTCTCTTTATTGGAGCACAAAGACCTTCTGACAAAAACACGCACACACATAGGCTTGTACACACCTCATCCTGAATAAATCAATACGTTCTGGTTGCTGTGATTTCCCAGGGTACTTTGCTGCAACCCCCTCTGGGTGAACAAGGTGACAAAGCGAGGGAGAGACCCTCACACTTACTGCCCCCTTTTTTTACCCTCTGTTTAGTATTTCCATCTTCTTTACTGTGAATAGATTTGCACCGTTTGCTGCATTGTCTCACTGTGGTAGACAATGAAAACTGATCAAACCCAGGCTGTAATCCTTTCGTTTGAAACTTTTTGCACTTTTTTTTTTGCAGTTTTGAATAGATTACTGCAATAGATTCCATAAGTTTTTTCTTTGCTTTCATGTTTGATTCCAACAGGATTACATTTGCAGCTCAATAAGTGAAAAAAGGACTAACAATAATTGGATTGAGCTTCTAGATTCTGGTGAAGACTGAGCTGTGCAATGGGAAGCCAAAATAAATACATTCCTGTATGTAATCACACAAGTTTCTGCAGGCTTTGTGCTTCATGTGCACCCTGTGGCCATTCATCGTGTAAATATAGATAAAAATAAGTATTATATGCATGAGAGTATTTACAAAGCCTAAAGCAAACTAAAGAAGTTCGTTCAGTCCCACAGAAGACGCTGCATCTGAAATGAATATTAATTCTCTCAGTTTTTTTAGGCAAGGCATTTCAGAAAGGAAGATGTTCATCTGAGGTTGTGGCTAGTAGCTCTGAGTAATCAGTATGTTCCCTGTGGCAGAGAACAGTCAGAGCGATCTCAGTTTGAGGGCGTCTTATGGAGGAGTCAAGCAGACAGCTAATCAGAGGAGGAACCATTCAGGAACAAATCTTCACTCTCTTAAACCAGTCAAACCTTCATCTCCAGCTCCAGTCAGTGCAGAGTTGTGTCAAGTTTTATTCCGATTCACCTTTAAAAAATAACTAGTTCAATATTTCTCGGCAATAAGTCGGCCTCGTTTCCACTGAGAATTCGGTTTGTCGCCGATTCTTTTCTTAACCCGTATGGACAGGATTTCTAGGCGCAGCCAAGGTGGTGAGGGTGTCCGTTAACGAAGGCCTCAGGATCGGGTCTCTGCTTTTTGCAGATGACGTGGTCCTGTTGGCTTTATCGGAACGTGATCTACAGCTTTCACTGGAGCGGCTCGCAGCCGAGTGTGAAGCGGCTGGGATAAGAATCAGCACCTCCAAATATGAAACCATGGTCTTGAGCCGGAAAAGGGTAGAGTGCCTTCTCCGGGTCAAGGATGAGGTCCTTCCCCAAGTGAGAAGTTGAAGTATCTGGGGGTCTTGTTCACGAATGAGGGAAAGATGGAGCAGGTGATTGATAGGCGGATTGGTAGGGCGTCTGCAGTTATGCTGTACCGATCTGTCGTGGTGAAGAAAGAGCTGAGGCGAAAGGCGAGGCTTTCGATTTACCGGTCGATCTACGTTCCTACCCTCATCTATGGTCACAAACTCTGGGTGGTGACCGAAAGAACGAGATCACGGATACAAGCGGCTGAAGTGAGTTTCCTCCGTAGAGTGTCTGGGCTCTCCCTTAGAGATAGGGTGAGAAGCTCAGTCATCCGGAGGGGGCTCAGAGTAGAGCCGCTGCTCCTCCACATCGAGAGGAGTTAGTTGAGATGGCTCGGGCATCTGGTTAGGATGCCTCCTGGATGCCTCCCTGGTGAGGCGTTCAAGGCACGTCCCACCAGGGGGAGGCCCAGAGGAAGACCCAGGACACGCTGGAGGGACTATGTTTCTCGGCTGGCCTGGGAGCGCCTTGGGATTCCTCCCGAGGAGTCCCCAGGCATTGATTACAAATACATAACAAAATTTTTTTTTAAAGGTATGGATTATGCCACTGTACACCAATCAGCACATTAATTATAGCACCGTGTCGCATTTGTCACACTAAATTGGATGCATTTGATGAGAAAAGGTTTATTTCAGTGATTGGAGAACAAAGACACATGACAGCCTCAACTAGTCACCAAGTCTAACCTTGCAGCCTTCCAGCTCTTTTTTTAATAAAAAAGCCATCTTTGGTCCTGAAAGCTTCTCAGTCTACAGTCTTCATCCACGCCCACGTGGCGAACAGTTTATGCAGCTATAATTCTCCCAACTAAGTTCATTCTACTTATGAACTCTTGAACATGTTCATCCACAACATTGGTTGCAGATTTCTGGACTGCTTTGCTCTTCCATTCAAAAGCTGTTTGGATTGTGTTTGCTTCACATGAAAGTAAAATATACGGCAACATGGAGAAGCTCTGTTGGCAAACAGAAGGCATAACGATTATTGTTGTTTTGCTCAACTCTTCTTCTCGTCTTGCAGAACTCCTCAAATGAACTTGTTATCTACTAAATGTCCCCAGGAGGAGGGGTTGCTGTAAAGTCAGGAACTCAATGCAGTTGGCGTTATAAAGTGACTGTCTTGTATTACATTTAGGATCAGATTAGAGTGTGTTTGTCGATGTTGATTCAATTTCATTGGTAGGAATCTGATTTACTGTGTGTCTATGTATAATTAGAAAATAGTCAACTGAATTGAGTTGAGCTATTGGCTCTTTTTTAAATTGACCAGCTGAATTAATAATAAAAAGTCCAGATTTACTCTTTTTGAATACTGAACACATTCATCTTCTGATCAGAACCAGCCTTAAATCCTCTAGCATCTGCAAGCAGATGATCTCACAGCTTCTTTGAGGCTTCTTTTACATTTTTTACCATAACCGTATTCAAAGCATGTACATAATGCAATAATAAAGCTCTGAAAGCAGAATAAAGGATGATAAAGTACCAGGGTGTCTTCAATTGAAGCACATTGTCCCACACAGCATTAAACGCCTCACCTGCAGCGCTCCGTCACCTGGATGTGCCGTCTCTGTTTTCCGGCGGTTTTATGATCTGCAGCTTTAGGTTATTAAATCTGCTGCATGGTTTAAGGAGAACTGGAAGGTGTTCCCTTCCTCCTTTTTATTTTGCGCTTTTTGTTTTCGAAAAACCGCTCCACACTGTCCCTCCTCATCCTGCTGGATGGGAGACGGATCGTTTGTGGCTGAGCCAACCTGCTAATGGTGGATGGCAGGAAACAATACCCTTCCTGCCAAAAATGCACACATGCACAGTATTAGTACCAACAAACAAACATTCATCTGGAAATCTACATGCTGACACATTCCCTCATTTCCATCTATATGTACACATCCACATACACAAAATTCCCACTAATGTATCCACATGAAGCTCTGTATGATCCCTGCTGCATTGCTCCTGGTGCTGGGCTCCCTATCTGCTCTGTGCCGTGCCTCCTCCTCCTCCTCTCGGTCCTCCTCCACCCCTACCACCTCCTTCTCCCTCTCCCAGTACATCTGGCACGCTCAGCTGCTGAGGAGCGCCATAATTATCCTGCCGGAGACGCACACCTCTGCACGCGCGCACACAAGGCTTTCCCGCGCTCTTTGACGGGAGCTCACGCGCGCTCGTCTTCGGCGATCCGCGCCGCTCCCTGCTGCTCTCCGTCACTACCGGGGCTTCATTAGAGTGTGTGCACCGTGTTTATATGTGTATGTTGTGTGTGCTGATGCGTGGGGCTTTTGGAGGCCATCCAGATGTTTTTTTTTCTTTATACTTGAGGAGCCGGGCGTGTCCTAGATGCAACTGCCCTGCACTGTTTTAAACTTTTCTATCTGTCCTACATATAACGTCATTTTTCTTGCCAGCTATTTACACCAGCGTCCGGTCTAATTAAGGCGTCATGTAGCAAAGCTGCAAAACAGCAACTCAGCACCTCGGTCACACATGCACGTCTCATATTTGGCAAGCAAACCTTCCTCAACAACAAATCTAACGAGGAAGAACAACACTTTGGTATGTAGAGGTTTAGACCCTTAGAGATCTGAATTGAGAACTGGCAGAGATTTCAGCTTCTGACCATGACTTCTGCCTTGGACCTTCATCATAACCATTGATTGGTGTGAACATTTCTTGTCCTGCAGGTGATGATCTTCCAAATGCAGCGTTTATGATTCTAAAGTTATTTGTGATTCATGTCAGTACCTGTCAAATGATCTTCCTCTTCCTCTGCTAGTTTGTAACTCAGTAAGCTTTCAAAAGTTCTCACGATAAAACATCTAAGGATGAGTTGCTAAAGACACGTTTCCATGATCTGAGCTGATCTGGGGCTGGATATCGGATAAAGAAGCAAGACAGATGGCGGTCATTATCCATACGGGTGGATTTGTTCTCACCCGCTGGAAAGGAAATAGGAACGTACAAATTTATCTTCATGAAACACAGATTGGTTTATTGATGTGTGTGACAAACAGTCTTGATCTCAATCTGACTCGATGTTTATGGTGAAAACCGGAAACTGGTTTAGGATGGCCATATTTTCCGAGTTAAGCAAAAAGATTGATTTAAGGTTGAAATAGAGCGTCGACTCAAAGGAAAAGACCATCCCCCTGATCATGAGAACACAATACATCACGTAGAAAAAGAAACAATCCTGCATTGTGCCGCTGCGCAGGCAGGCCTGGTTTCAGTCCGTCTCTTGTCAAAGTATAATTACAGGTACGTTCAGGTGAAGGAGAGTCTGAGGTCGGAGCGCCGCTGTGTCCGCAGGTCAGATGTGTGTGTTTGAGAGTGTGTAACGGGAAAAGACTGTGATTGGCAGTAATTGTGTGTATTTATAGCATGATTGGCATTCGGCGTGTCGGAGTGTGGGTTCGCTTTGTGCCGGCCCACCGTGGCTTCTCCGGGTGGGACCACAGGTCTGATTCCTGGTGCCACTTTGTGTCAGACTTACCGTGGAGCCAAAAGCAATTCAGCTTTGTGAAAAACGGCTCTGGAAACACCTCCCACCATTCCACTTTCCAAGCTTTTAGTGCCGCAGGAAACGTGGAACAAAGGCACCTGCATCAGTCACACGGAGTGGCGCTAAAGAACAGGCTGGCGACATGCTTTGACTGCGTCCGTGTGTCACTGAGACAATTGAGCTGCTGATTGCAGGATTTCTTCAGTCCTTTTTTACTTTGGTAAACTATTGCCCTTTACCTTTTAAAACTAAGTGTTATAATGTTAGAAGAAAAAGGTAAAAATTGCTGAAAACTTGTTTAAATCATTGAATTGACATTAGTTGTGTTGAAGTGGATCATATAATTCAGTTCAGTTTGGGAATGCTTTATTTAAAATGTTAAATGCATAAAACAATAAAGGTTGATTTGAATCCTTTATGTTTATATGGTTGTAAAAGACCATTAGGTCTTCTTTAATGATATATCAAATACAAGAGAAGCATATAATCCTAAAATTTTTACTGCACTTGATTATTACTTATTTCTATTCCTATTTGGTTAATCTTTGCATTGAACAGACTTCATTTTTTTATTGCAGTGTACTAAGCCTGGACAATAATTCAATAACAATATTTATCGATTGATAGACGTGTGGTGCGATAGGAAAAAAGGGGTCGATTAAAAGGTTAAATTTAAAAAAAATGACTACAGTCATTAATTACTATAATTTTAAACTGATAAGGGAGACACATCAACACTAAATGTAACAATAATGAACAAAATAAAACAGGGAATGCTAGGGATGTAAGAAAATATCAATATACCGATATATCGTAGTATTTTATGTCACTATATTGTATCGCTATTCAAAAGCAATGTATCGATTTTTGAATTGCAGAATAGCATAAAATGACCAGGTGTGCACAGTAAATTTACTACATTTTTTAAAGTTATCAATAATAATCAATATCGATCTGTATGACTTTTGTTTTTCTTAATGTGCTCTTTTACTATATTGCCCAGCCCTACAGTGTACACACGTATACAAATATGAAACAACCCAATCAGACAGAATACAACAAAATCGAATAGAAACGGCAGAAATATTTTGAAAACATTATGACCTGCACTTTTACAAGTAAGTCATTGCTAACAGGTCTGTTGGTTAGACTACAGGAAAATTGCTTATTCATAAGTTAATAAATGCTGAGTTGCTACAAAACTAAAAATAATTAAAAATAATAACAACAAACAAGTGGCTAGTATTACTAGTTATTGCACGAAATATTTAAAGAGTAAAGATCCCAATTTAAAAACATTATTTACATATTTAAAAGTTGGAATATTAGAAATAAAACTGCGCTGTAATTGTATACTTTGGGGATCAACTATTAAAATAGATATATTTGTGTTCTTAAATTGAAATAAATGTTCTGTGATTGTTGTTGTGGCCACTAAGGATTACTTTTTCGTTTAATTAACAATTATTACCAAAGCTTTTAAACTGGAACCAGCGATGGCTTCTGCTGCTCTCCTGTTTTGGTAAGAAGCTGAAATCTGACCTCTTTCCTCTGTCTAGATGCACAAAGGTTGCAACATAATTTTTGCAATAAAACCTCAGTTTATCAAGTTTACGCAGAAATAGTTGTAGCACATTCCCCCACGTAGAGAAGAAATAAGATGGTTGTGGGTTCATCAGTGTTGTTAAAAATAGAAACTGGAGCTTGTTTAGGATCACATATGAAGCTGCAGATGGAGATGAAATGAAGAATCAGACTGTTTGTTCAAGTTTCGGTTTCTCTTGAGTTAGCCAACAAACTGTGGGGGCAACATCCATCTGCAGTTAATATCAGCTCCAAACAAAGAGATCAGCAGTTTCACTGAAGGCTCTTAGGCTCCAGCTGGATTCTTCTGCACAGAAACAAACACAGATATATTTTATTCCATCTGCGTCAGTCAGCAGACGGAGGTTAGGATTGGAGATGCATTCTGATCAGAGACCATCTTGGACTCTGTGATGGGAAATCCTCTCCCACATAATGAGAAGCGATGGGACTGGTCGGGCAGAGTTGGCTTCTCTTCCTCTGTCCTCTTCATCTTTAATCCCCGCAGCTCTCTCCTGCACTCCATCATCATACCCCTCCCACCATCATCCTCTTCATTGTCCGTCAACCACACCCCCCGAGGTAACCGGTTCACCCCAGAGACTCTCCAGACTCTTCCCCTTTTTCTCCTGTACACGCAGCACTCGGGGCCTCGGCAGAAGTGTAATTTCCCCAGTGTTCTCCCTAACCTGGAATATCTGACACTGTGACACCAAAAGAAAGAGGCTGGGAATCTGTGAGTGTGTATACCCATGAGTGCACAACGATATGTGAACAGAGGAGAGGTCTGATAGTTCAAAAGGGGGGGGAGTTCAGTTTGTTATTTTTGTCTGTGTGAGCCTTTCCAGGAGCTGCCTGGTCTAACCGAAACCTGGGGCTAAACCACAGATCATCCCCTGTTTCATTCAAGGTCACAAAGAATTAGGGCTGGAAATCAATGAGATGTTGGTGCAAAGGTCCTGAAAGTTTTAAAATGGAGCATTACCTGATAGGTTTAATGATTTCATAGCAGTTTTGTTGTTTGCAGTCATAATAATGAGTCAAAGACTTTAATTCAATTCAGTTTATTTATTTAGTGCCAATTCACAACACGTCATCTCAAGGTACTTTACAAGAAAAGCCAATTCAATTCAGTCACATATACATTCCAGTCAGGTAAAAAATGTCCTATCTAAGGAAACCTTGGAGATTGCATCTAGTCAACGAGTTGCAGCATTCACTCCTCCTGGAACAACATAAAGCGACAGTAGACAGTCTCCTGTATTGTGTTGTTGACTTCACAGCAATCCCTCATACTGAGCAAGCATGAAGCGACAGTGGAGAGGAAAAACTCCCCTTTAACAGGAAGAAACCTCCAGCAGAACCTGAACCTAACTCAGTACGAGCGGCCATCTGCCACACCCCACTGGGGGTTTGAGAAAACAGAGCAGAGACAAAGAAAGAACAGAATAACTGATGTAAATGTACTTTTTTATGTTAAAGAAAGTCTAAAGTTGCTAAAAGGAGAGGGGGAACGTTCAGTTACTGGGAGCATCAACAGACAACAGCAACAAACCCTTTGGCATCCATCAGTCTGGACTAAAATTGACCTGTGGCTCAGTCCCGCTCATCTCCCACTCCCGAACGCAAACGACTCAATGTCATTTAACTACCAGTTTCCTGGAAATAAACGGACTTGGACATTCTCACCGTCTTTCTCAATAGAGAAACAGTAGGACCTCTGACACTGTTGTGGTTTTCTGGGCTGTATTTGTGTGTTAAAGCACAAAAATTGTTAAATGATGTGCCTGGAGCGCATGCAAAAGTGATGCATGGTATCCAGAGAGGATAAGCAACAGAGTTTATTTGTGTCAGAATTAATTTCCCTGCACCAGCCCTCTCGTATGCTCAGGTTGGCTGACCTTCTGCTCCAGAGTCTCCCGAAAGTGCGCACTAAATCTAGAGAGTTTATACGTTCTCAGTATATGCCCCTAAACTCTGGAATGATCTCCCTCTTCTTGTCAAGCAGTACACCTCTTTAAATGTTTTAAAAACCCGTTTAAAAACTTATTTATTTACCATGGCTTTTACTTTGTCGTGATTTTTACCCCTTATTCTAGGATTTGTTGGTTGTAACTATTGTCACGATGCTTAGTATCTATCCACTTCTTGACTATTTTTAATCGTTCAATGTTTTGTGACTTTTTATCGTTATCTTTTACCTACCTGTGTATTTTACTGTGCAGCATTTTGGTTGACTTTTATGTTGCGTGTAAAGTGCTCTATAAATGAAATTTGGTTAATTGATTGAGTTGATTGATAATAAACAGAGTTTATTTGATCCCGTTTCCCAAACCGAAACAAAACATGGACAAATGTCTCCGTTGGATAAAGCTGTGTGGCAGACCGCATAGTCAACTCAACATGACAGCTATAAACAAGAGTGTACGTTTATAGACATTCTTGGTAAGACAATGGTCTTGTATAATCTTAGCAATCAGGTCATTTAAGTTAATATCAATCACATAAAGCTTAGCGGTAATTAGCCTTCTTAAGCTAGCCACCTAGCAGGCTATTGTTATTTTAACTGATGGTAAATGAGTATAACTCATTACCCTGCTGTAAGTGAACACTGCTGGTCTTCAGTGATGTTTCTCTCGTCGAAGATGATTGACATTAGATGAGGCTTCTCCCTCTTGCTTTGAAATGTAAAGATTCATGCATATAATTTCAGCTTCTTTTCATATAATTCCTGTTTTAAATTGTTTTACACAGAGACGCCACAGCTCTAGTTAGCAACAGTAACTAAGGAGGGTGGGGCTTAGCAGGACTGACCCACAGGTCTGCTGGCCTTGTCTACAGTCAGAGCAACTATTAAACAAGGCTGGATGAGGACCCAAGTTTAAAAGTCTCCATAACAACCATTAGACACTATCTATATGTCACACAATTATGCAAGGAAAAACCCTTACCTGTCTTACCTTCATAAAAGTAGTTTCCTAAGCTCTATTGGGACTTTACCTGGAACTGTTTGCTTTGGTCAGATAAGGCTGAGATTAAGTTTTTAGCAGGTGGGTTCGGTGTGAGGCAGAGGATGGATATGTGAAGATGCACCTCAAGTATGGTGCTGGATGTGTGATACTGTGGCACTGTTACTCTTGTTAGAGTACCTTGTAAATGGCCAGATTAACATATAAATGGTTCGCCAGATGCAAAATCGACCTTCATCCACGGTCATCTCAGCCCCAGGATCTAAATCCTATATACAACCTGTGGGCTGAGTTAATAACTCTGGAACTCTGGACGGTCTAGAGAGATTGTGCTGATAGGGATGGTCAAAGATCCCTCTATGCATTTAGAATTAGGATGCCTTTCAGGAAACGGCGTACCACCATGTTGACAAATAAAAAAATCTGAAAACATCCATAAACGAGCTGCTTTCTACTGGTACCAATTTTCCAGGTATTATTATCCTGCCACCTTTCATAAGACCCGTCAATGTCCGTCTCACTGGCCATCCGTCTGTCCTCTCATCTCTGCAGATGGTTCCCTCTCCTTGATTTAGGTTTGGACAAACGGGAGTTGGATCAATAACTTCCCACAAGCAATATTTGGTATCGATGCGTGTCCTCCTCATTACCGCAGCATGCTGTCCTCCATGGACCTGAATTATTCAGGCACACACACGTGCACCAATATGTGCCACTGCACACACATCAAATGAGGCTTATTGCTGTTCTGTTTCTGTCCCCGGTCATTTGTTCCCCATTCTGACTCCCTTCAGCTCAGCCCTGCTTTCTTATTTCTGTCTGGATCTTTTCTGTGTTTAGCAGATTGTCTCGCCGTCACATTGTTGCATACTGGGAGGACTAATGAAGCTGTAGAAGTTACATTTAGTATGAACAGTGTGTAATCAGTGTCAGACGCAGAAATATGATGGCAATGTTGCTGAATGAAAACATATGACATGATGCATTTCAGTGCATTTGTCTAAATTACCTTCTGTGCACCTTTCCTGCTGTCTGAGCGTTCAAACCATAATCGTCTTCTGTAATGGCGATCATAAAGTTTAATAGCTCGGTGCTGTTGTAGCCGTTAGCCACTTAATGTTGTAATTTAATGTGTGAAAATTGTTTTTAATGACGTTGCTTCTGTGTGTGTGTGTATGTATGTGTGGTCCCAGAAGTCCCATCATTTCTGCACTGCGGGAGGAAAATAGACCAGAGTTTGACGTTAATTACAGATTACAAAGAAAAAGGAGAGAGACTGAACTTATCCTCCACCTGTTGACACAAGAACACATTACGAGGCTGAATGAAAGTCACTTTTCCATTGAGAATAAACCTAAATGTGTAGTCCTTTTTTCCCCCTTGCTTTTGGTTTAGGTCCATTCTTTTCATATTCACGGTTATATATAAATGTACAAAACATGTGGAAAATGTCTCCCTCTTTTAGCCTTTTAAATGGGATGTTAACATGGATTTTCATCTACTGGCCATCAGGACAGGAATGATATTTGGCATGGATGCTTTAGGTCCGCTTGGACCTTCTGTCCAAGTTTTTCATTGACCAAACTCGAGACGTTTTTAGAGACTGTTTGTGGTGTACATATGTGGGCTGGATATCTGGAGATGATGTAGAGGGTCACATTGCACAAGCTCACTGCAAGGTTGTGTTTTTATAGGGTTTTTTCCCCCAGATTTTTGCACTATGACTAATTCTCTCTAGATGTAAAATGAACAAAGGACGCATGTAAAAAGAAATAGTTTGGCTCGATTGTAGCAGCGTTTGACATGACTGTCGGTTTCATTTGATTAATCAGCAGCAACTGTCTATAAAACACAGACAGAGGAACCCCTGCTGTTGTAATTAAAGGTGTCCTTGACAGAAAGGCAGGCCACTTTCACACTCCCGGACGTTTGAAAATCAGAGCTCTTAGTCAGCCGCACACACCTTCTCATATAACCGGTTTGATGGTCCATCTGGTGAGTTCACTGACAGCTGTGAAAACTTCACGTTTAATCGCTGACATGTGGCTGGCAAAATACATTCTGTGTAAATATAAAAAAATAGGAACCTTTTTTTTTAAACTCTTTTCACCCCTTCAATCGTTTTCATCTCAGCTGTTTTGGTTGCATCCCCTCCACAGTGAAAACACCTGGAAGCGTCGCCTTCCCCGGATGTGTTTGTGTTGCCGGCTTGGTGCTGCTGCTGCTGCTGCAGCGCTCTGGGACTGCTGTGTGTACTCATTCTGTATGCATGCTGTGTGTCGGAGAGCGACACAGAAAATGAGAGAGGAGTCACTGTGTGTGACTGTGTGTGTTTGGTCCAGGTGCTGGGACCTCCTTGTGTCCCTGGGCAGGGAATAAGTGTGTGGGGGGGGGGGGGGTCCCTGGACTCTCGGCTGCTTCCTGCTAATGAGACACACACTTACATACGTGGGGCTACACACCGCATCGATCAGGGTGAGGACGAGGGCTGTGCGAAGCAGCGAGCGCCTAAGGGCACACTGCCCCCCCACCCACCTACATGCACACACATGCACACGTCGACACTACTTTCACCTGCATTCAGATACACAACAAACGCTGCCCTCACATACCACAAAGGCTTCCTTTGCCGGACCACACGAAGGTTCCCATAACAGCTGATGGTGGACAGTCTGGGTTGCCATAGCAGCGGAAACATTCAGTTCAATTCATTTCACTTTATTCATCCCGGTGGGGAAATTTAAAAGGCAAAGAGTAGGGGCACATAGAAATATGAAAGGGGAATGCCTTACTTAGTGGGGAAGTGTTAAAACTAGTGTTTCAATCGGCCTCACCGGCGCACCATATAGACGTTGTACCTGCACTTCTAAAGAACCTGCTTACATCGGAGGCTGATATAAATATTCCCCACAGGGCTGCAGATGTTGTAAATAGACCGTTCTCTTTGCACCAGTCTGAAGTACAAAAAGAACACCCAGAAATCGCAACGTCTTTCTGGGAAAGTCAAATGCCTCTTTTCCACTAGGGTCGGTTCGGTCTGGAACGGAAAGACTCACCCCCGATTTGACGCGTTTCCATTACCTTTGTAGGGGCCAAGCTGACCCCTTATTTGTGGACTACCTCTGCCTAAGTCCGAAGCAACCCAACATGCCCACCTATGGACTGATTGGTCAGGTAAATTGATGTCAGTCACACGCCTACCTACGTAGTGGTAGCCACTGATTGGCCTGACAGTGTGCATGCAAGGAGTTTCTTCTTTAGAGAGAGCCACAGTCCGAGTACAAAGTACAAAAATACCTCGACATCCTTCATTGCTCTTAATGCTCACTTCCACATTTGTTTACTACTCTTGTGGCGATTACGAATGACATCATGGAGCTTTCGAGGCACTTTAACCTGAGCCCACCCATACCCTCGCCTACATCCGCATTCTTAAAAGCCGTTTTCAGACAGAAGTTCTGGAATATTTACGGACAATTCCATCCAGTTTTTAATCGGAGTTGTGTTTTGTCTGGGGGGGAGGGGTTGTATGTGGATATGACGTAAACTTAGTGCGGTGGGCGTACATATTTCTCCAAACAAAGGGATTATTGTAAAGATGGCCTGCTCTTGTTACTAGGTTTTCATCCGTAAAATCTCCGGTAACTGGTATCCGGACAAAGTCCGGAAGATTGCTTTCGGACTCAAAAGCAAAACAGACGGAGTCCAGAAAATTACCGTTTTTCATGGCCTGTTTGAAAGGGGCTAAATAGTAATGGAAACACAACCAGCCATGCTGACCCAACCCTAGTGGAATAGGGGCTAATATGGCTGCCATGCATACAGAATGTGGTGAAAGCAGGCATGGAGAACTCGAGTCCTGGACTCGGACTCAAGTCACGTTTAAGGGACTTGTGACTTGACTCGAGCACCCCGCCGAGGACTTGCACTTGGACTCAAACTTGCAACATTAGGACTTGAACTCGGACATGTGAAATTGAAATTGTGGAATTAGCATGTAATTTTTGGGTCTTTGTAATTGTACGAGTGACATGTCGATTATTTATTTTAAAATTTATTTTAAGCATTTTTTATTGTCTTGCACATGCTCCTGTGTTAGCTTCGTGATAGGGTGGCGGCGTTGAATAAGATTTTTCTTTTAAAAGAAATTAAACCCTGTATGGCTGCCAATATTCTTGTCTTAATATCCACACTCTGCGCTCTTATTTTTCACACGTTCTCAGGTGATAATGACTTGATGATTCTTTTTGGGACTTGGGCTGTAGGATCTAGCGATTTGACTTGGACTATTTCTAATGTGACTTGGACTCAAGCACAAAGGAACCAAGTGTGACTTGGACTCTATAGATGGTGACTTGACTGCGACACTGGGTGAAAAGCGGACAATATGAATGAAATTTTGCACAAAAAGAGAGAAAATGTGTATTTGGTCAAGTATTTCTTTGTTCTTATATAGCTTCTTGACAATAAATCATATACTGTTGCAAAGCCTATTTCTCTTCCAGTGGAGCTACATTTATAAGGCGCTGATGTAGATTCTCAGTGATCCAGGACGTGACGATCAGCAATGACTGACAGGAGTGTGCACATTTTGGACAGGAAAGACAAGAGGTTTGAGAGAGAAGTGAAAGAAGCCATCAAAACTGAACAGAGGAGCTGTCTTCAGATTTCTTCTTTCTAACATCTACTCCACAGCCCTGACTCATCTCATGGGACATGTGACCAAAACGACTCGCATGGTATGATTAGGGACAGGTTTGGATCATCAAGCAACAGCAACACAGATGTTTCCCCAGAACTCTGCAGGAATCAAGCGGGTATTAAAAACGGAAGCAGAAATTTGATCCTTGATGTGGACAATAGAGACCGGTGGTTCTGTTTCTTGTTGTTCTTTGGCTGAACAACAAACACATGAGAAACACATTTTAATGCTTTCATGGGATGGGCGGATTTAGACCTTAACGTTTATTGAGATATTTTTTTGCATTTATTGAGATGACGGTAAATAAAACGTATTTCAGATTTTATCACGCTCAGCAAGACCTTCACAAACCCAAATGCTGCTCCAATAATCAACTATATAACTGACTATATAACTAAATGCTAATGTAGTTTTCTAAAGTAACCTCATCACTGGAAGGAACACTGGACGAAGTCGTAGTACTGGAAGCCACGTTAACCTTGGCATGAAACGGCTACCGTAGGAGTTAAAACGCGCTCGGAATGGGGGGGTGGGAGGTGGTAACGTAATATTCAGGTGGTTGGTCATATAGAATTTCACCGCTAGATGGGAGCAGATCTTACACAATGTAGCTTTAAGGAAGTGGTTCCCAAACTATTTCTACTGGGCCCCCCTTTTGGTTTATAAGAAAATGTTCACGCCCCCACCCTGTAATTTTAAGTATACATTCTTTTTGTTACTGAGCATCAGTATGCAACATTGCTTTCATTGCTTTTCAATTTTTAAATAATCCCTGTGCACAAGTGCTTTAAACACCTAAATAACTGCAAGAGGAAATAAATAACTAATGTAAAGGGTTGTGTTGCAAAACTGAGGCCTTCATAATCATCATAACTTTTCAGTACCTGGTGTGAGCCTGCTGTGATGTCCCTTTATCTGACAGGTGGACGTGTGTGTTTGTGCACTGCCTCAAGGAATTTGATTCATTGAACATTGGTTTCAGGGGAAAAAAATCATTGTATGCAAGTTTATTCAAGAACTTGTTACAGTGAAATTTGTGGGCACATTCGCTGCACTCTTCTTTCAAAAAGATGCGGATATCATCTCGCAGTTCAAAGACCCTGGACAGCACCTTCCCACCTGACAGCCATCAGGACTTGCTGCTACACAGAACAGCTGTCTGGTCAGAGCCCATTTCCTCGCGCAGTACCACAAAAATCCTTTGACAGGTCGTGTTTTAAAGTAGCTGACTGTGCCGAAGATATCAATGATTACGTCATTTAGCTCTGGACTCGGCTGTTTAGACCCCGCATATGGGGGGAGACGCGCTTGATGCAGCCCTCTGTCTGCAGAGCCCTTCAAAGTCCCTACATGTTAAAGGACATGTCATAAATGTATGGATTTAAAAAAAGTACATGTAAAAATAGATTATGGATTGTTGTTTTTTTTTATCCTGCAAAAATATCTAGCAAGACCTCTGGTAATACTGGACAGAGGAATAACTGGTAGTGTGCTGGCTGCTGTTGTCAGTTATTGATGAAATCATTCATAGTACAGTATTAAATCCTCTATAATTGTGCGAGGCTTTTTACACTTTGCCACTTAGTTCTAAAAAAAATTTGAGCTTAGTTGAACATTTGCAGGTGTTTGGTGTAACAAAACCAAAGCCAAGATATTTTCTACTCTTTGGCTTGGAAGGAAGTTTGTTTAGACGCATCTTTGGTGTTTTATGTTCTGCTTTGGGTTTATGTGGGAGTCTTGTCAAAAACCCGTCCGTTATGTTAGCAGTGTCCAAGCATTTATTTTACCCATTCGTACCGCGCATTAAGTGTTAGAGTTAAGTGAAATCTTACTTCTGACTTTGCTATATAAGAAAAGAAAAATATCTCTATATTCTTTAGTAGGAATATTGTAAAGCTCTGGGAAATCTGACACGACGAGTATTCACTTTTCCTGCATATTCTCCAGGAGATGATTATGTAGCATCATTGGTCAGTCAATGAAACCTCCCCTGATTGGTTCTCGTCTGAGCAACAGCGATGAAAAGTTGAACTTTCCTCAACTTTCTGGTATCGCGTTGCAGGCCTGCATGTGCATGATACATGCACGAGCTAAAAATTTCACAAGCAAGATTTTCGCGTGTTGCTTAGCTGGAGGGAGACTTGTGATTATCGCTTTGTCGTGCATGTCCTATGGAAAATGAATGGAGGAGAGGCGATGTCGCCTCCCTTGTGTCGAGCCCTTTAAGTAGTGTAAATGTGCTCTTATAGCTTCAGTATATATGTGTGTGTGTGTTTGGAACAAACTGTTGGACAAGTGGGGCAGAAAGTTTTTGTCAGTTCCCCTCAAACGTAACCAATTAGAATTTATCGTTATCACAATGCATTCAAATTTGTTTCACCATAACTATTTTTTCTTGAGGATTATAAACGATACAATAATTACCCTTCCCCAATTCTCCCCCTTTTACTCTCCTCCTCTGAGCTCCTCACCCCCTCCTCCTTCTCCTTTCTGCAGGAGGAGCTGGATGTTGGGGGGTTTATGAGTTGGCAGTCAGACTGCTGAAAGGGTGGCCACCTATGGGGACCCTCACAGCAGCCGGCTCACGCACACACACTTCATAACCAGGGCTCAGTCTGTGTGTGTGTGTGTGTGTGTGTGTGTGTGCGCGTGCTGTGAGCAGCTGTAAGTCCAGCAGACTGTTACTGTAGCTCTTTGTTCAGCCCTGGCTCGACTCCACTGCACGCCTTTCTTTTTCTCTGACGCTTTGATTTTACTCTTCGGCCATTTTTCTTTCACCTGTTTTTATCTAACATTAACCCTTTTTTTTTATTTTTTGAGGATTTATGCTCTTTCTACAAAAGTCCCGACACCTTAGTAACCTGCGTCCTAATGTCCTAGCATAAAAAGATTTGGGTTTGCATCTGAATCTTTTTGTATTCATTTAAAATTTTACTTCATTTAAACCTCAACTAGATCGTGATCTTTTTATTGTATTTTTACAGAAAGTATGGAGCTATATTGGGGCCAAAATGTGTATTTGGGAGAAACAAAGATCTGTGGAACAGAAATGTTGTCGTTTGATTTGTTTCTAGATTTAAAGGTGAAACCGGAGATAAAGCTTTGTGTTTGTTTTCAGTAAATGTTTTCCCTCCCATGTCAGGTGATGCCACATTAGAGTGAAAGGATTTGAAACTAATAAAAAAATGGTTAAAAATTTATCTCAAATTTTAAGAACTTCGTGAAGAATAAGAAAGCAAATTTCTAGAAAAACAAAATGTGGAAAGGAAAACTGAAAACTGAATCTCTGTTCCAACTGTGGCTTTACTACGGAAGTGTATTGCATTCACTTGAAAAATAAAAAGCTCTGTTTTTCTGAATTACTATGATAAACTGTGAGAGGCAGAAAATATGATGGGACTTCACACCTGAGCAGACGCAGATTCCTCAGGTGTCCGTGCAAAGTCGACCAAGTAATAATAATCCTGTCTACATTGTTTAGAGACACGAATAATTTCCAGTTTCTCAATCCCAAAACAAAGTAAAAGTGAATTAAATTCAAAACTCAATTAAAGGAGTCATAACCTAGTATTGCCTTGGATACCCATGTTCTATTATAGTCTTTCAGGCCCTTCTAAAAAAAAGAACACAGAGCTCCTCTGACCCTTATTTCTGAAGGCATTATTGTCTCGCAAGATCTGATGCGATATTTTGGCTGTTTAGCAGTTAGCTGCTGTTTGTTACACACAGCAGAGCAATAAAAACACAGCCTTACAGTTTCAATTGCAGGCAAGCCTCTGATTGTTGGAATGGCCCCTTTTTCCAAACGGAGCTTCGATGCCAACTTCGCCTGATATTGTCCCAAATTCGTAAAAGGATCCCGGCGTGAAAAAAGTCTGCACTACGTTTCTTGCAGAAATAGTTTTAGCTGATTTAGCTGATTAAAATTAAAGGCTGACACGAATATGTCTTCTTCATGCATCATTGCGTGAAGAAACTTTCTGCATCTCTCACGGTGGAGTTCGTACTACGAATCGGTGATGTGTCGGTCGCGAACGAACCGGCTCTAAGAGCTAACTCTTTGAAGTGAACGATGGGAGCCGGCTCGTCATTGGGAGCCGTTTTTTTTTTTTTTCATTCCCCCCGCTTGTTTAGGTACATTTGGTAGGTAATAAATACAATTTAAGCAACAGAAAACCTGAGGAGCCACTTGGGAGCCGAAAGAGCCGGCTCTTTATGGTGAGCCAAGCCAAAAGAACTGGCTCTCCAAAAAGAGCTGGAATTCCCATCACTAGAATTCAGCTCGACTGAATATGAGGAGCAGGGCGGGCTTCCTGCAGCATAGGTAGGTCTGCAATGTCTATATATGGTATATCCTGCGCCGACTTGACGTCAAGTCGGCCAGAAATTAAAATCACGTATTTGAGTGCGCGTGGGCTGGTGGACGAACCCAGGGGTAAACAAACGCTTCACTTTTAAATATCGGCTTCCCGGGCAGTGTATAATCGTTAGGCAATCATAACATACCTTTTTTCTCATGAAAATTACAGCTCAGGCCTTTAAAGTAATAAAGCCTACAGGTTTAGAACATAATGTTTTAAAAAGACTGCAGAAGTATTACTTTCTTTATTTATTTATTTTATTATTATTATTATTATTTAATTCGATATTCAGATAAGCAGAGCTTTTATTTTTTCTAGTGAATGCACTACGCTTCCGTAGCCTGCTTAAGTTTCTTCATGTTTAAATGTAATTTCATTTTTTCTTTTTCTTTTTTAAAGCTCAGGATGTGTCAAGTTACACTTCAATTTGATTTGTTTCCTGCATAAACTTTACGGCCCTAATTTAGTTCCAAATAAAAGCCTTAAAGTGCAAGAAAATAGTTCCACCTGCAGCTATTGAAACCTCTCGCTGACATGCCGTCTTCCGTCTTCACGTCCAAAGTGGACAGAAAGAGAAGCAGAGAGTCAGGTGAATTAAAACGTGCAACAGAAGGGGGCTCGTATTTCCAAACTTCTGCTACATCTCCTAGATTGAGCTGCTTTTTCTTTCTCGACTTGTCGCTGCTGGGGACCCCCTCCCCCCCTCACACACTCTGTGTGTGTGTGTGTGTGTGTGTGGGGGGGGTGGGGGGGGGTTCTCAGCGCTTCTCCCCGTGTTTTTGTGTGTAATTCATCCTCCCCCGTGGCTCTGCTCTCCTACGTAAAAGACATATCAGTCGTGTGTGTTTACTTTTTTCCTCGCGCGAGTGTGTTTTAGTGCATCGTGCCAGTTTGTGAAGTGAGGGGATGAAAGAAGCCAACTTCAGCCGCCACGGCGATCAGGCTAATTACAGCAGCTTAAGTGCTTTACCCACGGTCATCACACACTGTCAAAATACACCACTGAGCTGGAGTGTGTGCGGTTTAATTTTTAAAGGCCATGGAAGCTTGCTTTTAACCAGCTCGGCTCGACTTTAGAGCTGCACACACGCATTTGTCAACGCTCTGCGGGGGGTTTGAAGGCACTTGATGCTTAGTTTTTTCGGGATGTTTCATCTTTTAAACTCTTTCCCTTTCGTTTCTCTTTTCTCCTCCTGTTTGTCTCCAAGCAAATTAGACGAGTCGGTCTCGAGCGCTCGTCTCCTTTTGTCTAAATGACGACAAGAGCCGGGGAAAGACGGCCGAACGTAGCTCATACATGGAGATGTGTTTGCAGGTTTACGTCCTTTGTGAGCTAATAAATTAATTACTGAAGGAGCGTGTTGGTGTGTACCTGTCTACCAGGGGCTTTTAGGTTATGTGGTGCTTGTGGAGCCCTAATGGAGTGTGCAATGTGTGTTTACTGGCTCCCAGGCTGCTGTTTATCGCTTAGCGAGCTGGAACTAATTTACTAATTGAGTTTTGAGTTTAGGAGGAAAGATGGCAAAATACTATAAGTGGGGGGGGGAACTGAAGAGACACACCAGAGGGTTCAGAAAAACATCTTACATGTTTTCTGAGCAAAGAGGATTTGAATGACATGAGTGGGAATTTGTTTTAGTTGTTTTATTTATATATATATATATATATAAATATATATATATATATATATATATATATATATATATATATATATATATATATATATATATATATATATATATATATATATGAGGTTCATTGTTTTGTCTTGAAGTCTCACTAGTAAGAGGAGTTTGATTTGATCATTGTCAGGTCATTGATCATGTGGCATTGTGTGGGAGGAGAGTGTTAAGTGTCTTGAACTATATATTGTCTTTATAATTAAGTCGTATTAGTTCAGCAGACATAATTAAACTGGAATGATAAATATCAGTTCACAAAGACAAAAGAGGGACTAATTTACTCCCATCATTGTAATATTTGAGTGTTTTAATCAATTTTATGTCTGATGAACCAACAAAAACATCTAGAACCCCTGTGGGTCATTAGCAGGTTTTTAAGGGAAAATGTCCTCCTGCTGCTGCGACTCAATACTTCATTCAATACGTCATAAACGTCTTCCAGGCATTATTTACTGAATATGTGTGAATGTTAAAAATTTCTTCTGACGTTTAAGTAGCTCTACCTCAGTGCCGTCAAGTCATCTGAGTTTATGGTTTAAACAGTCGCCTATAATCCCAATCAGGGGTTGCGTTAACCAAAAATTTTTCTTATTTGACCGTTTTTGTTTTTTAACGATGATAGATAAATCTGAAGGCTGTCTGTCATTTTGCCAGATTAGTATTCACACCTCTGACCACTTGGTGCAAATGTGCAGACATTTTGAACTTCACGCATGGGGTACAGGTAAGTTAGGCAATCAAAAACAAAGATTCCAATGAGAGCTTCATCTCAGACCTGGACAACGTACTCAATGCATCTTGCTAACCAGTAGCTAACAGGGCGTTGAAGAGTTACCGAGGCTTTGGTGTGTCGCTCCCTAGAGCCAAGTGTTGTGCCAACCACTGGTGCATGCTGCGGGATTTCCTCCCCCCTGAAGCGATTACTTGCGGGTCAGAAAAGGGCTCGTTCAGAGAATCTTATCGACTCTTGATCACTTCAGTTGGAGAAATGTTCTCTTATTTCAAAACTTTGGCTGAATTAGCGCTTAATTCTAGTCTCTAGTGTGGCAGCAGAATGCGGATTCAGCCTCTAGAACAACATCTATACCCCCTTGTACTTAAGTTATATATTGTAGTCACCATGAGAGAATTTTTGGTTATGGTAGTTTTAAATCGCTGCTTTTATTTATTTGAAAACGTAACTTAGATCCTTTAGGTTTAGATACGTTTTAGACTTGACCCGTGTGTTGTTTTTAAAACTTGGTCTGGTTTAAGCACCAAAAAAGCTCTGATACGCCGTATTGTTTTAATTTTCACAAACAGAATAAAGGTATAAAAACATGTACAAAGTGTCCTTGAAAGAATCTGTATTTCGTGCAGTGTTAAGAAAAATTCACGTTTATGCATGATTTAGCTTGATGAATAGATGAGAACAATAAACCTGGGCCCTTTACGACATGGTGGCCAACCTCAGCGTTGTTTTGTTTCATGATTTTTTAGAAAATACTCAACATAAAACACATGTAGGAAACCGATATCAGGTAGGGCGTTGATGATAAGTCAGCGGTCAGTCAAACATACGGAGCTCTTTAATGCCACTTGGCATTCTCTGTACATGGAAACATACATGTCTGCTGGCTGGATGAGTGGCAGCTGCGACGGCCTGCCGGTTCATTGTAAAGCAGCCTGACATCTCCCAGAATGCATTCAGCAGCATTTCTCCAAAACAAAAACTGCAGGTTGTGCTGCAGACTTTGTTCTCTGTACAGGCTGGTCACCTGTTTTTTTGTTTTGTTTCTTTTTTTAAATACTTGACTAGCATCAGGTGAATGTTGGGGGAATTTAGTTCGGGGAAGTTGTCTCATCGTCTTCTATACAGGATATCATTGGCTGATGTTAAATGAATAGGCTTTAAAAAAAAAGTTCAAATAAAAATATGAAACATTTTATCCAATTACATCAAACTGAATCTTTGATTCCTTCACATCTTATTACAGAAGTTAGCCCTGAAACTAAAGATATTTGGCCAACAACAGAGATCGTGAATTCACACTTTTTCCGCCTGATGTATGTCGCCCTCTATGGTCTGGAAAATAACTTGCATTGTAATGTTATTTTAACTTTAAAGTTTTGTGCTACAAACACCATCATGCTGCCGGACACATGGATTCAATAAATATCTGCTCCGTTAGAATTTGTGCACTTTAATGGAAACAGAAATGTTCCTAAATCAGTCCTAATACTAGGTTATCATATGTTGATCATGGTTCTGTCTGTTCGGTTGTTTCTGACAAGAACTGGGCATAAAAACACGGCACAAGAACTGGGCATAAAAACACGGCAACCCTCCTGAGTAGCATTATGGAGCATTCCTCTGAACATGAGCTGGTCAAAACAAACAGGATTCCTTAAAATTCATAAATTCAACATTTTGTGAGGTAAATAATTTATATAATTGCATGCAGCTGGAGTCACAACAATGTTTTGGTTGTTTCACCGAGCAAATAAACATTTCTTGTTTCGCAGAAGTAAAGTTGAAGACATAAGAAACAAAACCATGTTTATTTGAACGTCCTGAACGTATCTCTCCATGTTTTCTCTGATATGTGCTTTACGGAATACATCATGTTTGATTTGGAGCCATACGGTACAGATATGCATCCAAAGTCCAACCGGATGTTGTACAAAGCTGATTTGTTTTCTATTCTTCTGGAGTAGATTTAGTCATGTGTAAAGAGACAGGCAGAAGCGAACGAATGCATACATTTATTTACATGTTGCATGTTTACTGTGAGGATTTATCAGTTTAAAATAGACGACTAAAGAAGAAGAGAGAAAAAAGTCTGCGACATGAACTCCAACATGTTCTAGACAACCAGGCTGACCAGACGATAGGAGGATCTGATTGCTTTTCCTCTGATCATGTTAGTAAAGCTTTTCTCTGCTGTGAAAAACGACGTTCCTCAGCTTCATCCCGCTGCCCATCAGTCTCTTGATGAGCTTGGTGGGAATTATTTTTATGATACATCTCCCTTTTTCCCCCTGTCTTGGATCTGTTTTGCCTTTATCCCCAATCCTCCCTCCCTCCTTCTCAGTGGTCCTCCGGTTCTCCTCATTTCTCTTCCCTCCATCTCTCCATCCCTCCTAGGGAGAGCAAATCCCTCTCTTCCTAGGTAGGAGTGCAGGGAGGAGTGCTGCGTCTCAGATCTCGAGCCCCCACCCCCCCCGCGTCTTCTCTTCATCAGGTCTCCCACTGGTCCTCCCACCCTTCCATCCTCACTGCATCCCTCCATCACTCCTCCATCTATTCTCTTGTTAAATTACGTCTCTAATCCCCCCCCCCCGCTCTCCCTCTCAGCAGACGTCTCTCTTCTTTCTCATTGCTCTCGCATTTACATTTAAGGTCTAGCACCGAGCAGATGCTCTTATCTAACATGACTCACTGTTTTCACTTGAATCATCTTTCAATCCTGCATCACCTGCAGATTAACTTGCACTCTGTGAAGCTAAACATGTAAAACCTTAATGTTCATCTCCCTAAATGTGTTCTACCTTCATGTTTGTTGCTTTCACTCAATAAATCCCTTGTTTCCTTTTAGACCCATCCAGAGTGAGGCTTTTATTCTTAATAATGTATCATATTTAAATCTTTACGTTTGGCTTCACGCTTTTCGTAGTGTAAATTTGTCTCATTAGGAATTCTTTTCAATTTATGCTGCCACGTTCATTGCCACTGAAGCTCAATGCACAAATAAAAGCCAGGGCTTTATGAAGGGGGGCTGGACCTTGTAGTACTGGTTCTTGAGGTGGTTTTTAACAACTTTCATAAAAATAAAAAAAACTCACAATAGAGCTTGTTTGGTTTTCCACAGCCACAGATCAATTTGGAACTATGCTAACCGTGTTTTCCAGTAAATAGCTGATCCCGTCCCTGTTATATTCTGTCAGTGTTAGTGTAACAGCTTCTCTGAAGAAGCCTCTGACAGAAGACGCTGTTGTTGTATAGCAGTCGGAAGAGGATGCTCAGGGTTGTCCATAATTCTTGATTCTCTTCTTGATTTGTTTGAAGAATCCTTCTATGAATCATCGTCTCCAGAACAGAACCAGCCTTTTTTATCAAGTTGTTGAGCCTTTTTAAGCCTGGATCTGATGCTGCTGTGCCAACAGATGATGGATGAAGCGATTCTCTCCACAACAGGGACTTAAGCTTCTCCCGAAGTACAGTCTGCTCTGTCCTTTCTTGTAGACGGCTTCACTGTTGAGTCTGCAGTCCAGTCTGTTGTCCATGTGAAAGTCAAGGTATTTATACTCATCAACCACCTCCAATTCTTCTCCCTTGATGGAAATAGGGCTTGGTCTTAGCCTGGTTCTCTTAAAAATCTACAATTATCTCATTTGTTTTGTTCACATTAGAAGTAAGATCATTGTTTCCACACCATGACACAAAGCCAGCTCTCTGAATTCAGCTTCTTGTCCATCTCTGATCCACCCAACGAGTCATCCGGGTATTTCTGCAGATGACAGAAACCACATGAATAAATTAAATACAACAGATATTCCCACATGCTCTGAATAATGGTGACAGATATATTCCCGCATTGATATCGCAAACATGCTACATGTGGATTTAGAAATGTTTAAACCTGTATGTATACAAGAAATGTATACTGCTGTATACTGTATATCTCATATGTGAAAGTATTTTTTTTTACAAAACAACTTTTCTGACACTTCAGCAGTCAGATTGTTTGGTTAAAAGCAGCTGAACCATATCAGCGACATATTTGTTTACATGTTAGTATTAGTTTTTTTTATCTGAAGTGTCGAACGTTTGAGGCGTACAGTATTTGCACCAATGAATGGGGTGTTTTCTGCATTTTATCCGAGTCGGAAAAGTCAAATGTTCGTTATTCAGCATGAATAACATTTCTACAATAATATCATAACAGCAGAAACATATATGAAATCAGCTCGCCTCCGTAACACAGAGATGACGCAGCTCTGCCAGGATGTCTCTAAAGCAGATGAGAAACAGACTTTAATGATTAATTTGTATAAAAATGACAACAATAGTAGAAATGAGAAAACCAGATTTTCACTGGGGTGTGTTAACGTTTTCTACTACAGTCTGTCCCTCCCAACTAGGTTTGATCTTAGCAGCATGAACATTTCAAGAACCTGTAACCATCATGGAGGATAAGCTCGGGTCATTGTACCTGTTAAACCAGGCTGGCGTTGTGTGTCATGCTGATGTAGGCGATTAACCAAAGAAACCTTGATAATGTGAGGCGGTTCAGCGGCAGAGCAGAGAGGAAATACTTCTTAAAGTGGATTTCAGACCTTTTATTCCCACAGAAGTGCCATAACACGCTGAAGCAAGCAGGAAACGGTAATAAAATGGCCTCATTATTAGAGAGGAAGGTGTGATTCATTGAAAGGTTGTAATTTTCCACTGAGCAGTTCTGACTGGAATTACAGCTGTTGGCCGGTTGAGAGTGATGCATAATTCCTATTAATAGGATTTAAATGTATTAACAGAAACTGGTTCTAGCGAACGAGCGTTTGTTTTAAACGCGCCCTCCCTCCGTCTTCCTGTCTGCAGCAGCGCTCCGAGCAGAGCGCCCCTTCTCCTCGCTGCTGCATCCCGCTCTCTGGGAGGTGCTGGATGGATTACCCATGTGTGGTTTCACAGCATCACACATGCACAGTAACACACACACACCACCACCACTCGTGTGTGGCTGGAGCGCGTCAGCATGCTGCTGTGGATTAAACACTGGAAACACACTCTGGATTTATTCTGTACGCGCAGAATAATCCAGCTCACACCTGGCGCCACCCACACCTGTAGCTGCAGAAACCACCTACAGCCAACAACATGAAGAAGACCCAATCCTACTGAATTGGCGCACATGTTTTGGTTTTTAATGTGTCATAGCAGAGAGAGGTGGAGGAATGCACCCCCTGCCATGTTATGAATGGACCAGCCCACACCACGGGCCCCTGGGGGCCCCTTTACTGCAGCAGCGCCTCTCTCCCTGCCTCTGATTCTCTCTGTTTCCAGTTTGAGTCCAGTCGGTCTGACTGCTTCCACAGACTGCTCGTTGTTTCTGCACGGATGTCAGTCATGTGTCACTTTCCCCTCCTTCCGTTTTGTCCAGATGTTGGGGCAGCTGTGGACCTGGATTGGGTTTTCAGGTTCTGGTTATGAGCTGCATGTGTTGGACGTCTGGTCGTCGTTTTTAACCCCGGTTCCTTCTCTGCATTCATGCAGCCTCCGTGTGTGTGTGTGTGTGTGTGTGTTAGCATCGCGGCAGCTCAGTGGGAGTGGGCCGCCGCGACCAGGCCCCTGCTCTGCTGGCCTGGAAACCCCGTGTAGTCAGACAGGACAATAGACAGAGCCAGATTTCCGATGAATCGGAAAACGTTATGGTTTCATTATTTTGACTCAATAAAAGTTGAAACGATTAATACACTCCTGCAAAATTATGCTGAAGTTTTCATGCTGACCACAACATTCAGTGTGTTTTATGGAATTTTATGTTACAGAGCAACATAATGTGGCGATTAATTGTGGAGTGAAAATGATGCCATCCATCCATTATCTTCTGGTTAATCCGGGAGCGGGGAGCGTGGGCAGCTCCTCCGGGGGAACCCCAAGGCGTTGCCATGAACTTCTCTCCAGGACGTCCTGGACGTCATTTTGTGACTTGAGACTTAAAAAAAACGTTCAAAGACTTTGACTTGACTTTGACTTTTACACCAATGACTTGGGACTTGACTCGGACTTGAACCTATTTACTTGAAAAGACTTGATATTTCCCCAGATAATGAATGTTTGAAACATCTATTATTTCCAAATTGCGCACTCTTATGTCATTTCACTCATCCCGCGGCGCTGATCCCGTCCTAACAAGCGTAGACCGTCTCTTTGTACGAATGTGTGCGAGAGCTGCTGAACAGCCAATCAAATTGCTGGATATAAAAGAAGAAGCCATTCTAGCTCTATACGGTGCTGCAGTCAAACGAAAGAAGAGAATCACAGAAAGAGATGGCACAATGTCCGACTTCTTTCAACATGTGACGTACTAAAAAAACCCAAAAAAACAGTAGGTAGTATTGTTTGTTTTTTTGCTATGATGCCACAGGTGACTTTAGCTAACTTAGTTAAATGAGCAAATGTTCCCTGGCCTACATTGATGATACTGTTTGGCTTGAACATGTATGCTATTTTTGTCATGTCATTTTACATTTTCCGAGGGCATATAAGAATAACGGGCAGCTAATTAGCCCAGGATTGTCGGTGGATGGTAAATGGAGGCCCGTTTCAGAAAGCAGGTTCATTATCTGAACTCATGAGGAAGAGAAATTTTTTGTCTCCTCCCATTCATAATGCCGAAACGGGTTATTAGCCCACAAATAACACAGCGCCCTTGTTCTTCTGATTTTATAGCAGTTGGCAAACAACTTGAGGTGCACTACCGCCACCTTCTCAACGAAAGTGTACACCGGAATAGTTTTTAAAACTTATGTTCTTAAGTAAATACCTGTGACTCTTAAAAATCTAAATATTATCTTGTAAATCACATCGCCTGTACTCTTTTGTAAAAACATCTATTCAACCCTTAGCTGTGAATCGGTGAAATTATAGTTTAAAGGATGACTATTCTTATTAGCTAAATTGGCTTAAACTGTACAACATGGAGATGTGAGTTCAGAACTTATTTTCATAAATTTTCAACGTTCAGTTGCACTTGTTTCATCAGGTGTTGAAATAAATGAAGATTTAAAAAAAGAACACGTGGTTTATGATTTACATTGAACACATAATTGCAACATTGTTTTTTAAAAATGACTTGAAATTTGAAGTCTAAGACTTGGGACTTGCTTGCTTTGACTCGAGACTTGACTCAGACCTGCTTGTATTTACTTGAGACTTGGCTCGACACTTGAGGATAACGACATAATACTTGCTTAAGACTTGCAAAGCAATGACTTGGTCCCACCTCTGAGAGGTTCCTTAGAGAACATTAGAGAACAACCAGCATCAAGGAGACCAAGGAACCCAGCAGACAGGTCAGGGAGAACGTTCTGGAGAAGTTTAAAGCAGGGTTAGGTTCTACAACAGCAAACATTTCCGTCTCTAAATATTAGGCAAGGCAAGGCAATTTTATTTTTATAGCACACTTTCAACAACAAGGTAATTCAAGGTGCTTTACATGATTAGGGGTAAAATAAAAATAGCAGTAAAACACAGACAAAGCATATAATATAAAAACAGCAGTAAAACAAGAAGAATACATAAAACATGATACATCAAAGCATTACTCAAAGGCAGCTCTAAACAGATACGTTTTTATAGTTGAGATTTAAAAGAACTCAGTGTTTCAGCAGCTTTGCAGTTTTCTGGAAGTTTGTTCCAGATTAGAGGAGCATAGAAACTGAAAGCTGCTTCTCCATGTTTGGTTCTGATTCTAGGGATGTTGAGTAGACTGGAATTAGGGGTGTAATGGTACGCCATAAATCTCAGTTCGGTACGTACCTTGGTTTCAGTTTCACTGTTCGGTTCATTTTTGATACGGTCAAGGAACAAAAGATAAAAAAGAAAAAGTTTTTGTGTAATGACATTTAAAATCAAGCTGTACGCGCAGTCAATTTTCCAACAAATTGTTCTCAGAAAACTTTAAAATTTATAAAATAAAATATAAAAGAAATACATAAAATATAGCAGTTTAAATATGTTCTTTTTAGGAAACTGCAACATCTTGACTTTGGCTGTCTGCCAGAGTCAAGACAATCTGGGATATAAAAATGAACATTTCAGACTGCCCTACTGTCTGTCAACAGTGGTAACAAGTTATTTGTGGGTTAAGCTGTTATCTGAGTCAGCTGACAGGATGTTGCATGAGTTATACAGGTGAGGTGGGAGGGATTACAGCGCACTGCTAGCCTAATGGTTTAAACAACGCTGCAGAGTTCCTTTTTCCTGAGGAGTTTCTTTCTCTTGGTTTTATGTGTTCTATTTTTATGTGGCCTTTTATACTCTGTAGTATGGATGAAAACAAAAGATTATATGAGATAAGTAACTTTATGTTAGTATCTATGTGGGACACTGTGTTGGTGGGGTTGGTGCTCCCTCCGCTACTGCTGCTGCAAAACAACGCAAGCATCTCTGACTAATTCCTGGAAGAAACGTTTTTGACACATTATTGCAGTCAGATGTCCAGGCTGCTTATACTTTATCACTACGTTTAGAGAACGGCACCATCGAGGGCAGCTAAGTGGTGTCCTTCAGCTCAGTAACATCTGTGGTGGCTAACAGCAACCACCAATGCTACCGCAGCTTGGTAGCCAGTTTACATGAAAAGGCGTTGTTCTGTAACATCGGGAAGCGGATGTGTTCCCAAACGGGGGGTCTTTATAATGGAAGCTGGCCTTAAAGCTCCTGCTCTTAACTAAAAGAGTCGCTGGTCATAACTGAATTTGTTTACAGAGTCGCATGTGTTGCTGGCTAAAGTGCAACGCAGTTATGCTTCGGTGTGGAAACTCTGTATGCCTCTGTGCCGTGTGTGCCGTGCCGAATGCTCCGTACTGAAAAATTACAGATTCATGTACCGTTATACCCCTACTACATATGCAAAGCTGGTGGAGACACACCCCCAAAAGCTGTAATGGCGCCTTTCACAGTAGCTAAAAATAGATTGTTACGTAACGTCGCAATGCATTCTGGGAGGTCGCCCTAGACAAACGAGTGCGCATTTGGTATGGATGCCTATGGGTCTGAGTTGCTCTGATTGTCACAAAGTTGTAATTTCATCTCCTAAAGATGTACAAACGGTAAGGCACTAAGCACTGCTGGTGGGGGTACTTCAAATCGGACTCTATACATCCAGATCGGATGTCAGAGAAAGTTATGAGTAACAAATCATAAAATAATGAGCAAAGAAAATGCTATAATAAATGTATGAAACGCAACAATTCTTGACAACAGGGTACAAAAAAACACAATAATTACATATATTTTATATGTCAAATGAACCTTTTGCCACTTACATTTACTCACAGTGTAATTAGTAACTTTGTGGACCAGCCGCTGTCAGGCGTTGTCACGGTAACGGGTGTAACAGGTGTTGTTTGGCTAGCGAGTCCTTTACTTTTCAGTTCATACCATTTACCACCATCCACTCTAGGATAAACCTGTATTTGTATTGCAATATATCTCCGTACCTTTTCAACAGCCTCTCGTAGCGACACGTTTTTACTTTGACCGTGACATTCGATCCAGCAATTCAGTTCTGACAATCGATAATTAGCAGGGTCACCATTAAGAAAAGCCCCATGGTATGTCTTTCTCCGTCAAAACAACCTCCTCCATTTTATATTGGCTCATCTGTGAGATGCATTTAAATTTCTCACATAATTTCTGCCTTCACATCGACGTCCAAGCGCTCTGTGTGTTTTTTTTTAAATTGGTAAATGCGGATGGCTTGTCTAGCATTAGCACCCAGCAGCACTTGCACGGCTAAATTGCGAAGACGATTGTAAAGTAGGCAATTGTACCATAAGGAAGGATTACGTGATGGCGATGAGCATGAACGATCCATACGAAACACTCCTAATGTTCCTCTTTTGTAATAATAAGGAAAGAGCAATGCACTGTCGCTACATGCTTGCTCAGTATGAGGGATTGCTGAAGGATTGCTGTGGTTGGAAAGTCTGCATCAACGGGGCCCAACCTCACGCCAATGACTGACCCAATCTGCTGGGATTCCTTAAATAGGAAACTTTTTAACTGATTGAAATGTTTGTATAAATGTATTGAAATTACTTCTTGTTAAGTGCCTTGAGATGACATCTGTTGTGAATTGGCGTTATATAAATAAACTGTATTGAATTGAATTGAATGACCTGCAGAGTGTCCTCCTCTACTACTGTGTCGCTACAGGTGGCTAGATGTTGCTAAAGACTGGGCATTTAGCTTTTTTCTTGAGTCAACTATCATGAAGCCAGTCGAGTATCTGAAACTCTAGATCTCGCTGCATAGAGTTGTATAAAGAAAAGTTGCAGGATGAAAAAAACTGAAGTAATTGTTCCACATCCAGAGTCCCCGCTGAGTATTTCCCCTGCTATTTATTATCCAACATCACAGAAATTATAAACCAGTGTTTGGTCAGAGTAGGTGTTTTTTATTTATTTATTATTTTCTATTCCTGCATGAGATCAATGAAGGTTTTGTTAGATTTATTGTTGCCTGTCTGTCTGCCAGTGGGTTCATTGGTTAATGACTAATCATTAAGACAAGTGTGTGTTGTGTTCCTGGAAAACAGCAGCAGAAGCAGAGGTGATTAAACGATGCTTCCTCCATCTTTCCCTTACTTCGGACCACCCGTTCGTCTCTGTCGTAGCCGTCGGTTCTCCCGCACTCATTATCTCTCCCAGCTCCTCTTCCTCCTCCCCATCAAACGCTTCTCTACGCCTCCTCTGGCTGCTTGTCCCCCAGCTGCAGGACATTAGGAGATGAATGAATTAATAAATCACTCGCGCACTGGCTTGACTGCGCACAAACAACGCTGACAGACAAACAGAGTGGGCGAGTGTTTTGCTGTCATTACAAGAGACACACCAACTCTCCATCATCGTGATCTGAGGAGCTGCTGAGAGCTCGGATAAAACCCACATGGACTGGATTTTCACGTCCAAACTTCTTCTCTAATTTATCCAACAGGACTCGGATGAAAACTTGGAATTTTTTAGGTTATATGAGAATGCAGTACTTGTTAAATCCATCACTCTGGATATTTTGTTCGTTTTTTTGTTGGTGGAAAATATGTTTTTGTCCAGGGTTAGATTAAAAATTAAGCCATCTGATGATTCTTGTGAAACTTTTAAATATAAAGGGAACCCCAGCCTAGAGCTTCCCATTTGGACCTTCAACTTAAAGAAAATGAGACCTTTACTCTTCAAACATCTGGACTTTCCTTTATATTTCCTTAATTTAGTCTCAAACAGACCTAATTGAACAGATTATGATTATATTTTTGGGACAGAAGATTGTTCATAAATGGCCATATTGAGGCTCTTCAGACAAGCAGATCAATTTTATTCACATAAAAACACTTCATTAACTGTTCACATGTTCCAATGTCTGATCTAAAACCAATCATTTGCACATGCACTGACCCAAACTTCTGGAAGGTGTTTCCATTTTATTAAGAGGTGAGGTGCAGACGCAGCAGAACACGTCTGTTGATGGAGCAATTAGGATCTGAGACTGACGGATCCAAAAACACCTCTGCTTACTCCTGCCTGGATCCATTTAGATGTGCGTTCTATGTGCGAGCCGACCGGGAGGGCTCGACGGCGTGCAGAGGAGGAAGTGGTGAGTGTTTGATATTTGACAGCTGATTAAGGAGAGGAGCGAGGAGCACGGCGCTCCGACAGGAAGTCTCGGTGGGCGTCATGGGAGGTACGACCAGGGGAGGGGTGAGTCAGACGAGAGGATACAGGCACGATGGGAGACTGGTGGAGGAAAGAGGCAAATTTTCTGCTCTCATTTAGTGAAAGTGAGAAAGAGAAGAGAGTGGGAGCAGCAGAGGAGGAGCATGAGGAGAGGAAATGGAAAACAAGGTGGAAAAGGAGAGAGGAAGGTGGCCCAGCGCCCCGCTGCTTATCCTTGAACACTCCGAGGGAGGACTCCCTCTTTCTCCTTCTCCAAGCACACATCCACAGTGCCCAACCGGCGCACGAGGGTGCTGTTGCAATTAAACCTGCGCAGCGTGGAGCCCAGATTGAGAGAGAGACAGAGGGAGGACTCCTCGCTGCATGAACGGTACCCCTTGAAGACAGGAGAGAGAGGGGGAGAGATGAGAGGAGTGGTAACGACTGAAAGGATGAAGCAGGAGATTCTGTCAGGAATATTACAGCAGCTGAGAGTTTTAATAAAAAGTGTTTGGAACGAGATTATTAACTAACAGACGGAGAAGAAACGGTCTGATTTCAACATGTTCTGGTCCACATGCAGACCGGAGATGAGGATGTACAGGATTTTAACTGGAAACAGTGGTAGTTATCAGACAGTTCCCAAAGCAATGAATGAAGGTCAGTAGATAGTAAAATATGACAAAAATCTATCTATAGACATCAGGGGTGTAACGGTACACGTATTTGTATTTGGGCTTTTCGGTATGGCCCTGTCGGTACGATACGAGCGTGTACCGAACGAATCCAGCTGTTTTCTTCCTGAACACATGCAGAGTATTTATGTTCAGAACTCAGTGCAACGTCCCTCAGCGCAACTTTGAAAAGTGACACTAGAACAAAACAGGAAAGACTCCCAGCTAATGCTAAACTCTGCTATTTGGGAACATTAAAGATGGACCAGACCCAGAACTTTGTCAGCAAACACATCTTTCAACAGCATTAAGGTCCATAACACGCTCTGCACTGAACAATGTCAATGTCAAGCTGGATGTAAACATCACTGATACTAGAGAAAAAACAGCTGATGTCCACATGGCTACCAGTAGCATCCAATCAGCCCAAACTCCTTATTTTGGATAAAATGCAAGTTGGCGGAATCTGTCTATCCCAACAACTGGCCATTTTGCATTTAGGTACAGCTGGGAAACTAGGCTGTCAAAATATCAAACCAACTCCAAAGTGATTTAATCAGGTTTTATACTTAAATATGGGCAAAGTATTTATTAAACATTTCTAAACATTAATACTGATTGTTTTCAAGTGGTTATATTGTTTTCTACTCTGGCTATGTCTGCTTGTACTATTTATTATTTTATTTTTTTATCTAATCAAATCTCCAGTCAGTTCTATACTTTCAACTTTTTTAGGTTATAGAACATAATAGAATCAAATCAATTTCAGGAATTGAAGGAAAGGAATTGAGAAAAAAAAGGTTATTTGTTTAATGTAGATCAAAGTTTAAAAAAAAGTAATAGGCACAATTGTATTTATCCGTTGATTACATTGTACTGAAAACGTACCAAACGGTGAGTTTAAAACCTCAATAACATAGCGAACTAAGATTTTGTGTACTGTTACACCCCTAATAAACATATAGTGCGAAAAACTTTAAAATAAATTCAGAGGGGAGGACCCCAGCAAAAAAACACACTAGGAAAAATGATAAAGTGGGGGAAAAACATCAACAAATCTCATCACAGGAATCACATCGCCAACTCAAGAGTCTTCTTAGTCCTAACATCACAAATATAAACATGTGGAGCAAAAACTCTGCTGAGGCTTAAACTGGAGCTGGGAACTTTGGTCAGATGAGCTTTTCAGCACTCCAGGTGGGTATGTTGCAAAGCAAAATATATATTTGTGAGCAGCTCATGGACACTATTATGCACATGGGAAGTTCCGTGTTGCTGTGGGCCGGTAACTCTTCTGAATGCCCAAGTGACCTTGCTGTTGTGCATTTCGTCATGAATCCATCTAGGTCTTTAAGCAGAATAAAGATCCAAAATCAGCGTAGAGACATGAGACCTGTCCTGTGTTTTTTTTTGTTATTGGCCAGGGAACTACTGTACACGGTACATTTACAGTAAACATGTGCACCAAGAAACAACAAAATGCACATTTGTGGTCATTTTCCTCTGGGAATCTTGAAAAGGGTAGAATGCAGGAACCCAGAGGTCTACGCTCGCATTTGTGTCTCTTGCACTTAAACGATCACAAGCAAAGTATTGCACAGAAATGTTGTTTTCCATTTCTAGCCGTTTCACTGTGACACAGCGCCATCACTCACCCCGCTGTGATTGGTTCTTTAATTAGCTCCTAACAAGAGCCTTCAGGAAGCCGGCGTGCTGATTGGATGTCTTATCATTGTTAATTAGCTCAATTAAGTCATTAGGAGGGTCCTCAGCTTTTTGCTTCCTGGGGCCGCACAGGTAGAGCTTCCCCCCGTCTGCACGCCTGCCTCTGTGCGATTAAAAAAAGATCGGAAACGTGGAGAGGAAGGGGGGGGGGGTTAAAAAAATCAAAGCGGTGTATATTTAGACATGAAATCATTTCCTAGGCTGTGTGTGAATATTATCCATCTAACTTCCGAGTGTCACACTCTTTGACCTCGCAGAAGCCGCGTCAGAGCAACAGATTCCCAGATCTCTCATGTTTAAGGGCAACATGGATCACTTGTTTTTAGTTGCTGTGCACGTCTGCGGTGTCCAGGTGTGACGCAGCCTGCTGCGCTTAAAAACACACATCTGGAGCAGAGGGAACTCTCTACACCCAGATGTGCTCCGCTCTGCCACGGCACTCTTAACATCAGAGGCTTTTTTTTTTTTTTTTTTTACCGTTTATGGTCGGGAAAGGTGGAGCTCGTCCAGACATCAGCTGTGTCTGTCTGGTGTGTTTGTGCCGAGGCTAACAGATGTTATTTTGATGTTAAAAGTGACAAAGGGAGAAAGACGGAGACGGCGGCGATGAGCGCGCAGACAGAGGGTCTCGTCAAACGAGCCATGAGACGATGTTTGGTCAAGCATGGTTGGCTGGAGAGCCAATTAGAGCCACGTAGGCAGAGAAAAGAGGCGCGTCTCCACCTCCAGCTGTTGGCGTGGCTGCAAATTAGTCAATTATATTCACATGCATGTGTGTGTGTGTGTGTGTGTTGGTATGCTTCGGTTAATGTGAACAAGTGTGCATGTGTGATTCGCATCAGCTCATAATTGTTAACAATGATTCATTGTTGACTGAACAAAAGAGCGGGGTGTTATGTTGTCACCTCCCACCCTCAGCAACACTTTGGCCGAGCTCAACGCAGCGATCCTAATTACAGGCTGAGACTCTGATGCTGCTTCACTCAATGTTTACTTTTGGTCGGAAGCATCTATTGGTCCTCTGGACTTGACAGTCCTCTAGTAGCACAACATCTAAACTGGTAAAATGCCAGGTTTAAAAAATGTGATTTCTATTAAAACATTTAAGACCTTTCTTCATTTATGAAATTTTTCTTCTATAATTCAAATGAAAAACTATAACGATAAAAACATAACTTTGAACAAATACCTTTTACTGGCACTAATCGACTCTTCTAGGGTATGTATCTATCTGAAACTCAAATTTTCACCCATTTATCTTTAAAAATCAGGCAGATGGGCTGAAGATCTTTTGTAACTATCGACTTTTAAGTCTTGCCACGGATTCTCCGTAGGATTTAGGTCTGAACTTTGACTAGACCGTTCTAACACACGAACACGCTTTGATCTAAGCCGTTCCATTGTAGCTCTGGTTCTGTTTGTGGTCGTTGGCCTATTGGAAGATGTAGCTCTGCCTCATTCTAACAGGTTCATTCAGAATCAGTTTCAGCTTTATTGGCCAAGTTTGTGCGCTCAAACAAGAAATTTGACTAGGAAAAGATCAATCATTAAATAAAAAGAATAAATCTTTATTTAAGGTAGGTTGCATTGGTGCAGATATGCTTATTTCTGTTTATCAGTAGAGTAGCTCACTTCTCTGGCTGTAAGGTGTTCATTGTTCATCCATCTTCCTTCCACTCTGACCGACTGTACTGTCCCTGTTGAAGGAATGCGTCCCCACAGGATGATGCTGCCACTACCACCGTGTTTAATGGCGGTTAAAGTTTTTATTTTAGTTTTGGTCTCATCTGACCAGAACACCTTCTTCCACATGTGTGCTCTGTTCCTTGGACTTTCTTCTCACCACTCTTCCATAAAGACCAGGCTTGTGGAGCATATCATCAATAGTTGTCCAACATATCTTAACCAGAATGGGAGCCTTCATCCAAATGTACATCTTGGTAAGAAAAACATATTATTGAATGGAGTGTGTTCGACTACGCGACTGTAGGTGGAGACACGCGCCCTTTCTCGTTGGCTTTCTTCCCGTTGGTCTATAGCGTCAAATAAATAATAAACATAATAAATGGCGGCAGTGATATCCACGATGAGCGAAAAAATTGACGACAACAATGTCTTTGCCGCCACCACCATCTTCTTCTTCTTCTTCTACTGTGTTGTCTTATTCCCGCTTCTGCTGTACGTCACTTCTGGAAGAAGGAGTGCTCAGAACAGCCATAGCTCGACTAAGCTGGGATGTTGTTTACATGCAGAGGAATTCAGGTTTCTAAGCACACTATCTGCTCAATTAGGATGATGTCAGTTCGGTTTGACTTCAGCAATAATTCGGTTTTTTCTTACTGCATGTAAACTAGGGCTGGACGATAACTCAGAAACAACATATATTGATCGATAGACGTGTGTGGTGCAATAGGAGAAAAAGGGTTGATAAAAAGTTAAATAATAGTTCAAGTTTAGTTAGCCTAATACTGCAGTCATTTTTTCTTTGTCAGGATTTACTGATTTCATTCAGGTCTCTTAACTTGATTTTTTAATTTCTTACAAGCTTTTAGTTATAGTAAAAAAGGTGTTTGGATAAAGGGTTGAATTGAATTTGGTTTTTGTGTGGACTTTATTAAAATCTGTTCACTATAGTATAGCATGAAATCATCCAATGCTGTACTTAAACTACATTTTCTATGTTTTCTGATACTTATCAATAATTACCGATATCAATCAATATGACCTGATTTGTATGCTCTTTTTCTTTATCGTCCACCCCTAATGTAAGCTCTATGACTTTCAGAACAGGGCGCAAAAAATCCGAGAAGAAACTCCGATAAAGATGCTTAATTCCTGCTAAATCTCTCACAAATGGGTAATATATCAGGTTTCCTATTTTAAAATGAGAATCCGATGATTGGTGGGATTTGTTTTCCTACAAAAGAATCACAACAGCATGAAGCTTTGCGTCTGTAGAGGTATGACTGGGAAGTACCACTGCAGTACCAGAGAGACTAAAGTTGATGATGGAAAAGAAGGAGAGCTCCAGAGAGACACGGAAACAATACCCTCTAACCACTGCGCTGACACCTCTTTGTTAGAAGTGTGCGAGCGTGCACGTGTGTGAGCTTGTATTAATATTGATTTAGCATTCTAGCGGGGGGTCTTTGAACCTCACTTTTCCTACTCGAGGCCTGCAGGGACATATTGCAGTGACACACACACACACACACACACACGAGTCAGTGTCAGATGTAATTAATGGTATAACATGAAGACGGAGAGACAGAACAGCAGCGTATTAAACACGAACCACATAAACACGTGTGTGTGTGAGTGTTTGTGAGGATGGTGAGGCAAACAGGAAGGCTTCAACCGTGAGTCCCAGTAGCGGCTCTGCTCCGCATGTGAACTCTCTTAAGTCGAGTGGAGGGCTCCGTCTCTGTGCTCCTGTCTGCGCCACGTGCATGGACGGATGTGAGAGGAGCTCGGTGTTTAATCCAAACGCGCGGAGCTATCAGCTTTTCTTAGTTATTAGCCGCAGAAGAGCGACGAGGTGATCTGTCACGAACCGCAGATTTAAAGAGAAACCTTCTCGGTAAATTCGCTGTAGGCTGCACGCAACAATGGTCCTGAATAAATAAAATCTGTCTCTGCAGAGCACTGCTTCAATTTAATGATAAAAGAGTGTTTGAGATTTTACTGTTCAGAAAATCTAAATACTTACCTTCTAAAACCTTCATTTTAACATCCTGTATTACACTGCAATGTGTTTTTGGAATGCTAGGGGCAAATATAGACAATGAATGTAAATATGATTCAGAAAAATATTAAATATTTAATTAACCAATTCATTTATTAAAATGAAAATGGAAAAAAATGACAAATTTCATAAAACCACAGCTTGAATAAAAAAAGACTGAAAAATCAACAATCACTAACTGTTGTAATGATCTAAGACATGACAGAGACTCTTATGTTTAGGAATATATGCTAGCTTCATTCATACGTGTATCAGGATGTTTTTAGGATGCTAAAAAATGCTTATTCTAAAAGAACCTCACAGCAAGAAAATGACAATGAATGAATGAATTAGAAAGCTTGAAGCGGTTTTTCTCGCTGGCCTTTAGTAATTTGCATAGACATGTTTTTGTAAAAAATTTATTTATTCAAAAACAAGGATTAAATAAGTAATGGAAAGAAAAAACTCAAGATTTCGAGCTCCATTTTTACCAGCTCGTATTTACGGCGGTCACGGTTGCTAGGCGACAGGACATTCACCGAGGTAAAGGTTTATAAATCCAAAGGCTAGACTGTGAAAGATCCAAAGGATCCAGCCTACGTGCGCCGGATCCTTCGAAGGATGCAGCACCCTGAATTGGGACCACACCCTCAGGAAAAGCTGAATCAGCTGTTGCTATGGTGACTCCCACCTTTTCTCCCCAGAAGGGTAGAAAAGTTAGACTCTAAAATGGGGTAAAAGTTGGCAGGAAAAAATCTACAGAGACGCTTCAATTCCCATTTTTATTATCCAAATCTCAGACATATTTGGATTACATTTAGAGTTTGGTTGTTGGTATTTCACTCTGCAACGGGATCTTAGAGAATAATAACGTACATCAGTAACTAATGTACTTATTGAAAACAGGCAAGTCCTTCCTCCATCTCCCAGTTTTAGAGGCTAAAAGTGAAAAACCATCAACATTTACAATTTTCATTTTTATACATGAAATCTTCAGCAGGCTAATGTTAAGCTACAAATTTGGACAGAAAATGGTTTTCGTTTTCTTCTTTGGGTAAAGCATCCCACCCCTACAGTTCATCGCAGGCAGCTGCTTTCACTTAGTTAACCAAGTGATCAATTCAGTGGATTAAATCCATCATGCCGTCTCCTGATGTGAATGACCAACATATTTCCAAAGAGTAAGCACTTCTTTTTCTTGCATTGTTTAGTATTTTCCTGTTTACTGGTTTCTCCGGTGGGCTGCCTCGCTATCTGTCTTTGGGGAAACTGAAGTCTTCGTGTACTCTCACAGAAACCCCCAGACACATTTATATTTGATTCCTCCCTAGGAATAATTAATAACTTACTGTTCATTTATTTATTTGTTTGTATTTGAGGCTGACAGGAGGGGAGAAATGTGTTTGTGTGCTTGTCTTATGAGACCAAGAAGAAGTTATTATTTTATTCTTCAGTGCAGCACAGTGGAAACTGGCGTTATTTTGCCAGGTTGTAGCAGCATATTTTGCCCGGGTGGTTTTGAGAAAAGATTATATTTCTTACAGATTACTTGGTTTTCACATCAGGTAATTAGAGCTGTGCTAGAAATATGTTAAATTGGCATCACAATGTGATGGATATTTTTCATTTCTGTCCGATCTTTTTTTACTTCACATTGAGAGAAAATGCAGTGTAGTTGAGTTTATTAATTATTGAGTTTGTTATTAGGATAATGGATTTCTACTAAACACCTTTTTGATGTATGGGGACCTTTTCTTTTGGTGGGGGGAGGGTACTAATTTATTAAATTTGGTATTTTTCTGTCAGCATTTTTAGTTTTAGTTTAAGGAAATTATTTCAGCAGCATGTTTTGTATAATCAAATTAATATAAGTTTTAAATAGTCTTGTTTTTGTGCAGAAAACGTCCTTAAAAATACAGCCTGTGCATCTATATCATAATTCTGTATTGTATTTATTGTATTTTGATCAAACTATTGACTGAAAATTCAAAGGTAGTTTCAGTCAAAGCCCTGGAAGCATGGCGCTCTTAAAAGTCACTGATGTGAACATTTGTGGGTTTTACTCGTACACACAGGAAGTCGTAGCTTGTTGCCGGTTTTATCTCCACTCGAACAGAGTTTATTTTTCTCCAGTTTAGAGGAGAACCTAAGGGTTCTTACTAGGGCTGGAAGAGTTGGACATTTAAGGAAGATATAATTTATTCCATCCATCCCTCCATTATTCCAACCATTAATCCATTTTTCAATCCATCCATCCATCTTCCATTTTTCAATTTTAGGGAAAGAATAATTTATTCCATCCATCCATCAATCTTCCATTTATCCATCCATCCATCCATCCATCCATCAATCTTCCATTTCTCCATCCATCCATCCATCCATCAATCTTCCATTTCTCCATCCACCCATCCATCCATCCATCAATCTTCCATTTCTCCATCCATCCATCCATCCATCAATCTTCCATTTCTCCATCCATCCATCCATCCATCCATCCATCCATCCATCCATCAATCTTCCATTTCTCCATTTCTCCATCTATCCATCCATCCATCCATCCATCCATCCAGTCTTTTCTTTCTGGTTCCTTATATAAAGTTTGGCTGCAGTAGAAAACCTGCAGAGTTTATCATGAACTTTACCGTTTCTCCTCTAGAAAAGAACTGACAGACACTCTGTTTACTTTTAAGGCCAGGCTTAAAACTTTCCTTTTTGATAAAGCTTATAGTTAGAGTGGCTTAGGTCATCCTGAGCTATCTCTGTAGTTATGCTGCTATAGGCTTAGACTGCTGGAGGACAGACTTACCAATTTTCTTCACTCTGCTACTTCCTTTTCTCCTACGACTCTCCAGTTGTATTACAGTACATTCTGTTATTTCGACTGTTAACTTTGTTTTCTCTCAGTGTTTTTCTCCCCATCGAAGATACACCTGGTCTGGTATCCTGCTTGGCTGCAATGCCCTGTTGGACGGGGGTCATCGACTGGGATGATCCTCTCAGTAACTGAACATCCACTGTGTCCTGTTATCAACTTTTTACTTTCTGTAACATAGAAAGTTCTCTTATATCGGATCTTCTGTTCCTTCTGTGTTCTGCTCTGTCTTCTCAAACCCCCAGACGGTCGTGGCAGATGGCCGCTCCTACTGAGCCTGGTTCTGTTGGAGGTTTCTTCCTGTTAAAGGGGAGTTTTTCCTCTCCACTGTCGCTACATGCTTGCTCAGTATGAGGGATTGCTGAAGGATTGCTGTGGTTGGAAATCTGCCCAACCTCACGCCAATGACTGACGCAATCTGCTGGGATTCCTTAAATAGGAAACTTTTTAACTGATTGGAATGTTTGTATAATTGTATTGAAATGACTTCTTGTTAAGTGCCTTGAGATGACATCTGTTGTGAATTGGCGCTATATAAATAAACTGAATTGAATTGAATTGAATTGAAATTGAATTGAATTGAATTGAATTGAACTGAAAGAACGTAAATTCTGGAAATGTGAGGCTGGGAAATCTGGAATTCTGACATGAAATGAAACCATTAATGTTGAAACAGTTTTGTTGTGCGGTCGGCTGTGTGCAATTTTGGACTGAGACGCCCATAATTATCCACACTGTAGCCCCTCAGAGACCAAATAATTCAGGTGTAATTGAACATAATTAGATCTACAGCCTAATCTTTCAAGGTCACTTAGCTCATCTGGATTCATAACCTGCAATTCTTTTCCTTTAAGGATCTGGCTGCTTCTGGCCATTCCAGCCTGATTGTACCTCTGGAATAAAAAAAAAAAGGCTTCGCTACTACCTGCTCCGCCCAGCTGGACGCGTCTTTTCACTCGAATGCCACCTTGATTAGCTGCTCTTAATTTAGGGGCACACCCATAAGTACACAGCGGCACTCGAAGGCTTCTTTGTGATGAACTAGAGCTGAACAGTGAGGGAACCTGCAGAGCGCGAACCACGGGAGGGTTGTTCATTTAACCGCAAAGTGGGAAATACAAGAGTTTGGAAAATAAGCAGCTCCCTCGTGCTGAATGCTACGTCTTCCCCGTACGAGAGCGGCTCAAAGAAAAATGCTTCTCTGCAGATTCTGTTTGTTTTAAGGTTGTCTGCTTCAGTTCATTTCCTCATGTGTACATCCAGCAGGCATCTCCAGTCTGCTCCTTCACCACCCACACACACACACACACACACATTGTGTGGTGAGGGACGTCTCTAGCCGCTGTTGCAGGTATCTGGAAGGCTCTTCCACACATGACCTCGCGGTGATTAAGTGTCTTCATTAGCATGCTATTCTGCGCTGCGTGTGTGGGCGATGCGTTTGTGCTTCAGGGAAGCTGTGTGTCAGTCGAGTGTATTTTGGGCCCGTCAGATTTTGGAATCGATTTTTTTATTTTTATTTTTTTACCCGCCTCTGTTTGCTCTTCAGGTTTTTAAAAAGTATTTTTGAATCTCAGCTCCGTTGTTCTTCAGTCTTCAGCGGTGTTGTTTCCATGACCACGGCTCGGCTCGGTTTGGCACAGCCCGGTGTGGCGCTGTGTTGGTGTGGGTTTTAGAAAGCAGAGACAGGAAGAGGGACTCGGCAGGAGGTTCATCTGGCCGGGGGTGGGGCGGGGGGGCGGGGGCGAGGGCGGCCAGGCCGGACCAAGGTCACTCTGACTGTGTGTGTGTGTGTGTGTTTACGCGTGTGTCCACATGTCCACCTCAGTCCTGTGGAGGATGCAGGCTGCCCCCGCATCTCCCCCCAACCATCTCTCTGCTCAGCGTTTGGATTGTTTTGATCATTTCTCGATCCATTCAAAAGTATCCGCACCCATTTTTGTCACGACAAAACTTGATTCTGTCGTGGTGGGATTTTGTAGACCAACACGAAGTGACGCATAGTTGTGAGGTGGAAGTAAAAAGGTACATTGCTTTCTGACTCTTTTTACAAAATGAAACCTGAAAAGTGTGGCATGCATTTATGTTTTCTAACTTAAACCTGCATTAAACTTCTCCACCGCTTTCTCCCTGACCTGTCTGCTGGGTTGAGTGTGAATACTTTTGCAAGGAAGGATATGTGATAACAGACAGTATTGATCCTGGCTGTTATTCTTTAGGTTTTGTGTCTCTCATCAAACGTCCTCTTCGGTGCTGATGGGCACTTTGCAGGTCAATAACATCCTGAGCTGCGTTTTTTTACAGCTAGAACAGCAGAGCAGAGTGTTTATTCAAGGCAAGGCAATTTTATTTGTATAGCACACTTTCAACAGCAGGGTAATTCAAGGTGCTTTACATGATTTGGTGATAAAAAAAAAAAAAAAGGAAATTAAAAGTAAAAGAAACACACATTACACATGATACACAAGTAAGAGAAAGATCAATAAAGACATAAAAGAAGCGACAACTCCTCCCAATCCTCTGATACCCTGAGTCTGCAGGAGGTGATGTTTGGGGTCTTGAGAAACTTAAGGGTCTAAAGGCGCGTTTCCACTATTGGAACCTTAGGGTCCTTTGGCTGGACCTTCCCGATATGCGCCTGTCTCCACTGCATCGGACTGGGCCGTTTTCGGGGCAATTTCAGGAACCAACAGAGAACCTGTACGGGGGTATGTACTCGGAATGGCCTGATCGAGTCGTTCAGCGGGAGCTGTGCTTAAGTCGTGCTCATTGGTGTTAATTCAGAAGGAAATGAACTGTTGCGCCAAACAACTGACTTAGTAAAAATAAGAAGAGTTGCTGGCGAAGCAGTTTCTAACCACAGCAAACAGAAACGCAGCAACAAGCCCTGCTTCTTCAATCTCTTGTTATTTCTGCTGCTCTGGGCGCTTTTTTGCGCTGATCATTGACGCTGCTCTCTGCTGAAACAGGTCGTGATTTGCGGATGTATTTCGCTGATTCCTTAAATGGCCGATTGTGTACGGAGACACGGCGGCTGAGAGGAGCGGGCCGACAGATTTATTACCCCGTAAGAAAAAGATCTGGTTAAATTACCCTGAAGTTCCGATAGTGGAAACACGCCTTAAGAAGACAATCCTGGTCATTAGAGACCCACAGATCTGTAAAACGTGTAGTTTTTCTGCCTTTCATGATTAAAAAAAAGCCTTGATGCAGTCAGTTACAGCCCTGCCTCCAGTCCTGTCTCTGTCCTCACCCGTCCCCGTCTCGCCGCCAGTCTCCCATCATGGATCTCTCCGGGTCCAGATGGGCAGTTTGCAGGTTAACTGGAACAGCTGGAGCTGCATTATTAGCGTCCTGCTGTGAGCTCTTATTGGCTCTGCTCTGCTCGTCTCCTCTCCTCCTTCCCGTTTCTCCCTCCTCTGTCAGATCCTAAACCGACTGGAAAAGATTTTTTTCCTTTTGATAATTTTAATCAATCAGTTCCCTTTAGCCCTTATTCTTCAGTGTTGCCTAAACCTAGAAGGATGTGCGTTTAAAACATGACGTTGGAAATTAAAGCATATTTTCTCTTTTAAAAAAAACCCCGTGTGCAAATGCATTTAATTATCTCTTTGACAGCAGTTTGAAAAGCTTTATTAGATATGATTTGTGTGCAGAAGAAGTGCATTTAGGGTGGAGCGTAAGCCAGGTGTCCCTCAGGCCCTTCTGTGCCTCGTGTGTGTATGCGTGTGTGTGTGTGTTAATGTTGTTGTTGTGGAATGGAGATTGGCTTTTTAGTGGTATTTGGATGCAGAGATGCAGTTAGGATAAGCCTGCTAGCTCCCCCTGACGCCCCTCGGGAGAACAGATTAAAGAAACACACACACGCGCGCACACGCAGTAAACAGCAGGCTAGGATTAGATAGAGGTAGGTAAACATGCATAGTCTCATTTCTGCCGGATTTTATTGAACAAAAACACATTTCTGCAGCTTTCTCAGAGATGAGACGTAAAAACTGTTGCCAGGCTTTGCTTCTCTAGGCTGACCAACAGAAGAGCTTCAGGTTTTGTCCAGATGTGGAGCATCGGCCGCGTTGTTGTCTCTCTAAATTGTTTCAGCGCCAGGTTCACCTCGATGAGCGACTACAGCCTTGATTTTATGATTAACACCCGTTTCATTGTAAAGAAAGTTTATCTACAAGCTCAAAAATTGTTAAAACCGGTAAAGTAAACCGCTAAAATGAAAATAACCTAGCAAAAAAAAAAAAAGTTACATTGCAATATGAAATAAAGCCGGACAACAAAACAACTACATGTTGTTGTTTTTGCTCACATTTCTCATTTTTGGTTATTTTTGAGCGGGTAAGACCCATTCATGTTACTCAGTTTAAATTGGATAGTACAAATAGTTGCAAATGAATTGCCTAAATAATTAAATTCTAGCTCCCAGTAATGCAGGCTGACTTTAATATGAACTTTAACTGGATTTAATAAGCAAATTCAATTCAAATTCAAAAATACTTTATTTATCCCAGAGGGAAATTAAGTGTTGTTGTAGCTCATATAATTGTTTCTTTAAGGAGTTGTTGTAGATCATGGCTGAATGGCTGTGGGCAGAAAGGATTTCATGTAGCGGTCTATGTTGCAGCGAAGAAGCCTCCGACTGAAGACACTTTGTTGTTGCAGGATAGTCTCTTGAAGAGGATGCTCAGGGTTCTCCATAAGTTTTTTGATTTTATGAAGAATCCTTCTTTGCATCATCATCTCCAGATGTTCCACAGTCGTCCCCAGAACAGAACCAGAACCTTCTTTATCAGGTTGTTGAGCCTTGTTAAATCGCTGGTTCTGATAACCCCCACGTTCCTAATTCTGCCATTTAATAAAATGATTCATTATGTTTTACATGTTTCCAACCTGAAGCTCATGTGATGTTTAAAAAAAAAAAAGCAATAAAATAATCTATTGCTCTGCTAGATTTCAGTGACACACCCCCAAGAATAAACATTGTGTTCAAGATTAGACATATTATTGTGTTTCCAACCATACGGACGGTACTTAAGTGCCTCATCTACTACTCTACATATTTATTACCTCCACCTAGGAGGTTATGTTTTCAACATATCCGAGGAAAAAGCTTTTTGTGTCCTACCACCACAAACGAAAACGGTTAATTCAAATGAGACTTAGATTCAGCCACAAACACTCCGGGTGGGTATGAGGTGGAACAAAAATATAAACATGTTATAAAGGCAAGGCAATTTTATTTGTATAGCACACTTTCAACAACAAGTTGATTCAAGGTGCTTTACATGATTATGGGGTAAAATAAAAATAGCAGTAAAACACAGACAAAGCGTATAAAGTAAAAACAGCAATAAAACAAGAAGCTAACACAGGTACATCAAAGCATGACTCAAAGGCAGCTCTAAACAGATAAGTTTTTAGTTGTGATCTAAAAGAACTCCGTGTTTCAGCAGCTTTGTAGTTTTCTGGAAGTTTGTTCCAGATTAGAGGAGCATAGAAACTGAAAGCTGCTTCTTCATGTTTGGTTTTAATTCTAGGGATGTTGAGTAGACTGGAATTAGAGGACCTGAGTGGTCTGGGGGGGTTGGTATAGTAACAGGTGATCTTCAATATACTTTGGTGCTAAGCCATGTAATGATTTATAAACTAGTAAAAGTATTTTGAAGTCTATTCTCTGAGCTACAGGGAGCCAGTGTAAGGACTTTAGAACTGGATCAGCTGCAGCTGTCTGATTGACTTTGTAGCCAGACCTGTGAGGACGCTGTTGCAGTATTCAATCAATAGAGCACCTCCTTCGCACTGTTAAGCACGGTGGAGAATCTGTGTTGCTGTGGGCCTGAACAATTTTAAACCACATGGCATCATTACCTCTTTAAAAATGCCAGAAAATTTTAAAACAAAAGCAAATGGTGTCCTCTTCCAGAACACTGGAAGTCGGTCGTCACTGGTTCTCTCTGCTGGACAATGATTCAAGGCTGATGTTCCATTTTAACACAGACACGGTTCGTCAGAGACAAAAATCCACCTTTTTCAATCACCATCTCAGCTCTTAGACTTACATCCTGTTGGAAACCAGTGGAATGAGCAGAGGAGAAGAGAGCATCAGAGAGGAACCAGAACCCTGGACCTTCTAGAAGGATGGTTAAGAAGCTCCAGTTCTCTTGATGCTCTGACCTTATGAAATGTTACAGGAGAAGAGCTGTCCGGACGATGATTGGGATTAAAACAGCAAATTCTTAGATTACTCAAATGAAAGGTTGGATCTTCCTGAATAATTTCAGGTTGGCATCATTTATTTAAAGGCTGAGATAAATCTTTAACAGGCTGTGTTAATAAATGCACTCCTTTTGACCCTTACATCGCATCCTTAAATGCAGCCGTCTCTTTAAACTCAAAAAGTTTACCCTGAAAAGCGTCTTAGTCATTCAGAGGAAGGAAAAATGCTGTCGAGATTGGAGTACGGGATGTCTGACCCGCCCTCCGTCACCTTGACAACTGAATCAGAGCTTTGATTACAGCTACGGAGGTGATTAACTGTGGATCCAGACGGGATCTTGGACCTGGATGATTATGAGTGTGTGTGTGTGTGGGGGGGGGGGGGGGTGTACATGTATAGCTATACTTGTGAGGACCAACCTTTGACAGCCCACCACCCTTGTGTGGACATTTGTAGTTGTGAGGACATTTTGCCTGGTCCCCACAATGTTTAACTAGCTATTAAACTCTACTAGTTAGGTTTAGAAGTATGATGTGAATTTGGTTAAGGTTAGGGTTAGGGTTAGGCATGTATCACTAATGGTTAGGTTTAGGGAAAGTGTCTGGGTTAGGCACAGTAAAATCAATGGAAGTCAATACAATGTCAACACAAGTATAGCAAGACAGGAGTGTGTGTGTGTGTGTGCCTGCTCACCTTACGCCTCGTTCTGCCTCCCAAACACCTCATCCTTCACTCTGGTTGCTTCTTAAATGGACCTAAGATCTGCAGAAAGCTTCAGAAAAACAGCCGACTGATGTGCATCTGGAGGATCTGGTTGTGTTTTGCAAACTCCAGGCGAACAGATGTTTAAAGGTGTTTCAGAAGAATGACAGGTGCTTCCATTTTAAACATTATCTCAGGGAGCAGTAAGCTTCTGTTTGTGTTGATTGTTTATTTACACACACTGATTAATCTTATTCCCCTCAGGCTTCTTTCACACTTTCAATTAAAAGTCTAAACACAAATATTCTCCACATTCATAGCTTGCATGCCTCTAAAAGGCTAATAAAAAAAAAAGCATACGTCGCTGTTGGTTGTTTCAGAAAATTCAGATAGAAGTCCTGATCGATGATAAAACGGAGATGCAGCTAAATGTTGCTGCAGTGCATTGCTTCTCCAGAGGACTCAGCATCCTGTCTGTTGCATTTCTGCTTATTGTTTGGTGAAATGAAAACATGGCGCTTTGGATTTCTGAAGGAGCGTTAAGCATTAGTTACATAAACCGTGTTTATGTTTTAACTCCGGATTGATGTGAGCCGTCTGGATTGGACTTGTCTAATTATTTGCATGTTTCTTTTTGGCAAAAATGTGACGCATTCACACGCTTTTTGTTGTTTTCTTTTTTTTAACAAGAGGCCCTGTTGTGTTCAGAAACATACGAGCGCAGCTAAAACCTAATAAAACTGCGGTGAAAGTGTGAGACAATGATGTAAAATGAGTGCGCAGACGTGCATGTGTGTGCTCGTGAGCAGCTATTTGGCTTCGACATGACCAAGCGCCTCAGCTTCCTACTGTTATGTAATCTGAGAGGGGAAAATCCAAGCTGCTGCTCACACACACACACATACACACCAACACACACTCTCTCATCACACACTCAGTCTCCTTCCAAGACTCACATGCACTATGCACTACACAAATATGCTCAATTTGTGCACAAACTGGTCACTGCCATATGCTGATCCTGTCTGCCAATAAAATGTCTGTCCGACTGTGTGTTTGTGCATTTGATGTGTGTGCGGATAGTTTTCACAGGGTGGGATGAGGTGGAGCAGAGGAATGTGGAGAAGAACGATCAGGGTCTTCAGGTCCGGTTTTATTTACATTACAAGACCTGCGCTGAATGTTGTTCACCATAAAAAATTCACCAGAATCGTTGCAAATTTATTTCCATCTAATTTTTTCAACAAACAGAGGAGCAAAAAGTACTAATAAGTGTATAAAAATGTTCTCTGCTGCATTCAAGTTGATTTAAACTTGGACACGATACAGAAATAACAACACAAATCTGGAATAATGTCTTCATTTTTGACATTGGTAACCCAATCAAATTGCTCATTTTCACACCAATGACTGACGCAATCTGCTGGGATTCCATAAATAGAAAAAAAAATTTATTTTAAAGCTTAGGTGATTAGGTGTATGCCACAAGTGGTTTTCAACCCAGCTGGTGATTTTGATCCACTCAAAGAAACTTTTTTGCCCCTTTTTTGAACAACATAGACATTTTATCTTAAAAACCTCATCATATAACTTAAAATCTATATTATAAAGTTGTCATTTCTTTCTTAAATTACTTGTGTTCTATCTAAAGTTTTAAAAAAGTTTAAGCACAATTAATTTAAATCAAGCATGAAAAACTTGGGTCTTAATATTGAACCCTGTGGAATACCAACAGTAATTTTCCGTAATTTTGTATATTCAGCTTTGCGCACTGAATTTTGTCATTTAAGTAATTCATTCAGCAGTTACATGCAGCAACTTCACACAGTGGGTTTAATTTGTGTTTATGAGACTCCCTACAGACCGTCGCCAGGTTAGCTGCACAACCATAGAAAATATAAGCTGCAGCTACAAAAGTGTTTCGGATAAAAAATGTCTAACGTTACTACACCTAAAAGACCTCGTTATCCTTCAGAAATACGTTGCGACAAAGTCCGAAATAAAACAAGGATTTGTTTAGGAGATGCCTTTGCAAGATGGAGACGGCTGAAAACAGAGAATAATTTGAAGACAGACGCCAACGTTGCTAATTTTCTCCTGGACAGGTAAGATTCATCTATGTTTGGCTAACTTGTACTTAATGTAAATGGCCATTTCAAATATTCATGACAGTCGAACAAAGTTATGCAAAATAACGTTACCTTAGCGCATATGGAGGAGGAGGGTTAATCGAATTGAAAAGGAATTGTTTGAGAAATAAAAATGGCGAGTCGTCATTGCTAACATTAGCGATGCATTATGCTGAGACGCTGAGGAAAACGACATTAGCACGGGTCAGGGGTCCTGCTAGATCCTGCAGCCTATCCGGCATCCTGGAGTCGGGGGAGGGGAGGGGATATACCGCTCTACAGTAAGTTGAACGTGATTGCAGTACCAGTTTTGGCCACAATCTTGCATACGGCTCCTTTAACCATGTGGAACACCACAAGTTAGTATTATTTATTCTTTTGTAGACTAAAACAAAAGTGAAACATTTAGTTCCTCTAAATTTACAAAAAGGGTGATAAAATAATTGTTTTTATTTGAATTAAAAAAACACTCCGACTCATTATCTTAAGTCATAAAACGTACGGCTGTGTGAAAGGAGCATCTCTCTGCATCCCATTTTGTGTGGACTGAGTTTAAAAATCCAGACGGTTGATTTTTTCGAAGGGAACACATAAAGAAAATAAACTAACGATCATCTCTCAGAGAGAGAGAGAGAGAGAGAGAGAGAGTGATAGAAACAGAGAGGGGAGATGAGAGAAAGGAGGGAGTGTGTGTGTGGGTGTTGGATACTCGCGGGACCTCAGCACTGCAGCATTCTTTCTTCTCTTTGTGTGTGTGTGTGTGTGCGTGCATGTGGGTGTGTGGGTGTGTGCGTGTGTGTGCGACCCCCTTTTTTAGGGTTAGGGGTAAGGTTTAGAGGTATGATTTATGTTTTGGTTAAGGTTAGGGTTAGGAATAAACTGGTAATGGTTAGGGTTAGGGTAAGGGTTTGGTTTAGGCATAAATGTAGCTATTAAAATGAATGGAAGTCAATATAAAGTCCTGATATGGGTAGCAATACGGACTTGTGTGTGTGTGTTAGTGAGGGTGAGCAAAGGTGGAGGCCCTCCTGGGACCCCTCCAGCACTGCAGCAGGTTGTGTGTGTGTGAGTGAGTGCAGTCTCCAGCCCCCACAGCACCAATGGGTCAAGCTCACAACCTCCTGAATCAGAACCCCCCCATAACCACACACACACACACACACACACCAATCACCCCCTGGTTGCTATGGTAACTCACCTTGAGCAAGCCCCCCAGAGAGGAGTGCACTCCTCCTCCTCCTCCTCCTCCTCCCCTCCACTGCTCTCTTCTTTGCTGCACTCTTTCTTCCTTCACAGCGCCTCTTGCTGCTCTCTCGACGTCCGTCCTGTCCATCTTCTTCTTTCCTTCATCCCTCTCGCTCTCTGGCCGCCGCCGCTGCCGCCACCGCTGGCCGCCGCCGCTGGCCGCCGCCGCCGCTGGCCGCCGCCGCCGCTGCTTCTTCTGGCTCTAGATTGCGGCCTTTAAAACAACAGCTTTTTTTTTTTGATTTCCAAATTCTTTTCAATGAATGATGTTTATTGTTTTTTTCATCTTTGCAAATTTTTTGAATGAATATCTACACAGTTAGTCATGCATGCAAGGCAAGGCAAGGCAAGGCAATTTTATTTGTATAGCACACTTTCAACAGCAGGATAATTCAAGGTGCTTTACATGATTTGGTGATTTAAAAGAAACACATAAAAGAAACACACATTACACATGATACACAATAAAGCAAGAGAAAGATCAAAAAAGCAAGAGAGCATGAACACATTTCATACATATGACAATCATTTACTCGAAGGCAATTCTAAACAGATGGTTTTTTAGTCTCGATTTAAAGCAGTTCAGAGTTTCAGCAGCTCTACACTCGTCAGGAAGTCTGTTCCAGATAAGGGGAGCATAGAAACTGAAAGCTGCTTCTCCATGTTTAGTTCTGAGTCTAGGGATGTTTAGTAGGCTAGAGTTGGAGGACCTGAGTGGTCTTGGTGGTTGGTACCGTGACAACAGATCTTCAACATATTTTGGTGCTAAGCCATGTAATGATTTATAAACTAGTAAAAGTATTTTAAAGTGTATTCTCTGAGCTACAGGGAGCCAGTGTAAGGACTTTAGAACTGGGGTGATGTGCTCTACTTTCCTGGTTCTAGTGAGGAACATGAGCAGCAGTGTTCTGGATCAGCTGCAGCTGTCTGATTGACTTTTTAGGCAGACCTGTGAAGATGCTGTTGCAGTAATCAATCCGACTAAAGATAAACGCATGGATGAGTTTTTCTAGGTCGTTTTGCAAAATCAGTCCTTTAATCCTAGAGATGTTCTTCAGGTGATAGAACGCTGACCTTGTTATTGCCTTTATGTGACCCTGGAGGTTCAGGTCTGAGTCCATTACTACACCTAGGTTACGAACCTGATCAGTAGTTTCTAGCTGTATTAATTGAAGCTGTGTGCTGAGTCTTGATCGTTCCTCCTTGGGTCCAAAAATAATCACTTCAGTTTTGTTTCTATTCAGCTGGAGAAAGTTATGGCACATCCATCCATTTATTTGGTCAATGCATTGATTTAGGGTTTGAATGGGTTCAGAGTCACCTGGTGACATTGTAATGTAGAGCTGAGTGTCATCTGCGTAGTTATGGTAGCTAATGTTACTGGTTGCTATAATCTAGGGGCATGCGGAGCCACTGCCCCTATACACCATGCATGTGGAGGCAGCTCCCATTGCAACTATCACACAGGCAGAGAATAAAATGAAAATCATTAGATCTCTTGTAACTGCTTATTTTAATACACTAAATATACCTTAATAGGCACAGTGGAAACCGTCTTAGCACTGCCGCAGAGGCTAACATCTACAGTCTTCTTTATCTCCAATCTTAGAGGTACAGCCAATCAGCGGCAAGGAAAATAAATGGCGTTCCTGGATTGGCTGCTTTGCAAACTTCAGCCGATAGCGTGTCAATTAGCATTGCGCCTATTTTAGGTATGCTCCATGAATATTTTGGAGTTAGGTTCCATGAACAGACTCAGGTTTCGCCCTATGCTGATTATACACAAATTTATATTTTTTTCTCACCACATGAGCAGAATCCATTGCAGTCACTAAAATCTTCCCTCATTTCCACTGAGCGGTACGGTGCGGGTTGGTGCGCTGCTTTGGCTGGATCCATTGTAAAAGCGACCCATACAACCGACCCGTACCGCTCCATTCCTGGGGCCCCCTTCGGTTTTAGGTGTGTAGGACAATGGCACGGTACGGTTAGGGCGGAGCTACTGTCATAACACAACACAGTCCTTTTAGAAGGCAGAAAAACGTCACTACTCGCCACAAGCACTAGACAGAAACACCAGAGTGCTGTTGTTTCATCTCACCTTATTGCGCACGGATTGTGTTTCTCTTCACCGCAGGGAGCCTACTGTTAAATACTGCGGTATGGTTTGTGCAAAGAAAGAACCAAAAACCAAGCATGGGCAAGCATCAGCTGGTGTCTTGACTCCATCATCATCATGGTTTATTGCCTCACGTGTGTCATCGCACTAGTTTGATGCCACGCTACGCTTTTAGGTTAAACCCCGCCAGGTTTCTGTCTAAAAACAGGAAACAAAACTATTTAGTGTATGCTTTCATTTTATTATCCACCTTGAGTTACCTATGCCATGTAAACAAAGAACAGAAAATATGTATATTGCATTATTTGTTTGAAAGCCTGCTTATTTAACCCTTAAATGGTGCCCCAATCGTAAGGAAAATGCAGAAGAGTAAGTTGGTTGGGTCCATGAAAAACTTGCCAAATACTAGAGCAATGCCAGTTTTAGTGTACCGCTGTATTCTAACAAAAACAAAAAAAAAGGTTCAGGATTTTTTTTTTTACATTAAATTTTTTTCAACTGTCACAAAAATATCTTACAGATTATTTTTATTTTCAGCTAAAATTATATCTTTTCATCTCTAGGTATTTCAACCAGTATAAGAAAAAAAATAGTGTGTGTATCAACATCTATCCTGTATTAAAAATGAACATGTTTAGCCAAAACCACAGAAAGCCCTCAGGCTGTGGCTGAATTATGTGTGTGGTGGGAAACAGCGATTAAAAATGTGAAACCAATATCAGCAAATCTAAGTAAAAGTATCTATTTTTCCAGATCTCTTAGCTTTATTAGGAAACGTGTTTGTTTCACCCTTTTGTGCTATGTTATCATTGTACAGTAACTTATTTTCATTCAGTGTTAGAGTAAAAACACTGATAGGTGTTTTAGTAGCCGTCAGGGTTATAGTTTCTGCGAAAAAACAAAATTTAAAAAAGGGGGTCGGCTACTGATGGAGCAAAAATATCACTGAACTGTCTTTGACATGTCTGTAAAAACAGTTTAAACAACATGATGTGAGATTTGAGTGACTTTTAAAACCAGGACCTTTCAGAATCAAGTCCAGACAACCTCTGTTCAACTGAAGAAGTCAGGAGACGCCTTCATTCCCAACCAGGCTGATTAATAATGAAAATATAGTGCAGGAAAAACTGTAAAATGGTTGAATATTTCCGAGTTACTTACTTACTTATTTTTACTTGAAGTGCAGATGCCTGTTTTACGACACAAAGGACCGAACACAGACACACTCTGATATAGATTTTAGAGATGGATGGGGCTAACAGGAGCAGAGAAGGGCAGTAATGGAGGCCAGACGCCCAGGGGACCCCCAGCAGCTCGTTTAGAGCGACGCCGGGAAGGTGGGCGTTTTGCATGCATGTTGAGGTGTTTGAGAGGGGAAGCACCTTAGGGAACTGTCCCCAGCACAAACCAAGGAGCTCATTTGTGTTGAGCTGCGTGTGTGTGTGTAGGGGTCCGTGATGAGGCCGGCGTAAATGGGATGATGCCACCTGGTCCTTCTCCTCTGGTCAATTAGCAGAGAGAAAAAGGCGGTTAATGAGAGAGAATGAGTCCGAGCAACAGCATGAGCAATGAGGATGCATGTTTGTGTGGAATATGTCAGGTGGTGGGTTTGTAATTGTGAGGATGACAACTGTATGGACCTCCTTTTCTTTCATCCATATCTAGAACATTGCATTTCCTCCTTTAATTTTTTTTTTATTTGCATCAGGTGAAATCTGTTATTCTGCAGATGTGCACCAACACCATTACCTGTGTGTGCTTGTCTGAGTAGCTTCACTGGTTCATTGTTTGGGACAGATCATATGGCTGAATATTTGATATTTTTGGACATATGGCTTTTTTAGCGAACTTTCTAAATGTTCCTAAACTTAACTGGCTCAACGTGAGAAGCCTCATCTCCACAGTTATCGCAAGATGGAGATTACTTCCAGACTAAACAAGCGTTATGACTCCTAAATTATAAATATTCAATAGAAAAAATGTAAAACAACTGATCTGTCGCTCAGTCCTGCTAAGCCCCGCCCTCTTCAGTTACTGTTGCTAAATCGGACAAGCCGTCGCGGCTTACTGCATGTTTACATTGAGAGATGTCAGTGCCGAAACAATTCCTCAAGAGACCCTTGGCAACCTTTGAAGGCAACAACAGGTAATATCTTTGAGGAGCCTTCAGAAATATCGGCATTAAGCCATGGAGCGCTGAAAGTAGAATTACATGACAATAAACTGAAATTAGAGTTACGGATCTTCAGATGTCAAAGCAGGAGGGAGAAGCCTCATCTGGTATCAATCGTCTTTGGCGAGAGAAGACCAACATTGTTCATGTACAGCAGGGTAATGTGTTAAACTCATTTACCAGTTAACATAACAATAGCCTGCTAGTTGGCTAGTTTAAAGGTCTCGTTCACTGAGAAATCGTGTAGTACTTGTTCTCTTTGAGATACGATCGGTTAATCTGAGTTGCATGTGCACGCCGCACGTGAACCTTTTCTCCAACCCCGATTGCTTGCATTAGCCACAGTAAGTAAACAGACGGCAAAAACAAGCGAGTCAGAAGAAGCCAGTCTCTTCTATGTCACAAAGAAAATTAGTATTGATGGTCTTGCCCACCTTGGCTTGTGACCGCCTGCGGGAAGGCAGTATTGTTTTTTCGGCAAGGAGAGAGCAGAGCACGGGGTGTCTCTGGTATTAGAAGCTAACCATTAGCTACTTGGCTAGTAGAAGCTAGATGTTAGGAACTCCACAACATGGCAGAACACGTTTGGGCTTGTGTGATATGTGGAGATAACACATCAGCGTTGCAATTTTCACCAAAGAAAGAGGAGCTGAGGAAGAAACAGTTGGAATTGGTCTTGGAACACCACCAGTGAAGTGAGTTACGTTAGTTATTTGTTCGGAGGCAGCATTGGAGCTGCTTAGCTGTTAGCCAGTCAGAGGCGAAAAGTTTGCATATCATGAATGATAATGACTTAGACTTGTAAGTCGGACATATCCCCCACTCACTCCTCCGACAGACTGCAACCTTCTGAAACTGGAGCAAGAGCATTTTTTCCACAGAAAACGACTCATAAGGCATTCATTAAAGGTCAGGCAGGGCAAGGCAATTTTATTTGTGTAGCACACTTTCAACAACAAGGTAATTCAAGGTGCTTTGCATGATTAAGGGATAAAATAAAAATAGCAGTAAAACACAGACAAAGCATATAAAGTAAAAACAGCAATGGTAAAAACAATGGTAGAGACCACAGCAATTTTATTAAAAAAGGGAGTGAATGAGACCTTTAAGAAAGCTCATTACTGCTAGGCTTTATGTGATTGAAATTAATTAATATGACCTAATTGCAAAACTTATACAAGACCATTGTCTTATCTTTGAAGAAACATAGACATTCATGTTGTTGAGTTGACTATGCAGTGTGCCTCACAGCTTTATGCAACGGCAATATTTGTCCATGTTTTGATTTGGGAAAGGGGATGAAATAAACTCCGCTGCTTATCCTCTTGAGATATCCGTGTATCACTGTTGCAAGTGTCCTAAGCAGATCATTTAGCCATTTTTGTGCCTTAAAATACAAATACAGCCCAGAAAATCAAAAAAAAGTCACAGGTCCAAATGCTTCTCTATGGAGCGAGATGGCAAGAATGTCCAAGCCTGTTTATTTCCTAGAAGCTAGTAGTTGAATGGTATTGGTTCGTTTTTGTTTGGGGGGGGGCTGCTGAGTGTGACTGAGCCATAGGTCAATCAGAATTTCAAGTAAAGATACTAACTGGCCCTTACAAAACATTTGTGCACTTGCTAAAAGTACCTTGCAAGCATTTGCACTGGACTAAAAACTGATAAAAAGTTAAAATTGAAGTTGTACATGAAAAATGTTTTTTGCCTGAATAAAAACGTTCAGCCAAAGCTCCAGTGAACTTGTGTAATTGCAAAGCCAAGATCTCTTTGCAAGTTATCTCACTGAGAAAAGAAGAGAGAAGATGGAGTTTTGTTTTTGTTTTTTGTTAGACAATTATAATTGTTTAGTATGAAACAGTTTATATCCAAAACTGCCCAACAGTTTGAGGGAGATTGGCTCACCAAGACAAAGAATAGAAGATTCAGGACAAGATGCCTCCCAGATATGACTATCAAATAAAAGCTGTACTCATAAACAAAAAATAACAATTGTTCATTTTGAATTGAAAACTTAAACATTGATACTGGAGCGTGCAAACAAGATACCTCCCACATATCATGTAGGATGGAATTAAAATTCTTGTTTTTAGACCACATATAGAAATTGTTGTCACTAATTCAGATTGCTAAGAAGATAACTAATGGATCTCATCAGAGACTTAGTACAACTTCTATTTATTTAGGAAAAATGGTAAATATTCAGCTTGAATCAAAGCTGTCAACCAAAACTCTTAGACATCATAGCCAAGCCAACACGCCTCACAGAGATAACAGTTGCCTTGCTAACAAGATGCCTCCTGGATATCATGACAGACTGCGATAAATGCATATTTTTTTCACAGGAATTGTAATTATTAATTTCTAACCTAAACTGCCACAGAGGTATACAGTTTTGAGTAGTGCTGTGCTGAAAAAAATAGATTCTCTGATTCTGAATGGATTCTTCCTAAAATAAATCCTAAAAATGGATGAATACGTCCAAAAATCGATTTAATCGTTTAACATTGTTTGCCCCTTTTTTACAGCTAAAATGGGAGGGATAACTTCAGAGGACCATTTTTAAGGCTTAGGTCTGAAAGGGTTTATGTATGTATATGTATACGTTTATGTAATTAAGGTAACACCTCAAAATAAGGGTTTTTAATAGCACTGACCCATATCGATATCGAATGGGAACAGATTGGATTGGATCGTGTCGTGATGATCAATTCTAATTCTTGAGAATGGGAATCAAATCAATTCTTGAAATTTGAATCGATACCCAGCTGTAGTTTTGAGTGCTAACATCCCTGTGGGCAGGTTAGCATTATCAAAGTAGAGTTGGCCAACAAGATGCCGCCTGGATATCTCAAGAGATTGATTCAAATTCATATTGGAGTGTGAAAAGTGGAAATTGATCAGCTTGACACATTATTAATAAACCAATATACAAATTAACCAATACCGCCTCACACTTATACCAGTATCACCAGTTAAAGAACAGCATGCCAACAAGATGATGCTAATATGAGACAGAGATAAACTTGTATTTGTTGAAGAAAATGACAAATGTATAATAAATTAGACTAAACACAGGCTACATTTATGCCAGCTTTAGTCTAGAGGTTTTATTTCTAGAGTTAGACAATGTTTGATTAAAAGTTTTTACATGAATTGCTTAAGGGGTTTTGTACAAATTCTTTCTGCAAAAGACGCCTTCCCCTGGATGAGACCAGGAGAAGGGTCTGCAGATTAAAGCGACTCCCTGTAAAACCAAAGGATTATTGTCATGATTAGTGTCTGAGTTAAAATCCAGAAAAAGTTATATTTCAGTTGGTTAGTAACAAACTCTTAGTCCTAACCTTCACCCTGCCTCTTTGCCTGTGTCCTCCCGTGTGTTCTCTGTCCCAGAGAAAGCCTCCCAGCGATGTGTGCGTGTTCATGTGCTGTGGATCAAATGCTCTCTGTGAGACAAAGCATAGCGGCAGGATGCTCCGCGACTCTGTCATCTCACTATGGGTCACACATGGACCGGGCTGCACGGGGGGACGGCACACAGAGACAGCCGTCCCCACACACACACTGATCAAAACAATGTATTTGTCAGAAAAAAGTCTTTCATGGGACACACACACAGAGGCGTTAGAGGCCTCTCTCCATGCCCTTGTTCCGGACAGCCCAATTATCTTTCTGCACCTCACTGTTTTCTCCTCTGTTCTCTCTGAGGCTTTCACGTTCATTCTGGTTTGGATTTTTTTTTTCTTTTGCTGCCATTTTTGCTCTCGCACTGATTGACCATAAATGAGTTCCTAAAGTTTCCCTTTTCGATCCGATGTCATCAAACATGTTACTGTGCATGTAAATTTTCAAAGATGCAAACTTTGCTTTCTTTTGCTTAAAAAATTATCAGTTTATTAAGATGCTTATTGGTGAATTTATTTCATCCTATGTATGTCGGTAAGTGTTAAAAATCTTACAAGTGTATCAGTGGAAATCAAACATGGTGTATTTTGATAAAGTAGAAGCAATATTTCCACACTTTACCCAGAGATGGTTGGGATTGCAGTTCTCTGTTTCTCCAAAACGAATAAGTTATGACAACTCCGTCCTAAGCAGGTTGAAAAAGAAAATGAAGCTAAAGATTTTGCAGGCCTACCCCAAACCACTCAGAAAGTCACTCAAAAATTGTAATAAAAAGACCAAAAACGAGCGAATGCAGTGCAGAGTTTTACTTTATTCTACATTGACAACCCAACAATTGATACATATTAATCTGTACTCACTGCCAAAAAAAGGATGTTCACAAATGGAGGTTTTGGAAATTAAATGAAACTGTGTGCAGAGGTGCACTCATGGTTCCACTCAAGAAAGGTGTGGCACCTGTTCGGGTGTGTATGGGCGTGGTGATTCCTTACACGAAAGAATGATTCAGCCATTGAATCCTGTCCTAAGGGAAGCTGGCTCAAAACTGTTGTAACTGGTCCTTCAGATCAGAAAGACCTGCACTGACTATGAATTCATTGATTGTACCAGGGTACTGTCTAAGGAGGGTAGGACTTACAGAATAAATATGGTAATGACTTAACGCTGCGCTGTCACGGTCTCCAGAATCATTGCCAGAGGTAACCCAAAGTTAGACCCTAGACTGGAACACCCCACACCAGGATGCCAGGAGTAATACTGGTGTGTGTCTCACTAGAATATTGGTAGATATGGCAGCCAAACAATGGAACAGTGAACCCATAGTTGTTGAGGTCTGGTGTGGGATGGTACTCTGTGTTGTAAAGACTCCAGTACTCATGTTCGGACAGCAGGTAAAAATGTATTTACGTTACTATAACTAATAACAGTACAAAAATCCTCTCTTTGTTCTAATCTAGTCTGTCTTGGGCTACAGGAAGTTTGATTACATGTGCAGGTTCCCTTATGGTTCCACTGGTTCCAGCGCCAGGCCTCCAACATCTGTATGCCTCACATGTCACTATGTTGAATCATAAGACCACCTGATCCGAAGCAAACCCTAAGTTTTACGTTTATCGACCTCAGATGTTGGTAAGCCGGTCTTGTACATCTTCAAGATATCTTTTATATTTGGTGCCCTTTGATCACTGTACCTAATGAATGTGGTACTGTAGAGGCTGCTTGGTTGCCTCTAGCGCACATTCTTGTCATGCTAGCTCCTTGTAATCGTACCACAGCCATCACACAGTGGCACAGTTGTATTGCCTCAAGTATTGTCCGGAGAGGGACTGGCAACCTATTGAGGATATACCCCATGTTATGCCCAATGACCACTAAAGATAGGCACCAGGACAACAACCCCCAACCCTCAAGAAGAGGCGAGTACTGACTATATCGTCAATCGGCTGAAGTTTTACAAAGTTAAATCCAATCAGATAATTGCCTCTTTTTGTTTAACTGATTGTTGTGGAGTCCATAGCACACAGAGTGTCCAAGTAACCCCCCTGGAGCTGGAGATGTCTCAGTCGTTAAAACAGAAGTAAAACATAAATGCCTCCTCTGATTCTAAGTCTTATTATTTTCAAAGTTTCAGATTGTTTTTGTAACTGCGGTTTAAAAACTTGATGTAACTTAGTAGCATGAATGCTGCCGAGCAGTTCAGATGTCTCTTTGTAGGATCTCAGAAAAACCCGCGCAAAGAAGCAGGTCATTGTGTGCATGTAAAGGTGACTGATGTTTGACCACTTTCTCTGATCCTGGCAGCGTGGGAGAGTGGGAGGCAACTTCTGAGGGCAGCTTTACCCCCACCGAGGGCATGGGCTTAGAGATGCATTCTCTGTACCTAAAACACACACACACACACACTGACATCGATGATGCGTAGGCACTTCTCACACTTTCACCTTCTGCCTGTTTTCTGAAACAAAACCCTCGCACGTTCTTCATTTAAACTTTTTGTTTCTCAAACAAGAAATCTGAAACAATTGAATAAGCTGGTGCTGCTGTACACCATGCCTCCTCACTTTCTCTCCACCTCCCTCTCTCTCTGCATGTGTCACTCCATGTGACTGCCTCCTGCTGGTTCAATCTCCTGGTAAATGATAATGAACCTCTATCTGTCTCAGTGTGTCTCGGACACGCTGGCGCCCCTCACAACCTCGCAGCCTTTGAGGTTTCTGTGTGTCTGTGTGCGTGAAAAGGGGCTTGTTTGGGGATCGGGACCACGGAGGACGCCATCCACCCATACCCACACACACGCTAACACACAGCTATTGAGATGGGATTAGGGCACCCTTGTGATGGCCTTTGAGGCAAGAAGAGATAAAAATCTCAGTGTGCGTGTGTGTATTAGGCAGTATGGGTGTCATGGATGCATGATTGAAGACGTTATTAACCCTGCGATCCCCTGCAGCGGAGATTTTGCAGCATGTGTGTGTGTGTTAGCACTTACAGGACATGAGATAAGTGTTAAAAAAAGAAGGTTTGTGTATATGTGTATGTGTGCACAGCTCCATGGGGGTCACAGATTGGCCTGCAGACGACACCATCTGATGTCTCCCGGCAGTTCGCTCCTGTGGCGTTTGTGCGTGCGTGTTTGCGTGTGTGTATTGCCTCGTGCTGTGTGTGTGGGCGGCTGGGGTATCGGACCTATTTGGTACACTGGTGATAAGGACAACAGGCAGGGGACTTGATCACCAAGGGGTGCACGTGTGTGTTTGTGTTTACGACGCCCACCTTCATCTGGCCTTTCACCATGGGGGCAGTGATGTCACTCACACCATCTTAAAATAGACACAAACAAAAAAAACTGACTTTGGATATATATCATGCAAGCTGTCAATTACTTGATCATATTAAAAGAAGATTTTTGCTCTTTTAGCTTAATGTCTGGTGTCAAAGTGTTAAAATGGCCCTCAGTTTTTTATTTTGTTGTGTTTTATTGTACTTCAGTGTATTAATCAATATATCACAATGCTTTTTGAAGGTACTTCTTCAGGCTTTAGTTCCTTTTTGACCTTCTGTCCGTCCAGCTACTTTGCCGGTTAGCTCTTACCTATTGACGATTACGGAAGTAAACACGATCCTAAACATAATCGATAAGGTTCCTATTTTTGGGAACCTTTTTAAGGCTCCTAAACATAACGGCGTGTTGTCTACACTGACACCTTCACAAGGAATCCAGTTTTAAATTGAATCTTTTGGCTTTTTTACCAGGACCTTGAACCCAGGACATAATTTACTCAGATTTCTTTAGTTAAAAAAATGTCTGAAAGATTAAAGCAAGATTGTACCTATAAGAAGGTTGTCTTAATTTATAACCTTCCACACACCTTTTCTGTTTCCCTTTTACAGTCTGAAAAACATTTAAAAATGCAGTATGAAGGAGACAAGGAACAAAGCCTGTTTTAATGTGTCCCATCTAAACTTAAATTATCCTAGCTTAACTTAACTTACTTTATCTTACGCTTTCTCTTACAATATGTTTTCAAGGTTGTTATAGTCTTAATGGCCTGGTTTAGCCAATCTAAACTTCAGAATCAGAAAGGTTTTATTGCCATATGTGTGAACAGGTTCAAACATTAGGAACTTGCTGGGGTACTTTTGTGCAAACATAAAATAAACACTTCTAAGCATGTATTAAATAAAAAATAAAGAAAATGGGGTAAACATATTAATATATACTTGGCTGCAGGTTATGATCAGTGCAAAATCACACGGGTGCAAAAACACAACACAGGAAAAATGTCTGAAATGTTCTTCTCGTAACCTAAGATTATCTCGACCTTATTTTACCTTGCTTCAGCTTAGCTTACTGTACCTTATCTTTGCCCATGCTACCTTAGCTTAGCTTGGCTTAATTTAGCCAAACTTGCTCTAGCCTACCTTAGTTTACCTGATCATACCTTGGATTAGCTTATCTAACCTTACCCTTCCTTACCTTACATTCCCTAAGCTTAATTTAGCCCATCCAAATTTAGTTTAGCTTACTTTACAGCAGTTTACATTAGTTTACCTTAGGTTGAATTAATTTTGCTAACTTTACTGTATCCTACCTTATCTTGGCTAACATTACCTTCCCTTTCCTATGTATCTTATTTCGTCTGTATCTTATTTCGTCTCAGTTTATCCCATCTGAACTTACTTTAGTCTACCATAACTTATGTTCCCTTGCCTTCCATTAGTTCAGTCTTCCTTATATTACTCTATCTTACTTGACTTAATTTATCCAATTTAATTCCATTTAATCCTACATGGTTGATCTTAGTCTACCCTACCTGATGTTAGCTTGGCTTAATTTAGCCCATCTAAACTTATTAATATAGTCTACCTTAGCTTAGTTTACCTTAATTGAGCATATGTAAATTTACCTGAGCTTTCCTATTTTACCTTTCATTTTCTTAGCTTAGTTTTTACCTATTTCTTTTTGCTTACCCTAATAAATCTTATTTTATAAATCTTATTTTGCGTTAGCTTAGCTGAGCCTAGCCTAAATTAGCTTAGTTTGTGTGTTTAGATGCTCTTCTACTGTTTAGTCTAGTTTATAGGCTATGTGAAATTATTAGAAAATGTACACCAAAACTATTTTTAGAACTATTCTTGTCAAGTCTAAACCATAAACTTGTCTGAAAGTGAACTGTAAATAATAAAAAAGTCAGTTGCATTATAAGTTAACCACTGAACAGTATGTAGGAAACTCTAAAGTAGAGTAAACCTAATCTTACCGGCAGAGTTAGTTAGATTTTTTTTTTTTTTTAGTTTTCTTGAATTTGAAAAATGAATAATAATAATACCAATTTAAATATAAACCCTTTGTACCCCATGTTCATAGTCATATTTAAAGGAGCATGTAGAGGAATGCTCTTTAGCAAAAGAATTGAACATAATAAAAGAACAAAATGTACTTAAACGACATCACTTTATTTCAATATAAGATAAAGTCAAGTGTTTTCATTCAAAACAACCTTAGAGGCAGCATGAACCCGGGGTTTTAATGCATATTTTGTGTGCATATGCGTCTGTGTTTCTGCCACTTTTTATGTTCATCAGACATCTGTCCTTAGTGTAGGGTTAATATCCTGAATTGATGTCACATGTTCCAGTTTCCGTGTTTTGCCTAATCTAACCTACGCATGTGTGTCTGTCTCCTATTTGCAGAGGAGGGCATCAATCACGAGTGCAAGCTATGTAACCAGATGTTCGACTCACCTGCCAAGCTGCTGTGCCACCTGATAGAGCACAGCTTCGAAGGCATGGGAGGTACCTTCAAGTGTCCCGTGTGTTTTACAGGTGAGACGCACACTAACGTTTTCAAGGACGGATCACACATACAAAAAGCAGAAATATGAACGCAGAACACAGCTTAATGACACTTCAGTCAGAAATTAACTTTCTGTAAATTTATCTGTATGTCAAACTTTGGGTGTTTAATGTGACCAAATGTTTACTCTTTTCAGAACCCCTTTTTGTTTTAATTGCATCACACATCAAGGTGAGAGTTTTCGGAGGCTTTTACTAATAAAAATCTGAAAATTGTGCCACGTAGTTGTCTTATCCCCCCGTGATTAATACTTTGTTAAACCACACCACTAGAATAAGCGAGTCGAGACCCTGAATGGATGGAAATCTTTGTTTAGTCAAAAATACACAAAATTTAAATGTGTTTTTGTCATGTAAATTATCTTAGAGTTGATCCAGTTTGAAAACAACAAAACCTGGCCAATCCTTAAACATAGAAGTATACATGGAACGATTCTGACGTGTTCAGTCCAGGTTAAACGAGTCGAAGTGCAGAGATTTTTACACTTGATTCTGTTTAGAGTGGATTTAAGTAAATGAATAAATTCTCTCTGTTTTTTGTGTTCTGACACACATAATAATTCAGTCCCTCCAAGGTTTTGCAGTACTTTTTTGTGATTGTTATGGCCTAAAATGCCTGATTTTGTGTCAGCTTTTGTGAAAAGTTGCAACAAAAGTTGCAATATTTTTTGTGTGACTTTCCCTTTTGTTAACCTCTTATTCTCAGGAATAAATAAAAGTAGGATAAAATAGCAGAAATAGGCTACTGTAAGCTGATTAAGGCCGAGGTAAAAAAAAAAACCTGTCATAATCTAATTTTACCTGTGAATTTCTAAAATGATAATGACATATTCCATAGTATTCTTTTATTTTTATTCATATTCAATCTGAACAAACTGAACAGAGAATCCACATCTTGCCAACAGTTCACCTGCTGTGGCGTGAACGCACGGTCTCTCAACTTGCCGATGTTCTGGAGGCCAAATTCGTGCTCTGCTGCCTAACTGGAGACTGATAAGTGCCACTTAAGCCAAAGTTTTTAATCGAAGAGATCCGAAGCCGAAAGACTCTCTGTACGACCATATCCTGACCTGCAAGCTTTCGCTTCAGCGGGAGGAAATACCGCAGCAACCGGTGGATGGCACAACACCGGGCTCTATGGAGCCACCGTAACTCTTCGACACGCTGTCAGCTCCCGGATAGCGAGATGCGTTATGGTATCAACTACTGAGATGATGCTCAAATGCTCTAATGGGAATCTTTTTATTTATTTATCGTTTTAGTTAGGGCTGGGTAAAAATATCGATTCAGCAATGCATTGCAATTATTTGTTTCCCAATTCAATATCGATTAATCAAATCCTATGAATCGATTCAGCCCGCCGGCCAGTTGCGGCGCTCTGGGCAACACCTAGTGAGAGCGTTCAGCGTCATTACCAAAACAGCAAGATGGCAGACAGCAGCTGCACTCCGTTCAAGCCTGCACCACCAACCTTAAAAGCCGACGTTTGGCTCATTTATTTAAAAAATACCCAGGTACTTAATTACTTGTGTATTTATTATTAAATCGATTTTGAAGCTAAATAAATCAATATCGTATTGAATCGAAATCAAATCAAATTGTGAAATTCCTAACAATACCCAGCCCTAGTTTTAGTCAACTTCACTCCTTGCGTGAAGTTGAAAATGTCTGCGCCTCTGTACCAAGTGGTCAGGGATGTGAATTGTAATCGGTTGTAATCAGTCAATGACTGAAGGAGCCTCGCGATTGGTAAAACATGCTTTAAAGTTTTGATGATTGGATAAAATTGCAAGACGTGCAGAAGTCCCGAGAATTGCCTGAATTTGCGTTAATGGATGCGATCGCAACATCGTCAAATCCTGGAGGGACTAATAATAAAGGTTTTCCATTCAACTGACTGTGCTTTTATTAATATGTAACTCAGTTCATCTTGTGTATGAGCTTAAAGGCTGTGAAATATGTATATTGTTGCAGCATGGCGTAATATCTGTGTTAACAACTTGAAATGCTTTTAATCCACAGGAGAGAGTAAATAAATGACCAAATTAGGTGTTCACATTCAGCACTTTTCTTTGCTCTGTTAACCCCCCCCACCCCCCACCCCCGCCTCTCAGCTGTTTAGTTTGTCTTTGTGTTATGCCACCCCCAACCCTCCACCACCACCACCCACCTCCCCAGGTGCAGCAACCCTTTAAACTTTAACTGTATTCCTTGGTGGCTCATGAATTAGTAAAATGGGCTCGTCTCCTGTGGGGAGGCTTAATAATTCAGCAGTCTCGGAGTGAAACCCAAAAGTTTACTGAAACAAAAGAGGGATTGGGGGGATATGGGGAGGGGGGTAAAACAACACTGGAGCTGAAGTTTAAAAAAAATAAACCAAAAAACAAAAGAATCGGCTGATTAATTGATTTAAAAAAAAATCACATGGTCTGCTGACGGTGGTTCTTCCTGGTTTCTCTTAATTCGGTCCAGAACACTGCTTCCTCATCAGTCTTCATTAAACCTCTCTGTTCCAGATAATTGATGTTTAACAGAGTCACAGTCCTGTTTCACGTGCTGGGTTACTTTCTGCAAAGCTTAAATTCAACTTCCTGATATTACAGTTCTAACATTTTAGAAATACGCGAGATAAAATCATCTCCTCCTTCAGGCTTATCCACCGTTGCATTCGCTTTAACGCGCCTCCATCACATCAGTGCTGCAACCCTTTGCTCTGTTTCTCCTCCTTGCAGTGTTCGTGCAGGCCAACAAGCTGCAGCAGCACATTTTCGCCGTGCACGGTCAGGAGGACAAGATCTACGACTGCTCCCAGTGTCCGCAGAAGTTCTTCTTCCAGACAGAGCTACAGGTAGGATCCGTCATCACGTCATCCTCTGTCTGCGGGTTGGTGAGGGTGAATGTGTGCAGTAGGAGGACTGCGTGACCAAGGACACTCCATGGATGAGAAATTTGATCCAGCTAAAACTCCATGCCACTCCAGTAATTACCCCACCCTTTATTCCCGTTTTTCCATCCCTCTCTCTCCGTCTCTCCTCATGAGGTCGTGGTAGGGTTCTGGCATGCTTCACATCATTATGATTTAGACCCATAAGTGGATATAAGTCACACTAGAGTAGGTCCTTAGCCAGCTGCAGTCTATTCGGTGATGATCTAAGCCTTCCTTTCATCCCCTCTGGCTGCAGATTCTTTGGTCTTTAGGTCAAACATCAGGCACCTGAGAGGTGAAGGTCATACAGTCGCTTGTGCAAAAGCTCGATTGCTGTAGATTTATAGTTAATGATAACACTCCTTTGGAACTTCATACATGGGGAGTGCCAGAAAAATCACAGATTTGGTGATGAAAGCTTCTGAGGAGCAGTTGTGCAGCTTAAACCATATCAAATTCAGTTAGAACTTCTTTGTGTTTAATAAAATGTATTCTTCTTCTTGCCGTCAGCAGCTTTCTAGCGTATTCCTGGGTTTGCACAATTTTCATTCATTTATTTAAATTGATTGGATTCATGGCTAGACAAAAATCCCGGTTCAGTACATTTCAGGTACACTTTGATGAAGAAAAATAAATACAAATATGCATATGCCTTTTCTTTTTTTTTAGTTTGATTAGCTTTAAACAAATAGCCTTTTTTCCTGAATTCCTTCCTTTTAATTCCTGAAATTAATTTGATTTTATTATGTTCTGTACCTTAAAAAAGTTTAAAATTTGTACAAGTACAAGCAGACATATTCAGAGTAGAAAACAGCTTAACCACTTGAAAACAATTAGTGTTAATGTTTAGAAATGTTTAAACATTACTTTGCCCATATTTGAATATAAAACATGCTTAAATCACTTTGGAGTTGTTTTGATATTTTGACACCCTAGTCTCCCAGCTGTACCTAAATGCAGCATGGCCAGTTGTTGGGATAGACAAATTCCGTCAACTTGCATTTTATCCAAAATAAGGAGTTTGGGCTGATTGGATGCCACTGGTAGCCATGTGGACATCAGCTGGTTTTTCTCTAGTATCAGTGATGTTTACATCCAGCTTGACATTGTTTCAGGTGAGTCATTCAGTTCAGTGCAGAGCGTCTTATTGGGGCGACTGTGGATCAGGAGTTCGTCTTGTAACCGGAGGGTTGCCGGTCCAAGCCCCTGTTCCGTCCGTCTCAGTCATTGTGTCCTTGTGCAAGACACTTCACTTCAAGTGCTCGGCAGCCCCGCTTCTGTCAGTGTGCCCCAGGGCAGCTGTGGCTACAATGTAGCTTGCCATCACCAATGTGAATGACTGAATGTAGTGTGATGCGCTTTGGGGTCCTCAAGGACTAAATAAGAGCTATACATGTACAGGCCATTTTACCATTTATTTACCCTATTGCTGTTGAAGGATGCGTTTGCTGACCAAGTTCTGGTTCGGTCCATCTTTCTTGTTCTACTGTAGCTGCATGAGGAAACCATTAATGTTCCCAAATATAGTTTAGTGATAGCTGGGAGTCTTTTCTGTTTAGTTTTGGTGTCACTTTTTAAAGTTGTGCTTAAGAACGTTTCACTGCGCGTTGCGTTCCGCACACAAACATTCTGCATGTGTTCAGGTAGAAAACAATAATCAACCGTGAGCTTTTCAGTGACGCTGTTGTTGTATTTATTTGTAGGTTGTGGTTGTGTAGTTCTCAGTTTGCATTGTTTGGTTTGTTTTGTCTTTTTTCCTCTCTCTCTCTCTCTCTGCAGTCCAGCAGGTGTAGAAGCAGACTAGGATGTTTTCTTGTATTTTCCTTTTTCCCCTTCCTCCCCATCTTCAATTCACCCTCTCCCCTTTATCTTTTTTTACCTACCTCTCTTCATCTTCTTTTTATTTCCCCTTTATTTTCCTTCTCTGTGTCCGTAATACCTGAAGAAAAGCCCACAGCAATTTCTAATAAAGATTTCTTACCCATAAATATCAAGTGGAGTATTATAGCTAAAGCCGTAGTGCTTCACTTGTGAAAGTACATCTGTTGGGCTTCTACTTGGTACTCAGACAACAATTCTGAGTGCCACATTGCCAGACAGGACACATACATTTTTTATTTTTTTATTTTTTTTTAAGTTGCGCTGCAGAACATTGCTCTGCGTTTTTAGTTCTGCACATAAACATTCTGCTTGTGTTGCGGCAGAAAACTGCTGTATTTGTTCGGTACATGTTGGTACCGAACCGACAGGGCCGCACCTAAAAATATGAATACGTAAGGTTAGCTTGATCATTAAAAACCAACTTTGGCTGTCCCCCTCTGAGTGTGGACCAAAACAACCGTACTGGGAGCGTTTAGAGGGGGTGGTCCTGATACGGATCCAAACGAACTCTAGAGCGGTTCGTTTATGGTTTGAACGTGATCCAACATCGATCCGATGCTGCTATCAGGTACACACTCCAAGATTGAACTGAACTCCTTCCGGTAGACAGGTTTGCATTGCATTATGGGATGTGGTAGAGTAAGCAGACTAATCAACAATGGCGGTGCGTCGTTTTCATAAAGCATATAGCGACTTTCAAGACGTCCTCTCAGAATCACTCGACTTACTTCGCAGATCAATTGACCTGAAATAAAACTCAGAAACAAACTAATGATACGACTGTATTCTCCATTTTTTTCCACTGGGTCAGAACACAGCATCTGCTTCCTATGTTTACATCTGGCTTTTATAACAGTCTGAACAACACAAATCCGATTATATTTGTGGTTAAAGTTTGCAAGAAGCCGTAGGCAAAGAAACAGAGAGGGGAAAAAAAGAGAATAATTATTAAAAGGTAATAAATAACAGCTGTAGTGATGATTTATTCCTCAGAACCCTCCCCGAAGAGAAAGCCACTCAGTCAAGCACATAAACTGGTGATGATATAGTGCCAGAGGTGGTGGGCATATGGCTGGCCAGTCCATTTAACAGCAGGTCGGCCGCTGGACCCTGTCGGTTAATGTCCACACGCACACACTCCGGTTAACCTCCGACACGGTTCTCTTCTTCCGTCTGACCGGCTCTCGGATAATATCAGGGATCTTTTTTGTTAAACCGAGCAGAGATCCACCGCAGCTGTCACAATTTCCTGAAGATCATCCTCGCCTGTTTCATTTAAACATGAAGAAAGACGAGTAAATGATAAAAGCTCAGCTGCAGGTGGCATCATTTTTTATAAAACTCCAATTTTTATTCCCTTACATCTGCCTGCGGTTACTGTCTCTGATAATCGGTACCTCTTTGAGTGACCAGTTTAAAAAAATAAACCGTCATTCTAGCGAATAATAAACAATATCTAGAACAGAAAGCTAAAAACAATATATTTAGAAAATCACATAGCCAGTTGTATAATCAAAACTCTGTAAGAATTTTGATTATATTATTTCAAATATAATTATATTTATGCTATATTAAATATAAATGCTACATATTTTAAACAGCTGGTGACACACAGATGGAAAGAAAACTCTGTGAATACTGATCTATTTTAACAATGAGTCGTCATCTTTCTGTTGTAATAAGGTAAACCTATTAAGAATGAAAACAAAATATTAAAAAAATTAAACTATGTGTGCATAAGAGACATCTGATGACTTAAAAAGGAAGATAATTGTCTAGATTTTCTACAGTGTAAAACAAGAAGGATAAGAACAAAAAAAACCTACAACCGCTGTTTATTTTTAGCAAATAAAAGTTTCATAATTAATCACTTTCAATGCGAGTAGGAGTTGGGGGAGTTCCAGACTTGCCTTGGACACAGGCAGGGGAGAAAAACAAAAAACAAAAAGTTGGGAACCGCTTCTCTATAGTCTGAGATGGAGCTGTGGGCTTGTTTGGTCATTTCTCTGAGCATTTCACGCTCTGACGTTGGGGTGAGTTTGCTGGGACAACCTCTCCTTGAACGATGGCAGCCGTCTTCCATCCATCCATCCATTTTCCATACCCGTCCATCCTATGTAGGGTTGCGGGGCGGCTGGTGCCTATCTCCAGCAGTCAAGGGGCGAGAGGCAGCCGTCTTTCTCTCTGTAGAAACATGGACTTCAGATACTTTTGAAAGACGTTGACTGATCAGCTGCATCAGTTACCTCTCTGAGGTTATTGCTGATGTTGTTCCACCTTGGCGTTGTGTTACCGCTCCTAAAAGCTTCGGTGCAGCAAACTGTCCAAAGCTCTTGCTTTTATCACTGATGATGACCAATCAATGCATTTGATCAGCAGCACCTGGCTGCCGCTTTTGCTTTTAGGTCTGCAGGGTAGTGGACATTGATAAAACATGCGGCTGGATATATACATCGTAGATATAGAACATTTTTAACGAGTAAACTTTCAACAGCTCTGGACCGATTCGGAACTTCTTTTGTTCTTAAAACATCATTTTCAGCCTCGTGTGCTTCAGTTTGACTGCAGCCCTTTCCCAACATCCGGCTTGTTACTCTCTGCTCTCGGCCCAAACTTGTGAGCGCTCGTGTGCAAACTTTCAGCCCAAGCCTGACCCGCCACGCTCCATCGCCCCATGGGAGGGCGCTCTAAGTGGGCTAGACTGGGGGAGATGGAGAGCCTCGACCGTGGAGGTTAATGCAAGTGCTAGCCGTTTCTGCGCGTGTGCACATCTGCCAGAGAATGTGGAATGGGGTAATTTGTGTGTGTGTGTGTGTGTGTGTACTTTAATGAGGTTGGGATGGATGGATGGAAGAAGTTCATCCATCCATCCTTGGCCAGCAAGGAAAGGCTTTGGCCTCTTTCGGGGGCCGTATGATGTCCAGCTCACAAACACGGCGCCACCCAAGGGTGTCTGCATGCGGGACGCAGCACTGTATCATCCCTTCCTCCCTCCTGGTTTCACTCCTTCAGCCCCACTTACAAACACGCTTCCCTCCACCATCACGGCTCCTGCCACAGTTTTCACTTCCTCCCTCTTCCTGTCTGACTCCCCCCTGCCGTCCCAGAAGATCCAGCCCCTATGCATATTTTAGCCCCTCTCCTCTCTTCCTCTCTTCTGTGCCTCTCCCCAGCGTCCCATAAATAGTGCAGACGTAAGCTGGTAAATAAGAGATGTTTTTGCTCTGTGTGTGTGTGTGTGTGTGAATAAGAGATGTTGTGGCCCTGATCACTGACGTCCTCCTGGAGCTCTTCTCTCCCCAGCATCACAGTCGACTCAGTTTTAGTTTTGCACTCTTCTCTTTGTTTATTTCAGCAGCGAATATCAGGACTCCAACAACAGTTTTTACGTCAGTTCTTTAAATTCAGGAGCAAAGTAAACAGCAAGCTGATAATCAGGGCTGCCTCAAATTTTATAGAAACAGTTTTTGGACTTTGAAGAGAAGAGAATGGAAATATTAAGGCATTGAGGAATAGCAGTATAAGGTGTATCAGTAAGCTGGTTAATTAGTCAGGCTATCTGCTCAGACAGAGCGTGCATGCAGCTTCTTCACAAACTGGATGGATGGATGGATGGATGGATGGATGGATGCGGATCTCCACAGCAACAGCTGTGTGGACCAAGCAGACAGAACCCCTAGCGTGGAGGATCCCCATAGTGTTGGAACGAGGCCTTGATTGTTTTTGATTGTCCAAGTTACATCTGAGGTCATCAGTAACGTTTAAAAGATCCGTCGTCTCGGTACTGCGGTTTGTTCTAAAACCTGATTGATATTTTTCCAAAATGTTGTGTTTATTTAAAAACACATTAAGTTGCATTAAATCTACTTTTTCTAAAAGCTTGATTAAAAATGGAAAGTTGGATAGTGGTCGATAGTTATCAAGAATGTTTGGGGGCTTCACTACTGCCGTTTTTAAAGGCAGCGGGGAAAACACCCGTCTGAAGAGAGCAATTTGCGATGTTTAAAAGCTCAGACTCAAAGAAACCATAAAATGGTGTTAAAATTGATGTGGGAATTGGGTCTAAAAGGCAGGTAGTTGGGTTTAGTTGGGAGAAAACTGGACCAAGACTTTCCGGTGTTTCCTCGGGTAAAGACAGTGCTTCAGATTTGATCAAACCAAAATTTTCTTGAGGTAAAAAGTTAGATCTAATAGCGTTGATCTTACATCTGAAGTGGTCTGTGCAATCCTCACATGCCGCATCAGATGCTGCCATGAAGGATTTCAAACCTGCGTTAGTTAAAAGCTCGATTGTTTTAAAAAGGAACTTTTATTGTCAGAAATGAGGTTTGTAAAATGGATTGTTCTCGCCTGTTTAATTGTTTTATTGTACATTTTGAGCTGTTCCATAAAAATTTGAGATGAATGGTTAGTTTAGTTTTTCTCCATTTCCTTTCTGTTCTCCTGCAATGTCATTTCATTTGAGGACATTGGAGGAGATGGTGCGTCAGGACCTTTATTATTATTATTATTGACGTGTAATTTAAAATCACCAGTTTTTAAAGCCTTTTTATATTTAATTAATATGGATGCTAAAAAGGTTGTGGTGGTCTGTACACTGTAACAAAAAAAATAGGCGGGTCACTAAAAATAAAGGCATGGTGCTCGAAAAGAAGGATAGTCGTTAAAAGTTATTATTTTTGTTAAAGGCGAGTTTTGAGCAATCGATGCAGTTCCTCCGCTTTTCCTACCTTCCCTGACTGAAAAAATAAAAATTTGGGGCGGAAGCCTCGGTGAGAATAATTGGTGCGTCAGAGCCAAGCCAGGTTTCAGTTAATAAGACACTCTATCCTGTTCAATGTTCATGGAAAGAAGATGGGAACCTGCCCTATTTGGGTGTAAACCGTCCGGTTTGAAAAGATATGGATCTATTGTAAAATGTGGTGAAGTTGTGGTTATATGGAATATTTTTGGAATGACAGTACCTTTTTAGCCAGATGTGAAGCTGTCGGATACGGCTGATCCTGATGTCTCCAAATCTTGGTGAAGGCAGTGGACCAGAAATGATGCAGTGTGTATTTAACTGCTTGATGTTGTGAATGAGGTAGATAAAATCCCGGATAGGGAAATACATTGGTGTCCTGGGCCCTCATTTATCATTTATCTGTCACATATATTAAGTCCTTGCGTTCTTCCTTAAAATAATGGCCAAGAGAGCGAAAAAAGGAATTTCAGTGACACCGAGATCGAGGTGAAACATAGGTGGGGCAATAAAAAAGAATACACGATGAACAGACTTTAAAAAAAAATCATAGTTAATACAAATTCATTTCAACACCGATAGTTTTTGCCATCAACGGTTTCTCTGCTTCATTTCCCCACCATAAACCCGTCATATTTCTGCTGCAGAGCAGACATAAAAAATGTGGCAAAGAATAATTTCATTTGCTGTTATTAACTTCTTTTGAAACCCTTAACTTTTTGAACAAATTAAATAAGTTAAATTCGTACTGAACATTGCTAACTCCGCCTGGGAGAAAGTGACACAGGCAGTAAATGCGGTCGGGACAGTGGAGATGTTCCTGTTGGAAATGAAGGAAAAAATGGTTTGATATCAAACTGAATACAATAAAACGTCCCTCATCGCACAGCTTGGCCAGATCTACTGAGGGTGCACCGATCATCATATTTGACACTCAATTGTGCGGGCATGCGTAATTGGAGACGCAGCTTTGGCTGCCATCAGTATGCAAGGAAGTGCGTAAGTACGGTTGATAAATGAGGACCCAGGTCTGAGATGATGCTCAGATGCTCTCATGGGAATCTTTTTTTAATCGATTCAGTTACGTGAACTCTGTGCGTAAAGTTATGTCTGCACCAAGTTGTCAGGGGTGTGAATATTAATCTGTCAAAATGACAGATGGCTGTCAGATTTTTTCGTCACCATTTTAAAATCCAGTCAAAAACGGAAAGGTTAACGCGACCACTGACTATTAATTTTAAAAAACAAAAATTAGGTTTAGGTTAATTATCAAGAGAAAATGCAGCATAACCTCACATTGAAATAAATGTTTGTTTATTCAGTGATGTGGGAAAAAAATCCCAAGTTAGGAAAGAATTTATTTAAATAAAAATGCCTGGCACCAGAAACATACTACAGGCTCCCCTGCAAACCTTAGTGTTGCTGTTGGTTTCTTTGCCATGGGCAAGGTTCTCTGCTCCTTTGTAAGAGAAACAGGCCCACAGCATCACACATCCTGTGCCTTACCTAACAGCTTTGTTTCATGGCATTCCCACCAGTGTGTTTGTTGCTAAATAGCTCAGCGTTATCCTCGCCCGACCAAAGTTTACAGACTTAAAATCCCTGTATTTATGTATGTTTACGTGCGTTATGTTGTCTTTTTATCTGTTACATGATTTGTGCAAAGCAGCTGTGGTAATATTTCCTGTTTTATCTACCTGTTGTGCTGTCAGACTGTGGCTTTGTCTATGTTCTGTGATCGGGATGTCAGGGCATTACTTGTTGGTAAGATATGTAGCCTCTACTAGCTAGGAATGGAAATTAGCTTTTGACCATAGAATAAAAAATAAATAAAACTCCTCATGTTTATGTCTGTGATGGTCAAACAGAAAAGGCTTCTTCCAGTTAGCCTGTTCATAACGTCAGAGATTTTTTAAAACCTGCACAATATATTTAATCTCAGTCGTCATTGAAATGTCAATAGATGCGATATTACAACTGCTTGGATGCAACGTTTGGTAGGATGGTATGTTTCTAGTGCCATGCATGCAAATGTTGCTTGTTAATAATATCTCTGGCTGGTCAGACTCAGAAATAAAAGATAAGAGTCCGGAAAATGTGAGTTAGCACAGTAGCGTTAGAACGTTATGCAGCTTTTTTGTTGTTTTTGCGACACCCTTTCTATGCACATATACGTATTAGACCTCATTGGAAAGCTAGGATTCTTGAGATTCCAACAATGTATGCCAATCATGGATACAATCATAACTGTAGACACAGTGGATGCTTTTGTCAACCACTCGGAAATGCAAAATAATGACCAAATCACCATTTGAAGCCTTATATCATTGACGGAACAGAGCCATCTCGAACAGAAATTGTCTTTTTACATCTACAACTGTCCAATTAATGTCCTCTAAAACAATAGTTAGTCCACAATGAGTTTTAGGTCCAGAGTCCAACATAATCTGCTGCTGGAAACCTTCAAAATTTACTTTAGATGAGTCTGTTTTCACAGTAACTTTTGTTTTTTTCAAAGGTAACTTTTGTCATTTTTTTTAAAGCATTTTGGGTAAAACATTGCAGTAAATGTAAGGATTTAATCATCATCAGTTGTTCAACATCATTATGACGAGATATAGCAATACTGTCAATATTGCTGATTTTCCGTATATCCTGTAGCCCTGCTTCCTTAGCATCCTCCTCATCTGTGTGTTTGGTGCTGGTTTCCCGTAGCTGTGTCACATGTCTGCCTTGATAAACAGCATTTTCGCTTGTCTTTCCCATTTAAGAGAAATGAACCTCTGCATGCCGCCACATTTACGCCCTGAGGAAACAGAAACTTAGCGAACACCGGTACTATCTAAAGCTTAAACTTCTGTTACATTTTTATTAGGTAATTGCTACAGAAGCCGTTAACTGTAGAAAAAGATGATTCTGCTTAAATAAATTGGGATTTAAATTTTTTTTAAATTAAATTAAAGGTCGGGGTTTCCTTAAACATACCAGTGTGAGATTCTACTGCTGCTATAAAAATATATTATTTTCAGGCTTTTGACACCAGTGTACCAGGGGGTTCCTAGCACTATACAGGTTTTGTTCAAACATTAACAAAAAAATAAATTCTTCATCTGGAAAAGTCTGGAGTTGAGTCTTTAATCTGAGTTCTCAGATAATATGTTCACAAGATTCTCGTAGTCATACGTCTGACAGCTTCACTTCATTCCCAAGCCTCCAGGAGGTGCTGTGCTGCAGCTGCTCCATCCCGACTCAGACTTTTCTCTGTGCCTGTTGTTATTTCTTTAGCTGAAGGAAACATTTTAAAAGAGCATGGGGGGGGCTCTGGTCAGATGAATGAATTATTAGATCTGGAGGATTGCTCTGCAGGATTCTCCTCCTCCTGTTCTGTGATGTTTTAAAGTTTCACGTGCAGACACCATCACAGAGATAAGGAATCTGGTTTTTCCCAGGAGGACCGAATTAATCAAACCTGTCGTGCAGTCATGGATGATGGAAAAACTGGAAGGAAAATATGGGAGAATCTGATTTAGGACAGAAAAGCAGACATAAAAAAATGATTCCAGAGTCAGCTTCTGTTCAGGTTCTGTTTCTGGAAAAGTCAGATCCATGCTTCTTTGGATCAGAGACGGTTTCGGTTCCGGATGTTTCCATAAAACGTTTAGATAATCCCATCTCTGTCTGACTCCGAGCCTCTCCTTCTAACTGAATTATGGAAATGTGCGGATGTGTCTGAACTGGGAAATAAGGTTTACGTGTGTGTCGAGTCGCAGTGTGTACCCTCTGATCCGTGCATCCCTCGGCTCTGTGTGTGTGCGTGTGTGTGTGTGTGTGTGAATTTGATCCGTAGATCCCTGCGGCGTTGCAGGGGAGCGTGCTCAGCTGCCCCACTGCTCACTGGGAAACTCTGTGTTATTAGAGCAGGGAGCTGGGACTCTCTCATACGCACACACACGCACACATGTATTTTTACCTCTCTGACTCCCCAGACTTTTTTATTTTTCCATCGGGGAGAAGAAACAGAAAGAGGTTCCAAACAAAAGATCAGTGGAGAGGCAGAGACAGATTACACCCCAGCTATGATTCTGCTGAAAACAGTCCTCGTTGTTAAACCACGAAGAATCAATAAAAGAAATCAACAAGAATGTGCAAATGAAGCATAAAAAAACTGATTCCGTTTTTTTTTTCTTCCTTTCCCTGAGACCACATGAGGAGCGGCTGAAAATGCTGCTGCTCTCTGTGTTTTCTTTGAATCCAGTTCCCAGGTTTCCCTCGAGTCCGGTCTTGAAAAATGAAGAATTTACTTTTCATACATTCCGGGTGTGGATAACTGTGGGTTTGTCTGTGTGTGGTCCCTCTAGGTGAGTGGGGGGTTGGTCATTATTCTGGATAGTGTGTGAAGAACCACTATCCAGACTGTCTTTGCAAATAATTCACTCAATTTGACTGAAATTTTAAATATATGAAAGTTGGAGAGAAGCAAATTGTTCCCACTGGCAACAGCAGGCATATCCTGCATGTTGACACGTTTTGTCCAGCTTTTACTTGGTTGTACAGTGCTTTGTGATATTCTCATCCGTGAAAGGTGCTTTATAAATACATTTTACTTACTTACTTAATCTGCATCAACACAAAACACATTTGGTTTTTTATATAAAATAAAAAATTTTTTAAAAACACTGCAAAGCATTTATCGGGTTGCTGATCACACTTGAAACTTTTAAGTTAAGTAAAAAAAACAGGTCTTTAAGCATGCAATGCAATTCTTTCATTTTTTTTAATCTGCTTCATTTTGTTGCCTTCAAAATGTTATTTTTACTCAAATAATTTAGTTTACAATATAATTACTTTATATTCTAGGTTTTTTGGGGTTGCTGTCTTAATTTCATTCATCTTATAATTTTAAAACCATTACAATAAAATAATTTGATTGTTTTTATATTTTTATTTAAATTTTTATTACCTACTAATAATATTTGTAGGTTGGTTATTTTAATTTATTATGCATCTTATTTTTTCATTTTTTGTTTTGTTTTCATCCTTACATTAAATATTCAGTTTTTAAATTAATTCTGTCATTTATTTTGGTTTTGTTTATTCTGTTATTTATTTCAGTTTATGTTGGTTTAAATATTAATAAATTATTTTTCAAAATGTGTTAATCCAATCATGGAACTATATATATACTTTGCTTTCCTTATTTTACTTTTTTCTATTAATTTACTATCTTGAAATTATGTAATGTGAGTATAATTCTTAAGCAAATTTAAAATGGATTAATAATAGTTTGTTTTACCATTTTTAAATGAAATATTACCTGATTAACTTCATTTTATGTATTTGTTTTTGTTCAACTAAATGATCATTTTGTATTATTGAAAAACACAGAAGGATCATAAACATTTTATATCTTCAATGGTTTCAAACTTCACATAGAATTTGTTGTCATTTTGTTCCTTTTTCTACATTATTTTGGATTTTATTAAAGCTTGAGCGACTTCCAGTGAACAGTTACTGGAAAGTTTTGGAAACATCTTTCTACCTGGAAGTTAAGCTTGGCCTAAAGTTCATTGGCCAAAGGAAACGTGGAAATTTGATTCTGGGAAGTTGTTGATTTTGGAAAGTCAGGCAAGGCGAGACCATTTTAATTGTATAGCACACTTTCAAAAGCAAAGCAATTCAAGGTGGTTTGGGTGATTAGGGGATGAAATAAAAACACAAGTAAAGAAGCAGTTTCCTCTCAGCTTCTTCCACCACTAACTTCTCCTGCTCCAGGGAGCCATAATGTGATCTCCTCCCTGCCAGCTTTCTCTGGATGGTAAAGAATAAATAAACATTTTGTCCTCTGAGGGAATTGGTTTTGTGCCATTATGACAGCGACATGGAAAGCCTGCACGCTCTGCTGCTCTTTGTGAACACACGTTTCATTCATCTGTCCTTCTCTAACCTCTGGAACGCTGAACTTTAAAATGGTTTGTTGTTTTATCTGACATCTCAACCGGACCTTCACGATCAGCTTGCACCACATTACCTGGAATATTTGCTAGCAGTGAGGTCATTTCCTGTTTACCAGCATGAATGTCTGTCTCACCTTTGGATGTGTTGGAGAAGTGTTTGGATTTTTGTCTTGTTTGCTTGTTTCCATCATGCTGTGAGGGTATTTTTGGTTGTGTTTACCGTTCCTGGCCTGGATGGATGGATGGGTGGGCCAGGAGCAGCGGGAGAGGGAAGTCCCTCGGGGAGACAGAGAGGCAGGGGGACATCCCAAACAGGATGCAGTCAGAGAGGTTAACGGGTCATCACCTGGCGAGAGAAGATGCTAGCAGAGGTTGATACTGGGAATTTCAGGAATATGCACTATTGTTTATGAAACAAAGGAAGAGATGATGGGAAACAAAGGCAGACAGAGATGGATGGAGGAGCAGGGAATCCGTGTCGGCGGGATGTCGAGGGCAGGGTTTATTTTTGATCCGCTCCCGAGGCGGCATCCTGGCCTGGACGGGTGGGGCTGAAGGAAAGCCAGGGAGCGGCGGAAGAGGACGAAGACGGCCCATCTGCTGGCTGCAGACACTGATGCAAACGCTTAAATGTGCTGCTGGAAGAGTTTCAACTAGGAGCTAAAAATACAGCGAAACTATTGGAAAACCACAGGGGCGACTGAGGTGATTCTTCATGCGGCGTTCAAGAAACCAACACTCGTATCTGACACAGATTCCTACACCGACAGACGGTCGCTGAAAGGTGGAGCCGCCACACACGGACACACGCCATCGCTTCCCCTTCCTGTTTCTAAAACAGACCTGGCACCTGAGAGCGGACCTGATTTAAGGTTTGGTTGCATCATTACAGAGCAGCAAATCCGATTCTGCCAACAATCCTTATGCAAACAGATACCTGTGTGATACTTGAAGAGGCTCTGCAGTTTCTGCACTGACTGTGTTCATGCACAAACACAGACCAACACATTAAAGGTGACAGAGCAGAATAGATTTTTTCTCATCCCTCTTTCTGCCGCTCCTCCTGGGACGCGGTGTGTCTGTGTCCAGGTCTGCGTTTTTATGTGAATCTGTTCACATATCTGTTCATGTTTGGGAGAGGGGGGGGACTGCGACAGGGCCATATTTCCCTGGAGCCCATGGCTCTGCAGGCTTTAGCCTCGCTCTCTCTAAGCACTTTAGGAACAACAATAGCAGGCCTCTGCAATGACTGGCCTGAAATGGTCTGGCTGTTCCTGCTCAAGCCTGCAGGTTTTGCAGTGTGAAACATGGTGAAATAAAACCAAAACCAGGGTTTTTATTAATGAACATTTGTTTTAGGGTGACACAGAAATTGGTTTGGTGAATGTAATAGAAAATTATTCACATATTTTTCCCTCCCTGCTTATCTCACTCATGGCTGCAGTGTATCCCAGACTATATTGTAGCAGCAGGATAAAATTAAATACAGCAGACTGACAAAGAGAAATCATGCTCGCCTCAAATGAAATCGATTGGTTTATTCTCCAGTCAGGTGCAGAAGAGAAGTTTCTGTTTCATGTAAATTTGATGGATAATAAAAAAATTATCTTACCTCAGGGATGAAAGATAAAACCCTGCATGGTTAACGCTGCTGCTGAGAATTTCATCATTTGGATTTGGTGCATTTAGAAGCATTTTACTCTAAAAAAAGGGATACATTTCTGTTAATCTTACCTTCATTTATGGTTTCACTTAAGCGACAAAAACAGAAATCAAATTGAAGGCCAAATGTCTTATTGTATTTTTTATTGTATGGCTTTGGTATTCAAAATATATACAGTGGGGCAAAAAAGTATTTGGCAGCAACCGATTGGACAAGTTGTTCCACTTAAAAAAAGATGAGAGGTCTGTAATTTTCATCATAGGTACACTTCAACTATGAGAGACAGAATGTGGATTTAGTTTTATAATTGTGCAGAAAATAAGTATTTGGTCAATTACAAAAGTTCACTTCAATACTTTGTAATGGGACAGAGATCAAATGTTTCCTGTGGGTCTTCACCAGGTTTTCGCACACTGTAGCTGGTATTTTGGCCCATTCTTCCATGCAAATCTTCTCTAGAGGTGTGATGTTTTGACTTTCAACTCCCTCCACAGATTCTCTATTGGATTGAGGTCTGGAGACTGGCTAGGCCACTCCAGGACCTTGAAATTGTTTTTATGTAGTCACTCCTTCGTTGCCTGGGCGATGTGTTTGGGATCATTGTCATGCTGGAAGATCCAACCACTTTTCATCTTCAATGCTCTCACTGATGGGAGGAGGTTTTTGCCCAAAATCTCACAATACATGGCCCCATTCATCCTTTCCTTAGTACGGATCAGTCGTCCTGTCCCCTTTCCAGAAAAGCAGCCACAAAGCATAATGTTTCCACCCCTGTGCTTCACAGTGTGTATGGTGTTCTTGGGATGAAACTCAGCATTCTTCCCCCTCCAAACAAGGCAAGTGGTGTTTATACGAAAGAGTTCTAGTTTGGTCTCATCTGACCACATGACATTCTCCCAATCCTCCTCTGGATCACCCAGATGCTCTTTGGCGAACTTTAGACGGGCCTGGACATGTACTGGCTTAAGCAGGTGGACCTTTCGGGCACAGCAGGATTTTAATCCATGACAACGTAGAGTGTTACTTATAGTAACCTTTGTTACTGTGGTCCCAGCTCTCTTCAGGTCATTGACCAGTTCCCCCCGTGTAGTTCTAGTTTCATCATCGTTCTCAAGATCATGTGTACCCCACCAGGTGAGATCTTGCATGGAGCCCCAGGTCGAGGGAGATTGTTATTGATCCATTTTCTATTAATTGGTCCAACGGTTGATCTTTTCTCACCAAGCTGCTTGCCTATTGTAGATTGTCTCATCCCAGTCTGTGCAGGTGTACAATCTTCTCCTTAGTATACTTGGAAAGCTCTCTGGTCTTGGTGGTTGCCAAATACTTTTTGCCCCAATCTATGTTTTGAATTGGCCTTGATTCCATATTTGAGCCAGACTTTTTAACTAATCTTGATTTTCTCCAGACTTTCTGAAGGTATTTCAGAGTTCTTCTTTGGACTTTGGCTCGTTTTTCACCCGACTTTAGACCAGACCTTTATACCTAACGGTGACACTATGCTTTGTATGTGTGCTTAAATGTACCAGATGTACCATACCAGTTTATTTTAGTTATTTGTAATTATTTTAGTTATCTTTGGCCTAAAGATTTTTTATCTATCTATTTCACAGAGATTAACAGTATCTATAGGTCACATTTTAACGCAATAAGAGGGAAAAATGTATTGAAGTCAAAGATACAAATTTCATTTTAGCTTAGCACAAAGTTTTTTTATATTTGTAGCAATAAAAGATGATTATTAGATTGTCTTGTGAGTGGATTTGGACATCTTCAAAAAGAGTCATATTGATGGATGAGATGTTTGACTTTTTGCCAATCTAGGATTTGGTAAATTTGACAAAAAAATCCCAAAATAAAGCTAACAGTTAGCATAAGGTAAGCTGAGCTAGGACAACATAAGGTGTACTAAGTTAAGATAAGCTATACTAAGAAAATAAAACAAGATTACATAAAATGTCGGGCTAAAATAACCTAAACTAAAATGAGCTAAGCTAACCCAGGACAAGGTAAGTTAAAGTGAACTAATATAAACCAGGCAATGCTTATCTTAGGTATACGAAGATAAGGTTAAGTGACCTAAGCTGCAATAGGATAGGACAAGGTAAGGTAATTTAATACAAAGATAAGTAAGCTAACATAAACTTAGAAATTGGCTAAGATAAGGTAAGCTAAACTAACATTAATTTAGCTAAGTAATGCTAAGAGAAGCTAAAGTAAGCTAAATTAGAGTAACAGGGGTAAGCTAAACCAAAGGTAGTCTAAGATAAGGTGAAGAATGCTAAACATGAAATTAGCTAAGCAACGCTAAGATAAGTTAAGGTAGGCTATGTTAGCGTAAAAGAGGTAAGGTAAGCTAAGCTAAAACAAAAAAAGGTAAAGTAAGGTTAGCAAATGATAGGATAAGACGTATTAAAGAAAGATAAAAATGGGTACCTAAAGTAAAAACCCTTAAAAAAGGTAAAATAAGGTAGTTATGTAGTTTACAGGATAATGTAAACTACATAAAGCTTAAAAGGTTGGGTTAAGGTAAGCTAACATAACATAGCAGTTTGTGTTTCTATAAACATTCTTTTCTTTATTTTCTCATATGGTGAAATATTATTTAAGACCTTGTTAGTTCTGCATATTGTTCTTTAAGAGTTTGTACAAAAAATTCCACATGACTAAAACATTCAGAATGTGTTGGAATGAAATCATCTGCTGTATTTTAAGTTTTCACTTAAGAGCTCTTTGGGATCACATTATTGGTGCTAAAATCATGCATTCTCTCCTTCAGATGTCTTTCTTTGGCTATTTTAACACATTCAATGGAAAATAAAGGGATGCCTTTGTGTGACCTTCTTGAAGTGTGGGGGATTTTTGATCCGGAACACAGATTTGAACAAAGTTCTTGGGGCTTTGAAAGAAATATCTAAAGAAATTAGGACTGCATTAAGTATTTACAGATCATTGTGTAAGAGTTACTCTCCTACTGAAGAGATGGCACATTGTTACACTGATCAGTTTCAGCTCTTCCTAATCAATACTGAGCCCCGAGATCTACAGGAATCAAGAGAGGGATTGGGAGTGTTTCTGTGACGTAATTGGTTCAACACTGTCATGTCTTTCTCCTGGACTATTTCCTATGACCCCCCTGCAGCCCTGTGAGCTTAGAGAGTGACCACACACTCTCTCCTCCTCCTCCTCCTCCTCCTCCTCCTATCCTTCGTTCTTCCACCAAATCTCTCCGCCATCGTCCAAACTATGAGCTGCTTCCCTTCCCTCTTTTCTCTCCATTCCCTCTTGCATTCGGTCTCAGTTTTAGTGTTGTGTGAACACGAAACCTGGACACGGGTGGATTTCCTTCACATTCTGCTCCAGTCTCCTCGCTCGGTCAAAGAAGAATGAGCCTGACCTCTTCTGGCTGTGAGAGGAAGCGCTTGAAGCTTATGGAGAGCTGAGGCAGAGGATGAGTGAAAGAGATAAAGAGGAGGAGGGCTTTCTATCATAATGGGGTCAGTGGCCCCCAGTGAGATCTCGCTGCAGAGGCCTCCATGCTGACACAGAAGGAGAGGACACTTCTTTCTCACCGTCCCGTTGGTTATTTCGCTCATTTGCTGCCGTAGTTCTGCGACAGCCTGTATGTGCTCTCTCTCCGGTCGGGGGGGGCATTAATACTCTTTACTTTCCTCTGGATGGACAAGTTCAGCCTCCAAAGCCTCGCCACAAACGCGCAAATACACCAAAGGGCTCAACAAAACATGCACAGCAAGATAAGCGCCCATAGAAAGACAAATAAGTCTTTATCAAGCCCAAACCACGTATAATCCGTCCCATTCCTGTCCTATCCTCTCTGGTCTGTTCATCCCGCCATCCTCTCCCTTTTCCCTCCTACCATCCACTTCTCTTGTTTTGTTTTTTTTTTGTCTTTTTTTTCTTGCCATAACGGGGCCGATCGGAGAGAGAGAGAGAGCGATTAATCTGAGAAAGCTGCTTTTAGTGGTGAGGAGGGCTGTGGGGAGGGGCGGCGTTGATTGGGAAGATCTCACTGGGATTGTGTGTGTTTGTGAGGAAGCGCAGAGGATTTCTCTGGGAATTGGTCTTTGTGTGCGATGGAGAGAAAAAATTTTGGGAGGTGTTTTCGTCGGGAGAAAGCTGCACCGTCTGGGGAGAATGGGAGAGGATGCTTCCGAGTGGAAATATCTCCACACATTCCCAAAGAAATCCCTCCAATCATCTCCCCGTCCTCTCTGCCGTATCTCTCCAGCTTTAGATGTAATGCTAGCTAAGTTCTGAACCGGCAAATCCAGATTATCCTGAGTTCGCTTCCCATCTGAAGCTGATACGGAGCAGCCACAGAGGACACATGACGGAGTCGATCACATGCCATTCCAAAACATTCAGATTTTATTCTTTCATTCATTCAAATTAAACAAGTTTAACCTTTTTTTTTAATCCTACGTTCACATTCTGTTGATTTTTTTTCTGCCCTGGGTTGATTTCGAATAAAACTTGGTTTAAATCTCTACAGCCTTTTACCTGGAGACCCTCCATCCGTGTCTGTTTGTGCTCTCGCTGCTGTTCTGAATTTTAATTTTTTTAAAGATGGGCATTTTTTTTCCCTTCATTGTAATCAAGTGTTGATGCTCTGATGCCTTTGGAGAGATGCGAGCGAAGGCGTCTCAGAGGTGCAGAGATGCTTTCTGTAAAATATTAATCACAAAACGAAAAAGACACGAGGGTCTACCACATCTGAATAAACACGCCGGGGCTCCGTCGAGGTTCTGACAGAAACAACGGAAATAAGAACACATAAAAACGGACTCCACCTCTATTCCATGCTTGTTGGGAATTGGTTTAAAGTGCTGCTGATCATTTAAACCTCTGTAGAAGCCTAGGTTTAGTCAGTGTGCTGCTCTGGAGCATACAGATGAGTTTTAATGCAATGCCAAGACGGAAAGACATCAGCAGTGACCATAAATAACCAACTGTTTCTCTCAGTAAATGTCCCAACTATCTGAAGTCCATCGTTCTACAGAGAGAAACCTGAATGGACCTCTGGTAGTGGAAAACGCTAGGGACAGTTGCTAATCTACCCGTGGGTGGACGTTCCAGCAGTTTGACCCCAACGTCAGAGCATAAAGCTCAGAGAACCGAAATTACCCAAGAGCTCCATCTCACACTGTACAGGCCTCAGTGAGCGGGTTTATGTCGAGCCAGTTAGAGAAAGAGTACGGCTCACGTGTAAGGGTAGAAGGAGAAAGAATACACCATTACCACGTAGGTTTGGGAAGTCATGTTGATTTCTGGAACAGTGTCAGCTGGACAGATGACATCAGCGCTGGGTTCAGGTTAAAGGTCGTCGTATTGCTGGAATGTGAACCTCCGCTTTTCTTTCAAGAAGGGGCTTCTTCTTCTTGCCCCTTTTGTTAGAGTTAGATTTGCACAGTTCAGTTGTCTTTTTAACAGATTCTCCCCCATCTGAGCTCTGGATCTCTACAGCTCTTCCAGAGAGATACTATGGCGGTTTTGGTTAGCTCTGGTTAATGTTCTCCTTGCCCAGTCTAGACCTTTGTGTCTTGGTATGAGCAGAGCTCTGGGAGATGTTTAAAGGTCAGAATAGTGTTTTAGAACCTAACCCTGCGTTAAACTTCTCCACAACGCTCTCCCCGACCCGTCTGCTGTGTACCTGAGTCTCTGACAAACCTCTGAGGTCTTCCCAGAAAACCTGGTTTAAAGTGCACATAGGAGGACTTTATTTTGTCAAGCATGGTAGTGGACGGATGATGATCTGGGCATCTGTATTCCAACGTGTTCTTCCGTCAAATTTGGTTAAAACACAGTGCTGGGCCCTTAGCAGAGATGTGTTGGTGCAAATGTTTCCCCTCCGCAACGTGAAGCAATTGTGGAAAGAAAAGTGATCCGAAATCGCTTATTGCCTCTAAAGGTGGTTCTACGAGCCATTGGATCAGGACTTCATTGACCATAAAGGCCACTTTTCTTCGTTCTCCTTAGTCAATGTCAGACAAACCTGATTCTTTTAACAGAAATACAGGGGTAAAAGAAGGTGTTTGTTGTTTAAAGTATTGGCTAAGACCGACATACAGAATAAAGAAACAACTAATATGAAAATATTTAGTGTTTGTCTGCAGAAACACATTAAAGTGCACAAACTGCGCCGTTCCGTCGAGCTGTCTCCTTTGGTTCTTTTTCTTCTTTCGTCAGATTGTCTGAACTGAAGAGACCTTGCTGTTGGTTCTGTGGGATGCGGTTGAGTTTCTGTTCTGCTGGTGTGTGTGTGTGTGTGGTGGGGGGGTGGGGGGGGTGGGGGGGGGGTGGATTGTAGTTTAGTGGAAAGCTCTCCGCTCATGCAGCCCATTATTTCTCCCATCATGTGTTCTCACTCTTTCTCCCGTTCTCCGTCTCTTCCCCGCAGAACCACACACTGAGTCAGCACGCGCAGTGAGACCGGGGCCCGGCAGGATCCCTCAGCTCAGCCGCGCCCCCGACCCGGAGCCGGCGGGGGACCCCCATCTCCACATCACAGCCAATCAAAGTGTCATTTGCTACTCACATGTAAAAGTGTAACGATCGCGCGACTGGGCGCGGCCATTAGGAGCAGCGGGGGGACGGAATATTAATGGGAAATGCTATTAAATAAAGAAAAGGGGAAAGTGGGAGAGGAAAAGTGTAAGAGCGACATGACGGGAGGAGAAGGGTGAACAAAGGTATTGTGCGTGCAGTATTTTTTATTGTCCCTGCCGAACCCCCCCTCCTCCCACCAGCCACCTCCTGACTCATGCTTTTTATTTTATTTTACAACAAACAGAATAAAAAACCCGTTTTTTTTTCTTCATTATACTTTTGGTAGATTTTAGGAAAAGCTTCACTTTCTCGTCCTCTCAGTTGCTTCATGTATTCATGTCTTCGTTTTCTTTCTTTTTTTTCTTCTTTTTTTTGAGCTTTCAGTATTTTATTTCTTGCAGTTAGTAGGTACTCGTGCTGTGTTGTGATTGTTTGCCAGTCGTAATATTCCCGCCCCCGCCCACAAACAACCTTTCCTTTTTATGATTGTTATATATATTTTCTCCCTTTTTGTAATTACTATTAAAAAAATCATGAAAACAAAAATAAAGTGCAGAAAAACATACAGATCTTTTTGTTCATTTTTCTGCTGTTTTTTATTTTATTTTAATTTTTATTTGGGATTTCCAGATATGGAGCCCGTAACAGTTACTGTACAAATTATTATCATTGATTTCAGTGCGTCTGGTCAAAGACCGGTTTTTAAATGTGAATTAACCAGATTGCAATAATCTAGTACAGAAAAAAACAAGAAAATAAATAAACAAAAGAGAAATAAAGAAGTTCTGTGTGGTGTGATCTTATTTTTAGTGGCATCAACTGTTTTTTTTTGTTGCAGCATTAACAGCGGCCAAGTTTGCGAATACCCAGAACCCTTTAATCGGACTAATCCCATCTCCAGGACCCGGTATTACTGAAACCCAACTGGATGACCTTAGAGGTTAGGATCTGGTTTTGCAGATTGAACATGCTCCAGGAGAGATTTAAACAGGATATATATTCGTTTACCCAGTGGGATTGATCGGTCGGGACTTGGAACAGGCCTATCATCAAAAGTGCTGCTGTTTTCCAGCAACCGATGGGAACTTCCAGAAAGAGCGACTTGGACATCTAGAAATCCAAAATCTTTCGATTACATTTATTCAGGGAGTAAAAAGAAACATGTTCTGATATGTCAGAGTAGAGAAACTAACCCACAGCATGACCCATCCTCTACCGTTCTGAACAGTATTCTCCGCATATTCATTCTTGTTGAAAAGCTTGCTCATTCTCATCTGACTAAATCGCCCATTTTCTGTTAATGTCCCAGCAGAGCTTAGAAAAGTTGGGTACAAATAGAAACTTGTTGTATTTATACCCAATAGAAACAGGAAATCTAAAGTAAAAATGCTTCAGCTGGCTTCACTATGCAGGGATTGTTCAAGGTGCCAAGATTCTGTATGGAAAAGGTCCAACAAACTCTGAAATAAACCTTCAATTAACAGCTTCCAATCTGGCACTACAGCTTCGATCTGAAATCCTCATCTAAAATATATAGACTGAGCAAACCTGGGCCGGATTATCCTGGACTGGACAAATATAATTTATGATCTTTGAAACATTTCATCTGTTGACAAAAAGTTCACAGTTTTACGATAGTTTTGATATTTAGACCACATTGAACCAGGTCCAGCATCGCTACAGTTGTATTTCAACCTGAGTTTTAAATTCCATTTAATATTCAAGATAAAAATCAGAAGGGACTTCATAGCAAAATAATGCAAAGGCATAAAGCTAATCATCCATCCATCCATTATCTATACCCGCTCATCCTTAAAGGGTCGTGGGGGTCTCCAGCAGTCATTGGGCAAGAGGCAAGGGTATATTAAAATATGTAAAGTTAAAATAAAATACAAGCTTTCGAAAAGCTAAAATACTATTTAATACAACCAGTAATAATATAGTTCAACCCAAATTTCAATACGAAGCAGAAATGGGAACAACTATGTTGTTAGCTTCTTCAAGCGGAGATTTATAAGTTTGAGACAATTCTGTATGACTTCTGAGTCGAAGGGGTCACAGACTGTTAAATAAACTTTTGAATGAACCAAGGTCTGACCCGTTTTTAACGCTTTCGATTTTAAACCAAAGCTTATTCAAAGTAGTCCAGATTCCTTGAAAATATTGAAATATCGTTTTACTCGAGTGCCCAATCAAGGATTGTCCAAACTCCCAAACAGACCGAATGATCATGAATAGCCAAGAAGCACCAAAATAATAAACTTTTTTATGATACTTGGAACAAACTGCATAAAGCTTTCAGATTCTGTTGATTAGTGCTTAACAGCTCATCATAGCCGTTGGAAACAGAAAACAATTAGAAAACCAAAGGAATCCAGAAAAAAAGGCTGTGAGCAACACCAACACATGCCAATGACCTCTAGCACAAATGTCCCTGAAACAGAACAAAAACTGTTTGTCCTCGGCTCTGAGACAGTTCTTTCTCTGAAGAAACAAGGATTTTATTAATAAGGTTGCCGCCTCACTGTGCCACAATACAGCATGTTTGGAAGAAGAAACTAAAATTTGTATCCAGTCATGCTCCTCAGTCATCCGTGTTGCTTAATACGTTTCCAGTGACCCAGTATATTTAGCTATTTGGACACAGCCATATGATGCTGCCGACAAAATCAAGCTGAAAATGGCAAATGTTTCATTGATCAGGATTAACATAGATTATACATCTAGCATCATGGCACAAACTATAACTATAATTATACTACAATTATATAGTTTGTACTATAGTTTATACTATAATTATAATTATATAACTATGATTATATAGTTTATACTATAATTATATTAAATTATATATTTATAATTATATAACTATAATTATAACTATAAATATAATTATAACTATAATTATAATTATAAGCTATACCTCTGGATGGAACAAGGGAACAACAGCCTTCTGTTTATCTTGACAATAGTTTTATTAGATGTGTGAAATCTGAGTTCTGACTTCCAAAGTAAATGGAAAACGGACCAATAATGACATTTAAGCTACTGAAGTGTGTTTCCTCATCTTTTCAACATAGAAAGTACTCCTGGATCAGTGTTTCTGTTTTAATTGTGTGTCTGTGTTGTACTTGATGCGATCTACTGTCCAGTCTCAACACATCTATGATCAGCATGAGGTATTGGTGCAAAGCTAACGACTCAATCCTCTCTACTGTCCATCCTCGCCACATTCAGGATCAGGATGAGGGATTACTGCAAAGTTACCGACTCTAGCCATCTACTGTCCACCCTTGACACATCTATAATCAGTATAAGAGGTTGCTACAAAGTTAACGACATCTACTGTCCAGTATTGCCACATCTATGGCCAGCATGAGATTGCTGCACATGTTAACTAGTTGCCATCTACTGTCCAACCTCAACACATCTATGATTAACATGAGAGATTGCTGCAAAGTTAACAACTTGGCGTCACCTATTGTCGAGTGTCAACACATCTATAATCAGTATGAGGGATTGCAGCAAAGTTACCGACTCGTTGCCATCTACTGTCCACCCATGACACATCTATAATCAGTATAAGAGGTTGCTACAAAGTTAACGACTCTGACATCTACAGTCCAGTCTCTCCACATCCATAATCAGTATGAGGGATTGCTTCAAAGGAAATGATTCGATGCAGTCTACTGTCCCCTCTCACAACATTCTTGATCCACAGGCAGGATTGCTGCAAAGTAACAACTTGATACCATCCACTGTTAACTTTCACCACATCAACGATCAGTATGAGGGATTGCTGCAAAGTAAGAGATTCAATATAATCTGCTGGGTTCCCTTAAATAGAAAAACTTTGGGATTTATAAAATGTGGTCTGTGCTGTGATGACATGTTGACAGCGGTGCTTCTGCAGTGGCACAGAAAGATAGCAAGAAAGATGGAGAGCAACGTGTGCTCTTTTGTCTCAGTGATCTTTTTGAGGTGGAGGATTTCTCTCCACCTCCTTCATCAGAGGAAAGAGAGGAAAGGAAGGGAAGTTCTCTGGAGGAGGCGTGGGCGGAGACTTGGCTTATTTTATACTCCACAGCGGCAGGGTGGCTGACGTCAGCCATCACCGCAAATTCAGGTGCAGTGTAGAGTTCAAACCAGAAGAGGGCACCGTACTGACGATTTTTTTGTAGAAAATTTATATTTTTTATAAAATGTACTAAAATACCAAAAATAATGACCAGATATGCAGACAGCCCTATTCCACACTCATTTATACAATTTATTAGCAAACAAAGTTAATTAGGAGGTGAGTTAGGCTACGCTTTAGAAATATTCAAAATATTTAAAAAGACCCAAATTGAAAAGTCAAAGATTTTTCTGCCACCTTAACACAAATCTTTGTGATCGTAACAAATTAAATGTTTTCTCTACAAGATATTAAAATGATTTATCTACAACCAATCCAAAAGTATTTAAGTCACTGAGACATGATCAACTGTTAAAATGTAAATAAAATGCAGACATGATCATTTATTGATTTAACAGATTTCTCCTTTAACTGATTTAGAAAAAGTATCAATAATAATCACACTTTTATGTTTGGGATTAATGTCTTCATTACTGAGATTGCGGTTAATATTTAACTAATTTCCCCACTTTTTATGATACAAGTAATTTATAGACGGGCCCTTAGGTCACCTTTCCCTCTAGGTGAACTCTTGTTTGTTACAGTTTAATTACATGAAAACGACGAATTCCTTCAGATGTAGCAGTTTAAATAGGTTCAGTTGTTCGGTTAAACATTAAAGCTGCGGCTGGTGGTTGGTTAAAAGTAGGTCTGTGTGTCAGCGGAGCGTTTCCGGGTTTTACAGCCGAGTTGCCATCACCTGCTCCAGCCTGCTTCCTCCTGGAAGTCAGCCTCAAGCAGCTCCGCAGGCCCGGACACGGAACCGAACCAGCGCCGATAAGCAGCCCCGGTTCCGGTCTGCTCGCTAAAAGCCGAAATCAGAGCAGGGACAGCCAGCAGCGATGGCGGCGTCGCTTCTCTCGGAGACCGACATCAGGCACCGGTCCATGGCGGAGGAGGATCCGAACGGGAACGAGCATGGAGCGGCTGCACGCAGCGCGGCGCCTCGCTGGGGGCCGCAGCACGCCGGGGCCCGACAGCTGGCCCGGCTCTACTCCCCAGGTAACACGGGATAACACCACCTTTAATCTGGCTTGTTTTGGTCTGGCTGTGATTGGGGCTATCAGCGGAGACCGAGCAGCAGCAGCCCCGGTATCGGCGCTGATAACCCGGCTGCTGATAGGAGAGATCCCGCTGCTCATTTTGGGCCGGTTCTGGTGCAGGAACGGCTCGGATGTGATAGGACACTCATGACCAGTTGTGATGCAGCTCATGGGGTGCATTGAGCAGCATGAGGGCCTGCTGCAGCTGTTCTCCATGCACAAACATCTGTTCTCTAAAGGAGCGAGGGATGAAACACCAAGGTGTAAATAGCGGCCCACACTGGGTTGAACGAACCAGAACTGGGTTCACTTTTAACTTAAAGAGGCTATATGCAACTTTTCCCCCAAAAATAAACGTAACATTAGCCTTTTTATTTGACCATTTATGACTCAAACATCTCCTGATGAGCCTACGGACACCTTGTCAGCTCACAGAGGGTGCAGCTATAAGCCTGTATCCGATTTTTTCAATTTTCTGTCGGGTCCGATTTTCCCGCGCTGTCTGCGGATGTGACGTCAAGCGCGTTCATGCACCTGTAGTCAGCACTCGCAAGCAGTTAAATGGATTGTGCGAATACACAGAAGAAGACCCAGGACAACTCTGACACCAACAGTAACTCCACATAAGACTAAAAAAGTTAAACCCCTGACAAGTGCCCGAAAAAAGATCACGCGCTGCAAGAGCGAGCAGAAAGGAAGAGCAGTTCCGTTTTTGGCCAAATGGGGTCAGTCGCGAGTTTAAATTTCAGAAAATTGCATATAGCCCCTTTAAAGCAGGCTCAGTGAATGGTTCTGTGTGTGAGGCTTCTTCATGCTGAAACACGCACTGCCATCTAAAATAAAACACAGGTTGATATAAAAGTATATTACTGACATTTGGATAATGCTTCATATGAAGTTGCGTATTACAGGTTAGTAGAACCTGAGATCGTTCCAGAACATTTCCATTAGTTTGCTTTATTCAGTCCAGAACCAGTTTGGATGTCTGTTTGGGATCTTGGATCATTCCACGTTCCGTCCATCTAGTGGCAGATTGGAGGTGAAGTCTTTCTCCTATACGTTATTCCATCCACTCTGTGCAATGCATCGGCAAAACACACCGACAAACAGCCTCCCTCAGCATGATGCTAACACCCCCTTGCTTTGCAGATGGTTTCCAGAGCTCTCCATCTTTGTCTCATCTGACCAACCAAAGATTTCCCCTAAAGGTATCGGGAGCGTTGGTGAAGTAAAAAGTGTCTTCCCTGTGGACAGAGACACGGTTGTCTCAGCGGTTTCCACTTCCTTGAAAGACTTGACTCTTGGTGGTTCTTCTACACCTCAACCGTTGAGGTGTGAACTTCTTCCTTACGCAGCCGTACTTTTAAAGACTGGTGATTGACGTGGAACTGATATCACTTCCGTATTTACCGGATGTGTTCTGATTACCAGCAACAACTGTTTTGTGACCAACACCAAGCCTCTAGCTCTAGCTGATCCTTTTCTAAACACAGATGGGCTTGTCTGGACTGGACAGTACAGTATTTGTTCTTCCTGGGAACCCAGGTCTGTTGAGGAGATCAAATTAAACCAGGTTGTCCTCAGAAGCTCTCTGATCAAGGATTTAATACCGTTACGATGAGATGGAAGTACTTTTTTATTTTTTTTTCAGTTCATGCATATTTCACATGCATTGAGCTGCACCTTGGTTTAGCTAAATACCTCTGCTACATTTGGGTTGAGTAAACGCGACTCTTTATGGCACAGACTGTTTAACATTTAACTGATCTCCTGCCTCGTCTTGGAACCTGCTTTTCTGCAGCTTTCCTTCAGAACAGTGAAGTTAAAGTTATACAACAACTACTCCATTCTTCATTCAGAACGTTGTCACTGTTTCGTTTATTCGTTTTGCTCTCCAATGTATAGGACCGCTTTCGTGGCGTCTTTAATCCTTGTGACCATCTTGCTGGCTCAGCGTGTAAAAAAAAAAATATACAAAAAATTCCTGGAATCATCCATCCATCGTCTTTACCCGCTTTTCCTTGCAATGGAGAACTGTGACCGGAACCAATGTGAACTGTGACAGGAAGTATCTGAGTACCCATTAGGGATGTCCCGATCCGATAACGTGATCGGAAACGGGTGGAAATGATCCGATATAACCTTATAAAACAACAAGCATGATGTTTTAAATTCATCCTGAGATACAGAGATTGTCAAACTGATTGACAGTGGCTTAGCTTTAATTTCAACAAGTTCCACTAAATGTTGAACGACTAACATCTGACAATTTACAGCAGGCGGGGAGTTGAAACAACATAATAGTGAGCTGCTAGCTAGAAGTGCTAATGCAGGGCAAACGTGTCGCCTCACTAGAGCGAAAACTTCAGCAGTTTGGACGTATTTTAAGCTGAACAGTGCAGCAGCCACATGTAATGTGTGCAAATTGGGTGTTTCACTTGGTGGAAAAGACTGAGCTGCACTCAACACTGATACGGCACCCTGACAAAAACACTGAGCCAGCAGACACCAATAGATAAGTTAAAAAAACAAGGAGAAATTGCCTAAGGGCAGCGAAAAGGTCAAAAAGATCATAACCAAGACAGTCGAACTGATCATACTGGAGGACAAGCCGCTGTTCGTGGTTGGAAACGTCGGATTTCGGAGTCTCCCGGAGCACCTGGAGCCTCGGTATGAGATTCCTTCTCATCACCACGTTACAGACAGAGCTCTGCCGGGCGTTCACAACAAGCAACGTTAAGACCTGCTAGTTCTTGTATCAAAGGTGTCTACTTTTGGGGTTACCACACGGACGTATGGAGTTCGTCTGATGTCACTGCTAAGCTTTACTGCACTGCTGTGATCAGAACATCCCTAGTACCCATGCATGAGCAGGAAGAACGTGCGAACTCCACGCAAAAGGTCCCTAGGGCGGGATTCAAACCCAGGACCTTCTTGAAATCGGTGTTGCAAATAGAAAACGACTATTTAGATCCCAAAGTTGCTGCTCAGGCCGAGTTCATGTTGCTTTATGTCTTAAAAGGTCGAAGGTGCACTGCTTTCCGAATGAAAAGTACATTTTCTTTCATATCTCAAGATTTTATTCATTAGTTTTCACATTCAGAAACAGAACTGGATAAATTTTACCTCGGATCAACAGCAACATGTGACGTGTTTTGGTTATTTTATTGAAAGTTTCCTACTGTTTTCTACGTGACTGAAAGGTAACATAGCAGCCAGGTGCTGCTGGTCGCCATCAGTGTGAGCAGGTGCGTGTTAACACAACACAAAGACATCAGCAATGACCTTTAGAGAAGCAACTGTTGCTGTACATCAATCTGGGAAGGGTTGTGGATCGATCGCGATGCTGAAGAGATAGAATATTCCTGTCAGTCTTCCCAGGAGTGTTCGTCTCTGCAGGATCAGCCCAAGGTCAGAGAATGAAGCTCAGATAAAAGGAGCTCCATCTCTGAGTCTACATGACTCATTTAGCAGGTCACAGGTTAAAGTTCATGACATTATAATCAGAGAAAAGACAGAGTAAATATGGCTTATTTTACAGAATGTGGGAACCTGATGGTCTGATGCCACCTGTTAAGCTCGGTGGTGGAGGTATGGTGATTTGGGTTGAGTTACCTCATGTACTAGAGTCAAATATTAAGTCGTGTCAGATATCAAGCAAGGCTTGTTGAATAAAGTTTCCTGGGCAGAACATTCAAAGCTGCATCTGGTCTAGTTAAAGTCCAGACCTCAGGCTGCTGCGGTTGGACCTTCAGGGAGGTGTGCAAACCTCAATGTGCTGAGTCAGCTCTGGAAAGCAGAGTGGTTCCTCCACAACGACCTGAGCGATCGACAGAACCAGGCGGTTCTACAAGCTGCCGAATTAGGGTTGGACTTTGTACATTTTAGGCTGTTGAGGACGATATCTGTACTTTAAGACCCTTTTTTTTTGTTTTTATTCTGGATTTCCGACTCATCTGCTCCTTAAGATGGAGCCGTCTCTGCAGCTTGGAGGCCAAACCCAGAACATTCTGCAGATTGAGTCGTTTTGTGAGCGTAGATCGACTTCTGGGACCGCACAGATCTTATCAGAGGGAAACCTGTGGTACCAGTTGTGCATCAGGCTGGTTTGTGCCTGACCATCTGCCCCGTGTCTCACTTCGCTGAGCATTTTAATTGCCTCCAGTTGAGCCCTACTGGCAACCTGTTAACACTTTCTATTTAAAAAAAAGGGAGTGGTGATCAGATGAAGGGTTGATGACGGTTTTATAAGCATGCAGTAAACTTCTCCATCCCCAGTCTGACTAGTTGTGTTTAACCTCCATCAGCCCCTTCTCTGCAGGCCGGTCCGATCAGTCGTCCTATTTTTATCTGCTGTGAGGAACCGAGTCACAGATATAATGTTATTGGATCTGAAGCATTACTCAGTGCAATTACATTAGAGGGATAAGTGTCATCCTGTTCTGCTGCAGGGAGAGCTCGGGTTACACCGTGACCGGCATGCATGATAATGATGGGATGGCGGCTACTGGTTATAACGAAGAGGAACTTGTAACAGCTGCACGGGTCCAACATGTTCAGGAAGTGGGAACGTGCAGGAGCCGTGAGTCTGCATGAAAACAAAGAAACTTCACAACAAAAATGTCAACCATGACATAAATGCTTCTACTCTGACTAGGAAGCTAACAGTTATTCAGTTACACGTAAAATAATCTCACATTCATATTAATATTGTATAATGTACTCTATCACATGAACTCATTGTCGTTATAGTAACTTTGTCGTGTTATTTTATACAAATTTTAAACTACACTCAACAAAAATATAAACGCAACACCTTTGTTTCTGCTCCCATTTTTCATGAGATGGACTTAAAGATCTAAAATTCATTCCAGATACACAATATTACCATTTCTCTCAAACATTGTTCACAAATCAGTCTAAATGTGTGATAGTGAGCACTTCTGCTTTGCTGAGATAATCCATACCACCTCACAGGTGTGCCACATCAAGATGCTGATCTGACATCATGATTAGTGCACAGGTGTACCTTATACTGCACCACAATAAAAGGCCACCCTGGAATGTGCAGTTTCTTGCTTTATTGGGGGTCTGGGGACTCAGAACCGGTCAGTATCTGGTGTGACCACCATTTGCCTCATGCAGTGCAACACATCTTCTTCGCATAGAGTTTTGTCAATTGTGGCCTGTGGAATGTTGGTCCACTCCTCTTCAATGGCTGTGCGAAGTTGTTGGATATTAGTGGGAACTGGTACACACTGTCGTATACGCCGGTCAAGCACATCCCAAACATGCTCAATGGGTGACATGTCCGGTGAGTATGCTGGCCATGCAAGAACTGGGACATTTTCAGCTTCCAAGAATTGTGTACAGATCCTTGCAACATGGGGCCGTGCATTATCTTGCTGAAACATGAGGTGATGTTCATGGATGTATGGCACAACAATGGGCCTCAGGATCTCATCACGGTATCTCTGTGCATTCAAAATGCCATCAATAAAATGCACCTGTGTTCTTCGTCCATAACAGATGCCTGCCCATACCATAACCCCACCACCACCATGGGCCACTCGATCCACAACATTGACATCAGCAAAGCGCTCACCCACACGACGCCACACACGCTGTCTGCCATCTGCCCTGAACAATGTAAACCGAGATTCATCCATGAAGAGAACACCTCTCCAACGTGCCAGATGCCATCAAATGTGAGCATTTGCCCACTCAAGTCTGTTACGGCGTCGAGCTGGAGTCAGGTCAAGACCCCGATGAGGACGACGAGCATGCAGTTGAGCTTCCCTGAGACTGTTTCTGACAGTTTGTGGAGAAATTGTTTGATTATGCAAACCAATTGTTTCAGCAGCTGTCTGAGTGGCTGGTCTCAGACGATCTTGGAGGTGAACCTGCTGGATGTGGAGGTCCTGGGCTGGTGTGGTGACACGTGGTCTGCGGTTGTGAGGCCGGTTGGATGTACTGCCATAATCTCTGAAACGCCTTTGGAGACGGCTTATGGTGGAGAAATGAACATTCAATGCACGAGCAACAGATCTGGTTGACATTCCTGCTGTCAGCATGCCAATTGCACGCTCCCTCAATGCTTGTGGCATCTGTGGCATTTTGCTGTGAGACAAAACTGCCCATTCCAGCGTGGCCTTTTATTGTGGGCAGTATAAGGTACACTTGTGCACTAATCATGATGTCAGATCAGCATCTTGATGTGGCACACCTGTGAGGTGGGATGGATTATCTCAGCAAAGCAGAAGTGCTCACTATCACACATTTAGACTGATTTGTGAACAATGTTTGAGAGAAATGGTAATATTGTGTATCTGGAATGAATTTTAGATCTTTAAGTCCATCTCATGAAAAATGGGAGCAGAAACAAAGGTGTTGCGTTTATATTTTTGTTGAGTGTATTTTACCACCCTGTTTAGGGGTGTAACGATATGTTTATAAATGGATTTTTCGCTACAGCCCTGTCGGTTCAGTACGCACGTGTACCGAACAAATCCAGCTGTTTTCTACCTGAACACACGCAGAATGTTTATGTGCGGAACTCAGAGCGCAGCGCAACGTTTCTGACACCAAAACAAACCATAAAAGACTCCCAGCTATCACTAAACTCTGCTATTTGGGAACATTAATGGTTTCTCATGCATTCACTTAAAAAAAAAAGAAAGATGGACGAAACCAGAACTTTGTCAGCAAATGCATCTTTCAACAGCGATAAGGTCCATAACACACTCTGCTCTGAACTGAATGATTAACCTGAAACAATGTCAAGCTGAATGTAAACATCACTGAAACTAAAGAAAAACCAGCTGACGTCCAACATGGTTACCAGTAGCATCCAATCAGCTCGAACTCTTTATTTTGTATAAAATGCAAGTCTGCATAATCCCTGTTGATGAGAGATTTTCCCAACAGGTCCCCGTGCTGCATTCAAGTACAGCTGGGAGACTATACAACTCCAAAGTGATTTGAGCATGTTTTATTCTTAAATATGGGCAAGGTATTATCTAAGCATCAACACCGACTGTTTTCAAGTGGTTATATTGTTTTATACTCTGGCTATGTTTGCTTGTACTATTTTTTTATTAATTTTTTTTAAAAATTCAATCAAATCTCCGGTCAGTTCTATCCTTTCAATTTTTCAGTAATAGAATATAATAAAACCAGATTTCAGGAATTGAAAGGAAGGAATTCAGGCAAAAATCTTCTTTGTTTAATGCTGATCACAGTAAAACTAGAAAGCTTTTTTTCACATTTGTATTTATTTTTCTTGATTGAAGTGAACTGAAAATATATCGAACTGGGACTTTTTTTGTGTACCATTACACCCCTAATCATGCTCTTTATTGATTATAACAAGCCCAACAAGTTGTTGCTTTTTCCCCATAACTTTATTTCTTATAATATAGATGGTATAGATGGGGGGAGGGCTTTTAGATGGATCCCTGCTCCAACACAGCTGAATCAAACCATTTGATTACCTATTTAGCATGCCCTCCAGTTTGGCAAAGACCTGGTGACGAGTTATTCATTTGATTCAGCTGTGTTGGAGCAGGGATCCATCTAAAACCTACAGGACAGTAGATTTTCAGGACCAGGATTGGACCTCTGTTTTTAAATGCTTCCTTTCTCCAACACACCTGAATCAAAAGAACGACTTGTAAACCAGGCCTCTGGAGAGCTGAATGACTGGATGCTGATGAGGGAATTTAATTCAGGTGTGCTGGAGAAGGGATGCATCTAAAAGTTGCAGGAGGCTAGCTCTGGAGGACTGGAGTTAAAGTCCTCTGGTTTAGAGGTTAAATGTCAAAAACTTTGTCAGATATAAAGATGGGCGTGGCTTCAGAACGATGCCTGCAGTCTATTCTCTAAAGAAGGAAATTCAAAGCAGCAGTAGAGAGAGCTGTCACCGTTCCATTTTTTTAAATAAATGGAGTTAAATCCGTATCTGACACCAAACCTGTGAGTTCTTATCGCAGGGAAAAATCACATTTTGATTGGGTCATTCTGACAAAAAGAAGACATGGGGATCCGGTTCTGCCGCAGAGTTCTCCTTTACACACTCGGGCCGCTTGGAAACACTTCATCTGAAACACTCCACTGTGTCTCTGGGGAACCAGGCTGGTCCAAACCGTGAGCAAAGCCTGTATAAAAACAATAAGGGTTTAAAAACGGGCCCCGATGAACCAACTAAACGCTGGAATCAACTGAACTAATGGTTTGTTGGACGGGTTGGTTCTGGGTACGTGTGGCCCGGTGAGCACCCTGTCCTCCTCTCTCATTGATTTCCATCTGCTTGTTTGTAATTTCAGTTAAACTTTGGCTCCTTTGCTGAGACGGCCCTGGCGCAGAAACGTGCAGCATCACGTCAGGATAAGCAGATTAAATCGGTAGTAAGCACACCCAGCCGTGTTTGTTTCATCCCGACGGCCGCAGCCAGGATTGATGCATAAGAGGATCACACATGCAGTCGTGTCCCTGACTCTTTGTCAGCTGCGACGGCAGGTCGACTCTGGTCCCAAACGGCCACAATGATGGTTGTGTTGCGATGCATCGCTGTGAAACGGCGCCTTTAAACTTCAAGGTCGTTGCACTATCCACGCGCAGCCGTAAAGTTTACGAGAGGTCATAGATCCTGAAGGTTTACGGAGTTCCTGTTTGCCTCTCCCGGAGTGCACCATATAAATCATAAAAAGTAGATATCTCACATCTGCAGACACCTTAAACTGTTAGGGTCACATGGCAGAAGGTCCGCAGAATCAGAAAAACTCTTTATGGTTCCGAATTAGATTTAATTGCCGTCGACATCCCAGCACCCGTCTGTGCAAGACTGCAGTCGCAGAAGTCTGCTTAGATGTTAGAAATCCGGTATTCATGCTCCACATATCAGTAAAGCAACTCTAGCTGCTCCTAATACTGAAACATGATCATAATGAATGTGTGTGGGGGGACTTCATCACCATCTCCAGCATCACAGTTACAGTTTTTCTCATGTCTAATCATTTTTGCCTTTTAAGAAAAATAAACGCAGAAGGACAAACATGATTCCCGTTTGTCTGATTGTGTATTTGTTTATTTTCGTGATCGAGCCAATCAGTAGGTATGTTTACATGTGCAAAATGTCTTTAATCTGATCATAGTTCGGATTAGAATTTGACTGCGTACGTGGGCCCTGGAAAAAATAGTATCCGATTATGACAAGTGCTTACATCCGTCAGACGTTTGGTCGGAATAAATCATTTTGACAGAACTATCTAACATACCGGAAACAGCCGTAGAAGAAGAAGTAGCAGACTTTCGTTGTAAACAAACATGGCTGCGTGCGTTTTTTTTCTGGTCAGTTTTACATCTACAAGCCTTTATTGTTGTGTACACAGTCAATTTCTAATCCAAATCACCTTTATTGTTTTACGCTGACGTAAGGTACGTCTACGCATGACTTAACAGACATGCGCAGTAATGACCCACCTTAGGAAGAAGTGTTTACATGCTCAGCGATCGGAATAACAATCGGCAAAACCCAGCTGTCTCAATCGGAAGGAAATGTTGATCCAAATGAATGTGATCGGGTGTTTACATGAAGCATTTTTTATTCCGATCAGGCTTTTTAATTCGATGACTTGTGTCCATGTACACATGTCTGGTGATCAAAACAAAAATGTTTACGATTTACATATACATACGTGGCTCCAGGCGACTATGGCTCAGGAAGTAAGAGATCGTCCTATAACCGGAGGGTTGCCGGTTAGAGCCCCCACCCTGTACATCTTGGTCATTGTGTCCTTGGGCAAGACACTGCACCTGCCTTGCGTACTGGTGGTGGTCTGAGTGAAGCGCTTTGGGGTTCTCAGGACTAGATAAAGCGCTACACAATTACAGGCCGTTTGCTCACATGACGTATAATATAGTAAATGGTAAAGGCCGTTTACCATTTACCATATTATACGTCATTTGAGCAAAGATTCTTGTGCTTCCAATGATGTATGCCAAGGCAATTTCACAAAGTTTTCATCAGAACTACACATAGCATGCTCAAATTTTGCCTAAGAAATAACACTGCACCCTTTTTCTTCTTTGTAATGTTTATTGGCGGCTAGCTAACAACAAATTGGTGCGTTAGCGCCACCAACTGGTATGGAGTGTGGACCAGAATGTCACTCAAGGTTGAACTTGCCTCTCTCAAAGACTGGTGATGTATTAGCATTGTCCCTGCTTGTGCTAGCTTAGCTCTTGTTTTTACTAAGCCAAGCTCTAATGTCCGTTTTGTTATACAACCAAAGTATCTTCTTTACTGCCTCCAAAAGTCCCAATAATTAGCCTACAGAACCCTCTGCTGGTTGTCTTGAGTCAGTACATTACATGGTTGCAAACTAATTTACACAGGTGTTCTCTGTCTTGGGCGGGCCTGATACCTCTGGGTTCTTACCTCAGATATGCAAGAATTTGATTTTCTTTGTTCAATAAATGGATCAAAACTAATCAATCTCACTCTCTCTATAAAGACATTAGTAAACATGTTATTTAATGTGCTTCCAGTTTAATGATAGTTAGAAATGCATCAATTGAACTTTAGTGGCCATTTTCCTACCTCTTGTGTTTTTTGCAAAGCTTTACAATCTGTTTAGTCTAATTCATGGTAGAGCAGTTGGTAGCACTGTTGCCTTGCAGCAAGACGGTCCTGACTTTGAATCCTAGCCTGCTGTCTACCTGCATGGTCTCTAAATTGTCCTTAGGTGTGAGGGTGTGCGTCTATGAATTGTCTCTGTGTTGCCCTGTGATGCACTGCCGACCTGTCCAGGTTGACCTCTGGAGGTGGGCACCCTGGAATGATAAGTGGATATAGACGATGGATGTATATTAGAAGAGCGATCAGCATGTTTTACCTTAGCTTCCTGCCATTAGCGGAGGTGATGTCACACAGTGTGAGAAAGCAGTCACCCTTTTTTGACTTCTTCAGATAACAGCCATGTTTGTTGGTTTTGGTGAGGACACATTGTTGTCACTCTCACAGAGCTGTGTGTTATACTGATGAAGGAAGGCTGTATCTTCCAACATGAAGTCAGTGAAATATAAATGTGAGCATAATGGAGGGACTGGATATTGTTTCTGTGATTAAAATAATGGCCCTGCGGTTTCATGCCTGCACTGAGGATGGCTCTGTTTTCACCTGGTGAGTCTCCACACCCCCCCCCTCCCCATTTCAGTCGAAGGGCTCAGCGGGCTGCTAGTGGAAGATATGCTCAGCGACGCTAACAATGCAAGTCGAGCCATTTTATGGAGACTTAAAAGCAGGAATGTTCCCCCCACATGCTGACAAGTGTCTGTTTAAAGTAAAATAAACAGCCGAAATCCAAATGTCAAAGTGTCCATTTAAGGGAGCGCCACGCTGTTCGGTGCGTGCTTGTTTGGGGCTCGGTTCAGCGCCGGCGGGAGGTAAATCTAAATAGCAGTGTGGTTTGTTAGAGTTTGGAGAAGTTAGATGAGGCATCGGCGACGCTCTGTAGAGCCAAACACAGCCTCATTACAGCCGAGCAAGGATGGACAAACAGCTGGATGCTTCCCCCTCTGCCTCCGTTTCGGCGCTTTTCCATTTCTCCCACCAAGTCTGTGTTCATTCCCTCGTCTCCTCTGTCCTCCCATATGTGTTTAAGTGTAACGGTCCAGTGCCCTCTTCCTCCTCCTCTGTATTTACAAGGCATCTTAGTTCTCCATCTTGTTTCATGAGCAGCTTGTATGTTTGTATCTGTGATCATAAGTGTGTCTGGTAACTTTATGAAGATGTTTTTTTTCTGAATGCAGTTTGAGATGCTGAATCTTATTATAAACTGAGGCCCTGTTGGATTTTAAAAACTACACACCTTTAACCTATGAATGCAGTTCAGCATATTTAGCTGTTTATTAAGGTACTTTCAAGGCACGTTGGTGGACTAGTGGTTATTTGGGTTTTTCTTTCTACTTTGTCAGTCAATGCCGCATAGCTACCCATATTTAAGGTTGTAAAACATGCTATTTCTTACGACTGTTACTAGAGTCGTGAAAAACATTAAGTACACCCTTTCCCTAATTAGGGCTGGCCTTTTTCAGAGGATTTTTTTCCTCTATTTTTTAATAAAGTCAAAGCCCAAAGGTTTGACTGAAACACACAATACAGTTTAAGTTCAAAGTTTAGTTTCTAAGAAAGGATCAAACTTACTGAGCAAATTCAAGGAAGTATTAAAACATTCAATAATTTCCCAATCTTGGGTCAATAACATACATTTCCTGTTTTGTGCTATACTGGAAATTCAGGCGTAACAAAAAAATGACCGTCACACAAAGATTAAAATATAAAAAAAACATGATTAAAGAATATAATACTATACAGTGAGGACAAAATTACAACACAAACATACTGTACAGTTTTTAAAAATAACAACTGAGCGGGATATTTAATATTTAAAAAATGCACATGTGTATTTGTGCAATAAAGAACAGACTATTTACAAGAAGCGAGAATAAAGTTCTGCAAACAGGGATGTGCAATAACAGCAGAAATGTGATTTGAAATGAGAATTCGTAACAGCAGGGATGTAAACATTCACTGAGTTTGTTGGGAGCCGTTTTGGTTGTAGAGTCTTAACAGTTGCTGGGAGGAACGATCTGTGATTTGTGCACCTAGGATGCAGCAGTCTGTCACTGAAGGAGCTCTCCAGTTCACCCCACTTTTCAGTTATTTCTCTTTAAAAAATGTTTGGAATCATGTATGATTTTCGTTCCACTTCTCACGTGTACACCACTTTGTATTGGTCTTTCACGTGGAATTTATGAAAAAATCCGAACTGGCACAGCCCTATTCTGAAGACCTATAGACCTTATGGGGACCAAAACCTGGTGCTAATGCAGCAGAATTAATTTTTTTTAGGTCTAGGTGTAATGGTTAGGTGTGTGTGTGTGTGTGTCTGCGCTCCCGCGTATGCATGCATACAGTTGTGCAGTCCAACCCTTTCATCTGTCACCAGCATTGTGTGGACATTTGTAGTTTTGTGGACATTTTGCCAGGACCGCACAATGTTTAACAAGAAACCGAAATCTACTAGTTATGTTTAGAGGTATGGTGTGAATTAAGTTTTGCTTAGGGTTAGGGAAAGTGTCCGGGTTGGGCACAGTAAAATCAATGGAAGTCGATACAATGTCCACACAAGTACATGGACACCAATGTGTGTGTAAGTGATCTCAGAGTACTTCTAACCTTAGTTCTCACATGTCCTCCTGCTCTCATTAAACTTTAAACCCCACCAATAAAACTTGGTCACTTTCATTCACTTTATTTACATCGCAGCAGCGCCGCGCTTCTCTCGTACCAGCTGAGAACTGGAACGTCAGAACCCTTAAAAACTGACCCGTGTGGATCTTCAGGAACAGGATATTTGTCACTTGTCGTCCTGAACAGTTCCCACCCTGACTCCCTGAACCCAAGACCCAAGGTTCAGAAAGGTCAGAGGTCAGTGTCCGTATATGTTTCGGGGCCCTCTGAGTGCCATGTGGGGCTGCAGTTGTCTTTGACCTGTAAGTGTGTCTGTGTGTGTTAATGTGACCTCGCGGTGTGTAGAGTCACTGAAGCGAGGGCAGCAGAATGAGAACAATCAGAACTCACAGGGTTCCTCCAGTCTGGAAAAATGTGGAATTATGGTATTTTCCATCTCTGGATCAGGACGAAAAAAATAAAATAAAGTTCAGAAAAGCCAAACTATATTCCTTTTCCATTTTCTAAAGGTTAGATCTGTTCTTCTGTCCATTCCTCTTTATTTTATCCATTCTTTCAGTCCATCCATCTATCTATACATCCTTTCTTCATGTTTTCATAAGAATCCTCATTTTGCTTTTCAAACAGGTCCTGTTTTTCAGATGCTTTACTATTCCTCTGTCCACTGGGACATTAAATTTTCTAGTTCTGTTTGGCCTGGAGCCAGGGATGCACTTTGACACCAATTGGCGCTTTTGGACCAAACTGTTCTGGGGGCTCCCTGAGGGTAATGGGGGCCCGGGTGTCTCTCTGGAGGACTGCCTACCTTTGAGGGGTTTTATTCTGTAGTTTAATTGGCACTGAAGTATCATGGTGGCTTACAGTTAATGCATTCTAAAACTGAAGTTTTGTCTTTTTCCTTTTCTTTTCTTTACATGTACACCCCAAAACAATTGAATATTGTGAAAAAGATCCTTTTTTTTGTCACTTATTTCAGAAAGTTAAACTCATATATAGATCCATCTAGGGCTGGGCGATATGGAAAAGAAAATATATCATGTTATTTTTCATATCAGTTGATAATATAAAACAAGTCATTATTTTTGTCAATATTTAACATTCCCTGGTACTATTTGATGATATGAGTAGGTTTGTTTTTGATTTAAAGATTTCTTTTCAAAAGTTGAATGTCATTAGATAATATAATACTCTTTCAGAAACATTAAAGGAGGTTAGGCCTGGGTGATATGCATTAAGAAATAAAACCAATTTGTTTTCTCCCTTTCTATTCTTAGGAAGAAATTACAAATGACATAAATGAAAATATTTTTAAAGACTTGCTTTTATTTTAATCATTCCTTCTTGGAGTTGATCTGAATTCAAAGTCCAAATAAATACATGGTGTAAAACATGCCTGTAAAACAAGATGGAAGGCCTTGGGGGGCTGAAATCACTTTGAATATGGAAACCCAAGAGATTCTTTGCTGGTTTTTCTTTTTTTTTCATATTCACACAGAAAGTGAAACAGTTCCAAGTTTGTTCATTTCTATGCACTTAATATTTGGTCTGGGCTCCTTTTGCATGGGGTCATCTGCAATGTTGATTCCGGTGTCTCTCTTCTTCCTCTTGACAATACTCAATAGATATCTCTATGGGGTTAAAGGTCAGGCCTGTTTGCTGGCCAATTAAGCACAGTACCACCATGATCACTAGATCAGCTTCTGGTACATTTCAAAGTGTTTGTCAGTACCAAGTCCTGCTAGAGAATGAAATCCACATTTCCATGAAGCTTGTCAGCAGAAGGTGCTCTAAAACGTCCCGGTAGACGGTTGCAATGACTGGATTTGAGAAAACCCAGTGGACCAGAACCAGCAGAGGACATGGTACCCCAGATCATCACTGACTGTGGAAACTACTCTCTGGACTTCTAGCAATGTGGATTCTGTTTCTCTCCACTCTTCCTCCAGACTCTGGGACCTTGATTTCAAACGGAAATACAAACTTTATTTTCATCTGAAAAGAGGACCACTGATCAACAGTCCAGTTCTGGTTCTCCTCAGCCCAGGTAAGACATTTGTAGCCCATGTGTAGGATTTATCTGAGTGTTGCGGTCTATTGATGTCCTGACTCCAGGTTCAGTCTGCTCCTTGTGAAGCCCCCCCCCCCCAGTGTCTACCTGATAAAGTGGGCTTGGGATGTATGGGTGCAGGCGGAGCTTCCAGGCAGGATTTTTGCTCTTGACCTTGACCAACGTCAGAAAAATTCTGGGAATGTGGCGTGTTTTCAGACTAGTGTTTGTGTGTGAATACCCTTATGACAACTGCAGATGAATGTGGTGGTGGTAAACCCAGGAGATGCTGGAATCTGTCCATCCTGTGTTTTTGGTTGGGAGTGTTGTCTGAGCCGAGTGGGAGCTACGGAAGGAGGCTGGATTGGGGCCTCCTGTGGTATAAATCTGTGTGTGTTATATGCATCTGTTTGTCTTTGTGCGTGTGTGTGGGTGCGTGCGTGTGTTTGTGTGTTGCTATGTCATTACTGAATCTCGTCCTCCACGTTCCGCCTTTGTTGCTGTTGGATCTGCAGGGTACTGGATTGATGAAGTTCGTCTTGCAGGACCGTGTCCACACGGAGACAGAGATGGTGTGTTCGTGCTGCTGTGCGAGTCGTTTGTCTTCTCCGCTGTGTGTTGTTGATTTTCTCTGTGTGTAGGTGTGTGTGTGTGCGTGAATCAGTGTGTGTCCCAGGTTCTGTCGTCCGCAGAGATCGGATGAAAGGGAAGAGCCCTTCGACTGATCCTCTCCTCCTGAACGAGGGAATTCATTCCGCCCCTTCCCAATCCTCACCCCCACGTTTCCATGTCGCTGTCGTTCTCCCTCATCGTCTCTCTCCCCTTTTATTCTCCCTCTCTCTGTGCATGTGACCCACTTTCACCACCCACATTTCCTCGTCTACCCCCCAAAGTCCCATCTGGAGACGGTCTACTGAGAGAACACCAGGATGGGGGGGGGCAGGAAGACCGAGTGGCGGATGATGCAGAGCTGAGTGAACATGGAGCTACGGCTCGCCGTGGTTCTGTGCCTGATCTGTTCTCCACCAGAAATTGGATGTATCTGACCTAGAACCCGGCAGAGGAACATCGGTGGGTTTGACTGCCACTTTGAGGTGCCGTCAGGCTGCACTTTTGACCCGTCTGTCGGTTCTCATTCAGGATCTGTTCGGCTTGCTCAGTTCTTTGCTGTTTTTGTATTCTTGTCTTTGGTTCTGTCATCCCCTCTCCTTTCACACAATTAAGAAATTAGAATGTTTTGGTTTCCTTCAAGAACAGGCACGCTTCGTCTGTATTTTGCAAAGGTAACTGCCCCTCTTTAACTTTTCCATCGTTAATTTGGGGAATTTTATGTGCCAGTCCAACACAGTGATGCATAATTGCAAAGTAAAAGTAAAATCTTTAAATATCTGAAAAGTAAAGTGTGGTGTGTATTTTTTATTTTTTTTTTACCCTTCCTGAGTCGATGCTTTGCAGAACCGACTTCTGCTGCAGCTGGAAGTCTTTGGGGTTACGTCTCTACCAGATTCCCACACCTGGAGGCAGCATGTTTAACATCGATGTTCAATTCTTGATACGGATTTTCAATTAGATTGATGTCGTTGTCCTGCTGGAAGGTGAACCTTCACCCCAGTCTTAGATCATCTGCAGCTTCCAGCAGCTTTTCCTCCAGGATTGTACTGGATCCACACAGCCTTTGGCTTCATCAGGATGTGATCTCCAGCTTTCACTGGAAGCAGTTCACAGCAGGGTGTGAATTGGCCGTGAATGAGAATCAGGACCTCCAAATCCGAGACCATGGTCTTGAGCCGGAAAGGGTAGAGTGCCTTCTCCAGGTCCGGAACGAGCTCCAACCCCAAGTGGAGGAGTTTTAAGTATCTCGGGTTCTTGTTCACAAATTGGGCGGGAGATTGATCGGCCGATTGGTGCTGCATCTGCAGTGATGCGAGTGCTGTACCGGTCTGTCGTGGTAAAGAAAGAGCTGAGCCGAAATTTGAAGCTCTTGAATTACTGTTAGATCCACTTTCCAACCCTCATCTATGGTCACAAGCTCTGGCTGGATACAAGCAACTGAAATGAGTTTTCTCCGCAGGGTGTCTGGGCCCTCCCTTAGAGATAGGGTGAGAAGCTCGGTCATTCGGGAGGGGATCCGAGTAGAGCCGCTGCTCCTCTACATCGAGAGGAGCCAGTTGAGCTGCCTCGGGCATCTTGCTCCACTAAGTCCAGATTGTGGCGAGCATGTTGAAAGATTTCCACCTGAGCTCGGGATCTCTCAAGCTTCTCCAGAGTTACCATGAGCCTCTTGGTTGCTTCTCTGATTAATGCTCTCCTTTCCCAGCCTGTCAGTTAGGCGGACATCCATGTCTTGGTAGGTCTGCAGTTTGTCCATCCTCTCTCCATGTTCAGATGATGGATTGAACAGAGCTCTGGGAGATGTTCAAAGCTTGGGATGTTGTATTAGAACCTAACCCTGCTTTAAACTCAACCAGAACATTCTCCCTGACTGGTCTGCTGGGTTCCTTTGTCTTCATGATGTTGGTTGTTCCCTAATGTTCTCTAACAATGCAATATTACAAAAAATACATAAAACTAATTGATCCTCAAGTTATCTCACTGCCTTTCATGTCTGATTTGCCCAACTGAACTCTTTCTGGTGAGTGGGTCTCTTGTGGTTTACTGACAATGGAAATGATTTGATTACTTCAGGTAAAACATAAAAATACTCTACAATATGTGGCCTGATTAGCCTGCGTGACGGCCAGTAAGTTGATAAGATGTTAATTAGTTTTTGTTTCAGGGCCCTGTGTTTCTGGGTCGCAGTGTTTGACCTCCTAACTGCTGCTCACCCAATCAAATGAAAGCAAATCAATCACAGTTTGAACTGTTTACCGGACCGCTGAGCTTCAGACCTTCATAAAACAACAATAGCAGGAGAGGACACGACGCAGTGACCTCGATTTGTAGGTAAGAGAAGAAAACGACACACTTCTGCCTGTGAAAACTCTTCCAGCTCCTCTTGATTCAGGCCGTTGTGGGTTAAAGGGCGAAACAAGGCAAAGAAGAAATAGAAAGAAGACAGGGGAATGATCTAAGCTCATCCAGATGAATCCTTCATATAACAGTGTTTTGGTTTGATAAGATTTGAGGTTCTGAAAACATTAAAATGTAACCCTTAAACCACAAAACAGACTAAAGATTTCACATTTTCATTATTTATTCAGTCGGACGGCCATCTTATAGAACCACCTCCAGCAGCAGTAACTCAGCAGTGGGGTTCTCTCTGACTTTATCAGCCTCTCAAATGTTGATGGAGGAATTAACTTGATTGTCATTGAGTCCCGCTCTGTCCCGCCCCTGAATGCAAACTAACCAATAGCATTCAACTACCAGTTCCCCGGAAATTAACTGACTCAGACATTCTCGCTCTGTAGAGAAACATTAGGACCTGCAACACTTTTGTGGTTTTCTGGACTGTGTTTATTTAACACACAAATTGAGAGGATAATCAACAGAGTTTATTTTATTTCATTTCCCAAACTGAAACTAAACATGGAGAAATGTGTCCGTTGGATAAAGCTGTGTGGTGTAGGTACCAGATCTGCTCAGGGGCCCGTGTCAGGCTATGACGTCGTATTACATGATTGGCTAGACGTTAGCACGCTGACGTAGTGTGCTTTTTTTTTTTCTGAAGAACTTTATTGAAAGAATGGCAAGTATATAACACACGAACAAATGAAGTATGCAGAATAATTCAACAGATACACACAGCCAGGGGTGTTGTATAAATACTGTACATGCAAAAATGTATGTATATGAATTGTTTTGAGAGCCTTTTTCTTGATAGTCTGATATTGGTTTTATGTATAGTTAAACATTTATCATCTTTTTTGGGTATTCTAAAAAAAAAAACAGAATAAAACATTTTTCCGTTGTAAGGGGAAATCCTTCAAAATACGGTTAATAACAACCTGCTAAACGCTTTCCAAAGCCCACGTGTGAAAGTGCGGTACCAGAAAATGTCACTTTTTCTTGATGTTCCCCACAGGAGCTGTTATTAACATTTCTTATAAATTTTGCCATATCGTGTTTGGGAGGGTTAAAAATGGCCAAAAAAACAATTTTAGATAAACTGGCCTTAGTATGCAGAGGAGATCATATTGGATTCAGTGACGACAAGGTTCCCAGGTCTTGTGGCTGGAAAACAAGCCCCAATCAAATCAAATCAAATCAAATCAAACTTTATTTATGAAGCGCTTTTCATACAAGAAGTTGCATCACAAAATGCTTTACAGATTAAAATGACCCCACATAAAACCACCTTCCCTTCCCTTCCCTCCCCCACAGATTTAAAAGCATGGTCATCATCATCAAAATCATCATCCCTCTATCACCGTGGGATCCAGTCAGATTTAGTTTATCATAATATTCAATTCAGCACCTTTTTTAAAGATAAAATAAAACTAACTAATCTGTCTTCAAATGGATGGCTTGTCCATCTTTCCTGATTTGGCAGGAATTAGCAAACAAATCTGGGCTTTTTGGGGTTATTAGCGTATAGAAATTTGACGTGAAACATGCATCAGAACCCAGGTTCAAGGTCTACTCCAAACGTACATAAGGTTGTACAATCTTATTGTCTCATCAATCAGCCATGGAGCAATAATTATTGCATCTGCATCCGTTCTTTGTAAATTGGGGATTCTAAAACAGGCCCAAAGCATTATCCCTTCACCGTCGTGCTTCACAGTTGGTTAGAGGTGTTTGTGCTTAGATCCTTGGTTTGGTTCTCTCCAGACTTTGTGCTCTGCGTCATGACTAGGGATGTGTATTGGTAAAATTATGGCGATTCAGTATGTATCGCGATACAGGGGAGACGATACGATTAGGGCTGGGTATTGTTAGGAATTTCACAATTCGATTTCGATTCAATACAATATTTATTTATTAGCTTCAATATCGATTCAATAAGTAAATACACAAGTAATTAAGTACCTCAGTATATTTTTAAATAAATGAGCCAAATGTCTGCTTTTAACATTGGTGGTGCAGGCTTGAACGGAGTGCAGCTGCTGTCCGCCATCTTGCTGTTTTGGTAATGAACGCTCTTACTAGAGTGTTGCCCACAGCGCCGCCACTGGCCGGTGGGCTGAATCGATTCATAGAATTTGATGAATCGATATTGAATTGAGAAACAAATAATTGCAATGCATTGTTGAATCGATATTTTTACCCAGCCCTAGATACGATATACTATGAGTAAGACGATATATTGCGATTTAAAAAAAAACTGAATTTAACTGTAAAAAACTGTTACAGCATTCTAAACACTCCAAGCTGTTTTATACTTAAGACATTCAATTTTATTACTAGATCTAGTTGATCCACTGGAACAAAGAAGGTGAAGTCATGCATTTAAGTTTACTACAAAAATCATTAATGGTTCTATTCAAATCTAAAAAATGTGTGTGTGTATATATATATATATATATATATATATATATATATATATATATATATATATATATATATATATATATATATATATACCTTTGAATATTGATTCAATATCAAGAAATATAAAATATTAAATTCAATTCAAAAAAACTTTATTGATCCCAGGGGGAAATTAAGTGTTGGTATAGCTCATGTAATTAATTCTTTAAAGAGTTGTTATAGATGATGATGGCTGTGGGCAGGAAGGATTTCCTGTAGTGGTCTGTATTGCAGCAAAACTGAAGAAGCCTCCGACTGAAGACGCTCTGTTGTTGTATGACTGTCTCACGAAGAGGATGCTCAGGGTTGTCCATAATTTTTTTTGATTTTGTGAAGAATCCTTCTTTGCATCATCATCTCCAGATGTTCCACAGTCGTCCCAAGAACAGAACCAGAACCTTCTTTATCAGGTTGTTTAGCCTATTTAAATCCCTGGCTCTGATGCTGCTACCCCAACAGATGACGGCTGAAGAGATCACGATATATCGGAGTGTCGATATTTTCTTACATCCCTAGTCATGACCAAAGTCATCTGTACGTTGGTCCCATCTGCTCAAGGCTATGTTCCAGAGGTCTGGTGCTTAATTCAAAGATGGTTTTAATCCTAAATGCAAATAATCTTGTAAATCTTTTAATGTCTGCTGGAGTTGAAACCTCTGTGTCTGTCAGAAAACCTGCAACATGTTTGAAATTGATAAAAATAGGTAAAAATCTCGGAAGACAAATGAAACCTTTAAAGAGAACCAGGAATGCGTTACGTGCATCATCGCGGTGCATCTCTGATCTTAAGTCAGATTTTTATTCGCCTCATACTTCGCATGATCACACCTTTCTGCTTCATATTTGTGTATGTTATCATGTTTTAGCCCCTTTCAGTGGCACAGAGGGGGGGTGAAGGGATCCTCTTCCTCTTTATGCGGTCATTAGTATTCAGGACATGTTTCCTTCCTTCCTGCTGTCCGCCACTCGTTCCCTTGACGGCAAATCAGCCGGCGTTGATTAATTTCAGCCTATTAGCACCCCTCGTTCGCCTCCCCCGGCTCCGCCCAGGTTAAGTCCCCATGCACGCCCACGTGCATGCTCGCAGGCGGGGGTTGCTGCTGGGTGAGCGATGGCGGAGAGGTTGCCAGGGAACCAGTTGTTGTCAGACCGATATTAATGAGCGGGTTGCTCAGGCCCTCGGAGTGTGTGCCGATTTGCTCGTGCCAGCATGTTTAAGTGTTTGGGTGTTTGTATGCCAAAAGAAACAACAAATGCCTTGTCTTTCTCTCCGTGCATCCGTACACGTGCACTTAGACGCTTTTAGACTTTATTTTTTTGTCTGTCACTGCCTCTGTGTGTGATATCCAGCAATGCCATGGCCTGAGGGACGAGGGCTTATGTGTGCGTTTGTGAGTGAATGTGTGCACTCTGTGGAGGCCTGTCCTAGTTTCCTTCCCCTCACCAGGGAGCCAGAGGATCCAAGGACTGACGCACATCACCTGACAGCCGCCCCACTGCTCCTGTGCCCTGCACTGTGGGTGTGTGAGCGCGTGACAGAGATGGATCCGTCTGGATCCGTGTGACGAAGGATGTGTGTTTGGAAGTCCATCCGTGTGAGCATGGCGGTCTGGCTGTACGCTCACAGATTGGAGAAGACGGGTGATGATTTTCCTGCAGTGACCCCGTCCGGTGTGCTAGGGTAGCTTCAGGCAGAATGGGGGAGAAAAAAGGTGTCACACAAAACTTAAAACAACAAAGCTGAATGTGTTGTCCTGAAGGTCCAAACAGACTGAGGCTATGTGCGCTAGAACACAACAAGCCCCAGATTTACTCTCACTTTGTGCACCATGCTTACTCTTCTGGCATCTAAACAGCTCCTGTCAGGATTTACTAAGTGGGAGCACAGGAAGGTCCCTTTCTTGTGTAAATGTATGTTGGGTTGGGTTTAAAGAGTTCTGTAACTCATTACTATTTTTCTTACAGTTATTACAGATTTATCTTAATTTAGGATGTTATTGAAAAGTTTAATCTTAGTAACTAAAACGGGTGTAACGGTACACATGTTCATATTTTTCGGTACGGCCCTGTCTGTTCGGTACGCACGCATGCCGAACAATTCTAGCATTTTTCTGCCTGAACACATCCAGAAGGTTTATGTGTGGAATGTTGCACTGTGCTCGGAGTTCTGCGTACTGAATCGACAGCGCAACTTTAAAAAGTGACAAGAAAACAAAATAGAAAGCGACTCCCAGCTATCACCAAACTCTGCTATGTGGGAACATTAATGGTTTCTCATGCAGCTACAGTAGAAAAACGAAGATGGACCGAACCAGAACTTTGTCATCAAACACATCTTTCAACAGCAATAAGGTCCATAACACGCTCTGCACTGAACTGAATGACTGACCTGAAACAATGTCAAGCTGAATGGAAACATCACTGATACTAGAGATAAACCAGCTGACGTCCAAAACATGGCTACCAGTAGCATCCAATCAGCCCAAACTCCTTATTTTGGATCAAACACAAGTCAGCTGAATCCCGATTGATGAGGAGGGATGTTCTCAACAGCTGCCCATGCTGCATTCAAGTACAGCTGAGAGACTGTCAAAATATCAGAACAACTCCAAAGTGATTTAATCATGTTTTATACACAAATATGGGCAAAGTATTATTTAAACATTTATTTTACATGAACTGTTTTAGAGTGGTTTGATTGTTTCTACTCTGACAATGTCTGCTTGTACTATTTTATAAACTTTTTTTTTTTATCCAATCAAATCTCCAGTCAGTTCTAAATGTTCAACATTTTTAATTTATAGAACATAATAAAATCAAATACTTTTCTGGAATTCAAAGAAAGGGATTCAGAAATTGTTTTTCTTTGTTTAATGCGGATCAAAGTAAAAAACAACAAAAAGTCACGCACATTTTCTTTGATTTTTCTTGATTAAACTGTACCAAAAAAAGTACTGTACCGTTACACCCCTAGTAATTAATATAAAAAAGTGAAAATCATGAATTGAAATTAATTTATTGCACAAAGAGTGATTTGATGGTTCTCTCTTACAACTAAGGAAAACCCAACATTTAGTTTCTCAAAAATTTTACCGTTGCATTCACCCCAAACATTTTTTTTTATAAATACAGAAATGTCAACGTTCTAAACTGCATCTCTGTGTACTCTACAGTATATAAATCTCTCAACTTGGTTGGGGCTTTTTGGCCACCCCTTTTGTACCATACTTTTTTCCCCCACTTAACTTTCCAGGAATTTGGGTGGATACAACAATTTGAACAGTCTGCTTCTATGACAAATAACCTTTGTTGGCGTGCTCTCCGTGTTAATAAGGGCTTTGTGCACCTTTTTCATTTTAATCTTTTCTTCCAACTTAACTTATCCTTAATATGTTTGGAAGCAGCACCACCAGCCTCTTTAGGAAAGACCTTTTGGGGCTTACCAACTTTGTACAGGCTGTCTGATGATCAACTGTCTTCTAAATTAATCACTTGAAATATATCACACCGTGTCTAATAGATTTAAAAGTATCTGCTATTAAACAGAAAAAGTTTAATAGAATAAAAATGTCCTTTATTGTCCCATAGTGGGGAAATTCAGATGTACCAGCAGCAGGTTAAAGGTAACCTGAAACATCCAGATTCAAACTAAGGTAAAATATAAAATGGAAAAATAAGAATTAAAGACTGTAAAATAAGGAAAAATTTACAACATAGGAAAAATAATACTGTAAAGTTAATAAAAAGCATACTCGGAACAAAATAAATGTCCAGCTGAGTAGAATTATTAAAAAAAAAGCAACAGCTTATTTACAAGAAATTAAAAAAAAGACATTAAATGACAACAGGAAAGACTTATTGAGTTTATCAGGAGCAGTGGTGGTTATAAAATCTGCAAGGATGGATCTGTGATAACGCTCCTTTGTCCACCTAGAAGTTTTATATTTCGGGTCCAGTCGGGTCCTTTTAAGTGTCCACTATGTCAATGTCAGTTCTCTGGATGTTCACTGGTGTGAAACCGGAGCACAACACCAAACATTTTACTCCGTTTTTGCACTAAAGAGTCTCAACACTGAATATTTAAGTGTAAATGGTGTCAGTCCAGCAGCAAAGGATTTCCTGGTTGGACGAATTTTCTGCATGAATGCCAAAAGGAGTCAGATGTAGAACATTTCTTAACTTTCAGATGAAAGTGTTTAGCCTGTTCTGAAGCAGAGGACAAAAAAAAAGGTGCAAAAACCAACTTTGTGACAGATTAAAACAGCAGCGTCTGAAGAGGAAACCTATGAGCCACCGAGGAGCAAAACTTCCATCCACGTCTGAATTTGCCCATCTGTCTTCACAGCTTCGAGTTGGGTGAAGGGTCAGCTTTGATGAGTTGTAAAATATCCATAATCACATATTCCAAATCTCTTCTGACCTTGCGAGTCCGTGCCTTCATATTCATAGTTTCTCAGCTCTGCAGACGCAAACCTTTGCAGGCCTGAGTGCTTTAGTAGGAAAAAAAGTCTGTCATGAATTTCTTATAGGCTGCTAATGCTGTGAGATGCATTAGGATCTGAACACATTAAAGTTTTACCGACACGTTTAGATTGTTGAAGACAAAGAAAAAGCATGTGAGACCTGCAGGCTGAATGTAGTTTTTGATTTTTGGGTTTATATTTTGTAAGTTGGCGGGATATTGAAGGTTTGGATTCTACCGACGAGTCTGGAAATACTAAGAAAAACCCAAACATGACGAGGAGAAAGTAAAGTTACAGTCCAGACAATTCCAGCAGTTTTCAGGAAAATTAGATGAGTGGTAGAGTGAAATCTCAATAATTTAGCACCTCTGATGTTCTGCGCTGTGCAGCAGGAGGGTTCTCACTCTGACCCTCCCATCGCTTCGTGATTTTCCTGCTGAATCCGGAGTTTAGAGTTAGTTTCACTTAGACACTCTCTCCCCAAGTTGCTGACCTCTGAGTTCGGATCATCCCTGCAGAGACCGGCCTCCCACCTGAAGCGGACTCTGTGTGGCCTGAGCGTCAGTGTTTCATACTGGGGAGGTCGTGACCCCGCCGTCTCGAGTACATTTGTCTTCCTCTGAATGATTACATATTAACACTGTGGACACACATACACACACAAACACACAAAGTGATAGCTGCTGAGTGACCCTTTAACCTCTAGTAAGGAGCAGCTTGTTTTCCTGATGGGACCTCACCCTGTTCATCATATCAGACCCTCTTCACTTCTTCGGCTCTTTTTCTCACTCTGATCTGTTTTTTGTCATGCTTGGATAAATAAATGTTCTTGTTCAATGCAGGTAAACGACTCCAGGAGTGGGTTTGTGTGATCATGTGCCTCTTCCTCTTCATCATCAACTTCTCCTTCCTCCTCCTTCACTTCTCCACCGTTCACATCTACAAGATCATCCTCGGCATAGGTAAGTGAAGAACCAGAATAAAAAATGGCCCGAGACTATTATTGCTGTGCTTTTTATTCATGTTTTCACTCTTTATGTGACATACGTTACTTTTTCCTCTCTTCCAGTTTTGGGAATAGTGACGGCAGATTTTGCCTCGGGGATTGTTCATTGGGGAGCTGACACCTGGGGATCTGTGGATATCCCTGTTATTGGGAAGGTGAGCATGCAGACAGAAAGCCACGTTGTATCAAAACAACTTCACTGCAAAAATAACACAATGTCAAAGGGACACACATCAGCATTGACCCTAGAGACGTGACTTTTGACCTGAGATCGGACCTAGATGGGTCATCTTTCATTTGATCATCTGTTGTATCCGTTTTTCTGCTAATAGCTCTAATAAAATCTGAGTTTACATCGGCAGAAACATTCTAGTTGAATGCAAAACTGCCCAAAAATAATATAGATTAAAAAAAGATGATTTGCTGTAGTTCTGGCCTGATTTTTACATATTTGAAAACACTTTGTTGGGTTTGTGTCAAGAGAAATTTAGCTGTCTCAGGATAAACTAAGGTAATGTAAGATTAGGGTGGCTAAACTAACAACACATGCTAAAAAAATTAAGATCAGAAGATAACTAATCTGAGATAAGGCATACTAATCTATGCTTTTAGGCTAGACTAAGATAACATAAGCTAAGTAATTTTAAATAGGCTAAACAAAGCTATTTTGAACTTGACTGAGCTAAGATAATGCAGGGTGGCTAAGCTAACAGCATATGCTGAAGAATTTAAAGTCAAAAAGAAAACTAATCCAGGACATGCTAATATATGGTTTTTCAGGCTAGACTAAGCTTACATAAAATGCTAAGTCATTTTAAACTGGCTAAACTAAGCTAGGGCGAGCTTAGGTAAACTAAACTTGACAAAGCTAAAATAAGCTTAGTGTGGCTAAATTAACAAAATATGCTGAAGAATTTAAGCTTTGAACAGATAACTAATCTAAGAAATACTAATCTATGCTTTTTAGGCTAGACTAAGCTAACATAAGAGGAGCTAAGTAATTTTAAATAGCCTAAACTAAGCGATTTTAAGCTTAGATTGGGTAAGCCTAGGTAGGCCAAACCTATTTACAGGGAGTCAGAACACAAATGGAAATTTGTGCAAATGAAATATGGATGCAAAAGTTAAAATAATAATAACAATGGTGCAAATAGCAAAAACAGCAGGAATGCAAAACTGTTTGCTGGGAGCAGTGATGATTATAAAGTTTAACAGCTGCTGGGAGGAAGGACCTACGATAACGTTCCTTCATGCACCTAGAACGCAGACTAAGCCAACTGAAGATGAGCTAAGTAATTTTAAATAGGATAAACTAAGCTATTTTATGCTATGGCAAGGTTGGGCAAGATAAACTTGACTAAGCTAAGCTAACGTAAACTTAGGGAACCATATGAAGTTATAGGCCTAATAAAATGGGACAAAAGATCTATTGTTCTTCAAAAGGCTGTAAATATACCAGAAGAGGTTGTAAATATACAACATAAACAAGTACACACACACACACACACACACACAGGCTATTCTGTAATTGACCTGACCTTGACCTGTCACTATAATCTGCCGGAGGACATATGTGCACACTCCGCTGGTGTAATGGTTAATGATGGCTGCATGTTCCACTACTTCACACATTAAATCAGTGCATTAACACACATTTTCCAACAAAGCCAATTAGATTAAAGTTCATTCTCATTTCATCCACTTAAAATCAGAGTGATCAGTTGCAGCATGCAGATTGGTTCATATGAGCTTTGTTTTGATTAAAGCGATCAGATTTTCATGCTTTGTGTGTGTTGCATGAATGTTTTCTGCATTTATGTTTTATTCATAGTCAAATAATTTGTTGAAATGTTAAAACTAATGTGCATTTTAAGAGCTCATGTACCCCAATTAGAGCAGTTACCATTTGTGTTGTATACATATATTATCAATGCATGATTAATAATGAGTTGATATTAGTCAAAATTTGATTAAAATTGATGAAACACTCAAAAACATCCTATGACAGCTCGTTATCGGAGGCAAGTATGAGCTGATGTAGCATGGATGTCACTAATACTAGTACATATTGATAATACCAACAGGGTTTCCTTTCTGTCTGAGTTTAGATTAAAACTACATAAATATGAAGGAGCTTACTGTTAGAAACTGAGAGTAGACTTTCCTCGTCTAACAGCAGGATTTCTTGGGTTCTGTCTTTGCTCCTTTCCTTATTCCCCTCCTTGCTTCTTTATTTATTTCTTTTCCTCCTTGGTGTCCTACTGCCTTTCCTCCTTCCATCCTTCCTTTTTACCTACCCTTTTCTTGTGTCCAACCTCCCCGCATTGTTTTCTACCTCATCTCCTTCAGTCTGACAGCCGTGGCCAACTTCTCCCTTTTTCCGTCAGTCGAAGCCAGATATGAAACTTTAAGTACAAAAAGGTGAAGGTAAATCACGAGCTTTAGTTAACATCTCCACTTTATTTATAGAGATCTACACAAAGCCCTTCCCTTTGATTTAAAGGCTGATGATACAACAGTGGCTGTTGCTGATTATCTGGTTTTCTTTTTTAAAGTTATTTTTGCTACCTCACATCTAGCTTGACTTGTGTATTTTCCATGCTTTCTGAGGGGATTATGTGGGCGGATGTCCATGTACGATGTGGCATTTATTGAGGTAGGCTGAAGACACAGCAGCATATTTACATGGTGTGTCAGTCGCTGTAGGAGAGCCCTAATAAATGCATTTAGTGGAAGAGAAGAATAGACATTAGCGGGAAACAGAGGGGCGACAACGGGCTGCAGGAAAATAAGGCGGGTGGATGTGTGTGTGCAGTTACCTCGGTGGTGGTTCTGAGCTAAAGAATAAAGCAGGTTTGTGCTTCTATTTAGAGTTAGCTTGAATATCAAAGACTGACTCGATGCAGAACACCCGAGGCTAATTGAGCCACTTTCATTCTTTGTTTGTTTCCGTTTGCTGCCTTGTATACGTCTTGTGTCTACATGAGCCCGTCCTGATTTTATCGCCAGTTTGCTTTGTTGTCCGTTATTGTTGGGACATCTCTAAGGACTTTGCTCAGGTGTGACCACGTGGGCTTCAAACTTCTGATCTGTATCTGGTTCCTGTGAAGATGAGGTTGGCCTTGACATTCAAGAACCCAAAACGGTTCCATATCAGTTTGGAGGTTCAAGGTTTGTCCATTGTTTTAAGAGTAAATCCTGGTTAGAAAGGATGGTAGTGCAAAATAATGACATCAAATCAGGAGGGAACCTACGCATACACAAGGAGAACATGCAAACTCCAGGACCTTCTTGCTCCAAGGCAACAGTGCTACCAACTGCACCACTGTGCAGCCCTGCAGCAGATCAAATTTGATCCCAGAGGGAAATTAAGTGTTTTTGTAGCTCATACTATTTAATTTTTAAGTTATAATAAGTTGTTGTGGATGCGGATGTCTGTAGGCAGGAAGGATTTCCTGTAGCAGTCTGTATTGCAGCGAAACTGAAGAAGTCTCCGACTGAAAACACTCTGTTGTTTTAGGATAGTCTCACGAAGAGGATGCTCAGGGTTGTCCATACTTTCTTTCCATACCTTCTTTGCATCATTATCTCCAGAGGCTCCACAGTAGTCCCCAGATTAGAACCACCCTTCTTTATCAGGTTGTTGAGACTTTTTAAATCACTGGTTCTGATGCTGCTACCCCAACAGATGATGGCCAAAAAGATTACACTCTCTACAAAAACTTGTAGAAGATCTGCAGCATCTTGCTGCAAACCTTGAAGGAGCTAAGCTTCTTCCAGAAGTCCATTCTGCTCTGTCCCTTCTTGTAGACTTGTATTTAGATTGTTGTCCATTTATGATCATTTAGGTACTGGAAGTTGTGAAGTAGCGCCTGTGTTTATTGGACTTGGTTGTCCAACACAACCCACAGATGCTGGATTAGAGGGAAATGGTTGTTGAATTTAGTACCCAAATCAACATCTCAAACAGTGTTGTTGTGCTTCTAAAGCTTTTCCTGAGCTGTTCTTGCTTTGTGGAAGGAAATGGGACACCTAAAAAAGTTCTGCTTCTCCCATCAGTTCACAGAGTATTTCTCAGAAGTCTTGGTTATCATCAAGATGACCTTTGAAGTATCCCACAGAGGCCATTATTACCCAGTCTCCATTTTCTGTCTGTTCCATGTTTTTCTCAAATTGTTCTCACAGTGGTTCTCTGGAGATTCGTAGCTTTAGAACGGGTTTTGTAACCCTTTCCAGAGTGATAAATATCAGTGACTTTTGCCTCATTTCCACTGAGCGGTACGGGTCGGTCGGTTCGGTGCAGTGCTTTATGGTCCAGCGTGTTCAGGAGAGCTTTTCCACTGCCAGTTGGACTCTCACCAGGGAGGCGGGGTTAAACCCAAACGCCTAACGTTGTGTGATACTAGTGCAATGACAAACGTGACACACTAGTATGTCTCTTAGTTGTCACAAGCAGTGACTCTAGCTTCACCGCAACTGTACCATAACCGTTGTCCTATGGCCCTACAATTGAAAGGGCCCAGTAATGGTGCAGTACGGGTCGGTTGTATGGCCACTTTTACAGTGCAAAGAAACAAAATATTACAGACTGTGCCATGCCACACAATGGAAACCAGGCATTAGTGTCTCAACTGTTCTTAAATGATCCGGGCATGTTGTGTGACTGGTTTAGATCTTCTAGCTGACTTCATGTGGGCACACTGGTTCTGTTGTAGGAAAATGTGTGTTGAATAACAGTTCCAGGAAGTAAGTTCAGTGCATGTGTGAGTTCTAGGTCTTGCCAGAACATCGCTGGCCTGGCGAGCAGAGAACAAGTTCCAGTAAATGTTCTTAATAAGTCAAGCTCTGATAAGGTCTAGAGGAAACATCTGCTCTTTGTTTGTACGTCTGTAGAGTCTATAAAAGCTGGCGGCAGGCAGACAGAGGGAAGAAGAAGATGGGGATTGTTTAAGAATGTCTGTAATCGAGAGTTGTTTGGTGAAAGGAATGTAATCGATAAACGGGCTGGCAGAAGGCTGCGTTATCGGATCCAGATTTTAGTGTGTTTCTTTAACTTCTGTATCTTTGATGTATTTTTGAGACAAACAACAGTTTTATTCAGGTAATTTAATGATCTACAGTTCTGGCGATAATGAGATTGGAGTGTAATAAAATTTAACTCAGCTTTACAAAAAACAAAAACAAAGGGGATCAATCAGAGTTCACACCTTTACGGAATAAAAACACAGATTTCATATGGGCAAAATCCCATGTGATGATATGTGAAAAATATTTTGCCCATGTGAAATTTAACATGTGAAAACATGTTAAAAACACGAGGTGTGTGGAAAAATGTGACCACCTGTGTTTTGCACACATTTCCCATGTGAACAAAAAGGGGAACATTTTCAGGGTAGTAAAGTGTGAAACCTATGGAAGTTCACATGTGAAACCCATGTGGAACATTATTTCCCATATAAAACCCTTTGGCGTACATGTGCAATATGTGTGAAGGCCATGTGAGGCCCATCTAAATAGTTAAAAATTACATGTGAAACCTATGTGATTTATATTTGGTAGAAATATGTGAAACTCATGGAATTGCAGAATTCCATGTAACCTCCTATGTACATGCTCCACATGTGAAACCAATGTGTGCTACACATGTGGTTTACCAGGTACCACATGTGCGAACATGTTCAACCCATGTGACTTTTGCGTAAGGATAGTTTAACAAGTGGGCACTTACTTTCTAACAAAGTGTTAGGTTAGTTTGGATCACTCTTATGATGACCTAAAACATTTAAGTATGACGGAAACCCCCCAAAAAAGAAAGTATCTGTAGGGGGGTTGGTAGTGGGTGATGTATAGGTCAAAATGATATAAATTTGACCAACGGTAGAGATTTAAGCTATTCCGGCCTACTGTGATTGCGCATGTTGATGATGTCATCAAGCAATGCCTACATACTCTGTTACAGGTACGCAAAGTGGATAAATACTGATCGCTGTTCGTATTTACACTAGATATTGCAAGTTTAAAGTTGATTATTTATTAATTAATAATGTATTAATTCATAATTTATTGTTTATCTATTCAACAAAAAAAAATCTGTTGATTTTTGAAGCGTTTTTAGTTCAAATATGTGTAGCTTTATTTTTGTGAGACATTAAATTTTTAGAAGTAATCAGGAAAGCAGAATTTTTTTTCTTTTCTACATTTTGCACTTAAGTTCAAACTATTTTTAATTTATGTTTTCTTATCATTTAGCTAGGATTCCCCCCCCCCCAAATATCTTCATCTTTATTTACTTTATGAAAATGTTTATGTTGCATTTTTCGTAAAAATGTTCTATTTCTTTTAAATGCATTTTGCGCTATAAATGTTCTTTAAATGCATTTCTGTGCTTTTTGTTTTTTAGTCATTCTGCTGGTATGTGAGAATGTTCAAAAGCTCATGTCATTTTGACATATATAAACAGAAGAAAAGAACATATTGCAATAAACATAGTTACCGCACATGCTTCAGATTATACCGCAATATAGATTTGAAGGCATATTGCCCATCTCTAAGGGCGGTGAATACTTTTTCAAAGCCCCGTACTGTATGTCCCGTCTAATAACAGGATGCAAAGGTTCACAAGGTAAATGAAACTTCAGCACATTAAATAAAGAGCGTTTGGGGAAAACAAAACCATCTTATGATTTTAAAGAAACTCCTCCATTCATCATCAGAACATAAAACAATGTCTTTTGAATTCAGCCCATAAAACCCATTTTCTTTTGTCTCCACAGAACTGAAATTACAGCAGCGTTTTAAGAAGAGCTGCACAGCCTCCCTGCAGTGCTCAGAACAATTCCTTCGCGAGGCTTCGGGCCACGCTGTATTTTCTTTAGTCTTCATGTCGTTGAGCTTTAATTGACTCAACAAGGATTTCGCAGTCCTCTAATGAGTCTACTTTGAGGACAAAGTCACGCTCATTAGTTCCCAATGATGCTCGATTCACTCTGAAATTTGCCAGATGTGCTTCCAGTTTAGGAGGACGTGTTTGAAGATCGTCCGTCCCAGTCTGCTCGGCTTTTCTTTTCATTGTTTAAAAGCTGCTTTCTTTGTGTCCCCCCCTACACACACACACAAACACACGCACGCAAGTCCGTATTGCTACCCATATTAGGACTTTATATTGACTTCCATTCATTTTAATAGCTAAATGTATGCCTAACCCAATCCCTTACCCTTACCCTAACCATTACCAGTTTATTCCCAACCTTAACCAAAACATAATTCACACCATACCTCTAAACCTAACCCCTAATCCTAAAAAAGGGGGTCCACCATATTAGGACCAGGCTTTGGTCCCTATAAGGTCCATCGGTCTTCAGAAGGTTAGCGAATATGCCACAAAAAGGTCCTAAATAGGATAGCAATACAAGAACACACACACACACACCCTGTCCTTCTTGATGCATCTTTAACAAACATCTGCAGCTCTCTGTGACGGCTGGTCACTTTTTACTCAAAGTAGGAATTTCTCCTAGAAATAAAGGTAGAAAGTGGCCCATAAAAAAAAAAAAGAAATCTGATCAAATAAATATTAGGACAAAAAGTGGGGGTGGAAGGGCGTGTCTACGGCAGGAGCACTGGTTGCCGGGGCGATGGGCGATGTGAGCTGGTGATTAACGGGCGTCGTGCCATGCAGGCCGCTAAACGGTGTGGGATTAGAGGACACGCAGCGAGCGGCGGCCCGCCGGAGCCGCCCCGCTCGGCACGACCTCCGTGGCTTAGCCGGCCTTTCATCTGACTGAGGGCTGCGGTGAGAGGAGGGGCCGAGGGGAGCGGAGAGGGGCCGTTTTAACGGAGATGGGGTCCCTAATTGCGCAGATATCAACAGATAGCTTCAGAGTTTGCAGTGGCACCCATCGACGACGTCCATAGATCGGCGGCTGTGATTGTTTCGAGCAGCAGACCCGACAATAATGAGTTTTCATGCTGACGCTTCCATGCCGACACACACGCATGCAAACCTTCCCTTCTCTCGCCTTTTTTCCACCTAGGGAAATAAATTACCTTTATCCAGCTTGTGCTCGTGGGTGTGTTTCTCTTTGTCCTCTTTTAAGCTTCTGAGATTCTGATTCAGCCTTTCATTTGAGACCCCCATGCTCTCACAGACAGGTGTCTGCCTCTGCACAGCGCAGGTGGGGTTTGCAGCCGTGTGCGTGTGTGTGTGTGTTTTGAAGCTCATATTTTTCAGTTGATGTGCATTATTGTGTGTGTGTGTGTGCAGGTCGACTGCTGTTCTGAGCTTTATTAGGATGCTGGATGTGTGCTTTGGGGTTGTGCACGATGCTCAGCATTGCTAAGTGTGGTGAGAATTCCTCTGTGTGTTTAATCTGCATTGTTTAGCTTTGCAGTTTATTGTTTATTATCTAGAAGGGGGAAAAAAAGCTGCAAATGACGGATTTTGTTGCTGCTACCTGATAAATGTTTCTGCAGTCAAGCCGCATTAGCTGAGATATTTAATTAATCTGTGTGGGCAACCTTTACAGAACTTATCATATGATTCTGGGGAGGCCAAGGAAGCAGTTTTTTAAATGTAACCCCGTAACGTTTTGTCAAACCATTCAGAAAGATGATGTAAAACTCACAGTTTGAAGCCTCGTGTCTGTGACAGAATAGAGCAATCCCAAACAAAATTGTTTTTTTACATCCTCAAGGGTCCAATTAATGTCCTACAATAAAATAGCTAGTCTACAACAAATCTTAACATCCATATTCTAACATAATCTGCCATTGAAAACCTTTCTAATTTCCTTCCTTGTGTGCATTTCTCATAAAGTTTTCATCATACCTACTGTTAACATGCTCATATTAGCCTAAAGATAACACAGCGCCCTTCTTCTTCTTTGTGATGTCTGCTGGCGGTTGCCAAGCAACAAATTGTTGCATTACCGCCGCCTACTGGTATGGAGTGAGCACCAGAATGTCACTCAAGGTTGCACTTGCCTCTCTAAGACTGGCTATGTATTAGCATCGTCCAGGCTTGTGCTAGCTTTGCTCTTGCTATTATGTTAAATGTTAAAGTTCATGGAAGGATGATTAGGACATGACTGAATTGAGTATGGATTGTTAGAAAGAGATTTTTGCCTAATGCACAGCCTCATACTAACTGTCAAACAAACAAACAGTATATCAACTGTCAAGCACAGTAGTGGAGGGTTGATGATCTGGGCCTGTTCTGCAGACCAAAAGCCGAGACACATTTCATTTAGCACCAACAAATTAGGTCTGATGAACACCACAGAAAATCTGGTTCTGTAGGTTAAACACCACAGCCAACTGACCTGGACTGATAGAGACTGATGGAGTTAAACAGTTACTGAGAGTTACTGCTGCTGTTGGATCGGGGGATAGATTTCACAGCTGTTTTTTTAGCTTAAGCCTAGTTTAATACCAGAGCCGAACCTGTTTTAAAGCTTATCCTTTACTCAAGAGTAAAGAGAAGTACACACGTGATCTTCTCTTTGCAGGCTTTCATCCGACCGTTCAGGGAGCACCACATCGACCCGACCGCCATCACTCGGCACGACTTCATCGAAACCAACGGCGACAACTGCATGATCCCCATCCTGCCGCTAGCTCACATGCTCTACAAGTTCCTCACATACACTCCAGGTACATGCTGCTTCTGCGTATTTCTGTCGCATTTTACCCAGAGCATTGTTGGTGTTTTTCACGTAACCTGACATTCAGAAGTGAGTCTAAGGACTCCAGAAGGTCATATACTCTCCAGCAACCTGCAGCAGACCGTCAGGGTTAGAAAGGACCCAACGTACAGGAAGTTGTTTGCAGGCATGTGGCAATTCTGCTGGTAATCATGCGCTCTGACCCTGAGAAGTGCAGGGCAGGAAGGGAGGGACTGGAGGAGGAGGATCAGCAGGAGGAGCAGGCAGAGCGCTTATTGAGGAGGTGACATCTCCACCTGTCATGTCTGCACTTCAGCTCGAGCTTAAAGGTCACTAATGGGTGGAGATCGGGGGAGGTGACACCAGTTAGTTGGGTTAAAGGCTGCATTACGTGCGGCGCTGTGGGGTTAAGCTGCTGCAAGCATCTGGCACCGAGTGTCTGAGACATAGATCATGTTAGCTGAGCAGAACTAAGATCAGGTAATAACGTTTAGTCCTAAATTCGATTCAGTTTAGGAAAATTTGGACGTTTGTTGATCCTAACAGAGTTTTGATCTTCAGATACAATGCAATAAAATTACATCTCTTTTTAATTGCAGCTATAATCGTAATGATGTCATTATGTCATTAATCATAAACTCGATGAATATAAAACTTGAAGACGAAGGGTGACACAGTCGCTCATATCTGTGAGGCTTCATTCAGGGTTAATATGAAATGAGAGCTGATAAATATTCAACATTTCTGATGGAATACATTAATATTGTCTTGTTTTATGATTTTTTAAAAATTATTAATTATTATTGTTGATTATTATGGCGTGGCACAGTTGGTAGAACTGCTGCTTTACATCAAGACGGTTCTGGGTTGGAATTCTGGCCTGGAGTCTTTCTGCATGGAATTTGCATGTTCTCCCCTTGCATGCATGGGTTCTCTCTGGGTACTCCAGCATCCCCCCCACAGTGAAGAACTTCTGCGTTAATTGATTTCTCTAAGTTGGCCTTTAGGCAGAGGTGGGTAGCACTACTTCAACATATTTATACTCAAGTAAAAGTAGCTGTCCAAGAAATTACTTGGTACTTTGGTAAAAAGGCTTCTTTAGTATTGAGTAACATCAGATTTAATATTTTTGAAAATGATGTCATTGGATGGACTAAAAAGTAAAGTTCTGGGCAAATTCAGATGCAAATATGGGCAAATATTATCTACTGTACATATTGGTATTATTTTGAAAAAACTGACTTGGAAAAGTGTTTCTTCTGCTTGCAATTATTTATTTTGTAAATATGTAATTTATTTAGTTCTTTTTTTTCATTTTGGTTTTTAAAATACCAGAATTTGCCCATAACTGTATATTTATGTCTGTCTGATGACATCATTTAAAAAAGGATTTAATCAAGTGTTACTCAGTACTCAAGTATCCTTTTTACCAAATACTGTTTTACTCTTGAGTCATTTCTTAGACGGCTACGCTTTACTTTTACTCGAGTAAAAATACGTTAAAGTAGAGCTACTCTTACTTGAGTACAATTTTTGTGGGATTCTACCCACATCTTCCTTTTAGGTAGGAGTGTGTACATGGTTGTTTGTCTTGTGTGTGTTTGTTGCCCTGTGATGGACTAATGACCAGTCCAGGGTGTGTCCCACCTCTCACCCAGTGACTTCTGGAGATGGGGTCAAGCGGGATTAGATGGATGTTGTAGTTTGGTACAGTTACCCTGAGTGGAATATAATTTGCTGGTAAACATACAACCTCTTTATTATAGGTTTCTTTGCTATTTTTTTAAAGTTTTTGGTTTACTAATGACATAACTGAGGCCAGCTTGTTTCACTGTGAGGATGTGCTAAAGCCACTGGGCGCTGAGATGGACATGGAAGAGGGTTAATTGATCTGCTAAATAATTTCTGGGTTAATTTGGCCAAGTTTTTGGGATCAATTTTCTGGTATGTCAAAACAAGGTACCCAAGGCCTTTGGAAGGGAAACAGGCCCACAGCATTACAGATCCGACCACATACTTCAGTGTGCATGAGGTATTTTCCCCTTCCAACCCGTCTGGAGGGTTTGCTGCTGAAAAGCTTGATCTCAGTCTCATTGGACCAAAACTACACATTTCCAGTAGAGTTTACCAGACTCCACTTGCTTTACGTTTGTCATGGTAGGACTAAAAAGCTTTTTCTCCTGGTGGCACTCTCAACCAATCAGCTGGCATGTAGATGGTGTGTAACGGTTGTTATGGACACTTGGTGACCCAACGATATGGCATCCTTTGCTTCAGTTCGCTTACAGCGCGCTTAGGAGGCCCGCTGGTGTCTCCAAAGTGCTTCTACTTAAGCACATAAGAGAACTGAAGATATTTTTTTACCATCCTTCTCACTGAGAGCATTCCATAAATGAATCCATATTAGTTATTAATTCCCTGATCATAGAGTTGAAAATCAAAAACAGGAGAGAACAGAAAATCATTTTTGGTCTGTTTTTTAATTTGGAATTGGACGCATGCAACAAGTTACCGTGTTGCTTTGAGTGTTTTGAGCAGTTTTTCTCTGGAAATGGACGATAAATCAAGCTAGATTAATTTTTATTCCTGAAAAATGTGTCAGGAAGTCAGATCAGAAGCAGCGTGAGTTCCTCGAGTTATCAGCACCCTGGCCGCTCCTTACTTTTAGACGTTCGCTTTGAGCTTTTGCTAGACAGTTTATTAGAGGTTCTAGTCTCCACGGTTAGGGCTAGGTTTAATTGAGCACAAGATTATTGATTGTCAGACAGTTAAATGAGTCCTCACCTGCTCACTTTTTTCATGATTTGATTTGTAACATTATTAAGAAATAACCAAAGTCCTAAAATGACTGTGTAATATAATGTGTGAGTGTTTTGCTTTTATTTATTTATGTAATAAAATGAAATGAATAGAAACATATAAAATGTGGAAATTATAAATAAAATACAATTACATTGGTAAAAATATTTCTTTTATAGAATAAATTCAAACATATGAACAGTAGAAATAAAAAAAAAACATATAATTACATTGGTAAAAAATATTTATTTGTCATGTTTGAATAATTAATGAAAACTAAAATAATTAAATAAACTCTTAAAATAACCAATATATTTTTCACCAATAAAATTATACTGTATTTATAATTAATAAAAAAATTTTTTATTATATTTATATACATTATTTAAAGGAGTCATAACCTAGTATTATCTTGGATACCCACGCTCTATTATAGTCTTTCAGGCCCTTCTAAAAAAAAAGTTGTAAAAAATAAACACAAAGCTCCTCTGACCCTTATTTCTGAAGGCATTATTGTCTCGTGAGATCTGATGCGATACTTTGGCTGTCGTGGACGGGCATTGTAATAATGCAAATGAGGGGCGCGTTGATTGGTGGCAGGAAGGAGGGGGGTTGACACCGCAGGTAACACTTAACCCATATCTACTGCTCCCACTAGCATACAATAGCCCCATTAGCAGTTAGCTGCTGTTTGTTACACACAGCAGAGCAATAAAAACACAGCCTTACCGTTTCAATTGTAGGCAAGTCTCTGATTGTTGGAATGACCCCTTTTTCCAAACGGAGCTTCGATGCCAACTTCGCCTGATATTGTCCCAAATTCGTAAAGGATTCCGTGTTGATTCTGGCAGTCAACAACAGAGCAACTCACGTGTGCACTACGTTTCTGGGAGAAATGGTTTTAGCTGATTAAAATAAAAGGCTGACACGAATATGTCTTCTTCATGCATCATTGCGTGAAGAAACTTTCTGCATCTCTCACGGTGGAGTTCGTACTTCGAATCGGTGATGTGTCGGTCGCGAACGAACCGGCTCTAAGAGCTAACTCTTTGAAGTGAACGATTGGAGTCGGCTCGTCATTGGGAGCCGTTTTTTTATTTTTTTCATTCCCCCCTGCTTGTTTTGGTACATTTGGAACACATCGTTTTGCATTAATTTTGGTAATAAACACACTTTAAGCAACAGAAAATCTGAGGAGCATAAAGAGCCGTCTCTTTATGGTGAGTCAAGCCAAAAGAACTGGCTCTCCAAAAAGAGCTGGAATTCCCATCACTAGAATTCAGTAATCAGTAATCGAGCGGCGCTCGACTGAATATGAGGGAGAGAGGAGCGAGGAGGAGAGGGGAGAGGAGCGGGGCGGGCTTCTTGCAGCATAGGTAGGTCTGCGATGTCTATATATGGTATATCCTGCGCCGACTTGACGTCAAGTCGGCCAGAAATTAAAACCACGTATTTGAGTGCGCGTGCACGTGGGCTGGTAGACGAACCCAGGGGTAAACAAACACTTCACTTTTAAATATCGGCTTCCCGGGCAGTGTATAATCGTTAGGCAATCATAACATACCTTTTTTCTCATGGAAAAGTGAAAATTACAGGTCATGACTCCTTTAAATTACTTAAATCCTCTTAAATTTTTTCCAACTCATCCCAAATAAGCAATTAAATTAGAAAACATGTTTCAGCCTTTCTAAACAAAAGAAAAAAGGTAAATGAATAAATCTGGAGAAACGGATGATTATCAAACGATGAGGATGACGGAGGGGAGGACAGTTGAAGTCCACCTGTGGGGGACGGCCATGCTCATCCTGTCACTGCAGGGCGTCAGGGGGTCACCAAACGGAGACGGAGACACGGCGACATGTTTGCCTGTCATGTCTGCTCCAGAAGAGGTCACCGCTAAGAGTTTGAGTTGGCTGGCGGGAGGAAGCGAGGCGGGGAGGGGACATCCGAGGGTCATGTAGCAGTAAGATGACATCTAAACCTGTCATGTCAAGCTCCTCACCGTGTCACGGAGACATGGCACGAGGTGGAGAGTTGACGTCTCCAGCCGTCATGTCTGCGCTTAAACTGAGGTCAAGAGATTGCAGTTTTTCTTCTTTTTTTTTTATTTTGCAGAAAGAGAAGACGTGGGGTGAGGAGGACGGCTGTAAGTCGTTTTAGCACAAACAGTTGCAGCAGAGAGACGTGAAGACGGTTAGAAAGGACGGATAGAAAATCGAGGTTGTGGATCAAGCTGAAGTGTTACAGAGATCTGGTGTAAAGATCCTGGTTACCTTCTGAGTTCTTCTGACGAGAGCAGTTTGCAGTTTATTAGCCTGGCTGCTGTTTGCATTTCAATCAAACCTGCAGAGAGCGAGACACTGTGGTTGTGTGGAGTATTACTGGCCGTCAGTATCTTCTGAGTATGTAGAGGAATAAAAGGACCACAAAATGTTTTGGCAGATGACTGGTTATAGAAAGCATGAGATAACTCATCAAAAACTGTAAGGATTAAATAAAATTTAACCCAAAAAGTTCACTGTTTATGTAAACGACAATTTAATCATTCTACAATTAAATAATGTATAAATCATTAATTACAACTTTGATTTATTAGATTTTAAAACATAATAATTTAAGGTGTTTATTAAATTATTCCATCATGAAAAATATGAAAGTTAACCATTTAATACACCACATTTGATTGGTTACTTTGCTCAGCAGTGTAGCTGGAATCCAGTCACCTTTTGTATAACAGCATTAGCCCCTCCCACTTACGGGTAAGGATGATGGATGTAAGAAACGTACAATGTGCGTTTATAAGTTTTTAAAATATAAACACTTAAATAACTAGATTCGCTTCTGGCTTACAATATGTTTAGTTTTAATAGTTAAAAAAATATACATTTAATTTTTTTTTGTTTTACTTTTACTTTTTATTTAACTGAACAGACGTACAGCGATTTATTTCCAGACTTGCTTATTAAATAGTGTCACTTAAGGCCTTGGTGTTCAGTAAACAGCAGTCAGTCAGTTTGGAGAATCATGGAGGAGTTATCGTAGGAGTCGAGTTAAAGCAGTTTGAACTGAAAACTTTCCCCTCAGTTCAGCCAAAAGCTTTTATTGATTTGCTCCCCTTGTTCAAATTAAAATTGTTATTAAAAAATTATATATATATTTTTTTGTTTGTTTAAACCAAAGAGCAGCAAGACTAACGAAGAAAATCTAAAATCACTTGGCACCCCAATCCAAACGCGCTGCTTTTTTGAAACCAGTTTTTATTTTGAAGGTACCTGGTATTTTGTTTTAAGCAGCTACATCTGCACCCAGTGGGTAAATGAAGTTTACAAAAAAATGCAGATTTCCCCCCAAACAACTGATGGATCAAGCATGAGTTGTTTGTTTTATTTTACTTACTGTCTCATAAGAGAAAAGCCTTTTCAGTCTTCACTCCTTCTGCCTCTCAAACAGTAAAATAAAAGCCACTTTTGAACATTTTCTCAGTTAAAATGATTGGGAGGCTTTTATTCTGACTCATACTTTTGGTTCACAGCTTTGCATCGCCGCTCGCTGTGTAAAATTCAGTTTCGGTGCCACTTTGTCACAGTCGGAAAACCACTTATCTGCTGTTCTCCATCCCTCAGCTGAGCTGCAGCTTTACCTGCATCAGAATATGGAAAAACACACACTGTCCAGGAGGCCAGGATGGGAATGATGTGTGTAAAGAAGTGGGAATAGGGAGGATTTGGACATTTAAAAGGAAAGAAGGATTCATTATCATCTTCTGACTCTTCTTCTGCAATTTACCACCAGAAACTAAAAACAGAAGCGCTGAGAGCAGCAAATTCTGCAGAACCACCAGAAATGTTTGAAAATAAAAAAAGATTAACATATTTTGGTTATTCTTTACACACAAAAAATGTAAGCTTATATTTCAGTTAATTGTGGTAGTGATGGCTGTCAGCTGATGAAGCTACTGAGATTTTTATGATGAAAGTCACTGTAATATCAGGTCATTAAAGCATGTACTTCTCGCAGTGTGAACAGGAACTAAGTACGGTTGCAAAATGAAAGCAGGATCTCCATCAAGCTTGTCAGCAGGAAGAAGTTCTGATCAGCAGAGCTACTGCTGCCAACTACTTCTCCTTCTATAGATGATGCACTTGAACCTGTATTTCAGTGTTTAACCATGTCTCTCTCCTAGACAAAAACCATTGTCTGAGCTTTTGTTGTGACTAACTATATGTACTTTATTTTATCCTGCAGTCTTTAAAATGGATTCAGAGTTTCTCTGCTTAGCTGTTTTTCTGTCCTAGATGAAGCCACTAAAGGAGCTACTACTGCTAATGACTTCTTACTTGTCTCTAACATAGAAAGTGCTCCTGGTCAGTGCCTCTGTTTCTTTTTGTGTGAAAGCTCTGTTTTCTCAAATCCCTAGTCGGTCGTGGAAGATGGGTGTATAATGGGTCTATATGATGCCATGAGGAAGTACAGTGGGGCAGAAAAGTATTTGGCAGCCACCGATTGTGCAAGTTGTCCCACTTGAAAATATGAGAGAGATCTTTAATTTTCATCATAGGTACACTTGGAACTGTGGAAAAACAGAATGTAAAGAAAATCAGGAAATCACTTTGTATGATTTCTAAAGAATGTATTTGTATAATGGTGCAGAAAATATTACCGGTATTTGATCAATAACAAAAGTACATCTCAATCCTTTGTAATATAACCTTGGTTGGCAATGACAGAGGTCAAATGTTTCCTGTAGGTCTTCACCAGGTTTGCTAAAACTGTAGCTGGTAGTTTGCAGATCTTCTCTAGAGCTGGGATGTTTTGGGGCTGTCGCTGGGCAACACGGACTTTCAACTCCCTCCACAGATTCTCTATTGGATTGAGGTCTGGAGACTGGTTAAGCCACTCCAGAACCTTGAATGGTTTTTTACGTAGCCACTCCTTCGTTGCCCGGGCGATGTGTTTGGGATCATTGTCATGCTGGAAGATCCAGCCATGTTTCATCTTCAATCCTCTCACTGATGGAAGGAGGGTTTTGCTCAAAATCTCACGATACATGTCCCCATTCATCCTTTCCTTTAATACGGTTCACTCGTACTGCCCCTTTTTCAGAAAAGCAGCCCCAAAGCATAATGTTTCCACCACCATGCTTCACAGTGGGTATGGTGTTCTTGGGATGAAACTTGGCATTCCTCCCCCTCCAAACACGGCGAGTGGCGTTTATACCAACGCGTTCTAATTTGGTCTTATATGACCACATGACATTCTCCCAATCCTCCTCCGGATCATCCAGAGGGTCTCTGGCAAACTTTAGACTGGCCTTGACATTTGTTGTCTTAAGCAGCAGGACCTTCGAGCACTTCAGGATTTTATTGCATGACGACGTAGTATTACTAATGGTAACCTTTGTTACTGTGGTCCCAGGTCTCTTCAGGTCATTGACCAGTTCCCCTGTGTAGTTCTTGGTCATACAATCTGATTTCCTGGATATTTTTACATTCTGTTTCTTACAGTTGAAGTTTACCTATGATGAAAATTACGGACCGCTCTCATCTTTTTAAGTGGGACAATTGGCACAATTGGTGGCTGCCAAATACTTTTTTTCCCCTCTGGGTTTGCCCAAATAATGAAACCTTAAAACACTTGAATAGAGCCTGTCCGACATGAAGTCTGCTAAAACGTCTGAAAAAGAGAAACATCCTGCCCCGATCTGAAGAAGCTCAAGAACAGATGCCTGGAAAGGGATATGAAGCCATTTCTAAGGCTTTGATACTCCACAATGAGAAAACATGAAAAATTGAAGAACATTCCCAGGATGTAGCTGGTTTACCAAAATTACCCCCAAAACTCATCATGAGACATCCAGGAGGTCACATAAGAACCCAGAAAACAGACACAGACTGGGGAAAAATGGCCTACATGAGGAAGTGCCAAGTCTAGAACAACAGCTGGCCCAAAGGAACACAAAGGCCCGTCTCACATTAACCAAAGATCTCAAAGATCCCCAACATAGCATCATGCTTTAACCAGTGGAGAGATCCGGGAGACATTTTCCGTTGGTGGTATAACACTAACCACTCATAACATCATAGGTCTGTTTTATAAATGCTGCCTGAGTTTATAAAACTGAAACAATAAGTTGATCATACTCATCGTAGGGAACGTTCCAGACAGGATCTGAATGATCCAACTCTGACACCTCTCTCTAGACTTTATATTCTTCCTCAGCATTACTTAAAAAAAAAAATTGCTGCTAGAATTCATTTCTTTTGATTTTCTCTAACGTGCATTAAACTTTCCCTAACTTGCTGTTATAAAAATGGTTGTGTCACAAACTACTACATGTCTCTGTCCTTTCCTCTGTTACCAGCCTCATCCTTCCCTCTAGGTTCTTCATCTCTCCTCTTCTCGTCTCCTCAGCATACATTACATCCAAACAACTTAATCAATGATTCTCTTAACTTGAATATAATGTTTTCCTTCCTGTCTCCTTTCAGAGGCCTTGGCGGCGTCCTATCCCTGGGACTGCTACGTGTTCGCCTTGGGGTTTTTTGTGACGTTGACCAATCAGATCCATAAGTGGAGCCACTCCTATTTCGGCCTCCCGCGCTGGGTTACACTGCTTCAGGACTGCCACCTGGTGTTACCACGAAAACACCACCGCATCCACCATGTTTCACCGCATGAGACGTACTACTGCATCACCACAGGTACGGCTACAGGAGCTAAAAGAACCTTCCGCTCTTCCCAACGTTGCTTCGGCTCATTGAGGTTTGCAGACAGCTCAGTTAAGGTCCAACCACACCACTTCAATCAGGTTAAGGTCCGGACTTTGACTGAGCCTTTTTGAGACCATGACTCTTTTTTTCTTTTCATCTATTCTGTTTTACAGTAGATTTTCAGCTTTAAGATCGTTGTTCTGTAGATGACCCAGTTTGGGCCTCATTATCTGACCCTAGAACAGTGGAGCCCAAAGTCGGGTCTCAGCGGCCGGTGTCCTGCATGTTTTTGATGTCACCCTGGGTGAGCACAACTGAATCAAATCAAATCAAATCAAATCAAACTTTATTTATGAAGCGCTTTTCATACAAGAAGTTGCATCCCAAAGTGCTTTACAGATTAAAATGACCCCACATAAAACCACCTTCCCTTCCCTCCCCCACAGATTTAAAAGCATGGTCACAGTTATACCCCCCTCCCCCCAACCCATCTCCCATGCACACACACTGTTAAAAGAAAAAGTAAAAAAGGACATTGGGCCGAGTGCAGATGAACCATGCAAGGAAACGCCATCAGAGGAGCCATCTGCCCCGGCAGCAGTAGATCAACAGCAGCAGCCGAGGCACTGACACAGGGCACCCAGTGGAGGCAAGGCCAAGACCCCCACCTCCACCCAAGCTCCACCTGGAGAGCACCCAGGCAGCTACAGCCGACCACCGCTCCCGGGGCAGAGGGCTCCCACAGAGGAAACACTGGAACGGGGATTAAGATAAATTAAAGTATAAAAAGAAACGGTAAATTAATGTGCTAAGATTGAAAAGTAAAACTGATAAAAATATAATCATATAAAACATCCAAAGCAATTAAACAAACAGTGATAAATAATAATCAGTTAAAAGCTAAGCTAAAAAGGTGAGTCTTGAGCCTGCTCTTAAAAACATGAATGTTCTCTGCAGCCCTGAGGAAATGATTGGTTCCTTACCAGGCCTCTGGAGAACTTCAAGAGATTTAGAGGATGTGATTTAGCCATTTAGAACAGCAGAAGAAGAAAACATCTAAAGCCTGCAGGACACCGGCCCTTGAGGACTGGAGTTGGACACCCCTGCTCTATAGTATTCTGGAACGAGGAAGAGTTCATCTGGGTTTTTTGACAACTTTCTCAAAATCAACATGTGCTTTTATAACTCAGCCTTATTTTTTCTAGGTTTATAAAATACAAATATGTCAATCCATCTGTCAACTGGTAGCATCTCAAGGCTCTTCTTTCCTTTAGATAATCCATAGTTTAAAAAAGCCATGTATTTTAAGGAAAGGTTTTATTTCTTTATATCCATTCATCCATCCATCCATCCATCCATCCATTCATCCATCAACTTTCGCTAATCTGGGGTTGAATTGCAGAGACAGCAGCCTAACCAGAGAGGCCCAGACTTCCCTCTCCTGTTCTGGATCTCCTCCTGGTGGGACGTGCCTGGAACATCTCTCCAGGAAAGCATCCAGGAGGCATCCTGACCAGATGCCACCTCAGCTGGCTCCTCGCAATGTGAAGGAGCGGCAGCTCTACTTTGAGCCCCCTCCGGATGACTGAGCTTCTCCCCCTATCTCTAAAGGAGAGCCCAGACAACCTGGGGAGAAAAACTAATTTCATCCGCTTGTATCTGTGATCTCGTTCTGTCGGTCCCTACCCAGAGCTCGTGACCATAAATGAGGGTAGGAACGTAAATCGACCAGTAAATTGAGAGTTGCGCCTTTTGGCAGAGCTCTCTTCACCACAACAGACCGGTACAGCTCCCTCATTACTGCAGACGCAGCACCAATCCATCTATCAATCTCCCCTCTAATTTTCCCCTTAGTTGTGAACAATACCTCCTCCTCTTGGGGCAAGACCTCATCCCGACCCAAAGAGGGCACTCTACCCATTTCAAACTGAAGACCATGGTCTCTGTTTTAGAGGTGCTGATATTAATCTATAGAACCAGATTTTCAGAATATTTCCTCCGTTCTTCAGACCTGTTACAGTCTGAGGTTTTTGCAATTGCCATATTTAAAGCCTCGAGCATCACTCTTGAAATATCTGCCATAAAGTAGCGGTGTTCAATTTACACACAAAACAACGGCAGGAAATTAGTTAAATCAATAAATTTAAAACTGGAATATGGAATTGTGAAATAAGTATCATGAAGGAATCCTGGTTTACTCTGTGGCTGCAAGGTGCCCTGGCCCTGTGCCTACAGAACAAGCCCTGACCATCATACCTTCACCACCGTGGTTGACAGCTGATATGTGGTGTGTAGTGGTGTTTGGTTTTCTGCAGACATGGATACATGCATTGTGGCCGGAACATCTCTACTTTGGTTCCAAAGAACATTGTTCCAGAATTCTTGTGCTTGGATCTTTCCCAGACCTAAGAAATAGTCTGCTTCTATTCATCCTGTCATAAATGTAACCTTTGACCTGCTAACTGAGGCCTTCAGAGTCTGAGATGGAACACTGGGGTTTTTGGTCATTTCTCCGAGCTTCATGCTCTGACCTTGGGCTGAATCTGCTCCGACATCCACTCAGCTGTCGGAAATGTTCTCCTCATATGAAGAATCGTTCTCTTTGTAGAGGACGTCCGATGGTTTGGAGATGACCTCATAAGCCTTAACAGATTGATGAGTTGGAACAGGTCATTGCTGATGTCTTTCTATCCTGGCAGTGCGCTAACACAGCTGTACGCTCCATAGCAGCAAACTCCTGCTTTTCTAGAGAGGCTCACGCAGATGATGATGATCAGTTAATCGATGTGTTTGATCTCCAGCTACCAGATGCTGCTTTCCAGCAAAAATCATGTATAAACAGCCAGGTTGGAGTTTTTCACCATCTTTGTTCAGTTATTGTTGTTTATCTAGTTTTACCTCTTTTTAGGACACTTTTATTCTTTATTCTTTTGTTCTTAGATGTAAAACAAAATAAAGATCAGAGGTTAAACCCCATAAAGGACACATCAAGTCGGCCATTTTGGACGAGTGCATCAGAAGATGATGATTCCAGAATAATTTAACTTAGATTTCTCTGCATATTCACATAAAATGGCGACCGTGTGTGTCAGCTTATAAATAACTAAAAGCAAATGTTGTGTTTACGTGCGTGTGGGTCTTTGGAGAATCGAGGCCTCTGTCACACATCCACACTCTGTATTCCGCCTGCATCTGGGTGAGAGCGGTGGGGGATACCCAGGGGTAGACTGAGCTCGTACGTCACCCTGCGCCCCAGCAGACGACAGATGTGAGCCTGAGCTGTCGGGGGTGGCATGGCGAGCGCACTCCTCTGCATCTGTTAGTGTGTGCTGGTCGCTCTGACCTCCTCTCCGGTTCCTAACCTGTGCTTGTGGAGGAAGGAGGTGGTGGTCGGGGACGACAGAGGGGGTCCCCTGTGGTCCCCCTGCTCGTGCTGCCTGGCTGCCTGGGCCTGGCTCGGAGTCCTCTGGGGGCCCGCCTCACTGCCTTTGTGTTCGCCACCGGCTGACAATCCCCATGTATATTTAATGCTAACCTGCTGTCTGTTCTAACAAATAGGACTTCACAGGCAGCGGAGGGGAGGGTGGAGGACAGGGGAGGACGACGGGGGAGGAAGCTGGGATTTGGAGGGATACAAAAAAAAAGGAAAACATGGGAAAATGCAGAAAAATGGTGGAAATAAAACAAAACCTCTGGATACTTTACCACCTTTAAACCAAGAGAGAAATTCTGCATGTTCACACGCAGCTTCCCTAAACACATGCTTCCTCTGTCAGTGTGAGCATCATTTCTGTTTTAATCTTTGGATGAATAATCTCTCTGTCTGTGTGCATGAATCTGCCTGGATTTTCATGTCTTCTCTGCAGCTACATGGGTGCCATGCATTCATTCATGTGTACATGTAAATGTATTTTGGCCTGCAGCCACACGGCCGTGAATGTGTTTAACTCAAACTGATAAATTCAGCTGCTGGAGTTCTGTAAACATCAGAAGAAGCGAGAAGCTGTAGGTGTGTGTGTGTTAGTGGGGTTAAGGGCGTCTCCTGGGACGATCCCTCCATCCTTCTGCTCATAATAATGAAGGTAAGACAGGAGGCTTAGAATGTACAGAAGGAGTTTAAAAATTGAGACTTTGGGTGGTTTGTAGCAGGAAGGAGCAGTGGGTGGAGTCAAAAAATGGTGAAGTACCATAAATCCTGAATCTACAACTATTACAGTCAGAAGAACTTCCCCCTAGTCACAACCCAGAAGTGAAGGTCCAGTTTGGACTGGATTTGGTGCCCAAGCAGACCGGAGGAGGAAGCTGGAAGATCTAGAGTCTAGAAAATGGGTGTCCAATTCCAGCCAGTTTTAGATGCGTCTCTACTCCAACACAGCTGATTCAAATGGTCCAACTACCTCCTCAGCATGTCAAAGTTCTGCAGAGGTCTGCTAATGAGCCATCATTTGATACAGGTGTGCTGAACCAGGGAAGGAACTAAAACATGCAGGAGACCGACCCTTGAGGACCTAGAATTGGGCAACCCTGGTCTAGAAGGAGCACTGGAGGGAAAAGATTGGTGTTGATCTGCTGTGACCTACACGGCTTAAAGCTGCAGTAGATAACTCTGAGAGGAGAGCAGACTTAGCTTGGAAATTTAAACCCAAACAAGCTTCACATCATTCCCCCTCCCTCTCCGATGCACTCAAGCCCCGCCTCCAATGCCCTCCTCCCTCCTTCGGCTGCGCTACTGGCATAACAACTGCCAAAGATAATCAGCTGACGCGACTTAGAAAATATTCACGAAAGTTTGTTTTCTAACAGTAAACCACATATGACAACTTTAGCTGTGAGTGCACGGATGATCGCACGCGCTGCGGAGGTTTACTGTAATACCACCACCAAAAAAAAAAATAATCAAGCAAGGGTAATTACCTGTCAAGCAGAAACATTGCCAGCTCGAAATCGGTTTTAAACGCTTTTAGGTTCCGTAGCTCCCTCCACCTCTCAAAGGCTACGCCAATATTTACCCTTGTTTTATCTCGGGCTCGGTCAACTTTTTTCTTCTTAGCTTTTTTGTCCTCCTCGGTCATCTTCTTTTTTATTATCTTAGCCGTATATGCTGTTGTTGGCAGCGGCGGTACGGGCAGTTTTTCTTTAGGTAACTGTTTCTCGGCCATAGCTAACTCCTAGCTTCTTGCAGAAGCGCAGCCAGTTGCGTAGCGGTTACGTAGAGGAGCGAGGGGCGGGTCGCGGTGTGTGTGTGTGGCGTAATAGACAGATGTCAAACACTCCATCAGACGCTGCTCGGGCTCTGATTGGCTGTTTTCTACCGGGCGCAGTGGATTCTTGCAAATCGCAGTAGGGGCTGTAGGCGTGACCAATTGAGCTGCTTTTTTTGACAGATTACAAATCTCATTTCCTACTTTCAGGACATATGGATAGTTTTAGGAAATATCAAAAAAAGTTACTTTTTCTAAAGTTACCTACTGCAGCTTTAAACAGATCCAGAAGCCTGATGTTGGAACCTTCTGAAACCGACTGGACCAAGGGTGTAGCTACCCGGCCTCATCCCTGTTTGTAACCCTGTTTCAGTGAGAAACATGATTATGTGGTCCCCTGTAGGCCTGGTAACAGTAGAACAGAGTCATCCAGCTGTTGGGTCCTTTTCTGCAGCTGGTTGCCCCACACCTGGAAGAGCTGACCCACCAGACCGGTGCTGATTGATGTCATGCTGTTCCATCCTCCATCTGTCATTCAGTCCCCCAGTTCACTCCTCAATTTCTTTACAGTTTATCCAAAAGTTTTTGTCTTGTTGTTTCTGCTCTTAACCCTTTTTAATGAGCACTTAGTTGGAGTGTATGCTCAAGATGATCTCATGTGTTCATCTTTGAAGGAGAGTGGGGACCTCCTCCTTTTTATGATAAAATCAGCACAAAGTGCTTTACATGATAAAAACAGAAAAATAAAATAAAAATCATTAAAAGCAAAATCGATCATACACTACCAGTTAAACTCTGAGCACACCCAAGACACATACACACCCCGTCCCCCGCCCCTTCACTGCAATACCACCGCTCCATCCGTTCCTATCTCTTTTAAGTAAACATACAATAAAAAATAAACATCTAGAATGATAACACTGTGAGAAAACGATATTTGGGAGATCCAGCCACATTGGAAGCCACCCTACAGCTACAGAAGAGTCACCACAGGGACCACCATGATCAGGGCAGGCAGGTATCCACAGCACTGTCATGGTTTCGTTTAACCTCCTGACCCACATGCTCAGACACCAGGACAAGGTTAAGTGGTTTAATAAAAAAAAAGGGGGAAATTAAAGTGGTTCAGCTGGAACGGCGGGGATCGCTGAGCGTCTGGGAAGTGAGAGGTGAGGTTAGTAGAGATCTCTGACAGATGGGGAAAAAACTGACTCTTTAGGGCTGAAGTACTCACTGGTCCGGTGGCTTCCAATTCTGGGGGAAATACCGTGAGGTCAGCTGAGCGGCGAAAGCGGCTGCAGGGATCCGATGGATCGAATCAGGAGGGGGCGTGGCAGAGAGCGGGCAGGCAGGTGAAATGTTGTGCACCGGTCTGGCTTGCAGCCAAAGGAAGCAGTCAGCTTGTCAGAGTAGCTTTATCTCTTACTAGAAGGCTTCACTCAGCGAATGGTGGGATCTGGAAACTCTTCAGAGGAACCTGGAGACACAGGGAGTACAGAGGATACACAGGAGAACTCTAGAAAATGATCAAGAGAAAACTCAAGGATCAGGGCTTGGAGGTACCAGTATGGTGACCATCAGGCGTTGAATGGTTGTCAGCCAGCTCCTTAAGAAGCCCAGGTACACAAAGGCCAGATTGGCACCAGGTGAGCGCAATAAGCCCGTGCAGCTGATCTCCACCATAGATCCTCTCTGGCCAGATGACTCACTACAACCAAAAAAGAGACGCACAAACACAAAAGCACACCCATAAGGCTGCAGTGCAGAGCCCCGCCCACTACGACAAAAGCGATCCCAATGGCAGCGACCTCCATGGCTAAACTGGCAGGGCTCCCAGTGAGAAGGGTCCCCAAGAAGGAAACATTGAAGTTAGTCTGTATAAAACAATTCGTAAAAACACGCATAATAATAATAATAATAATAAAAATATAAAAATAAACTGATAAAAAACTCGATAAATGAAATAACAATTAAAAGCCAAGCTGAAATCACGAGCGCCGTAGTGGTAGAACGAGACTTCACCATATCTCTTCGTTCTGACTTGTGGAACAACTAAAAGGCCAGTACCAGAGGACCTAAGGGACCGTGAGGGCTCATACTTTAAAAGAAGGTCAAATAAATAACATGGACCAAGACCATGAAGACATTTAGAAAATAATAAAAGAACCTTAAAATCGATCCTAAAACGCACGGGGAGCCAATACAACGACTTTAAAACTGGTGTTCCCATCCTCAGGTCCACCATGTAGGTGAGTTCTGGAGTAGTTGTAGGCTTGAAATACTCTTTTTGGGAAGACCAGAGAGCATCGCATTACAATAATCTAATCTACTGACAATATGACTCAGGCAGAAATACTGCACCACACACAAAGTCTGCTTCAGGGTGTTGATGAAGTGTTGTCACCAAGGTCCTTGAATCACGTGCGCTGGAGCTGTTCAGTTGACTGTAAATTGGCGAGGAGGCGAATCAGCTCCTTCAAGGACTAACGCTGTGGTTCTTGACCAGAAAAAGGTGGACTGCCCCTTTGGGTTGGAGGTCAGTACCTGGCTCAAAGGGAGGAGTTTAAGTTTCTTGGCATCTTGTTTACGAGTGATGGTTGGATGGAGCAGGGTGCGGTTTGGGGCTTCGTCTGTTCGCTGGAGGTTGTGGCCTGAAGAAACCAACAGAGCCAAATGTTGGAATCAATGAAACAGTGAAGCTGATGAGAGGAATGGCATCAGGTTCAGTGAAGAATCTCAGGTCTGCATCCCTATGGACAACCATCATGTTCACATAAGGAGGGTGACGTCCTGTCCTCGTTCTCTAGGGACACACAAATATTCCTCTTGCCCTCATTGCATGGAGACCTGCTTCATCTTACTTCAGGTCTTGTCTGGAAGTTATTCTGGGAGCTTGACTACACAACACTCTTTCGGGTACTCTGATGGAGTCTTTCTACTTGAGTCATGAGACCGAGGAGGTCCTCTACCTCCTTTAAAGATGAACACATCAGATCCTCTTGAACATCAACTCCAACCCAGTGATAGAAAGACAGAATCATAGATGGATGGACAGACACATGAATAGAAGATGGGGATGTGTGCCCTTTGGTGCCTGATTTTGCATCCTTTATTCACCCAACTCTGATCTGCATGTAGACCAAACTATATCCTTTCCAGACCTTTCTTTCTGGGCGCAGAACTTTTATTGGTTGTTGTTGATTTAGGATGTATTCAGACCTGCACTGTTTGGTCCAATTTGAACAGACCAGGTTTCGTTTCAAAAGCTGGTCTGGACCTTTTATGCAGGTGCGGATCAGCAAACCGGACCGAGACCCACTTTTTTTAGGTGGTCTTGGTCCACTTCCAAAGGGACTTTGGTGCGGTTCGCTTCAGGTGTGAATACAAACCAGTGTTGATCCAAACCAACTCCAGGATACATGTGCCTTTTTGGGCTTAACAAGCCACCGCAGCAAGGTAAGTTCATACCTGATCCTCCGTCTTCTGTTTAGCCACGGTGCTTCCAGCATGGTGTGGGTCAGGGCACGCAGAGCACGTCGTCTCCTTCGGGTTACTGCACGCCTTTGCCGATGCTGTTCCAAAATTTGAAACGGAGCATCACGAAACCTGTGTTGAATGAGCTGTTCTTGACACTCAAAATGATTTTGCAGCTCCAATAACAGCACAAATATGCAGAGCAGCACGTAGAACTTCCATGTTTTCCTCCATTTCCAGATCTTTGCTCTGTGTGCCGCCCTGGTCATTGCTGTCCAATGGCAGCACCGGTCGTCCCACACGTGGATGTGTTTACAAAATTTATTTCACTTGCAAAAAGTACAGTGAATGCGAACCGCACTAAGCGAAAAAGAATTAAGTTCGCTTTTGGTCTGGACCAAACAAGCGGACCAAAGGACTTTTCTGGTCTGAATACACCCTTAAATTACCTTCTTTTTGGAGATTAGTTAGATCTTTACTATGTCCTGACTGTTCAGATGTCTTGAAGATAAATGGACAGTCAGAAAGAACCAAAACTGTGTTTTCCCTGTGTTTTACCAAATGTGATGTAAATATTAAAATTTCTCTTATCCTCTTTTTTTAATTCTCCTTATGTTTTCCCTCATTGCAGGGTGGTGCAACTATCCGCTGGACCAGCTGGGTTTCTGGAGACGAATAGAGTGGCTGATCGAACACTTGACGGGCCAGAGACCACGATCAGACGATATGGCATGGGCTAAGAAGGCAGACTGACAGACAAATCCAGTGAAATCAGTATCAGGAGGGAGTCTGGCGTGTAAATGCAAATACGCAATTATAGAAATGATGGTCGGATGTTTAGAAACAGACAAACATTTCTTCTGGCATCTCTGCGCTTCATGCTTTTTTTCTGCTTCTCAACAAACGATGTGTGCAAAGAGAGAAAAAGTTGATGTTGGTGTAAAAGCTTTCTGGATGTTGATCATCCATCGTTTTGTCTTTGACCCCTGAGGTGCGTGTGTGTAGTCGTGGTTCAGGTTTCTGGAGGTTGGGCTCTCCAGAAGAGACGCTGAGCTGTTTGTGACCAACAGCTTCTCAGACCAACACATAAGGAAGGGAAACATTTAGTTAATGTTTCTCTTTTCTGTTTTGCTCTCGGTTTTTTGGGATAATTCTTTTTGTCAGAACCCGCCAATCGGGTAAATGTATTTTTCTGAATGTGGCTGCGTCATCAGAGGTGGGTAGAAATCTAATAATTTTTGACTGTTTCCCTCTGATTTTCTGGGGGTCTATATTAACTTAAAAGATTGAACATGCTGATTTGAACAAGCAAGCTTCTGTTTTCTGTTAACTCATCTCCCTGAACAAACAACACCATTTGAAATAATCTGAATAACGACAGTTGGATGTTATGCTACTTATTCAGATGTTGGTTAAATTAGATCAAAATCAGACTTTAATTTTCTATTTCTATAATAAGTTATGAATTATGAGAGTTGAGATGAATCTTTGCTTTGCTAAAAACAAACCATGTTGGGATCCTGAACTATAGTCAACTGTGAATATCAGTCTAAAATCAAATGAAGATTAGACTAAAGATAAGTATAAATTAAGATTATAAGGATTATAAGGTCCTAAGGTCCACCAATTCTTCTGTACATCCGTCAACCAACCCCTCCAAATTGACCAACACGCCCCACTCAAATTAAGCAACCAACCCTCACAAATTGACAAACCAACCACATCCAAATTGACAACTAACCCTATACTAAGAGAACACCAAACCAACCTAACTCAAATCAATCAACCCCACCAAAATTGACCACCAAACCAACCCCACCTAAATCTATTAACCAACCAATCAACCCCACCAAAATCAACAAACCAACCAACCTAATTCAAATCATCAACCCCACCAATATTGTCCAAATACGTGGTTTTAATTTCTGGCCGACTTGACGTCAAGTCGGCGCAGGATATACCATATATAGACATCGCAGACCTACCTATGCTGCAGGAAGCCCGCCCCGCTCCTCTCTCCCTCATATTCAGTCGAGTGCCGCCATTACTGAATTCTAGTGATGGGAATTCCAGCTCTTTTTGGAGAGCCAGTTCTTTTGGCTTGGCTCACCATAAAGAGCCAGCTCTTTTGGCTCCTCAGATTTTCTGTTGCTTAAAGTGTATTTATTACCAAAATTAATGTAAAACGATGTGTACCAAATGTACCAAAACAAGCAGGGGGGAATGAAAAATATTTAAAAAAACGGCTCCCAATGACGAGCCGGCTCCCATCGTTCACTTCAAAGAGTTAGCTCTTAGAGCCGGTTCGTTCGTGACCGACACATCACCGATTTGAAGTATGAACTCCACCGTGAAAGATGCAGAAAGTTTCTTCACGCAATGATGCATGAAGAAGACATATTCGTGTCAGCCTTTTATTTTAATCAGCTAAATCAGCTAGAACCATTTCTACCAGAAACGTAGTGCACACGTGAGTTGCTCTGTTGTTGATTGCCAGAATCAACATGGAAATATTTTTTCTATTTTTTTTACGCCGGAATCCTTTACGAATTTGGGACAATATCAGGCGAAGTTGGCATCGCAGCTCCGTGTGGAAAAAGGGGCCATTCCAACAATCAGAGACTTTCCTGCAATTGAAACGGTAAGGCTGTGTTTTTATTGCTCTGCTGTGTGTAACAAAACAGCAGCTAACTGCTAATGGGGCTATTGTATGCTTGTGGGAGTAGTAGATATGGGTTAAGTGTTACCTGCGGTGTCAACCCCCCTCCTTCCTGCCACCAATCAACGCGCCCCTCATTTGCATTATTACAATGTCCGTCCACGACAGCCAAAGTATCGCATCAGATCTCGCTAGACAATAATGCCTTCAGAAATAAGGGTCAGAGGAGCTCTGTGTTTATTTTTTTCAACTTTTTTTTTTTTAGAAGGGCCTGAAGGACTATAATAGAGCGTGGGTATCCAAGATAATACTAGGTTATGACTCCTTTAAAGGACAAACCCACCCAACTAACAACCCAACCTACCGATTATCGAAGTTTAAACAGAGATCCCGGGGTCTTCTGCTCTCTTCCCACTTCTTATAGCTTATCAAGAGACTCTGAGGCGTTTCCCAGCCAGTGACCTATTATCACTGGTTTGGTTCAACGATTGAACAAAACCACAACTTTTTCCTTCATCCAACTTAAAAAAGGAAAGAAAATCCATACATTGTTGTGTTTGTTTATTATGACAGGTTTAAACTGTTAGGTGTGTATCATCACCAAAAGGAGGTAATTCTTTTATTACTTTCCCACAGATTAATAAAAAAACAGAGAAAGGTGGCTTGGATAGAGAAAAATCTATTAAGGGTTTGATGTTTGGCACAATAATAATCTAGTCCATGTGTAAATTATCTACAGAACATCATCCATTATAACTTCCAACATTACGAACAGCTGGAACAACGAGACTGATTTCCCACAGCTGTTTTATGTTCACGGTCAGAATCCTATACTAAAGAAATAGAAGCAAACCGAGTTACTATTGTTGCAGGTGCATGTAATGGAATGTGCAACTCACTAGGCGGCACTCTTGTCATACGGTCTAACATTTTTCCACATTTATCAATGATTTCTTGCTAAGCATTTCACCTTCTGCCAGATTTTACAGCCTAAAAATGTTTCTATGTTTAGACAGAGTCCAGAGTTTCTTGTCTAAACACAGAGTCCATCAAAATCCTGTGAGTGTTGGTAGTGATATTACAGAATGTACGTTTTCCAAAGAAAAAATGTTTCGTATTAAAAATAATGGGATTTTGGTGGTGTAAGAAGCCCCTCCCCTTTTTGGAGCTCCATATCTGAGCCAAGCCTTACAGCTAAGACACACGTAGGGATGCCACACACAAGACAGAAACTTCTCTATTTAAACTAGTTTCTTAGCTACAGTTCGCAGTGCTCAAGAACAGTGTATACATCAGAACGTAGATGGTTCTACTTGCACCCAGTGTCTCCAGGTGCTGTAGGAGTTTTTTTGAGAACATCTCAGAATGCAGAGACTGCACACCCATAATCTAATTCACCACTATTAGATTCTAGCTCTGAATATTTCTCTCTAAACTGGAGCAGAAGGGTCTCTTTAACTTCTCCTACATAAAATGTTGCAGACACATAAATATGTACATGTGTACTACTCAGCTTCTAGTTTTTTTTCACAGTAAATAATCTGAAGTTTAAATCACAGTTTCTGCTTTCCAGAAAAGGCAAAAATCACCATAGCAACCAGTGACTCCGCATTTTCTCTGGTTCCTTTGTGACTCAGCCCCTTAGTTTTTTTACCTTAATCCATCAGGTTTGGTTCCATAGACTGTGATAATTTCAGTTATTGTGGCGACCCTTGATTAAAATTGATTCAATCAAGAATTGAGTGGTTCTTTAAAGCTTAGAAAAACGGGAAGGGGTTTTAGCTCAGACTTTAGAAATAACTCGCCTTTTAAAAAAGAAGTCTCTGGGATATATTACAAAAGTATGCTTCAGATTGTTAACAGGTTTATCCAGAGAGACCGCTGCAGTGTCTCCCTTCAAAGTTGTCGTCAACATTTTTTTGTTTCTGTCGTATGAGAAATATTTTGGCTCGGCTTAAAAAATAGATGATCATAAAACAGGAGCAGTTCTGCTTTTATTTCTAGCTTTTCTGCATCTGTTTAGAAAATGTTTTATGGAACAGGACAGGTTGTTTTGAGAGACTACAAGTATGAAAACAAATTGAAAACAATCTGAATACGAGTTTAAAATCATCCATTTATTAAATGAACGTGTTGTTTGTTTCAATTGTGGCTTCATCTCAGACACATTGATCAGGTACTTGGAACAGAAGATAATGTTAAAAGTATGAAGAGTTGCTCTTTTATCTCGCCTCAGATGTTTTCCTCAAAGCGATGGGCATCACTGCATCCTGCTGCAGAGGGAGCCTGTTTCGTACTGAACTCGAGCATGAAGTTATTTTTCAGGAGAAAGAAATTCCTGGCTCTGCTCTGATGTTTCATCAGAGGTGAAGGATAAATCTTTGCTTTTTGCGTACGCTGCAGAGCTGAGCTGCTTCACTCTGGGCTTTATTTCTGAAAGCTGCCTCAATCACAGAGGATCAACAAATACAACCATAACAGCACTTTATGGTTTCACCAAGTAAAACCACATCTTTAATTCTTTACTCACACAGATAAAATCGCAGTTGATGCATGCACACCGACCCAACGATGCAGCCACACTCTGTGTGTTCAGTTGTTTTTTTTCTGGCTTTATAATTTTCTATTTTTTTATGAACAGATTGAGCCTTGTTTGTTTCCATTTTGCAGCTCGCTGCTGGTTTGCCTTAATGTTTTTATCTGCTGTTTGATTTGAATAAAGATTTAATATCTCCTGACCTTGCCTCATTGCTCTCATCTGTTTTAGGAAACCTTTGTTTGGTGATTAAAAGAAATAATTATCTCTGTGGTTTTGAACTGCACAGGAACAAATATTTAAAGAATCAAATCTTATAATCCAGGAAATTAGGTGCATTACTCTCTCTTATGATGTTTTGTGCCTGTTTTAGATTTAAATTTTTCTTAATATATATTTTTTTACAAAATCAGAGCACAAAATGGTTTTATAACAAAGTGCAATTCATCATGCATATTTTTGCTGTTACAAAAGCTAGTGCTAAAGTTAAATGTCAAAGCTGAACCAACAGCACTCTCTAGTGTCCGTAAAAAAAAGTATTTAGTCAGCCACCAATTGTGCAAGTTTTCCCAAGAGGAGAGAGGCCTGTAATTTTCATCATAGGTATAGATTTCCTTTTATTCTTAATGATAATCCTACATTTTTAATAACTTTGTATTTATATCTTCCACCTGCCAGTTATTTGTTGCCTACATTATTTTTTTATACCTCCAAACATCGGAAAAAGCTGGACCTTAGTCCTAGTTCTGCTGGAGGTTTCTTCCTGGTAAAAACGCGATTCTCTCTGTCGTCCCGTGCTTCCTCGTGATGACGAGTAGCATCAAAGTGAAGACTTGATGCGATCAGCTCATTTAACTACATATTTTCCCCACTCAATAGCCTTAATCTAATCTATCTGGAACATAGTTTTAACCAGATCATTAGGATTAAATAATAAACTTGACAGCTGATCAAATGAATTGAGCATTTTTTGTTGTCTTTTGAAAGAGATGGTTGTTGGTAATAATAGAAAAATATGACATTTTCCCAATCCTCTTCTGGATCATCCAAATGCTCTCTAGCAAACTTCAGACGGGCCTAGACATGTACTGGGTTAAGCAGGGGGACCCATCTGGCACTGCAGGATGTGATAAGTGTGTTACTGATGGTAGCCTTTGTTACTTTGGTCCCAGCTCTCTGCAGGTCATTCACTAGGTTGCCTGTGTGGTTCTGGGCTGTTTGCTCACCACTCGTGTGATCATTTTGACCCCACGGGGTGAGATCTTGCATGGAGCCCCAGATCGAGGGAGATTATCAGTGGTCTTGTTTGCCTTTTTATTTTCTAGTAATTGCTCCCACAGTTGATTTCTTCACACCAAGCTGCTTACCTATTACAGATTCAGTCTTCCCAGCCTGGTGCAGGTCTACTATTTTGTTTCTGGTGTCCTTTGACAGCTCTTTGGTCTTGGGCATAGTGGAGTTTGGAGTGTGACTATTTGAGGTTGTGGACAGGTGTGTTTTATACCGATAACGAGTTCAAACAGGTGCCATTAATAGGTAACGAGTGGAGGACAGAGGAGCCTCTTAGAGAAGAAGTTACAGGTCTGTGAGAGCCAGACATCTTGCTTGTTTGTAGGTGACCAAAAAATCTTTTTCCAACATATTTTGCAAATAAATTATTTAAATATCAGACTGATTTTCTGTTTTTTTTCCCTGTCATTTTGTCTCTCATAGAAAATTACAGGCCTCTCATCTTTTTAAGTGGGAGAACTTGTACAATTGGTGACTGACAATTCGTTTTTATCCCACTGTATATGTATACGGACCTTAAACAATTAGAATGTTATATAAAATTTTTTTTTCCATAATTCCATTCAAAATGTTAAACTTCCATAGATTATAGATTCCGGGCGCACAATTTGAAAGATTTCAAGTATTTAGTTAATTTGGTCTTCCAGCTCATAAAACCCATGAAAACAGGAGTTCAAAAAAATGTTAATACGGTGAAGAAATCAACCCAAATTTTACAGGGCATGAATGTTTTAAACTGAGTGCCACACACTACTCATCTACTAAACTCCAAGCACCTGCAGAGGTTTTCCCAGGTGTCATTAAATTGGTTTACTTTGGTTCAATTGTCTCAGTTAGGTTCAATATGGGGACGACTGCAGATTTGACAACTCGCCAGAAGACCATCATTGATACCCTCCATAGGATGGGTAAGCCACAAACGTTCATACCTAAGAAGGCTGGTTGTTCACAGAGTGCTGTGTCCAAGCATATCAATGGAAAGTCTAGTGGAAGGGCAAAATGTGGCAGGAGAAGATGCACCAGCAGAAAAGCTGACCGTGGGCTTCAGCAGATTATCAAACAGAAGATTCATTAATCTGGCAGATATCCACAAAGAGTCACAGCTTCAAAAACCACCACATTCAGACGCGTCTCAACTGGGCCAAGGAGAAGAAGGACTGGACTGTTGGCCAGTGGTCCAAGGTCCTCTTTTCCGATGAAGGTAAAATGTGCCCTTCATTCGGGAATCAAGGTCCAAGGGTTTGGAGGAAGATGGGTGAGGAACAGAACCCAAGCTGCTTGAGGTCCAGTATGCAATATCCACAGTCAGTCATGATTTGGGGTGCAATGTCTTGTGCAGGTGTTGGTAAACTCTGCTTTCTTAAATCCAAGGTCACAGCATCAGTCTACCAGAATGTTTTAAAGGACTTCATGATTCCTTCTGCTGAGGATGTGTATGGAGATGCAGATTTCATCTTCCAGCAGGACCTAGACCCTCCCCATACCACCAGAAGCGCCAAAACCTGGTTTGATGCCCATGCAATCAGTGCTTGACTGGCCAGCCAACTCGCCGAACCTAAACCCCATTGAGAATCTCTGGGGTATTATTAAGAGGAAAATGAGGGGCACCAGACCCAAAAACAAAGAAGAGCTGACAGCAAGCGTTAAGGAAATCTGGGCTTCCATAACTCCCAGGCAATGTCACAGGCTGATTGCCTCAATGCCACAGGCTGATTCCCTCAATGCCACGGCGCATCAAGGCAGTGATTGAGATTGACATATCGTTTTGAAAGTATTATATTTTGATTTGATGTGATCCTAATTTCTTTGGCGGTTTTTCTGCAAAAACTGAGAAGTAAATGGTGATTTCTTCACAGTATTCTAATGTTTTGAATTCCTTTTTTTTTGTGGGTTTTATGAGCTGGAAGCCCAAATTATGTACAAATTAACAGAATACTTGAAATCGTTTAAATTGTTGGCCCTGAATCTAAAATTTATGGAAGTTGAATGTTTTGAATGGAATTATGGAAATAAATTAACTTTTCCATGATGTTCTAATTTTCTGGAATGGGCCTGTGTGTATATATAAAGGAACTGTGTTCAATCCCCTAGCAGCCTGGGACTGTAGCAGCCTAACTAAAGGAATGACTCACTTTATTTAAGCTGGTGAGATTGAATTTGTGGTATTTAAATAAACTCAGCCAAATTAGGACAAATGTTATGCTTCAGATACTGAATGTAGTGTAAAATCCAACAGGAAACGGATTAACCATTGTGGGTTTTCTGGAGACACTGCAGTATTCAACAAACTAGCTTGATTAATTTCTATAATGCTGCATGAAATCCTTCTGTAGCCTAAAAAAAAAATCTCTTCAAACTGCTCATCATCATGTGTCAGAGTGTGTTGCCATCAAAGCCTGCTTCTCAGTGTGTCTGATAGAAGCTCTAATAGCTGCCAGCATGACGCTGTGATCAGTCGAGCACATCAGCGTGGTGAGATCCAATATGTCACCACCGTGTGAGAAAGACGTGCTGCACACGGACCTTGTTAGCGCTGGTGCAACAGTGGAAGGGGAAGTGATAGTGGTTCTGTGGGAATGACAAAGGTGCTCCCACTGTGGGTTGTATGCAGAAATGAGAGACGATTGAGAGCTCTGCAATGTGTTGCATACAGAGAGGTTGAGATGTGAGAGAAATGTATTTAAGGACGCTTTAAATGCTCAGAATTTACAGTGACTCATGTTACTCATTGCAAGATCAGGTATTGGCAAGTTTTAACTTTTGTTTAAGTTTAATAAATTACACCAAAATTGACCTAGAAAAAAAAGGATTTTGACTGTTTTTAATCCTTTAGCTTTCCAAATACTACTTAAATTTAGCACAAAAATTTAGGAAATCTGTGTTTGAAAAATAAATCATTGACTTTAAAAGCATGTTTGCTTCCCTTTAAATGGTGCCTCATTTGTAAGGAAAATGCCTTTTTGAAAAACTGTCCAAAACTTCTCTGTTGGTACCAAAGAGCTGTTGGTGGAGGCAGTGTAATGGTGTGGGGCGCCATCTCCCTCACTGGAAAGCACCCCCCCCCGAGAATTTTCATGATTGGGGGCAATCTTAATGCAGAGAGATATCAAGATGATTCTGCAGCCAGCTGGGGATTTTAAATCTCCACTGATAGGAGGCGAACCCTGTCCTCCAGTATATGTCAAACCTCGTCCCCACAGAGCAGGTCTGTCAGAGAATACCTACAGAATCTGGGAGTGGAGAGACTAGAACAAGTTTCAATGTGTTGCTAGTTTAAATAATACCTTTTTTCTTTTATCACTTTATCCATGTCTTTTCAACAAATATATTCTATATTTATAATCTAAATATGTGTAAATGATGGATTCGATTCTATATTTTAACAGGAAAAAGTCAGTCAGTATGAGCGACCATCTGCTGTGATACCCAGGGTTGGTCTCCATTTTTACTGAGTCGTCAGACAAAGTTCCAAAACTTCTCTGAGCCCAAACAAAAGTCATTTTCTAAAGCCTTTCTGGATTTCTCCTAAACAAGAGATTTATCTTCAGCAACCACATAAACTACAATCCTTTCAGAGAGTAGCAGTTATTTGCAAAAAAGGGCAGTGGCCCAGCGCAGTATATGAAGGGGAGAGGCAGTTTTGCATTGCTGATTAGCCTATGTGGTCTGTGGGGATTTGGTGCCTCTCTTGTTTGATGCTCACATCAGAGGGAGAAAGTTTACCTGCTTTAATTGAGACTATACAGTATCTGAGAGGATATCCTGTGTTTTGTTTGGCTTTCAGGGGGCGTGGCTGTTTGGTGTCAATCAAACTGAGCCCACATGAACGTTAAGTTAACCTTTCTTACCTTTAGCGAGAGTGCAATAGTCCGAAGTTTAGTCATCATGAACCGGGAAACTTGAAGAAAAAACGTCTCTTTAAAATGTTTTGTATCGTGAAAGCAGCTAAAAGAGGAGAAAATGTAGCGCTTGCAGGGAAACACATGCATAGTGCAGCGATGAGGCTCGTTGCTAGAAGTAAACTGCAGGTTTATTGCACCCCCAGGTTGAGCTGTAAAAAAATCCTACATCAGAAAGGTTTTAGGAGGTTAAACAGTCGTGCACACAGTAAGAAAAGTTTTCAAGGGCGAGTAACACTGGCTTTTCATGTAATGTGTAGCTTTGGGAATCTGTGGTGCTAGTTCAAAGTCCAGGTTGGCACTGAGCGTTGTGAGTAGACAATCTCTCTAATCCAGCCCTGGAGAGCTCCTATTCTGCAACTTTTAGATACTGGTACTTCTCCAACACACTGTCATTCAAATGAATGACTCTTAACTAGAATGATGCTACTTGGGCACCTATGCTTAAAAGGGTGATATGCAAGTGTTCTTAGTCCATCCCCAACGCTCATTTGGGTTTACTGGGACTGTCTGTCGGTATTTTAAACAACAAATTAGTACAGGTTAAAACATATTTGCAGAACAAACATATTCAGCCATGGCCACAAGTTTAAGCACTGACAACAAAACCTTCTCTGAAATGGCAAGAATCAAGCTGAGAAGGTTCAGCTCCAGAGAACGAGGCTTCAGGATGTTTAAGAGGGTCCAGCAAGATCCAGGACAAACCTCTCCAAGGGTGGAAGCTCCAGAATCATGTGACCACCGGTGCAAAGCTCACACAGCACTGACAACAGCTGGGTGTATGTGCAATCCCCCCACCACAGTACAGTTTTGGACAAGAAGGGCAGAGAAGTGACCTCTGATCTAGAAAGTCTTAAAGGGGGGCTGAGAAAGAACAAAGATGGACAGCAGACAAAAAAGGTGGATTCAATAAATTCCCCCAAAGTCTTTGTAAGAGCTGGTCAACTGCATTAAAAACAAAAATAAACTAGGTTATTGAATGCTGTATGAATCAGATTTTAAAGTTCCTTTGTAGGGAAGATCAGTTTTTAAGCTCTACAGAAGAAATCTAAAATTAATTTTTCTCATTGAGCTACTTTGAGTCAGTGTCAGATTAGTTTCCAATTAGTACATTAAAAAAAATCTATTTGGGCTAATCACAATTTGGCACAAAAAATCCCCCCCAGTACAGTCAGCAAGTGGAAGTAACAAAGAACTCTGTCTCCTCTCTAATGACGTGTAAGTGTGGCAGCAGGTGACTTCTGTCAGACAAGGTGTAAGCATCTTCTTGTTAAACGTCGAGGTGTGTTCACACTCCTGTCGGTGGCGGCGGCTGTGCGTGAGCGCGAATCTGCACATACAAGAATGTGCTTCAGTTTCCACCTGGTGTGGATGCCTGAACCTGCATGGCTCCGCGTGTGGGGGTCTCACCTGCAGGCGCGGCTACAAGTGAGAAGGCCAATTATGAGAGCTGAAAGAAGCAGTGAGTCACTGAAGACCCCGTCACGTTCTGCAAGAGGTTGAACTGAATTCTGTAGTTTTCTAATGGCTTTTGTTTCGTGCTGCAACACGACTGGCAAATAAGGAATCGAAGTATTTATTTTACATTTTCCTACTGAATATTCAATTAATAGCACTTAAATTTAAGTTTGCACGGAATATTTAAAGATCAGATCAGGTCTTTAAATATTTACAGTTGAGATTTGGAAGTAACCTGTAAGTGTCAGGAAAGATTAAGTTTTAGGATAGAAACAAGTTTCTTCCTGGAAAGTCTCACTTCGAGAGTCAGTTCTTTAAAAGGTTCTGGTAAAAGCTACTCTGTAAGTGTAATCTTGTCAAATGTATTTTGTTAGTTGTGGAAAGCTTGTAAGTTTCTGGAAAGTAACTTATGTATAATGGAAAAGTACCAGGCTATAAAGTTCCCTCATGGAAGAGCCTGACCAGAAAACGTACCCTGTACTTTACCATCAGAATGTTTAACACAAGGGCAAAACGTGCCTGTCACGTGTTTCATTGGTGATTCTGCACCTGTGAACTTTATGTGATCACATGTGATTTTGTATCCTTGAACTTGATGGGGATTTTTTTTTCTGTTAGTTCAGTGAAGCTGAGAAAATCTTGAGAAAGCATTGGAAATGACTTGGTCAGTTAACTGAAAGAGCACTGCTGGTTTACTGTGGCCTGTAAACTTAGAAAAAATATCTACAGAATTCCAGGAAAGCACCTCCAACTACACTGTAAATGCCACTGAAGTACTCTCTACATTCCAAGAGGAATCTTGTGAGTTCTGGGAAAGCAGCCTTTAAGTATTGAGAAAGTATGTTTTAAGTTTTGGCAAAGTCCCCCATGGGTTTTCAGAACACTTCCTGCAATTTCGAGGAAATGACCCTGAAAGTATCGGCTTACAGGAAACCTCAAAAGAGCTTGTTCAACAAAAGTAATGTGTACATTTTTGGAACGTACCCTGTAGATTCTGAACATTTATAATGTAAGTTATGAGATAGTTCTATAAAGTATCTGGTAAGCTGGTAAATACCTTTTTAAGTTCTAGGAAAGTAACCTGGAAGCACCAGATTACAGGTCAACTCATATGATTTCTCAGTATCTAGAAGTACCCTGCACATTCTGGGAAAGCATTTTGGAAAAGAACTAAAAATCCATTCTGTAAGGGTTCCAAAGCTCTTCTTAAGTACTGAGAAAGGAAGTTATTATTCCAGGAACGTAATCAAAAAGTACCATAGGAGTGTGTTACAAGTATTAAGTATTATTATAAGTTACAAGTCACTTTGTACTCAAGCATAGTCCTCGAAGAGTCACTACTATATAATCAGAGGTGGGTAGTAACTCAGTTACATTTACTTGAGTAACTTATTGGAAAAAAATACTTTTATGAGTAGTTTTACCACACCCTACTTTTACTTTTACTTGAGTAGTATTATTATGAAGTATCACTACTCTTACATTAGTAAAAATTTGGCTTGGTAGAGTATCCAGAAAACAGGGTAAAGTACTTCCATTGACGATGTATATAGTTTACAATATAATGACCATTTCTAAATTGTACAACAGGTTCAGCAGATTGAAAATAACAGAACAAAGCTTGTGTACACACAAGAGGTCTCGCTGTAATGTAAATTGTTTTTGGTTAAAATTAGGGCTGTCAAAATTAATGCATTAATGTGGGTCGATTAATTTGTGGAATTAATGCCAGTAATGTTTTTAACGCCACTAACGCATGCACAGAATGACCTGCCCTGTTTACCCCACAATTAAACCTGCGCTGCTTTCAGTGCTCGCTCATCACGTAAACAGCATGACAACTGTTTGATAACTGCAAATAATAACAGTGGGAACCAGGGAGTAATGTGAAGGTTCGGTGTTGGTAAACAAATAATCCCTCTATTAGTCAGAAAATTTCAATTAAAAACTACTTAATTCCTCCCAGAGAGAAATTAAGTGTTATTGTAGCTCATATTATTTCATTTTTCAAGGAGCTATTGTAGATCCTGATGGCTATAAGCAGGAATGATCTCCTGTAGCAGTCTGTGTCGCAGCAAAACTGAAGAAGCCTCTGACCAAAGATATTGTTGTTGTAGGAGAGTCCCATGAAGAGGATGCTCAGGGTTGTTCAAAACTGAATAAGAAACTGTCAGCTTTACATTCAGAAAATGTTAACCAGTTAGTTTGCCTTAGCAACAGGCTAAAGGATTAATAGGTAAAAACCTCCACGTGTAAATGTGATTATGGAATTGAAAACAAAAGTTCCATGTATCTCTCCTGTATTACTTTTTCGGTCATATTTGGGAATGTTAATTAATCGTGATCAATTTACAGCTAAACCTGTGATTAATTAGATTAAAATTCTAATCGTTTGACAGCCCTAGTTAAAATGTTTTTTTCATTCACTAACCAACTGGTATTCAAATAGATTCTTAGACGCAGGTATGTTGAATTTTTTTTTTCTTCTAATCTTGGTTTTGTTCCTTCTTGGAAAAAAAACTAAGGTTTAAAATTTGTACAGTGGCAGAAATGTTGTTTACATACAGGTCCTTCTAAAAAAATTAGCATATTGTGATAAAGTTCGTTCTTTTCCATAATGTAATGATAAAAATTTAACTTTCACATATTTTAGATTCATTGCACACCAACTGAAATATTTCAGGTCTTTTATTGTTTTAAAACTGATGATTTTGGCATACAGCTCATGAAAACCCAAAATTCCTATCTCAAAGAATTAGCATATCATGAAAAGGTTCTCTCTGAGCTATTAACCTAATCATCGGAATCAACTAATTAACTCTAAACACCTGCAAAAGATTCCTGAGGCTTTTAAAAACTCCCAGCCTGGTTCATTACTCAAAACCGCAATCATGGGTAAGACTGCCGACCTGACTGCTGCCCAGAAGGCCATCGTTGACACCCTCAAGCAAGAGGGTAAGACACAGAAAGAAATTTCTGAACGAATAGGCTGTTCCCAGAGTGCTGTATCAAGGCACCTCAGTGGGAAGTCTGTGGGAAGGAAAAAGTGTGGCAGAAAACGCTGCACAACGAGAAGAGGTGGCCGGACCCTGAGGAAGATTGTGGAGAAGGACCGATTCCAGACCTTGGGGGACCTGCGGAAGCAGTGGACTGAGTCTGGAGTAGAAACATCCAGAGCCACCGTGCACAGGCGTGTGCAGGAAATGGGCTACAGGTGCCGCATTCCCCAGGTCAAGCCACTTTTGAACCAGAAACAGCGGCAGAAGCGCCTGACCTGGGCTACAGAGAAGCAGCACTGGACTGTTGCTCAGTGGTCCAAAGTACTTGCATGTCATTCGGAAATCAAGGTGCCAGAGTCTGGAGGAAGACTGGGGAGAAGGAAATGCCAAAATGCCTGAAGTCCAGTGTCAAGTCCCCACAGTCAGTGATGGGCTGAGGTGCCATGTCAGCTGCTGGTGTTGGTCCACTGTGTTTTATCAAGGGCAGGGTCAATGCAGCTAGCTATCAGGAGATTTTGGAGCACTTCATGCTTCCATCTGCTGAAAAGCTTTATGGAGATGAAGATTTCATTTTTCAGCACGACCTGGCACCTGCTCACAGTGCCAAAACCACTGGTAAATGGTTTACTGACCATGGTATTACTGAGCTCAATTGGCCTGCCAACTCTCCTGACCTGAACCCCATAGAGAATCTGTGGGATATTGTGAAGAGGAAGCTGAGAGACGCAAGACCCAACACTCTGGATGAGCTTAAGGCCGCTATTGAAGCATCCTGGGCCTCCAGAACACCTCAGCAGTGCCACAGGCTGATTGCCTCCATGCCACGCCGCATTGAAGCAGTCATTTCTGCAAAAGGATTCCCAACCAAGTATTGAGTGCATAACTGAACATAATTATTTGAAGGTTGACTTTTTTTGTATTAAAAACACTTTTCTTTTATTGGTCGGATGCAATATGCTAATTTGTTTAGATAGGAATTTTGGGTTTTCATGAGCTGTATGCCAAAATCATCAGTTTTAAAACAATAAAAGACCTGAAATATTTCAGTTGGTGTGCAATGAATCTAAAATATATGAAAGTTTAATTTTTATCATTACATTATAGAAAAGAATGAACTCTCACAATATGCTAGTTTTTTGAGAAGGACCTGTACTTTCACATTTGGATGCAGATGAATTTACAGCAAAATGCTTCATTAGCTTAAAATATTTTTCTACAAGGTCCAATTTTCACTGTTTATGGCTAGACTAATCAGCTAACTGGGCTGAACTTTATTTTTGTACAGAACCATCAATCCAGTCATCAGACTGACAAAGTGAACTGCATGGCACGTGAAATCAAAGTGGAGCAGATGAGCTGAAATGGTTAATGACTGCATTTGTATCGCGCTTTATCAGAGGACCACAAAGCGCTTTACACTACATTAGGTCATTCACCAATTCACACGCTGATGGTGGTAGGCTACATTGTAGCCACAGCTCCCCCGGAGCACACTGACAGAAGCAAGGCTGCCAGACACACAGGCCTTCTGACCACCACCAGCAGGTAAGGCAGGTAAAGTGTCTTGCCCAAGGACACAATTACTGATTTGAACCGGCAACCCACAGGTTATGGGAAGAAAATGTTGCAGCTATCATCACTTTGTGTTAAAAACAGGAGGAAACTGCAGCTGAAATAATTTTCTGGATCATCAAAACTTGAGCATGGTGGTGAATCTTCCTGCTGAGAGTTACCCTGAGCCTTTTGTGGATTGCTTCTCATCCTACAAGAGCAACTTTCTAACAGTCCAGGAACCATTTGAGGGTCTGTGGATATTTTTAACATAAAGGAGCACTTTGCAACATGGTTAAAGTGATGACAAGGACCCTCAAAGCTCAGAACAGTGAAATTTTGGAGCTTTAGTGACGAAACTCTCCAAGATCTGAAATGCAGGTAGAAAAACAAAGGCCATCAAACTGGAATCAACTCCAGGACAAACCTGATCACCATCAGCCAGGATTTGGTTCTCAGAGGTATTTCGAGCAGGTCAGGAAGAGGTCCAGAAGTTAGGAAGAAGGATCAAGACTTGGAATATTACATTCAAGTAAAAACTAAACGCAGCTGCTGATAAAAGTAAAAAAAAATGTTTAAAAGTGGTGATACTTCAAATCCTTTTGGAATCACTGCAAAAACTTTTTGAAAAATCCTTCTAAGCAACCTCCAGCAGATGGCAGCATTGCACCTCAGATGGCATTCTACTTAATTTGAGCTCAAACACACAAAAGACAGGAGGTGTTTCATTTGTTTTGTTCTTTTCGAATATTCCAACTTTTCCTTTTTAAGAAATGTTCCTCTCTTCAACAAACTCTTTTGGCATCGTCATTCAAATCTGGCAAACTCCTCTTCTGTACTTCAGCCACATATCCTTCCTTTACCCATCTGCTCATTCTTCCCTTCAACAATTCATCACTCATCAGTGAGATATTCAGCTTCACCTTCCTCCATCTGTTCCTCCTCCTATTTTAATTTTCTACAGGAAAAAAAAGTCATGCTGATGTTTAAAAACAGAACTAGGAATGTGTTTGTGCTTCTGCAGACAAGGTGAGGGTTTATGCACAAGTCACACTGATGTCATTTCAGGATGAATGTAAAAGAGGTTGGACAGTTGAGAAAGGAGCGGCAGAGGCAGGTGGGGTGAGCATGAAGTATGAGAGACAGCCGAGTCGGAGGAGAGGAGAGGATGAGCGCAGAACAAGGAATAATAAACAGCGGGAACAAAAGGAGGAGCGAGGAGGAGAGCCGTCTGTCTGTCGGCTGGAACAACGTGGGCTGTTGTTTTATTTCCTCTGTGGCTGCACAACAGCAGCCCTGTCTGTCTCAGGTGCTGACACAGCACACTTTCACACAAACACACATCATGCTCAGAAACAAACGTGCTTTAGTACAAACTGAGCTGTCCTCTCAAAGAAAGGGCCGGCTTTCAGTTGCAGCTTGGCTTGAACAAGGTTTCAAAGCTTCTCTGTGACCATAGCAAGATTTTGGTACAGAACCGATCTTAAGTCAAAAGTCTGTCTTTTAGGAGTCACAACATACTTCTGTGTTTTAGGGTTTATGATTCGGCTCAACAGATTTAAAGCTTCATTGTGTGATGTTTATAACAATCAATTGGTAGAAAAAAAGACTGAAAAATCCAAAGCCTGCCTTCATTAAAATACTGTAGGCAGATACTGAGGAAACAGACCACAGATCAACCCCTCAGTGGTGGACCAACAGTTTAGAAAACTCTCCTAACAGGGAGCTAGAATATTGTCTTGAATAACTGTTTAGTTGCTTTCAATTGGCTGAAATCAGTGTCAGATTATCAGTATTTTTAATTTAATGCCTTAGGAAGCCAGGTAATCACCGGGTGTTTGGCTTGCTGTCAGACTGCTGAACTAGTGCAGAGAAGTGTCCCAAACCAGTTGGTTGCATTGTACAGCTTTAAACACTAGATGTGGTTAAAGCTGAGGCTGGCCAAGCTCCGTCTGTACATGATAAATGGACTCCATTTGAATTGTGGCTACCTGGGGTTAAGTGCATTATCCAGGGGTGCATAGACAACTAGCCAGAGGAAGCCGGAATTGACAACTTTCAGATTGTAAGACGACCACTGTTCCCATTGAGCCACAGTCACCCCTATCCATCCATCCATCCATCCATTTCCACAATCCTCCTTGCACGTATCTGAGATCGGTCCTTCGAAGTAGCCTCAGGAGGAAAACCTTATATTCCTTCTCTAACCGACACTCTGAGTCTCCTTCTGTTGGATCCCAAGATGTTTCCAGATCAGAAGGGATACATAGTCTCGCTTCAGAGTCTTGGGTCTCCAGATACCTAAACCACCTAATTTTTCTCCCTTGGATGTGAACATGTAAGCTCCAAGCTCCTTTTGATTCCAGCGAGAACCTTGCCACTCTAAGGAGGCTGCTCGTTTCAGCAGCTTGCATTAGGATCCCCGTCTGTCAGCCATGATCCACATCTCATGATCTTTGGTGAGGACTGGAATATAAATGGACCAGTAAATCCAGTGCTTCTTCATTCAGTTTTCTTCACCACCCAGACAGGAGCAATGCCCTCATGACTGTTTCTTTTGGAAACGTGTTTCTCACACGTCTTTTATATATTCGTCCATCCGTCAATCACTGAAGAACAAGATGAAGAGATCCCAAGAGCCCAAATGGAAAGACACTGAACTTCTTCTCTTCTTTATGAAGACATGTCACCCCTCTCCCAAAATGCTTAATCAGCTATGAATATTGGTTGGAAGTAGCAGGCTTAAACATTTTAGTCAGAACAATCCCACTAATAGGGCCATTAGAGTCACTAGAGCAGGGGTGCCCAATTCCGGTCCTCAAGGGCCGATCTCCTTCATGTTTTACTTATTACCCTGGTGCAGCACACCTGAATCGAATGATGTCTCATTAGCAGGCCTCTGCAGAACTTTGACATGCTGAGGAGGTAGTTGGACCATTTGAATCAGCTGTGTTGGAGCAGAGACACATCTAAAACTGGGTGGAGACCAGCCCTTGAGGATCGGAATTGGGCACCCCTGCACTATAGGGACCGTCTAGGAGATGAGTCAGAGCCTGCACCCTAGGTGTTTGAAGATGAAACCTGAGGCTTCCTTCTTTACGTAGGTCATTTCCTTCACCCCTCACCTGAACCACATGTCTTCCCTGCCCAAAAGGTACACATTCCTTTCTTCAAAAGGGTGTCCCTTGTCCTTGAGATGTGGATGAAATTTGGATTCTTCTGTGTTCGGTCATTCTATTGTCAGCCTCATTAATGACCTAAACGGACCTAACAGTGCAATGGTTCTGACAGCGACCTATAAGATCTCCAAGAAACAGAAGAAAAGTTTGGTTACCTAAACACTCGGGACTACCGTGTCTTGGAGGGCTAAAAATCTTTACAATTAAAGATGGAAAGGTATTTAATATCCTCCTTGATCAAAGAACATCATCAGGAGTCATATAGACAAACACTAACAACTTTATTTTGACACTTATGTTCAGTTACATGTGGTCTGCATGTCTAGCTACTTCCAGTACAGTCGAAAAATGTTGGTCCAGTACAGTTGAAAAATGTTGGTCCAGTCCAGAGTTTCATGTAGATTACAGACCATCAAACATCCTCTGCTCTGTTGGGCTGTGTTTAAAGCCGAATGAGATGTGAAAATGTGCATTAAACGTGTCTCAGTGAAAATGTGTGCACCGTCCCTGGGGCCTGGCAGCTATCCGGCTTTAATTTGACCAGTCAGCCGGTCGAAGCTGGGGCTTCAGCAAATATATGTGTGTGGGCTGGCCTTGATGTTGAGGTGAGGCAGAGATCAATGCTGAGGCAAACAGAAAGGTTGGAACAAAACTCACATCCTCTCCACCTTTCTCCTCAGCTCCATGCTTTCCTCCTTCCTCTCTTTCCTCAGAAATGATGTGACACATGTGAGAAGACAGCTTGCAAAGAGAAAAGCTGATTGATTCATATGTGTGGTGTCAGATTCATGTATATACATGGAAAATGGTTTTAAATACTGCACTTTCCTTGAAATAGGTTGTTGAGTGGGGGTTATGAGCTGTCAGTATAGCAGTTTCAATGACCCCTTAAGAGTTTATGAAAGGGAAAATATAGTAGAGGAGGTAATTTCGAACTAAAATTAAACCCACCTAAAAAGGTTTTATAGGGCAGTTATTAGTACTGGTTTCTCACAACAAGACCTTTGTCTCTTGAGGTGCAAGTTCTCCTTTTGCATGGACATGGTTTCTTTAGGTCCTCCAGTTTCCTCAGATGGTTGTTTGGCTCATTGCTCTCCACGTTTCCCTGATATGTACTCCACCTCCCACTCCCTGAGTGCTGGAGAAAGGAAACACCACCTCCTGAAAACCTTTGATAGAACCAACCACTCAGAGCGGCAATTGAAAAGTAAAATTAAACTATCCCTTCAGTAAAGCGTCTGAACAAAACCTATGGGAGACCCTTACTTTTCCCAGGCCAGAAGGGATATATTGTCATGTAGTTAAACTTTTTGACCCACATGCAGAACACCACCAGGGAGACCAGTTGTTAAAATTATAAAAGTTTTATTGAAACGATGATGATGATGATGATGATAAATAAGATCGCAGGAACCAGAAACACTGCACAGCGAAATGGAGATATGAAGAACTGCAGGTACAACAGAGTATTGGAGAGAATATTACTGTTTGGATGTACTCAGACGAGATACATGGTAAGTTGAACACCAGAGAGAAGAGAACAAGGAATCCAGTATGTCTGAGGGAGTTTCCTGTAGAGTTCCAGGGGACACAGAAGTGGTGGATTTCGGGAGCAAGGACTGATCACAGAGCTGGGCAAGCAGGGCACAGAGATGAAGCATAGACCACGGAGAAGCTTAAAGCCTGAAGGCCGTCAGATGTGGACTGAAGACCAAAGGCTTGCAATGAAGCTGGAGAACTGATCACGAGGAAAATTCTTGAAAGGAAAAACCTTTGGAGGGAGCACAGGTCAGCATTGAATTACCCTGTTGTTGAAAGTGTGCTATACAAATAAATAAATAATAAATTAAAGCAGGTAATCACAGGAAATAACTAAAACTAAGAGTCTCGGAAGCGGGCCTCTCTAGGAGGGCAAGAGTAAAAACAAAAATAACTCCAGAGGGCAGTGCCGAAGGAGCAGGAACCTTGTGGGCCTGCGACGAAGGAGCAGGAACTTTGGAGGGCTGCATCGAAAGAGCAGTAAAGGAACCTTGAAGGCCTGTGACAAAGCGGCAGAAACCTCGAGGGCCTGCGACAAAGGAGCAGGAACCTTGGGGGCCGGAAATGAAGGAGCAGGAACCTCTGGGGCCGGCGACAAAGCCAGCGACAAAGGAGCCTTGGAGACTTTGGAACCCAGTGATGAAGGAGCCTTGGAGACTTTGGAAGCAGGCAAGGAAAGAGCAGGAAGGCCGGCAAAGAACCTTGTACTCTGGCTGCTGGCGACGAAGAACCTTGCACTTTGGCCGCCGGCAGTGAAGAACCTTGTAGTATGCTGGCCGGTAGGGAACCATGTAGGTGTTGGGCGGCTGAAGGCGGGGAACCTTGAAGTGCCGACCGCCTGACTCCAAAGCTCCCCGCCGTCTGCTGCCCGGCGACGTGAACTGATCACGAGGAGAGTTCTTGCAAGGACAAACCTTTGGAGAGAGTACAGGTCATGATTTAAGGCAAGGCAAGGCAATTTTATTTGTATAGCACACTTTCAAAAACAAGGTAATTCAAGGTGCTTTACATGATTAAGGAGAAAAATAAAAATAGCAGTAAAACACAGACAAAGCATATAAAGTAAAATGAGCAATAAAGCAAGAACCACACACAAAACATGTGATACATAAAAACATTACTCAAAGGCAACTCAAAACAGAGGCAAGGCAAGGCAAGGCAAGGCAAGGCAAGGCAAGGCAAGGCAAGGCAAGGCAAGGCAAGACAAGGCAATTTTATTTGTATAGCACACTTTCAACAACAGGGTAATTCAAGGTGCTTTATATCATTTGGTGATTAAAAAAAACAAAACAAAAAAAACACGTGGAATATAACATTGGAAATTAAAAGTAAAAGAAACACACATTATACATGATACACATATCAAAAAAGCAAGAGAGCATGAACACATTTCATACATATGACATCAAACATTTACTCAAAGGCAATTCTAAACAGATGAGTTTTTAGTCTCGATTTAAAGCAGTTCAGAGTTTCAGCAGCTCTACACTCGTCAGGAAGTTTGTTCCAGATAAGGGGAGCATAGAAACTGAAAGCTGCTTCTCCATGTTTAGTTCTGAGTCTAGGGATGTTTAGTAGGCTAGAGTTAGAGGACCTGAGTGGTCTTGGTGGTTGGTACTGTGACAACAGTTCTTCAACATATTAATGATAGTAGTAATGATTTATAAACTAGAAAGGCGTATTTTGAAGTCTATTCTCTGAGCTACAGGGAGCCAGTGTAAGGACTTTAGAACTGGGGTGATGTGCTCCACTTTCCTGGTTCTAGTGTGGACGCGAGCGGCAGCGTTCTGGATCAGCTGCAGCTGTCTGATTGACTTTTTAGGCAGACCTGTGAAGACGCTGTTGCAGTAATCAATCCAACTAAAAAACGCATGGATGAGTTTTTCTAGGTCCTGTTGCGACATCAGTCATTTAATCCTAGAAATGTTCTTCAGGTGATAGAACGCTGACCTTGTTACTGCCTTTATGTGACCCTGGAGGTTCAGGTCTGACTCCATTACTACACCTAGGTTTCGAGCCTGATCAGTAGTTTCTAGCTGTATTAACTGAAGCTGTGTGCTGACTCTTGATCGTTCCTCCTTGGGTCCAAAAATAATTACTTCAGTTTTGTTTCTATTCAGCTGGAGAAAGTTATGGCACATCCATCCATTTATTTGGTCAATGCATTGATTTAGGGTTTGAATGGGTTCAGAGTCACCTGGTAACATTGTAATGTAGAGCTGAGTATCATCCGCAAAGTTATGGTAGCTAATGTTATTGGTTGCTATAATCTTGCCTAGTGGGAGCATGTAAATATTAAATAAGAGGGGCCCCAGGATGGAGCCCTGGGGCACCCCACATGTGATTTCTGTTCGTTCTGATGAAAAGTTTCCTATTGAAACATAGAAGTCCCTGTTCTTTAGGTAAGACTCGAACCAGCCAAGTAGTGTACCAGAGAGTCAGACCCAGCTCTCCAGTCGTTCCAATAAAATATCATGATCAACATTGTCAAATGCTGCACTGAGGTCCAACAGAACCAGCACTGTGGTTCTTCCACAGTCTGTATTTATGCGGATGTCATTGAATACTTTGACGAGGGCAGTCTCAGTGCTGTGGTGAGCACGGAAACCAGACTGAAAAACATCAAAACGGTTTGTCATTGTTATGAAGCTATTTAACTGCTGAAAAACAGCTTTTCCAATAATCTTACTGATGAATGGAAGATTAGAGATTGGCCTGTAGTTCTGCATTAACATGTTGTCCAGATTTTTCTTCTTTAGCAGTGGTTTAATAACTGCTGTTTTTAAAGCCTGAGGGAAGACACCTGACAGGAGGGCTGAGTTCACCATTTGAACAAGATCAGACCCAATAAGAGGAAGAACTTTCTTTAGAAAAGCTGTGGGTAGGATATCAAGACAGCAGGAGGAGGAGCTTAGTTGGATAATGATTTTTTCAAGGCTGTTCTGGTTTAATTCGTGGAATTCAGACATTTTCTCTACATTGTTGTTGATTTGTGATGGCACTGGTTGTGGGTTCGATATTGAGGTACAGATTGACCGTCTAATTGTTAGAATCTTTTCAGTGAAAAAGCTGGCAAATTCTGATTTCAGAAAAGAACGATTCCCTAGCATCTTTTAAAGTTAACTGATATCTGTTCAGCCTCTCTTTGTAGATCTCACAGTGAACCTGGAGTCGAGTTTTCCGCTATTTTCTCTCTGCTCGTCGACACTCCCTTTTTTCACTTCATACCAATAGATCGCTTGTCCACAGAGACAACTAATTGAGACTACTTTCACTTTAGTCGGAGCAATGGAATCAAGAGATTGATTTTCTCAGGGAAATTAAGAGGCAGCTTATTTACGGAGTTGGAGTTCCTTCCTTCCTTCCTTCCTTCCGAAGTGGGAGTTGAGAGATGAAGGGGGTGTGGTGGAAGGGTAAATACGCTTACCATTCGGAAGGAAGGAAGGAAGGAAGGAAGGAAGGAAGGAAGGAAGGAAGGAAGGGAGGGAGGGAGGGAGGGAGGGAGGGAAGGAAGGAAGGAAGGAAGGAAGGAAGGAAGGAAGGAAGGAAGGAAGGAAGGGAGGAAGGGAAGGGAGGGAGGGAGGGAGGGAGGGAGGGAGGGAGGAAGGAAGGAAGGAAGGAAGGAAGGAAGGAAGGAAGGAAGGAAGGAAGGAAGGAAGGAAAAATTTAGAGCGAAATAATCTATTCTAGAAACACATTTACTGCAAATGGCACACTTTTGCTTTTTTTTCCTCCATACTCACCTGGAAAATACTGGGATCAAGTTCCAGACTTTTCCAGTTTTCCCAGGAATCCTGGTGCGAAGAAGCTAAACAGACATCAATTATAGACTTTAACCAATTTTCATTTCCTGATCACTCAGTACTAAAATAATCAGCAGGGATCTCTGTGTAGCCTTCAGACTAACATCTGCATCCACTCAGTGTTGTTTATACGTCAGTGTATGGTGTCGTTTGTGTGTGTAAAAGAGAGAGACCATAAGTGTGTGTGTTCAGTTTTTGAAGTGGAGCAATTGTCGGGCAGGATTTGTGTTGTACAAGGTCACACCTCCGGGTATCTTTGCTGACATGCACACACCTGCGGTGCAGTCTCTGATCATGTGACTGGCTGTCATGGTAACCTGCAGCAAGCACAGTCGCTGATCAAAGTGTTCAGTTAGTGAAGTGAGAGAACACACACATACATACACACACGTTCGAACTTCTACTCATATTAGGACTTTGTTTTCATTTTAGTAACGGCATTTATGCTGAACCCCAATGGTTATCCTAATCTTACCAGTTTATTGCTTATCCTTAACTAAACCCATTTCTCATGTCCTGGGGGCGGGACATAAAGTTATGTGATTTTGTTTGCGACACCATTTCTATGTACATATACATACACTTCTCAAAAAAAATAAAGGGAACCCTAAAATAACACATCCTAGATCTGAATGAATGAAATATTCCTATTAAATACTTTGTTCTTTACATAGTTGAATGTGCTGACAGCAAAATCACACAAACATTGCTTTCAAAAATGCATTCAAAAGTGACCAAAACATTAGCCAGAAAGCATAGGAACTGAGAAGTGGTCTGTGGTCACCACCTGCAGAACCACTCCTTTATTGGGGGTGTCTTGCTAATTGCCTATAATTTACACCCATTGTCTAGTCCATTTATACAACAGTATGTGAAATTGATTGTCAATCAGTGTTGTTTCTAAGTGGACAGTTTGATTTCACAGAAGTGTGATTGGCTAAGAGTTCCCTTTATTTTTTTGAGCAGTGTATTTTACATCATTGGAATGCTATGATTCTTGAGATTCCAATGATGTATGCTAATCAAGGGTATGGTAGACACAGCAAAAGCTTTTAATGAATGAAAAATGATGAGTTGAAGCCTCATATCATTGACAGAACAGAGCCATGTCAAACAAAAATGGTCTTTTAGCATCCACAATGGTCCAATTAAAGCTGGGGTACCTAGTTTAAACATTTTAAAGTAACATATAAGATCCTTAAATCTGACCCATCAATCCATTATCTATACCGTCTCACCTCACCTTAACCTTTTTTCTTTTCAATTGTCACAAACGTTTGCAGAGCCTAGGAAATCCCTTTAATTATTTCACTAGCAAGGACCACGCTACAGATTCGGAATTTAACGGTTTATTGAAGGCACGGAGAATTGAATGGACTGGGGAGAGGCGTCGCCGAAGACCCGGAGGAAGACTCAGTGTGGGGGTGCAGTCTTTGGGAAATCGTGTTTCCGAGCCTGCTCAGGACCCCCCCAGACGGAACCTAAAAGAGAGAGACGTTAGAAGAGGTGGTACAGGAGTAAACTGGAGCGCAGAACGGGGAGGCTGCGCCCGATGGATGCTGCGAAAAAAGGGGTGGGTTAAAGGGGTGGGTTGGCAGGACCCAGCAAAGAAAAGGCGGGTCGGCAGGACCCAGCAAAGAAAAGGCGGGTTGGCAGGACCCAGGACCTAGAGGGAGGGTAAGGGAGGGGTGAAAACGAACGAGACAGACGAGGGATGAAGGGCAGGCAGAGTTTATATGTGTATCGCGGTGTGATTAGAGACGTAGAGCGGGCGCGAGGTACGGGGTGAATCGAGTCAAGACTGATTAGGATTTATGAAGAGGGTTTGGGGCGTGGCCTTGCTCCTGAACCTCAGTTAACCTGTTAACTCCATTTTACAAATTCTGTTTTACTTTTTCCAAAATTCTACTTTTTACATTTTTATTTTTCTGAATTCCACTTTTTCCATTCTGACCATATTTACTAACCCGAAGGGTTACGGAGCTGTCAATCAGCGAGAATGTGCCCCCGTCCTCAGCCTGCACAACAAGGTGACATGCATCTGTCAACCTAGCAACTAAAACTGATTTCACATAATACCTCTAAACCTAACCCTTAACACAAAAAGAATGGGGTACGCCACATTACGGCTCGGCTTTGGTTCCAACTAGGCCCATCGGTCTTCAGAAGGTCGGTGATTATACCAGAAATGGTCCTAAATATATGCATGAACAAGAATAAACACGCACACACACACACACACACACACACACACACACACACACACACACACACACACACACACACACACACACACACACACACACACACACACACACACACACACACACACACACACACACACAGGATGAGTTACAGTTACAGCTCTAAAATAATTTGAATTGTATTATTGTGTTTAATTTAGTAACTGTGAGGAATCAGATGAGTTAGAGAGAAATGTGATCAAAAACATGCAGCCGTAGCTTCATCAAGTCTAATAAGAAAACTCAAAGGTTTTCCATCCATCCATCTACTGTCTATACTTGCTCGTCCTTGCGGGGTCTCAGGGGGCCTGGTTGACTGCCTCCAGTGAACAGGACAGGGACACTGAACCTTTAGTCTAGATGTGCGTATCTCTAGTTTATTGCATGACATTGGCATTGGTTAGTCTAAGGCAGATCTTTTAAAACTTCGGTCAGAAAAAAACAGCATCTATCTATTCGTAAAATATCGTTTTTTTAAATAAGCGAAACAGTGAAACATCCAGACCAATGTTAATTATTTTTCAATGACTCTGGCAATGAGAGAAATCACACAAAGCATCTATTCAGCCGACCGTCTGAATGGGAGGATGCGTCACCGTTGCTTCTGAAAACACACATGAACAAATATCTGAGGAGGCTTTTTACACCTGAGCCTCTCAGCATCTGCTTGGAGATGGACTCAGCGATCGGCGGATGGGAGGTATCGATCTGGTGCTCTGCGCTGTGCGGCCTGTCTGCAATCAGATGCAGCAGAAAGGTCAAGACATTAAAGAAAGACTAGTTTTCAAAACTTCCATCTGTTTGCTTCACCTCTTAATCTAAAATATCATTTACTGTTTATTATCTGTGCATATTGTAACTGCGGGACACCCTTGAACTTAACATCAACCGAAGCTTTAGATGTTGAACAAAACTTCTTTATGTTCGGGTTTTAACAGCTCTGTATGTTTGCTTTTAACCACTTCTCTAGTGTGTTTAATGAGTTAGAGCTGAGGATGTGTTGTCACCTTCATTGATTCACCTTCATTCAGTGATCCATCCGACCATTACGGTCACAAACAGTGTGTTTTATTTGGAATTCATGTGGAGGTCAAATGGGCATATTTACCCTCAGTTGAGCTAAATAAAACTCATTTAAAGCCACAAATCTTACATGACCTTTTGAAAAAGAAAAACATGTAATCGTTGAATATAAATTATAGGATTTGATTGTCTTTGTCGCAAAGTAGAGCCAAAATCTGAAATGGAGGGAAAGTGATATCTAAAAAATTTTATTCAGCTTCCCCTTTACTCCGATACCTGTAAATAAAGTCCAGTGCAACCAACTACCTTGAGAAGTGAACTAACTGTGTGACGTGTGTAATTTAATCTAAGGATAACTCCTACCTGTTCCTTGAAGACATCAGAGGTTTGAAGGAGAGCAAAAACATAACGAAGACCAAGGAACGCATTAGACCGTTCAGGGAGAAGCAGAGTTAGGATTTACAACAATATCCCAAGCTTTTAACATCCCACAGAGCTCTGTTCAGTCTCAGATCTAGACATAGAGAGAGGATGGACCAACTGCTGCCCTACCAAGACACTGACGTCCACATAAACTGACCGTGTAGGCAAGGAGACCTTTGGAAGAGTTGCAGAAACTTCACAGCTCGGGTGGGAGAATCTGTTGCAACTATCAGTCATGCTCCTGTCAAATTTATGGAATGGATGCGAGAAGAAAGCCGCTGTTGATAGAAAGCCAAAAGTTTTGCTTGCAGTTTTTCTTGTGGGTACATGGCCACATGTGGAAGACGGTCCTCTGGAAGAGACCTAAACCTACCTTTTTGGCCACATGCGAAATGCGATGTGTTTCGGAAAACTACCAATACACATTTTCCTGAATTTGGTGGTGGCAATATTATGTTGTGGGGATGCTTTTCTTTGCCAGAAACATCAAAGCTGTTCAGAGAAATAAACCATTGTTTGATTCAGGTGTGTTGAAAGGAGTGACTTTGGACCCCACTGGTATAGACCAAAGCATACACATGTGTTAGAATGGCCTAGTCAAAGCTGAGCCCCAAATCCGACGGAGAATCTCGAACAAGACTTAAAAACTGCTGTTCACATTTAGTCTCCATCTACTTTGCAAAAAAGAACAGCCAAAGATTTTGGTTTTTACATGACCAAAGCCTAACCTATAAGGTGATTCTACAAACATTAAATAAAAATGCAGCCCGTTCTCAGAGTCAAAAGCTTGGAAACCTCTGCAACCTTTCCTTCCGCTTTACAACTTTGGACTACTTTGTTTTGGTCTGTCACCTAAAATCCTATTGAAGTTCGTGGCTGTGATGTGAGAAAATGGAGAAAAGTTCAAGAATACTTTTGCAAGGCACTGTAAATCCATTTTATACACTAAACCTCCCAGGTACTTTCCTGTAACATGCACACCTTGAGCTAAATTCATTATGCTGTTTTCATGAAGCAGTTCAAGTGACTCCGGACACTAACTGTACGAGCGGGATTTTCCAGTGGTCACCCTCATCCACCAGTGCTTCCGGTGTCAACTGAGTGGAAACTCCCTCATCTCCTAACACTAGCACCTGCTTCTCTCCTGTAAGACTGCAGAACGGTCCCAGGACTCCAGGAGCGAGGCTCGGTATCCCTGCGGAGCAAAGCTCGGGTTTGATGCTGTGGAACTAAGCGTCTCAGCCTGATGATGTTCGTGTCACTTTTCTCCGTCTTCATCATTCCCCGCGGACCGAATAGTTTTGCTCTTCCTCTCGTTTTCTTCCTTTGCTGTCTAATTTCCTCTCCAGTGCAGCGTTGCCTCTCAGGTCCCTCTTGAGTCTAACGGATGACGAGTGGAGGGATGCGGTGTCACTCCCGTCAGGGCCTCTCATCTATCCCCCCTCGTGTGAGTGCATTCATCCTAAACATACGTGGAGAAAAAAAAAAGACATGGAGCAAGACAAGCAAACCAGTGTTTTTTTTTTTTTTTTATCTCTTAAGCTCACTGGCATTTCACAGCCCTTTTTTTTTTTTTTTCTCCACGTCCTCCACATGCAACCATTCCTTTGTTTCTGCATCGCTCCTCTGCTCATCTGCTTTTGGAAGCTTTCTCTCCTGCTCTTTGAGATTCCCTGAGCAACCATTTGTAGGTTGAGGCTCTTCTGTCTCTCTGCAACAACTTCCCTGATCATACAACAAATGAAAATAAATCGAGGCTGAGAAGAAAGGTAGGCGCTTTCTGAGATCTACATGCAAACAAGCAACACTGCATTAAACCATTAATCAATCCAGGTGTCACTTCTGACAGAAACATCTGGACCTTAGGGCCTGGAATGGGGAATGTCGTTCTAATGGATGCAGTAATTGAGTCTGGAGAATCCATGATGTTAGCCAAATCCCTATGAGGTGAGACCTTCGCAACACCCCTGATCACAAGGTTAAATTGCTACAGACATTGTAAAACAGCCACAAGCAACTACTACAGTCATCAGAGCAAGAGCAGGCCATATGGGCACTTGTGCAGAGTGCCATTAGAAAGGGGGGCGCATAAGTACCAGAAAAAAAGGTCAGTTGCTCCTTCAACAAGATTGTATTGCTGTTTTTATGCTTGTGTAGTCATGGTGGAGCTGGTACCCATTGCTTACTGCTAAGAAAAAAAGAAATTGTTGTATATGCTGGTATATGCTATTGTGTGGGACTGCACTGCGTTTTAAGGGAAGGCAAGGGAATTTAAAGGACTTCCTGTATTTTGACTGACCAGGAGGCTGTATAAGAAGCGGCTGAGCCAGGGTGCCATTAAGGCAAGAACCGCATCCGGATAGTAGAAATTCTTTACCAGCTCTATGGAGGTATTTTTGACGCAAAAGTATTTGTGCTGTTTTACTTTTAAGTTAAAGTCACACAGAATTTTATATATTTTTTTCTCAACACGGACACAAGTCATTGAATGCAATTGCACAAAACCGCTGACGCGAGTCACAAAAACAGCTTTACAAGCTACATCTTCTTTTCTGCACGCTCCTCTTTTTGCTCCATATGTAACGCTTACAGTGAAGCAGAACATTTTGTGACTGTGCCCGTTCAGGGGGGGCGTGCTGGTGGCCTCTATTAACAAAGATTGGCCCCTCCACCCCATATAAATAGGTTGTTGGGAAAAGCATGGCTGCCTGTCCAGGGTGAACCCACCTTTTGTCTTTTAAATATTGGAGAGAGGCACCGCCCCCCTTGGAGCTCTGAGCTGGACTGAATGAATATAATTAATGATAAAACCACAGATCGCCCTCTGCGTTATTTAGAAACGCCTTGTAAAAGATTCAGTTGAGAATCTGCTTATGAATATGAGGTGGGAGCAGAGATTGCGCCAGGCATTTTCTTTTGTCCGTCATTTTGACCAATGAGGTCAAAACCTCCGGTCATAATCTATTTTTCCCTGTCAACTTTTAAAACTATAACATATTCAATAGAATTTATTCGTTTTATTTATTTTAAATAATATTAAATCCAAAGAAACTTTATTGAGAACTACATATAAACTATGAAAATAAACAATTTCACCTAAAATAGGTTCACCTGCTGCGGCCTAAATGCACAGTCTCACAAGTTCCTCCTGCTCCGCGTGGAACTGAAGTGTGCACCTATTTGTGCGAAATCAAATAGTGGGATTGCTGCAGAGATTGTTGTCATGAGGTTTTGGATTTTTGTCTCTGAGAGATGACTTCTCATGGGGGTTTAGTTGTTCTGGAGGCTGAATCCACGCTCTGCTGCCGCACTGGAGACTGGAACTAAGCACCACTTCAGCCAAAGTTTTGAAATAAGGGAACATTTCTCCAATTGAAGTGATCAGAAGTTGGAGAGAATCTGAACAAGCAGTTTCCTGACCCGCAAGCCATTGCTTCAGCAGCAGGAAATCACGACACAGGGCTCTTGGGAGCGATGCGCTGCGCTCCAAAGTGAGATACATTGAGTTCGGTGTCCAGGACTGAGATGATGCTCAGATGCTCTCATGGGAATCTTTTTTTTTTTTTGTGGGTAATTAAGTTACCTGTACTCTCTGTGTGAACTAGAAAGTGCGCATTTTCACCAAGTGGTCAGAGGTGTGAATACTAATCTGTCAAAATTAGTATTCCGTCACCATTTTACCAATTAGATTTTTCCGTCACCATTTAAAAAAAACTGTAAATTACGAAGAATATTCGGTTAATGCAGCCCCTGGGTGGGAGACATCCTTAATCTACTGCGTGTCGTTAACTAAATATCATCAGTGTTAGAGGACTCCTGCCACTTCCTTATCAAAACATTCACACTGGTTATTATGCCTGAGGAAATATTTCTCCACTGAAGATTTCCCTGCAACTGCTTTAGGGTTCATCCATCCACCTGACGTTGCACGTCTGCTCTTCATCATCATCATCTTCCATCCTCCTATCCGTTCATCATCCATCTGCCCAGCTAGCGAGCTCCGCAACAACGCAAACCCTTCCTTCTCTTCCTTCACATATCAGCCGTCCATCTCCTTTGATTCCTTCACGTCTGTTTCTGCACACATTTCTCCTCCAGCTCTCTCTGTTTTCCTCTCTGAGCTGTTGGCAGCATCGTTAAAGCACTGTCAGCTTTGACCTTTACCTGCACCCCTCTCTTTCACACACACACGGTAAAGTCTGAATTCGTGATATACACGGAAGATTACAAAACACTGCATCAGTCAGAGCTGGAGGACAGTTAGCGAGGGAGTGACAGAAGAAAGAAAAGATGCAAAACAGGAGAAATTAAAAAGTAGAGTGATCAGAGTCTTGACACACAGGCATTGATTTTTGAAGACTCCTGATCAAAACAGCAAAAAGTGACCTTTTGTTGTATAAAACACAGCAACAGCAGAAGCTTTCTATTGTCAGCAGAGATCTCATGAAACTGACCAAGAGACATCACAACACATCATATCTGAAAGTGACGTGAAGAGCATCGTTCCGCTGATTTAGCTCTTCTGCTCCCAGCATCAAAAACAGACATGGGAGAGAGTGAAGACCTGAACTGCAGAGTTAAGACACCTGAAAGGTCTGGATCTGAGCTTCCAGAGACCAAAAGATCATGGGAGTTCAGCTCCGGTCCTCAAGTGCTGGTGTTCTGCCAGTATTAGATGAGTTTCTGGTCCAATTACCTCCTCAGCAGAGGTGGGTAGAGTAGCCAGATATTGTACTCAAGTAAAAGTAGCACTACTTCATCATATTTTTACTCAATAGTACAAAGTAGTAATCCAAAAAATTGCTCCAGTAAAAGTAAAAAACTATTTGGTAAAAAGGCTACTCGAGTATTAAGTACTTGAGTATTTGTTCTGAGATCATAGCATATGATTTAATCTTTAAAAAAATGTGTAACTGGACAAAAATCTAAAGTTATGTACAAATTCTAAAGACGAAAATAAATAAAAATACACGACATAATTGTAAAATAACTTATTTGACGAGAAGAAACATTTTTGCAAATATTTTTATTGACTTTTTAAGTAAATCTAATGACACCAATACTTACAGTACGTTTTATATATATATATGCAATTTTGGTTTAAAACAAAAACTCAGTTTCTTTCTGTAAAGTTACTCGCTGTGGGTAGAGTAGCCAGAAACTTTACTCAAGTAGGACTAGCGATATTTCATAGAAATATTACTCAATTAAAAGTAAAAAGCAGGGGCTGCGTAGTTGGTAGCACTGTTGCCTTGCAGCAAGAAGGCCCGGGTTTGAACCCTGGGGTCTTACTGCATGGAGTTTGCATGTTCTCCCTGTGCATGCATGGGTTCTCTCAGGGTACTCTGGCTTTCTCCCACAGTCCAAAAACATGACTGTTAGGTAAATTGGTCTCTCTAAATTCCCTTTAGGTATGAGTGTGTTTGCGTGTGCCTGGTTGTTTGTCCTGTGTGTCTCTGTGTTGCCCTGTGATGGACTGGCGACCTGTCCAGGGTGTACCCCGATTGTTGCCCTGTGAAAGCTGGAGATAGGCACCAGCCCCCCCGCAACCCTACAAAGGATGGACGGGTACAGATAACGGACGGATGGAAGTAAAAAGTACGGTCTAGTAAAACTACTCCAAAAGTACATTTTAAAAAAAAAGTTACTCAAGTACATGTAACTAGTTACTACCCACCTCTGCTCCTCAGCATGTCACAAAGTTCTGCAGAGGCCTGCTAATGAACAATGATCTAATTCAGGTGTGTTGAACCAGGGAAAGAACAAAAACATGCAGGATACCGGCGATTGAAGACTGACTTTGGACAACACTTGTCTAGATGCAGAGAGCGTTCACACAGAGCGCTGCAGCTTCTGCTCTGGGAATAATCAGGCCCGTAACATGAGCAGACAGGTGTGAGCGCGCTCCGCTTTACACAGATGTCAGCCTTCCTGTCAGATCACCTCTGTGATTTTTCACAGGAGAGACGAAGGGGGGAGGCCATGACCGGGGCCCGCGGCAGCGACGCGGCTTGCTAACGGAGCTCTGCTGAAGCGTTCTGCTGGAGACATAACAACCCTAAAGGTGACATGATGTCAGGGAAATGGTTTTACTAAAGACCCCAAAATACACAGAGGAATTACGCAAAGCTAGCACAGCTGCAAGAAGAGGTTTCAGCACTCTCATCCTTAGTATGGGAGTTAGGAAAAACATGTATTGGATGCACAACTTTTAACATTTTCTGGACTTCTGGCTAAAATATTTACATACACCCGGTGCTGCTGCTCTGCCCACACACGTCACGTCACGCACTGTGCGTAGGGCACTAAGTGCCCAGAGGGCGGGGCATCAAAAAAGTTAGGCTCATGAAATAATTATAGTCACCATGACAACATAATAAACATAAAGTATGTAAAGCATGTTAATACGTTAGTTACAAAGTAAAATTTTTGTTTGCGTGAAAGATGAATCCTGGTCTGTTCCATCATGCCTCAATCTGAAGTTTGGCAGACACCCGTCAAACTCTAGCAGCCCTGTTTGTGTATAGCGCTGTCTTCTGGTAGTGTCACCAAGATCTGATTTTTTTGTATTAGAAAATACTCCCAGAGTGAAAGCAGGACTGGATTAAAATCAGTGACTAATCAACAACTCATTTAACATTTTGGCTGATTTAATAACTATTAAATAACTAGCTGCAGCTCTAGGATGTAATAAATAGTGTACAGTACATCTGGATTTAAAGAGAAATATTTGGACTAAAATTGGTAATAATTTATCCAGCAAAAATCTGAGGACCTAGATGTTCAGTAACAAATACATTATAAGACAATATAAACTTGCATATACCCACTAATAAATAGACACAGATGTGCAGCATGAGAGTACATTGTCCTAAACGTGTCAAAGATGTTTTGCTTCCTTCACACACTGTATGTAAAAAAAAAAAAATAATGTAATCATTATTGGGCCTTTTCTCCCAGCATCTACTAAAGCCGCGTTCACACCGGTCAGCGCGTCCAGGCAGCAGGGCAGCTAGATTACATGCAAGTCTATGGTATCTACGCATCTAGTGGGCGCCAAACTGCAAAGCAGCAAGTCGCGCGCGTCGGCGCAGCTGGCATCAGCGCGTCCACGCGGCTGATGCCCGGACGCCCCAACGCTCCGTCGGGGTGTCTGCTGCTCAAGTTGGGAAAATTTAACTTTCGGGCAGCAGACGCGCGGCGTCAACCAATCAGAGCGACTCGTTGTACTGACGTAGTAACTCCTTCCATGGGGGAATCGGCAACTTTTTTATTCAAGATGGAGGACAAACTGATCGTCGCTGTATGTAATGTCCGTGAATTGTATGACCCGTCTTCGTCTTTTTACAAAGACAGGAAGAGATCGGATCTGATTTGGAGGAAGATATCGGAGGATATTGGAGTGCCAGGTAAGCAGTTAAATATATTTCTTTTAACTTTCTTACGTGTTAGACAACGTTGTGTGGCTTCATTAATTAAAGACCAAGCCACTCTCTCGACAAGATCCGCCATGTTGTAAACAACTAGCAACAGACAAATCCACGCCCGCACGCTGACGTAATGACGTGACGCCCTGATGCCCCGACGCGCCGACGCAGACCACAAGTGTGCAAGCAGCTGGGTTTTAATTTTAAAGCGTCGACTTTCGTCCGTTTGAGCGATTTGACGCCTGGACGCGCTGACCGGTGTGAACGCGGCTTAAGCTCAACTCCACTCTAGTCTACTCGGTTATAAGGGTTTTTCACTAATAACGACTACGTGCTTCCAGCCTTTTTTTTTAAGAACCTACGTCGGGTTCCAAGCGTGCCGGGTCTGGCTAAAAACATGATATCAGAAGATATGCTGGTTTGCGATTGGTCAGGGGTTATTGCAGGTCTGAGCCTGTGTGGTCCCTGAATTGTTCTTCAGCATTATAAAGCCTGAAGAGGCTAATGAAAGTTAAGCTTGTATTGAAAACACAATACTGGCGAATATCCTGGCAAATGAAGCGCTTAATCGGCTCAGTTATTTTGAGAGAATGTGAGGAATTGGTTGGTAGTTGTGGTGTTTGCTTGAGTTTCACCTGTTGCGGTCCAGTGGACTGCTTGGACACGAGATCTTGGTTGTGTTGCAACATGTGTCTCGTCAAGTTGGTCGTAGTTTCGCATTACTTCACCTTCATTTGGCAGGCCTTGCAAATCACTTTGCTTCTGTAAAGCTCATCCTTCTTTTTGTCCGTTCTGAACCCAAAATGGTGCCAGATCGCAGACGGAGTGGTCTAGCACTGTTTTGCACTGACATTGTTTTCAAAGCCGGTGCAAGCTAATGGTACCGCTAGAGTCCGACGCCATGTTGTTTACGTTTCGTTGGTCAGTGCTTTTACATGCAGTAAGAGAAAACTAAATTACTGCCTTAGTCTGAATGAATTCTGATTTTTAAAATGCATGTATACACCTTAGTCCAGCTGGAGTCCAACCCAACTGGACTTCTCTTAATCGGACTGACGCACCCAGATAATAAGGTTAGAAAACTGAATTTATCTGCATGTAAACTCCAGCACAGCTTAGCCGAGCTGTTAGGAGCCTGAGCACTCCCCCTTCGGGAAATGACTGGGGCACGGGAGTAACAACACCAGAACGAGCAGCAACAACGACTGTAACACAAATAAACAGTAGGGTACTTATAAAATGTTCTGTGCTGCAGTGTTGTTGTTCATTTCTTCGCTCATCGTACATATCCTGCTTTTACTCCGTCTGCTTCACTGCTGCCAGCATTTGTTTACTATCTGTGTGACGCTCTAGGCCAACCGGAAGAATGCCAATGTGAAAGGGCGCATGTCGCCACCTAGCATCGTGGAGTTGAATGCTCTTTATTCATTAATTAGATTTTCTGAGCGACATGTACACTGGGATGAAGACTCCCACTCTGGTTAAGCCAATAGCTTGATTTTTGCCAAAAGCTTGATTTTAGTTTTCCATGTAAATGTAGCCTACTGAATGAAGTGACAGTGGGTGGAGTTGAAGTTCACCAGGAGAAACTGTATTGCCAGTTGGACTTTATAACTGAAGCAGTTTTAATTGTAATTAAAATAAAAACTTGGTTTCAGACCTTCTGGTTCATCTTGAAGCTGTAATTGGTTTGCTGCATTACTGTGGACTGAAGCTAAGCATTGGATGTAAAAACCTCTGTAAATACACACTTCTTTCTCTGGGGTTTATTTTTTTTGCATTCTTCTGCCCTCTCCTCCATTTCTTCCTGCATGTACTATATTTCTTTCCCTCTATCATTACTCCATCTGTTCCATTAACAGCATATGACCTAAAGGTAAGTGCAAGCCCGACTCATCCTCTGTTTTTAAATAGCTCCACTTTTCACCAAACTCTTCGTCTTCTGAGCTCTTAGCCGTCTTCCCCTGCACCGTCCGCCCGCTGTTGTTACTGATTTTATTTTCAGCCTTTAGGTCTTTTTTCCTCTATCATACTTGTTTTTTTTTTTGTTTTTTTTTTTTAGATTTTATCAGTTGGAGAATCATTTAAGATACAGTTGTGATCATAGCGTTTTCTTCTTCCACCCAGTTTATTTTGGGATAGATCGAGTATTGCTCTGACCCAAAACAAACAAATAAAAGTGTCTAAACTGTGCTTTCCTACAGCTTCTCCAGTGGTTTATTTAAGGTTTTTATTATTTAGGGTTCGGACAGTTCAATTCAAAGTTGTGTTTTACATTTACCAATATATGCATATATACGTATGAACTAAAAGGGGGCAGGTTTGTCTAAATCAGGATCTGCAACCTTTACTATCTAAAGAGCCCTTTTGCTTTCAGTCCAGCTGAATAAAACTCGTTTAGAGCTAAACATTTTACACCTTTTGAAAAGAAGACAACTTATCATTTTTGATGAATATCATTTGCAGGAATTGTTTTTGTAACTTTTAAAGAACCACCATTTTATTTTTTCTTTTGAGGTTTTAAAACATAAAACTTTGCAAAAACAGAACGGATACATGTTCTTTTATGGGATGTTGATATTTGATATGTTTAAAAAGTTTCCAAACTAAAGACAAGAAAATGTTATTTAAATAAATATTGCTGGTACTTTTTGTGTCAATTCAATGCAATTATTAAAAATCTGAAAAACTACTTAAACATTCATTTGTTATTATATCTATATTTAAAAATATTCACAGGTTCTTCATCATATTCAGCAAAGGCTATTAAGAGCCCTTGGGGAAGGTCCAAAGAGCCAGTTGGACCCCTGGTCTTAGAGTGGATTCACACCAACCCTGTTTAGTCTGCTCTAATCAAACTCTAGTTCGTCTGGCCAGAAAGTCCAGTTCGTAAGGGGAGGTGTCAATGTGCAATCAAACTCTGGTGGCCAAAAATGTGAACTCTGGTCTGCCTAAAAACCTATGTCTCGACTCGGTTGAAGAGAACTCTGGTGCGGTTTGATTCCACATGTGAGTGCCAAGATCAAAAAGCAGGAAGTGGACAATAACGCAGGGCATTCTGGGTAAATACAACCAAAACAACAGCACAACAACAACTCTCCTCCGTTCTCTGCTCATGCTGAGCCTATTGCTGCTACGCATTTGGTTCTCCCAAGGAAAATCTCTGAAATACTCTAACTTTGGTTTCTGCTACCAGTACGGTTGACCATTAGGTGTCAAGTGGTTGTCAAGCAGCTCAACCAATCAACCAGCTCCGTAAATCCCCCAATAATGAGGAGATTGCCAACAGATCTCCCTGACCACATCGCCTCAGGGGAAACCTGCAGCTCTAGATGAAGAACATACAGCCAGACCAACACACTCAACCACCAAACATGGCTGGTGTGGGCCCAGTCTCTGACATCACCACCCCTCTCTTTTCGTTGTGAGATGTTTGAGGGGTTTGTTGCATGTTCAACCCAATTCAAGTTGTTAGGAGATCCTGTAGCAGACCCAGAACTAACCGAAGGGACTATAGATCCCGTCTGACCTGGAAGCTGGAGAGTGGTGGTAAGATGGATGACTGGATTTTTGTTGTGTAACTGGTTACCTCTAAACTGAAGTGGGAGCTCATAGCATACTTGAGGTTGATTATGATGGTGTGGGGTCCCAAGCTGGGACTTAGTTCGCTCATGCCTTGGGCCGGCTTTAGGAAAGATAGCTGGACAGAGAGACAGACGGACGGACGGACAGACAGACAGGTACAGATTAAGCTTTGGCAATTTGAGGCCCCTTCATACCTGTAATCTGATGTTTCTAAAGAAAAACGGCTACATTTTATGAAATACATTTTTGTTTGTAGACCTCTGCCCACAAATAGATTGAATATGTATTTTCTTAACAGAAAAAGGATTTTCTGCACATGCATGAAGCTGAATATCTCAGATATTTATATTTGACAAGGTAACAAAGCATGATTAAAAGCTTTATATAAAAAAAAGACAAAGCCCTGGTTACTCAGACTGGTGCCCATGTGTCACTGACACAAGCAGTTATTTCACTCCCCAACTGGTTTCGCAGGAATCCGTTCAAACGCTCTAACTTCCTTTGACCTGTTGCTTTAGGAGCGAGACCCACCCCAGCCTCTGTCTGCTCATTAATGATTCAATTATGAGAATGTGCTGGCCAGACGCCCCCACCCCCACACCCCTTGCATACATTTAAAATAATTGGGGGATGTGAGAAGCAAACTCAAGTTCTCATCTTCACAAATTAACCGGGTGCCTTTAGCACAGCAGCAGACTGAGATATAGATACACACACATTCAGCTGAGAGTGTTAATTAGTGTGCTAAGCCACCGAGCTTGGAGGTAAAAACAGCAGCCCCAGAATGCTTTAAGATTAGCCCGCTTAATTTATGCATATAAACCCTCAGTGATGTTGGCACCAGTGGCCAGAATGATTTTTATTGCAAACCAAGAGATGAAATCAGAATTTTACTCTCTGATCAGAGTTAGTTAGAGGAAGGGTGTAGATGAGCTATATACAGTCAAAATAAAAAAGGAGCTGTAAATGCACGTCTCTGGGATTATTGTGGAGAAACTTGGGCCCACTATACTTTATGACCTTTATCTTGGTCTGGGCTTTGACTGGGCCATTGCAGGGAGTTGCTTCTTTTCATACTGTTGTAAAATAGCTTCACCTAGTTTGGTCCAAGCATCTGCGGTAGGACCAATCGTCTTACATTTAAGTACTGTAGCACCGAGGTGCAGACTCTAGTCACATGACAGACTCGAGTTAATTTAATGACTTAGACATGACTTGAAAAAACGTTTTAAGACTTGTGACTGGAATTGAACTTCTACACAGATGACTTGGGCCTTGACTTACACTTGAACCTGTTTACTTGAAAAGACTTGACATTTTTTACCCATTATCTAAAAATTAAAACACCTATTATTTCAGAATTGTGCACTTTTAAGTCATTTCACTCATCCCGGATCAACAAACGGAGACTGTCTCTGTATATATGTGTGCGAGAGCTGCAGTACAGCTAGTTAAATTTACCAGATTTTTTTAGCCACAAAGCCACAAGCTGAAGATCCGTTATCAAACCATGAAGTATTCTCTGTGTTTTGTGAGAGTACTTTCCATGTAACCAGGAAGTAGTTGCGCCAAGAACTTATGGGGCTAATTTCACTCTGTTACTTTTATCTTCTACTACTCTCCAGTTGTATTATTTGCTATTATTTCGACTGTTAAAATTGTTTTTTCTCAGTGTTTGTCTCTCCATAGAAGGCACACCTGGTCTGGTATTCTGCTAAGCTCCAATGCCCTGTTGGACAGGGGACATCGACTGGGATGAAGCTCCCAGTAACCCCCGTGTCTCTAATGTCTCTAAAACTCTAATTTTAGACAACAACCTCAGACAGCAAATGGCCAGTTATCAATGTAGCAATGTAACTACAGATTATGTACGGAAAATTCATGGAATTTCTGCCCTAAGTGGATTTTTTTGTTCGTGGGAAACAATTGCTACCTGACACACTATTTGCTGGTCTTTGCGAAGCAGCAAATCCAGGAGTGCCATTTATTTTATTTTCGCGCTGATTGGCTGTAACTCGCCCCTGTCCCTTTGTCACGCTGCCCTATTCCTGCCTCATTGTCTTCACCTGTCTGTCTCATCATCCACACCTGATCCTACTCACCTCCTGCCTTTAAGACTCCTCACTTCCTTTCACTCCCGGCCGGATCACCCATCCTTCATCCTTCCTCCTAGTCCTCCTTCCTCCTAGTCTTCTATTGTCTTCATCCCCATGGTGTGTCGTCTTCCTGCCTCTTCGTTCCAGCCCGATGTCCAGTGTCTCCGTTCACCACCATCATCACGATCTCCTCACTTTAATAAAACATCCTGCACCTTCCTTCAGCGAGTGCGTTTGGGTCCATTCTCCACACATCCACGTGACAGAATGATCCGGCCCTAAATATGGACCCAGCACTCGCCCGGGAGATCGCCGCCCTGCGCCAGGACGTCTGGGCCAACCTGGCCAGACTCGCTGCCTCTCCTCACTTTCCTGTGCGGGTTTCCGGAGCTGAGGAAATCCTTGGAGTGCTCCCTCACTTCCAGAGGGTGTTCTCTGCTCCGGATCTCGCCGCGCTGCGGAGCGAGGCGGAGAGGGTTCGCAGGGAGGCGTTGGATCGGATCATCGGTCCGCCCTCTCCGTCTCCACCATCTGTCCGCCGGCGGAGGTCCCGCTGCGCCGCCGGGACTGTTTCCGGGAGCGGGGAGCGGAGCGCCGCACCTTCACCGTCCGCATTCGTCGGCACAAGGTTGGCGTTTTGTTCCCCGGGGACTGGTCCTCGACGGCATGAGCCGCTTCTGCTGACTCACCGCAAGCAGCGACCCCGCCGAGGTGGGGCCGCTTCCGGAGCAGTTCCGGCTCCGGTCCGTGAGCCCGTTCCGGCTCCGGTCCGTGAGCCCGTTCCGGCTCCGGTCCGTGAGCCCGTTCCGGCTCCGGTCCGTGAGCCCGTTCCAGATCCCGTTCCAGCTCCAGATCCCGAGCCCGTTCCAGTCCATGAGCCCGTTCCAGTCCATGAGCCCGTTCCAGTCCATGAGCCCGTTCCAGTCCATGAGCCCGTTCCAGTCCATGAGCCCGTTCCAGTCCATGAGCCAGTCCCAGTCCATGAGCCAGTCCCAGTCCCAGTCCATGAGCCCGTTCCAGCTCCAGAGCCAGTCTCGGCTTCCAACATTCCTGCGGTCTTCCTGGCCATCACTTTGGCTGCTCTCCAGCAAGCGACATTTCCCCATGCGTCGCTGGAGCTCCCGGGGAGGGTCAGGGAGGACCCGTCCCCGTCGCTGGAGCTCCCGGGGAGGGTCAGGGAGGACCCGTCCCCGTCGCTGGAGCTCCCGGGGAGGGTCAGGGAGGACCCGTCCCCGTCGCTGAAGCTCCCGGGGAGGGTCAGGGAGGACCCGTCGCTGAAGCTCCCAGGGAGGGTCAGGGAGGACCCGTCCCCGTCACTGGAGCCTCCAGAACCTCCGTCTGAGGAGGCGTCCGAGCCTCCAGACTCTCCGTCTGGGGAGGCGTCCGAGCCTCCAGACTCTCCGTCTGGGGAGGCGTCCGAGCCTCCAGACTCTCCGTCTGGGGAGGCGTCCGAGCCTCCAGACTCTCCGTCTGGGGAGGCGTCCGAGCCTCCAGACTCTCCGTCTGGGGAGGCGTCCGAGCCTCCAGACTCTCTATGGCTCTACCTGAACCTCAGAAAAGGACCTAAGGCCCGTCCGCCCGACCTCCGTCCAGCCAGAGGACGCCGCCGGGGCCGTCCGCCCGACCTCCAGGTCCTCAGGGGCCGAGGCCGTCCGCCCGACCTCCGTCCAGCCAGAGGACGCCGCCGGGGCCGTCCGCCCGACCTCCAGGTCCTCAGGGGCCGCCGCCGAGGCCGTCCGCCCGACCTCCGCCCGACCTCCGTCCAGCCAGAGGACGCCGCCGAGGCCGCCCGCCCGACCTCCGTCCAGCCAGAGGACGCCGCCGAGGCCGTCCGCCCGACCTCCAGGTCCTCAGGGGCCACCACCGGGGCCGTCCGCCAGACTTCCAGGGGCGTACCCAAAGAGACTCGGGGCCCTCCTTCCGTGGGCCCCCTCCACCCACCCTGGCAAGGGTGCTTGTTTTTTTTTCTCTTCGTTTTCACTCTTTCCACGGTGTCTGGAATCCACCTTTAAAGGGGGGGGTCCTGTCACGCTGCCCTATTCCTGCCTCATTGTCTTCACCTGTCTGTCTCATCATCCACACCTGATCCTACTCACCTCCTGCCTTTAAGACTCCTCACTTCCTTTCACTCCCGGCCGGATCACCCATCCTTCATCCTTCCTCCTAGTCCTCCTTCCTCCTAGTCTTCTATTGTCTTCATCCCCATGGTGTGTCGTCTTCCTGCCTCTTCGTTCCAGCCCGATGTCCAGTGTCTCCGTTCACCACCATCATCACGATCTCCTCACTTTAATAAAACATCCTGCACCTTCCTTCAGCGAGTGCGTTTGGGTCCATTCTCCACACATCCACGTGACACCCTTAACCTCCATTTTGAAGACTTTGTGTTGTGGCGTGGTAAATGAACTGCATCTGTATTGCACTTTCAAGTCAGAAGACTCCAAAGTGTTTTACACTACACTCATATATTCACGCACAGATTCATACCTCCTAATCCACCGTTGTGGTGCCGAAGCCCACTTTTTTTTTTCCAGTTCATCATGTAGACCTCTTTGTGTCTTGGTTCTAATCTTTTTGTATCGTTCGTGCCCCAAAAAAGTCCCTCCTGTTTATGATGATAGTTGAAAGTATATTTGGCGTTTGGACTATTAAAATAGACAGTAACAGGTGTATTTAGAGGTGTCTAAAATATCTGTGGATTTCAGCTACCAGGGGTCGACTGTACATCAAATATTTAACATCACTGGTGGGAAATTATATATTTTTTCCATCTAAACAAGCGTCTCCTTGCTGCCAGGTGGAGAGTCATTGCAGCTTGTAACGTCTGGGTTCATCAGATCTATTGAAAGGTTTTTTAAATTCATGAAATAATAGTCCTGCACGTTAATAAAGAACCTACAGAAGCTTAACTTATTTAGTGTTTGTACATATTTCCGTTTTCATCCTGTTGCACAGTCTGTTGCAGTCTTTAGTCTCCAAAAATCATTTTTAGGACTTTTTTGTTCCCCACACAGAGACAAGTTTCAAATTGAGGTGTTATTACAGAAGGAGATTGGCCTTTCTCTTTTCCTGAGAGATCAGCCATCGATCTCCACAGTCAACATGACAGCCTGAGCTTCTCTGATATTTGCATGCAGACACAAACAAACATTAAAATTGTCATACGTGGAAAGAAAAGACTCTGTGACCTGAGAATATTTTCCTTTATGTAAACACATCTATGTGTCCTCCTCACCTTGATAGAGATGAAGAACCTCACCTACTGTCTTTTTGAGCAGAATATCTCCTGTCTGAGTAAAAATGAGCATCCATTAGTCATGTTGGCGGCAGCGGCGTGTTTCTCCTCGGGGTGTGCTACGTACCAAATGTTCTCCAACATGTCTGGCTTCCTCCGGTGAGCACTACAGGGATTCTCACTGTCTGCCCACTTTACACCTCCCATTCAGGCCTATTTAAACCGCCGCTCTTTTCCAGCAGCTTGTGGCGCAGAAGGTCCGGCTATTTCTGTTTCACGCCATCTCTCTCGTTTCTGGCCCACTTCGAAACTCACCAGGGCGAGTGGAGAATTGTTGAAGCGACCGAAACCCTATTGGAGAATGTGTTGAAGTTAAAGGTCTTAATGTCACAAATTTCACACTTGTATTTCAGAAACATACGAGGACTAAACTCCTGTCTCATGTTGTCATTTGATCCAATCTTCATCTGTCATATGGATGTATACATTTCTACCTCTGGTTTCCTGCTCTCTGATGATCCCTTCACCTTTAATTGTCATGTTCCATCCATCGTCACAGTGTTTATGTAGTACTTCCTGCTCTCAGGCACTCATTCAAACAGAGACAGAATACAAATCCAAGGCTTACCAAAATAAATGTGACAGTTCAGTGTTAGATTGAGTGCATTAAGTGCAAGTAGAGTCTTTCTCTGAACAAAATGCAAGTATCTTATTCAGAAAAGAAGAATCAAGAAGGGCCTCCTTTTTGTAAACACAAGTCCGACCTTAAACCTAATCGATTAAGTTCAACAACAGAGATTATTGTCCAACAGCTGCAGCAAGTTGTGTGCTGTTCATGAAGGCCAAGTCAACTTATTGTCCATTCTGCCATTTGTACAAGAAGACAACGGAATCGAATTTCTCCCTGACCCACGGTGAGGCAGAAGAGGCCATGTAGTTGGGCCCCACTGTGATGCAGTTGGTCAGGACAATGGTGCCATGGTAAAATGGAGGTTAAGGTAGTTTTCACATCTCATAGTCTAGTAGACTTGGTTCGACTGGGAACCAAACTTGCAGCACTCTTGCTTTATTTAGCTGGTGCGGTTCTCTTTCACACTGCACTTTGTCAACCAAACCATTCGAGCAACATATTTACCTCCTCGTCTGTGGTGGCGCTGCACTAAGAAGCCCTCAACACAGGAACACTTTCTGTTCCGTGGAATGTAAACAAACATGGAGTGGCATCAGATTTTAGCGGTTTTAGGGTTGCTCTGTTGTCTTTGGCAGAGTTGTTTTTGCGTGGTTGTTTTGGTTGTATTTACCCAGAATGCCATGCACTATAGTCCCCCTGCTGCCTTAGGAGCTTCCCCTGGCCCGCTTGGCATTCACATGTGAAATCGAAACGCAAACGAGTTCACTTCAACCCAGCCGAGACCTATGTTTTTAGGCGGACCAGAGTTCACCTTTTTGGTATGCATTAGAGTTTGATTGTGCATTCACACCTCCCCAAATGAACCGGACTTTCTTGACAAACAGATTAAAGCAAACTAAACAGGGCAGGTGTGAATACGCCCTAAGATTTGGACTGGAGCTTTTGCTCTTTTCGGTGAATGGTAAATGGTCTGCATTTGTGTAGCGCTTTTTCAGAGGACTACAAAGCGCTCTACACTACATCATAGGTGTCGTTTTAGCCTGGGACACCATGCTGCAGCTTTCTTTGCAGAGGTTGATGTTACATTCAATAAAGACTTGCATTCAAAAGTAGGTACAGTATCAACAGGTAACGGATTAACTTGTATCTCTTGAATGCAAGGTATTCTAAATATGCAGCGTCATCTGCTCTATGCATCTTTACAAAGATGGCGCAGGTCACTGCACACTTCCCCCAGGGGGCAAGGTGGGAATACACTGTGTGATTATTGGCCTATTTGTAGCCCATTTCCCAGTCATGCAACAATTTTTGCGATAGGTTCGTCTTCATAGCTGCATAAAAATACAATTATTTCCCAAAGGAATTTCTCCTTGCATATTTGATTTCTCTCACGTTTGTTTTAAATACAAAACAATTGCAGTAAAAATATGCGGTTTACTTTTGCAGAGTCCTGCACTGGTCTAATTTTACCAACCCACACCCGTTCAGATGATATTTTAACGCGACTCGGTACCCGTAGTTATCTACAGATCAAATCACGACCCAACCGCGGTTGATTTATGTGATGGACGCACTTTAGATTTAGAAACAAACAACAACAACAAAAAAGGTCAAAGACATACAAATAACGTTGATATGCTGATATTTATTTTATGCAGAACTGTAGGGAAGTTACAGTTGAAGATTCTGTGCACAGAATGGCAAGGGTTGCAAGAGAAATGTGCTTGTTTTGTTTGTTGCACGTTCTTCTTCGTGTGTTCTTTGTGCTACGATGTGGATTATAACGATCCTTCCTAGCCAACAGCCTAATGATGGTTTTCAGAGCCATTTGACAAACAAGATAAAAAAAACATCTGGCTTTCAACTTTTATTTATTCAATAAAGATTTGCTTTTCAACACCTGTTAATACACCGCAGTGCATATTGTAATAAAATGTCAAAAGGATGAATACCTATATATGAATAGTTATAATTTATTGTCCCCAGGAATAATGAAACCAAACTGACGTGCTTGCACTACATTCAATCTTTTACACATTGTAGCCACAGCTGCCCTGGGTCACACTGACAGAAGCGAGGCTGCCTCTGACCACCAGGTGGGTGAAGTGGCTTGACCAAGGACAGAACGTCCAAAGAGCCACGATCAGTGGAGACATCATTGAGCCTTCTTTGTCAGTGATGTGGTATTGTTTGACCAGAACTGGTCTTCCATGATATGCACACATATAACTTTTTTTTTTTTGGTCTAGTTGTCCATCATCAGTGTCTAACCTCGTATATGTGCTTCCAGAGGATTTTTCAATAACTCCTATAAACACTCCTAAACCTCATTGAAACATGAGAAGAGTCAAAGCTCCTTTGGCTGCAAAGGAACAGCAAACCTTTAGTTTATATGAAAATGAAGGCAGGTGACTAAATATGTTTGTCTGTATAGTGTAGAAAGATATCCCTTCCGGTCTGGGATCCCCCAGAATGAGCTGGAGACTGCTGCTGGGGACGAAAGTCTGGGTTTGTCTTTTTGGACCAGTTCCCTTGGTTAAGTGGTTGGAGACGGATGGTTGGGTAGATATTTGCTCTGCTGATGGCTGACTGGTCATAAATATTTACTCTGAGTATCAGTGAACCCCAGCTCTGAGCTACTCACGGCTGTCCACTTGTCTGATGTCTGAACAGATTCATATCACAGCTCCTGTGGGGGGATAAAAAGCAGCAAGAGCTGCAATGATCCAGTGAGTCTGACACATTGGAGTAAGAGAGAGGAGGGAGAAGCTGCAGAGGTGAGAAGGAGGACAGTCGGGGAGAGAGGGAGCAAAGTGATGACAGGTTATTTTTCACCTCTTCCCTCCTGACAGTTGATGTTATTTCCCGTCCTCCTCGGACATGCGGCAGATCCAATCTAAGGCTTCCCTGGAAGGCCCTTCTGACGCCACGTAACCAAATGAAAACCTTTATTACATGCAGTGAACACAGACACACACCGAGACAGGGAAGCTGTGGACTCTAGTCGAGCTAAAAATAACAACGCACTCCAATAATGCAAAGGATGCATCTGACACTTTATGACGTGGAAAATCTTTGGAGGTGTGCCACACCCCAAATTTTTTTTATACACTGATCTTTTTTACCTTTTGTCTCAGCAGACAGGTGAGGGAGAACATTCCGGAGACAATAAAAGCAGGGTTAGGCTGAACATCAATATCCCTGGCTTTTAGTGTACGACTTAACCCTGCTTTACAAATAAAATTGCCTTGCCTTGCCTTGTTCCATAAAGTCGCGAAACAGTTCACTAGTGAAAGTGGGACCATTATCTATGACCAAAGAGTCAGGTAAGCCATGGACTGCAAAAATGAGCTGCTCTCTTCTGGCTGAAACCAGCTACAACACCTGTAGACTGGTACTTCGTCGGTTTCTGAAATGGCCCCAAAAATGGCCCCGTCGCCCAGCCTGGTGAAGTGGAGACTTGCGCATACCGTGAAGGTGAAATTACCCGAAGTTCCTAATATGAGTTTTCCATTGCTAAGAGTAAAACGGTTGTCCTGTTCATACAGTGGCTTGCAAAAGTATTCAGCCCCCTTGAACTTTTCCACATTTTGTCACATTACAGCCACAAACATGAATCAATTTTATTGGAATTCCACGTGAAAGACCAATACAAAGTGGTGTACATGTGAGAAGTGGAACGAAAATCATACATGATTCCAAACATTTTTTACAAATAAATAACTGAAAAGTGGGGTGTGCGTAATTATTCAGCCCCCTTTGGTCTGAGTGCGTCAGTTGCCCATAGACATTGCCTGATGAGTGCTAATGACTAAATAGCGTGCACCTGTGTGTAATCTAATGTCAGTACAAATACAGCTGCCCTGTGACGGCCTCAGAGGTTGTCTAAGAGAATGTTGGGAGCAACAACACCATGAAGTCCAAAGAATACACCAGACAGGTCAGGGATAAAGTTACTGAGAAATTTAAAGCAGGCTTAGGCTACAAAAAGATTTCCCAAGCCTTGAACATCCCACGGAGCGCTGTTCAAGCGATCATTCAGAAATGGAAGGAGTATGGCACAACTGTAAACCTACCAAGACAAGGCCGTCCACCTAAACTCACAGGCCGAACAAGGAGAGCGCTGATCAGAAATGCAGCCAAGAGGCCCATGGTGACTCTGGAGGAGCTGCAGAGATCTACAGCTCAGATGGGGGAATCTGTCCATAGGACAACTATTAGTCGTGCACTGCACAAAGTTGGCTTTTATGGAAGAGTGGCAAGAAGAAAGCCATTGTTAAAGGAAAACCATAAGAAGTCCCGTTTGCAGTTTGCCACAAGCCATGTGGGGGACACAGCAAACATGTGGAAGAAGGTGCTCTGGTCAGATGAGACCAAAATGCAAAACGCTATGTGTGGCGGAAAACTAACACTGCACATCACTCTGAACACACCATCCCCACTGTCAAATATGGTGGTGGCAGCATCATGCTCTGGGGGTGCTTCTCTTCAGCAGGGACAGGGAAGCTGGTCAGAGTTGATGGGAAGATGGATGGAGCCAAATACAGGGCAATCTTGGAAGAAAACCTCTTGGAGTCTGCAAAAGACTTGAGACTGGGGCGGAGGTTCACCTTCCAGCAGGACAACGACCCTAAACATAAAGCCAGGGCAACAATGGAATGGTTTAAAACAAAACATATCCATGTGTTAGAATGGCCCAGTCAAAGTCCAGATCTCAATCCAATCGAGAATCTGTGGCAAGATCTGAAAACTGCTGTTAACAAACACTGTCCATCTAATCTGACTGAGCTGGAGCTGTTTTGCAAAGAAGAATGGGCAAGAATTTCAGTCTCTAGATGTGCAAAGCTGGTAGAGACATACCCTAAAAGACTGGCAGCTGGAATTGCAGCAAAAGGTGGTTCTACAAAGTATTGACTCAGGGGGCTGAATAATTACGCACACCCCACTTTTCACTTATTTGTAAAAAATGTTTGGAATCCTGTATGATTTTCGTTCCACTTCTCACGTGTACACCACTTTGTATTGGTCTTTCACGTGGAATTCCAATAAAATTGATTCATGTTTGTGGCTGTAATGTGACAAAATGTGGAAAAGTTCAAGGGGGCCGAATACTTTTGCAAGCCACTGTAAAATGTCCGCTATCATCGCTGGGTAGGCCTTTATCAGGTGTCAGCTTTATGGTGTCTGGGGCAGAAAGAGGCCACCATAAGTGCTCAGCGTACGGCGGACCTGCCCCCTGCGGTCAGAGAAAAGTATTCGTGGGCTCTGATGTTAATGTTATTAGAATACAAATGGAAAAGTTACCGTTCCTGGCACGCTTTAAGGTTGACTTTAAAATTAATTTCCAACCCTACTTGTCCACTTTATTTTATTATGTGCTGGCATGTTTCTCTATCAGCACTGAAATATAAATGGGTGAACACAGACTATAAATACAGACCCTTTCCAAAAAATTAGAATATCATGGAAAAGTTTTTTTATTTCCAAAATTCTATTTAAACCTTAAACTTCCATATATTATAGTTTCAGGGCCCACAACTTAAACGATTTCAAGTATTTAGTTGTTTATTTGTATATAATTTTGGGCTTCCAGCTCATAAAACCCACAAAAACAGGAATTCAAAAAATTAGAATACTGTGAAGAAATCACCATTTAATTCTCAGTTTTTCCAGGGAAAAAAGAGAGAAATTAAGATCACATCAAATCAATCAAATTATGGTACTTTCAAAACGATATGTCAATCTTCAATACTTGATAGGGAATCCCTTTGCCTTAAGAACTGCCTCGATGCGCCGGCGAGTTGGCTGGCCAGTCAAGCACTGTGATGGGTATGTATGGGTTGTTCTTTTTCATTGCATTTGAACATTCAACCTCCTTTCTAGTTAATAATTTAATATTAACACTATAATTTGTTCACAGAACCAGATAATTGAGTTGAGGTATGTAGCCATCATTGGAAGCCTCATCATGTTACTTGGTGAGAAACAACAGGAACTTATTGAGGATTGCCTGGTAAGGATTTTGTTTAAAAGCTGTAACTATGTTTTACATGTGTATGGAAATGTAAAATTAATTTCAGCCATAAAATGGTGCTTACACTATAAGCATAAAGCTTTACAGTAGGGGTCGGCAACTCCAGTCCTCAAGGGCCAATGTCCTGAAACATTTAGACGTGTCCTTGCTCCAACACACCTGAACCAAACAGCTGAATTACCTCCTCAGTACCTTGTGTTCTTGGACGGGTTGTACTGTAAACTGAATTGCCCCTCTTGGGATCAATAAAGTATTAATTCATTCATTGAGTATAGAGTCAAGTTCTCCAGAGTGCTGCTAATGACTTGATTATTTAACTTGTGTGTTGAAGCAGAGACATCTAAAAGTTGCAGGGCACGGACCTTCGAGGACTGAATGCAGACCATTGCCTTAGAGGATTTTGCTTTTAACAGAAGCACTAATGATCTTAAGAGTGCAGCCTTTTAAAGCTGCAGTAGGTAACTCTGACCCCTCCTTTCCACCGGACGCGTAAGCGGCACGTTACAGGAGCAGCACGTTTCACTTGCGTATTCTGCTGCTTGGCCCTTTCCACTGGGTGCGTATGAGGCGCATAGCAGCAGGGAAGCAGCTGTCACCGAGAGAGCACGAAATCACGCGAGATTAGCAAAATCACGCGTGGTTTCGTCAGTAAACACAACAACCATAGACATATATAAACGTCTATGACAATAATAACCAGGAAAAGACAACAACATGACTCCAAAAGGTTGGTGTTTCATGTTATGTCCGTTTTATTTTCGCCAATAAGTTTGTGTTATGTCAGGGAATATCCAAAATCGCCCCCTTCCGCGAGGTACTGACTTCTCACCGGCCGCACAGGTAGTGACATTTTTTAAAGTAAAGCAACCGCAAAGCAGCATGTTTCTTTTATTTTGAAAATTTCCGGTGCCGAGCCATATATTTCCTGTCTTCCCCTATCCAAAATGTAGAAATTTACGTGTTTCAGAGGCATGCTCCTTAGAAAATAGGACTGCCGCGTATATTTAGAAAAGTGTTGTGACATGTCGCTCCTCAGACGCGGCAGACTCGTGCTGCTTTCGCCTCCGGTGGAAAGGGTTCTATTGACTACAGTGGTGGCTATCAGCTGCGTATGACGTGCTGCTCCTGTAACGTGCTGCTTACGCATCCGGTGGAAAGGAGGGGTGAGAGGAGAGCAGACGTTGCTTGAAAATTTAAACCCAAACAAGCTTCACATCATTCCCCCTCCCTCTCCGATGCACTCAAGCCCCGCCTCCAATGCCCTCCTCCCTCCTTCGGCTGCGCTACTGGCGTAACTACTGCCAAAGATAATCAGCTGACGCGACTTAGAAAACAAACTTGCGTGAATATTTCCTAACAGTAAACCACATATGACAACATTAGCTGTGAGTGCACGGATGATCGCACGCGCTGTGGAGGTTTACTGTAATACCACCACCAAAAAAACCCACAAAAAAAACAAATATTAATCAAGCAAGGGTAATTACCTGTCAAGCAGAAACATTGCCAACTCGGAATCGGTTTTAAACGCTTTCAGGTCCCGTAGCTCCCTCCACCTCTCAAAGGCTACGCCAATATTTACCCATGTTTTATCTCGGGCTCGGTCAACTTCTTTCTTCTTAGCTTTTTTGTCCTCCTCGGTCATCTTCTTTTTTGTTATCTTAGCTGTATATGCTGTTGGTGGCAGCGGCGGTACGGACGGTTTCTCTTTAGGTGACTGTTGCTCGGCCATAGCTAACTCCTAGCTTCTTGCAGAAGCGCAGCCAGTTGCGTAGCGGTTACGTAGCGGAGCGAGGGGTGGGTCGCGGTGTGTGTGAGGCGTAATAGACAGATGTCAAACACTCCTTCAGACGCTGCTCTGGCTCTGATTGGCTGTTTTCTACCGGGCGCGGTGGATTCTTGCAAATCGCAGTAGGAGCTGTAGGCGTGACCAATTGAGCTGCTTTTTTTTTAAACAAATTAAAAATCTAATTTCCCAATTTCAGGACATATGGACAGTTTTAGGAAATATCACAAAAAGTTACTTTTATTCAAGTTACCTACTGCAGCTTTAAACCCTTATTCCATAAAAGTTAACTGACTGTAAAACAGTTTTCAGTTTGTCATGAACATTTCCTGTTAAGCATAAAATGAAGTCTGGAGAAATAAAGTTATTTTTTTCCGCCTTTAATATGGCAGGGGAAAAGTGGCATGCAACATATTCTGAAGATCCTGGTGGTCCATGGTGCTTTTGAAGAATGTCCAGTTGATGTATCCGTTCTTCTGAAGGCAAGGCAAGGCAAGGCAAGGCAAGGCAATTTTATTTGTATAGCACACTTTCAACAACAGGGTAATTCAAGGTGCTTTACATGATTTGGTGATTTAATAAACAAAAAACAAAACAAACAGACATGGAACATAACATTGGAAATTAAAAGTAAAAGAAACACACATTACACATGATACACAATAAAGCAAGAGAAAGATCAATAAAGCAAGAGAGCATGAACACATTTCATACATATGACATCAGGAATTTACTCAAAGGCAATTCTAAACAGATGGTTTTTAGTCTCGATTTAAAGCAGTTCAGAGTTTCAGCAGCTCTACACTCGTCAGGAAGTCTGTTCCAGAAAAGGGGAGCATAGAAACTGAAAGCTGCTTCTCCATGTTAAGTTCTGAGTCTAGGGATGTTTAGTAGGCTAGAGTTGGAGGACCTGAGTGGTCTTGGTGGTTGGTACCGTCACAACAGGTCTTCAACATATTTTGGTGCTAAGCCATGTAATGATTTATAAACTAGGAGAATAATTTTTAAGTCTATTCTCTGAGCTACAGGGAGCCAGTGTAAGGACTTTAGAACTGGGGTGATGTGCTCTACTTTCCTGGTTCTAGTGAGGAACACGAGCAGCAGTATTCTGGATCAGCTGCAGCTGTCTGATTGACTTTTTAGGCAGACCTGTGAAGATGCTGTTGCAGGATCAATCCAACTAAAGATAAACGCATGGATGAGTTTTTCGAGGTCCTGTTGCAATATCAGTTGTTTAATCCTAGAATTGTTCTTCAGGTGATAGAAGGCTGACCTTGTTATTGCCTTTATGTTACCCTGGAAAGGCCATGAGACGCTGTCATGCTACAGCAGCACCCCTAAAGCTTCTGCACTTCTTATGGGACAGATTTTTGCCCTAAACATTGCATACCTCCAGCACTTTACTTCTGAGGTATTCCAGAAATATTTCTTGAAACTCGGGATCAAACTTTCCAAAAATACAAGCTTTAAAGTCTAAAGAACTCGGGGTCAGATTCCCCTTCTGTGCATTATCTTGCTTTTCAACTGATTTAGTTTTTTAATATTTTTCATGTTTAAATTGTTTTTTAAGACACTTTCACTTATAAAATTTTCATGAGACACACACATGTAGGGACCTTGTGGTGGGCACACTATCTGGCTCCAGGGGAGGAGCCCTTCAATGAGCCTCTCCTCTGGTGCCGGTGCCCACTGCTTAACTGCCTTTAGACACTGAGGGCTTGGTGTGGGGGATGGTGGTGTCTGACAGCGTTCCCATGTCCCACCCCTCTGTTTTAAGTGCACATTATAACACGCATCAACACCACATTCGAGCAGGAGGAGAGAGGCTAGGGGTTTTTCCACACCCCTGTTTGCTACCGACCATCAGGGGTTGTGGGTCCAGGAGCTGGTTCAGGTGGCTCGACGGGGGACGGATCTGGCGCTTTCCGCTGCCTGTTCTGTGGGGTACCTGGTCAGTTCATTGATGGGTTTGTCCGGCCTTGAATGGGTGACTGGTCTCGGCGCTCTGCATGGGGTGGGATCTGGACCCGGGAGCGTGGCCTGGGGTGACCGTGGCCGGTCCCTGGTCGGGGCCCTGCTGGGGGGTGGGGCGCCCCTGGTCCTGGACCAGGCCCACCCTGGCGTAGCCAGTTGACGGCGGAGTCCACGGGCTCGTTCTTGCGGCCTCCTGCATTGTAGTTGCTGGATGTTTCTCTGGGGCTTCCCTCTGTTCCTCTCTTGGTAGGTGCGGTCGGCCCTGCGCTGTTTTGCCTGGCACTCCTAGGCTCTGGGGCCCTCTGTGTCCCCGACCTCCATGTCTACTTTGATTCCTGTAGGAAGGATTGATGGCTCCTCACACCAGCTATCAAACACTCGTATGAGGAAACCTTATATGCACCAGCATGCTCACACAGGTGTGGGGACATCGGGGTCTACAGATATATTCTTAAGCCGAGGTTATCAATAGATCTTAATTGGTGTCAAGAGTTTTTCAGGGTAATGTATTTATATACCAATTTTTGTGTGTTGTGGATGTGTAGTTAGTTCATACTATTTGGTTTGTTTTGTCAATGTTGCTCCCTTTTTTTGGTTTTGCCGTCTTGCGGATGTGGAGGACTGGGTTGTTTATCTTGTGGTCGTCGACTCAGTCCTACCTCTCCATCTTTTCGTTTCCATGTCCAGAACTTCAGATAATTAAAACAGCAATCTCTACAGATTTTTTCCACACAATTTATATCAAGTGGAGTACTTTAGCAAAAGCTGTAATGCTCTGCTTGAGAAAGAAAATCTGTCAGGCTTGTACTTGGTACTCAGACACCAATTCTGAGTGCCACACAGGACAAGAAAAAAGTTTTAAATTGTTGGTTTTTACAGTACATACTGTTCTGTTACAGTTAACTGGTGGCATGTTCTTGCTAGTTTCCTAAACTTGATTTATATTACTAGTCATTAGCTCGAGGAAAAAAGACCAATGTAATAAGTTGGGTCAATACAAAAGATAAATAGTTTAAGTGCTTTTCATACAAACATTGAAACTCCGTGTTTTACCGATTAAAATGTCACCACAAACCACATTCCCATCCCTCCCCCCACAGATTTTAAAGCATGATCACAATTATTGAAATATTTTATTAAGTCAGAATTGTTAATTTTAATCAGTTGTAAGCAGCTCTTCTGGAATCTGAAAAAGAAAACCCAGGATCGGACCAGCAGCAGGAGAGTCATTTTGATAAAGTGAGCCTCACCACCGAGGTCTTCAGAAGCCCTTTTGGCCTGGATGATGAGGCTTCTTCTCTGGATGATGGGGAAACACTGGTGGCTGGAGGACAATTGGTTCTGTTGGGGTGTAGCGGAACTGGCTGAACCTCAGCTGCTTACGGTTGTACCGTGACTTGGACTTGTAGGCGTAGACCTGATCCTCCTCGTCTGCAGGAGTGAAGACTGGCTCGTCCTCACCGCTGTTATCAGATGAAGAGCTCCAGCTCTGCTCTGCTAACTGGTAAGGGCCGCTGTCACCTGGAGCTCCCTGCTGGCCGCTCTGTTGGGCCCCATAAGTAGAACCTCCAGCACCGCTGGTGCCTCCGCCGTAGTACTGAACTCCTGGGTAACTGCTGTAGCCACCAGAACTGCTAACCTGTCCGCTGGGGTTCTGGTTGACTGGCTTGGATGGTTCCTGCTGAGGGGGTGAAGCTACATACCACCACATTGGTGGGTAACCTTCACTATCTGAGGAAGCAGAGATAAGTAAACATCTACAGTTAGTTTAGGAGTTCATGTTTGATTAAAGCTTACCTGGTTTAGGAGGAACACAGGTGATGCTGCCAATTAGCAGGAAAGAAATCCACAAAAACCTGCAGACAGGAGGTTCAGATCATGAACAACCCCAGATGATTCCAGGTTCCAACCACACCATCTAGAACAGATTGATTAGTGTTTTTTGCAGTGAAGGGGCAGGGGACGGGGTGAGTATGCATTATGTGTGTGCTGATCAATGTTCCTTTAAATATGTTGTGTTTATCATGTAAAGCACTTTGTGTTGATTTTATCATAAAAATTGCTCTACAAATAAAGTTTGATCTGAATCCAACATCCATCTTAGACCAAAAGGATCATCAGAACTTCAGTCAATCACAACCTTACCTCATTATTATGCTGCTGCAGCTGGATACTAGGAAAGACCTCAGATTCCTCTGATAGTGATTCCAACCTGCAGAAGCTGCTTTTATATGATTCTCAGAGCAGCTGGAGCTGATTGCTGAGTGGGACCAGCTGCTGCAGAGGAACCACAACCAGAGGACACGCATCACAACTTTCAGGGTTATTTTCATTTTTCTTATATTTTTGTACCTTGGTTTCCCTGATGTCACACCTTACTGGCTGGTGGCAGTAATGCACCAAACTGTTGGCCAACCACCATTAAAAGTATCGAAGAAGAAGAAACCTTACATCTCACACTGTCAGAAGGATTTTAGATTCTGGGTCAAACACTTAACTGGTTCTGTCGAAGGATCAATGAAACATGACAGGTCAAACCAACTGAAGTTAACCAAACTCATCCGACTACAGCGAAAACTCTTCCTATGGCAACAGAACAAACATACCAGATAAAGTAGATTTCTGTCCTGCTCCTCTACAGTTAAGGAATTATGATTTAAAATCTGTTTTGGTGCTGAATGTTGCTGCTTATTTAATTCAGTAATACTTTATTAATCCCATAGAGAAAATAAATTATGTTGTAACTCATGATATTCAATGTTCTTCAAAGAGTTGTTGTAGATGCTGATGGCTGTGGGCAGGGAGGATCACCTGTAGCAGTCTGTATTACAGCGAATCAGAAAAAGCCTCTGATTGAGAACTCTGTTGTATGATAGTTTCATGAAGAGGATGCTCAAGGCTGCCCATAATGTTCTTGATTTTATGAAAAATCCTTCTTTGCACCATCATCTCCAGAGGTTCCACAGTTGTCCCAAGAACAGAGGGGCGTGGCCAAGTGTGGAGGATGAGCGGAGGGGGGGAACGTGGGGGTGTGTTCAGGAGGACAGTGACAGCTCGCTTAATCTGACACTGAAACATGGACAGTGACCAAAGCGATGTTGGCAGTTTTGCAACTGATCGATCTGATCGACGTTCATCTGTTTTGAACGTTAGCCTATGTTAGCATTACCACTCAGAGACTGGACCCATCCTGTCTCTCTCTGCCTCAGCAGCACCAGCCTCAGGCAGCACTGACTCAGCGCCCTGAGCCAGCGGATCTCCTCCGCCGTCACCGGAGGTAGTGGGAGGCTTTATGGAGCCCAGCGGCCCCGAGCCGTATCAATTCAAGCCGCTGGCTCAGGGCGCTGAGTCAGCGCTGTCCGAGGCAGAGGGAGACAGGAGGAGTCCAGTCTCTGAGTGGTAATGCTAACATAGGCTAACGTTCAAAACAGTGTGTTAGCTATGCTAACTAAGTGCTAATGTGATAATAATTGTAACCTGAAAAACGCAATCCAACTCCAAACTCGCCTCGGGACCGGTATGTCTGATAGTTTTTTTTTCCAACAATATCTTTATTGAGTTTCAAAATGATATACAGAAATTAGAGTGCTTCCACATCAAAGGAAATATCCAGGGCAGCTAAATTATTGTATAATATTCAATCGCTCTTCCCTGGAAATCAGATATTTATAAGATGATAGAGCAACATTTAAAGGGGCTATATGCAATTTTCAGAAATTTAAACTCGCGACTGACCTCATGTGTCCAAAAACAGAACTGCTCTTCTGTTCTGCTCGCAGCGCGCGCTCGTACACCGGTCGCTCTCAATCTTCGATCTTTTTCGGGCACTTGTCAGGGATTTAACTTGCTTAGTCTTATGTGGATTTACTGTTGGTGTCAAAGTTGTCCTTGGTCTCTTATGTGTATTCGCACAATCCATTGAACTGCTTGGGAGTGCTGACTACCGGTGGTGGCAGAGTGATCTGAAACATTTAACATGAACACGCTTGACGTCACATCCGCAGACAGCGCGGGAAAATCGGAACCGACAGAAAATAGAAAAAATTGGATACATGTTTTATAGGTGCACCCACTGTGAACTGACAAGGTGTCAGTATGCTCATCAGGAGATGTTTGAGTCATAAATGGTCAAATGAAGAGACTATTGTTCCGTTATTTCTTAGAAAAAGTTGCATATAGCATCTTTAAGTGGAAGTAGAAAATATATGATCTGTAAATGGTAACTTAATCAAATAAAAGAAAAACACAACCCCCCAAAGGAAAAAAAAAGTGTCTCTATTTTCCAAGGGTTGCTCACCTTCAACTCAATTGCACTGTTGTGCATAGTTCAAAATTACAAACTGAAATGTAAAATTCACACAGCATTAGAGATCAAGTATTTAAATAAAACAAATTAGTTTAGGAAACTGCAGAGGACCAACAACAATTACACCTCATCTGCCTCATTCACCATACTACTAAGATCCACATTTTCCTTATATTGCATAAAGGGACCCCAAATGTTTTGAAAAAGTGATAGTTTCCCATTGATAATATAAGTAATTTTTTCAATAGGTAAAGTTGGGGATAATTCCTTTATCCAGTGAGTTTTGGTTTTCTGGTCTTCCTCCATGAGAGTGATATGACTCTTTTTGCCAGCAGTAGACATAAGTCCAGGGTGGTGATTATACAGTACAGACCAAATGTTTGGACACACTTTCTCATTTATAGACCAGAAAGTGTAGAATTAAACAAGTTTACATGAAAATGTTTTAAAAAAAATCCCAGAAACTAAAGATTGCATTGGTAAAGACCCATTTATACAGTTGTTTTGGGGTTTAGTTACTCTTTATGTTTTGGATATTGTGTCTAAATGTAAACTGGAGAATTTTGGTTAGGTTTTGCACGTGGTGAGAGCTCATCAGCAGGAGCAGGAGGATCAACAATCACCTTGCTGTAGGGGTGCCCAATCCTGGTCCTCGAGATCTACCATCCAGCAACTTTTAGGTGCATCCTTTCTCATCACAGCTGAATCAAATGAAGGCCTCGTTACCAGGCCTCTGCAGAACTGAGAGACTGCTGATGAGGGAAATGAACAATATGATTCAGGTGTGTCGGAGCTGGGATACATCTAAAATTTGTAGGATGGTAGATCTCGAGGACCAGGATTGGGCACGCTTGTGAGGGTACATGGAGTTCACTGGGGTCTGAACCTGGTCATGCAACCTTACCTTTAACTGGCCAAAAAAGCCATGGAGTGAGTGGAAAGGTAGGAATACCTTGCTCTTTACCAAAAATCACAAGTTAGGGTGTACAGTATGTATTAATGGAAAAGGTCTGTTGCTTGTTGAAATCAAAACTGGGGTGCATCTGTGCAAACTCAGGCCACTGTGGTCCCTATTAATTTACGGAAAGCTAATAATCAGGGCTGATATTAGTTCTATTTTACAAGGATTTAGCTATTTTTCTGGTTATGATGATGATAGTGTTTCTGAACTTTTTGCCCTGTTATTTATTTTTCTTGAATGGCTATGAAAAGGCCGAAAATGTTAGACTGCATGTGTTCCACAGTTGCTTTTTGTTTGCTCAGAATCTGTTAAACTACCAAAGTCCAAGCAGGATTTTCCTTTATGCGATTGACCATTGTGCCGTTAAATATATACGTGCCTGCACGACAATTGGGAAATCAGAGTGCGCGATGCAAAATATGGTTCCCCCAAAAGCCTTGGCGTAATTCGAACCCTGGCTTCAAGTCTTTGAGGTCGGAGGGCCTCCTTCCCATCACTCAATCATTAGCTGCCTTCACAATATCCTCTGTCAGATTCAAGTTGAGACTCGAGCTGGGCCGTTAATATTACGTCCAATCAGAGGAAACATGTTTTCAAAATTACAAGATTACTTAAATCTTTAATCAGCTTGTATTCTAAACAGTCCATCCATCCCTACATCAAAACATGGTGGTGGGAACCCTTTTCTTCAGCAGGGACAGCAAAGCAGGTCAGAGTTGATGGAAAGAAATATGGTAAAGTTGGTGCATGAAAAAATTAAGTTTTTCTGCAATCTTTATCACTATTTATGCTGAAAGTTGGTGGGACTCCAAACAGATGAAAGTTTGATTCTATGACTGTTGGAGATTTTTATTACTGCTCAACGGCAGAAACACCCGAGTGCATGAAGCCGCAGAGCCATAACACTAAAAGCTGCACAGCAGAGCTCCACAGTCAGCTCTTTTTAAATGACTTTTATTCATCTCTTTATCTGCCGGTTCCCCCTGCAACCTCCATTAAACCACAGTGTTTTAGCTCCTCAGAGGCACGGAGGAACCCCAAAAAGAGAAACAACTTGGGAAAGATTTGAAGAGGAGGAGATACAGATGAAAGTGAAGATGGGGCGATGACAGCTAATCAGATGGGTGTGAAGGCGGAGGGTCAAGGTGAAAGTTCTTCTTAATACGATTCGATCCTGTCGGGTTATTTCAATCTATTAATGCGACAACGGAGGAGTCGCACCCTGGGAACTGTGGGGAATTTAGTTTCTGAATGCAGCGCGCTTTGGAGTGGAAATGAGAGGGAAAAGGTAAAGGTCAAAATCAGCTTTTCCCCTGAGAGGTTTCTCTGCAGTCTCTGCTATCCTTCACATTGTCTCAGATTCAGTTTGGCGAATTATCAGCGGAGGGAAACATTCAGCTTCAGGTGAGATCATATTGTGAGCTTCTGCATCAAATTCATATTTCTCAACCTGTTATTTAAGGAAGCAAACAAGTACGTCTCCATTAAGCACGGGGGCTCATTCTTCTCCTTGTAGCATGATTCAAAACCTTGCGCAAAAAAATAAAAACACTTTGCGCGACGGTCGAAGAGTTAGTCAATTCTGTGGAGATAAGAACCAGTCCATTTTCAAAGCTCCTCATCTCATCAGCCAATGTTAGATGAGCTTAAATAAAGTAAGACTGTAAAGCCCAAAATTACTTATATCCCTTTCAATTCTAGAAAAGGAGGGAATCACCATAGAAACCAGTGAACCTGCAGGTTAATTTTAATCGTCCTCATGGCTCAGTGTGTGGACTCTATAATTGATGTAACTGTCATTTTCAATTAAAACACCTCAATGTGTCGCACCCTCGTACAAACTCGCTTGAAGGTTTCTGGAGAAATGTTCTGGTTTGATTCTGTTCTTGCTTCCACCAGTGAGGTTCTGTGGTTGGGATCAGTTTGTTACTCATGGAGGGCAACAGCTCTTTCATGAAATCGAGTGGTGTGTCCGAATTCAGGGCCTCCCTCCTTGGAAGGCCAATTACACCACAGTGATGCGAAGAAGGAAGGTTGAAATTCGAAGCCTCCTCCAAATGCGTTCTCCTTTTCCCCAGATATGAAGGACGGGTGGGGTGTATCCTTTTCAGCCCACCCTACCCTATATTCCTTACAGTCCAAATGGGAGATTGGTATTCTTGTAACCATAGGCGCTTTACCACTTCCACGCCTCTGTAGTTCAACCGGACCTTCACGGTATGCGCTTCTCACCGGGCTGGCAAAGCAGTGTATAACAATGTAGCCAGGTGGTCAACTAAAAATTCTTTATTGATCCTAGAGGGAAATTAACAGTTTTTGTAGCTCATAGTAATTAATTCTTCAAGGAGTGGTTGTCCATAATTTTTTGATTTTTATGAAGAACTCTTCTTTGGATCATAATCATCTCCAGTGGTTCCACAGTCGTCCCCAGAACAGAACCAGAACATTCTTTATCAGGTTGTTCAGCCTTTTTAAGTCCCTGGCTCTGATGCTGCTACCTCAACAGATGATGGCTGAAGAGATTACACTCTCCACAACAGACTTGTAGAAGATCTGCAGCATCTTGCTGCAAACCTTGAAGGACCTAAGCTTCCTCAAGAAGTACAGTCTGCTCTGTCCCTTCTTGTAGACGGTTTCACTGTTCAGTTTCCAGTCCAGTCTGTTGTCCAGGTGAACTCCGAGGTATTTATATTCCTCAAGCACCTCCACTTCTTCTCCCATGATGCAAATAGTGTTTGACTTATCCCTGTGTTTTCTGAAATCTACAATCATCCCCTTTGTTTTTTCACATTTAGGGTAAGTTGATTGTTTCCACACCATGTCACAAAGCGGTCCACCAGCTTTCTGTACTCAGTTTCTTGTCCATCTCTGATGCACCTGACGACTGCAGAGTCATCTGAGTATTTCTGCAGATGACAGGTCTCTGACTTATACTGGAAGTCTGAAGTGTGCAGAGTGAAAAGGAATGGTGAGAGTACGGTCCCCTGTGGTGCTCCTGTGCTGCTGACCACCTGGTTTGTCACACAATCCTTCAGTCTCACAAACTGTGGTCTGTTTGTCAGGTAGTCATTAAACCAGACGATTGTTGAGGGCTCCACCGGAGTCTTAGTGAGTTTCTGGCATAGCAAATCAGGCTGAATTGTGTTAAAAGCACTGGAGAAATTAAGGTTTAAAACAAGCAGCTAAAGGAGACATATTATGCAAATTTCACTTTTTTCATGCTTTTGTGTTGCCATTTGTGTTCTGTGCCACCTCCATAAACACTCCAAACATGAATTAAAACCATCCATCCAACTTTTTCTGTAAGAAATATTGTGATTCTTCAAGCTGTTTGAAAAAGTGCCTTATTCTGATGCCCATCAATTCCAATTCCATGCCATTCTCATGTGTGGTAAATCCGCAGCCTAGTAACAAGTTGGGTGGGCGTGGTCAAGATTGACAAAGTGCAGCGTTTGCTCAAAGGAGAGTAATTACAGTACTGAAGTAGTTAAGTACATGTACTGTACATTTTGCTTTTTTCTATTTGCACTTACTGTTAATAAATTAGCTTTTTCATTTGAAGTAAGTGTTGTCTTTTTTCTTTTTAGTTTCCTCTAAGACTACACCAGAATACTAATTTACATGTTAAAATCACAAAGTTTTTCTGGAGGGGGAGGCAGTTCCACTTCCGGGTTTTAGCTTTCACCTTTTTCACATAATCTGAGTTTGCAGGTATGAGTAACATTTCCACAAGATTTAAATGAGAATTGTATAATATAGCTCTTTTTATTTTACTTGTGCAGCCAGAAGCCATTGGCATATTTCTTTTATTTCATCTACTACATTACTTTTGTGCATTTTCTGTAGGTGTACATTTATTTTGTTATCCTGGAAATTTACCACTGTTCATCTTTGGTTGCCAAAGTTTGGTACAAGTCAATGTTCTGGTTATTGGATACAAGTAAGAGGGAGGAAATTTTTTATTTTTTGTCTATTCTGTCTTAACTTGATATAATAAAAAAAATACGGCACATTAAGGACCCCAGTTATGGTACAAAAATTAAAAGCTCAAAGCGGTTGTGTTAAGTTTTGTCATTTGCATTGAGATGTTTTTTTTTTTTATAACATTTTGGCAATACATTTATTTTATTTAAATAATTAAAAATGATTAAGTAATAAAAACACTCAACAAGATTTCCAGCTCTCTCTTTACTAGCTTGTATTTAGCGCCATCGCAGTTGCTAGGTGACAGGGCACAGGTCGAGGTAAGGGCAGGAATAAATGTGATGGGTAGCCTGTCCAGTTTCACAGCCGCTCACTACAGTCTTCATGATCAAAGGCCTGCGTTGCCCGTGTCCTTTGAAGGGTGCAGCCCCTGGATTTGGACACAATCAGTCTATACTTCTGGTTCACAGTGGCAACAAGGCTGTTCATCCCAAAGATATGCCTGTTTAAAAACAAATCTGTGAGGTGTGCTGGTGATGGCTGATTTTCCAATAGGTCATAACATTGGTGGACCTTTACATTCATATGAGTACTTGGACTCCATGGTTCAGCTTATTGGGTCTGTTCTGCTTCATCTGCGACCTGCTCCTTCCTGTTGGAAGTCTGAATACGTGCTCTGTTGGACATTTAGGAACAAAATGTCTACAATCGAGTCGGCCACCTTCTCTGTATTTTGTGACCTCCATAAGAAAAAAACCTTTGAGGAAACACATTTTAAAAAGTTATCTCCTTCTTCTGTTTGCTTTTCTGCACAAAGGGTTTTTCAGCAGGATTATAAAATGTATTTATTTAATTCTATTTATTTACTGGAGTAATTCATTGATTTGGATCTAATTCATTCTTCTAAAACCAGAACCATAAACCATTTATCCTTGGCTTGGGATTACGTCCTTTCAGAGATGCTGAAAAATATTTAAAGTGTTAGAAGTGGAGGCTTCACTGTTCTTCATGTCTCATTGTAACAGCGATGGTGAAAGAGTAGTAATTAAGGTCTGCTGAAACCTGACCTTCATTTTCTGGGAAATTCTTTGATGGGTTGTAAACAAAACGCAGCCAAATGCTTGGAATACAAAAAAGAGATTTACTGGGAAAGAAGTGTTTTCTTTTTAAGAATAACAGAAAGGTGGGAGTGGAAATAATAACAAATTTCTGTAGAAGCAAAATAAAATAATCTCTTTTCACTTTTGCAAACCTGGTTAAGGAAACGTCAATTGGCTGCCTAACAATTATATCCTTACAATTCTTGTTGTGTATTTAGATTGTGGCCTTGCTGAATTTGATGTTTTTGTCTTTGTTCACACATTTATTGACAAATTGAATGTAAAAAAAAAACTCAACAAAGAAAAGAGAGAAACAAGAGATCCTCGAGGTGTCTGGGACAGGTGAGCTTTCTCCTGCTGATATCCCATCCATCCATTTTCTATACTCGTCCATCCTAATGCAGGGTTGCGGGGGGGGGGCTGGTGCCTATCTCCAGCGGTCAAGGGGCGAGAGGCAGGGTCCACCCTGGACAGGTCGCCAGTCCATCGCAACACAGAGACATACAGGACAAACAACCTTACACGCACACACTCATACCTAAGGGCAATTTAGAGAGACCAATTCACCTAATAGTCATGTTTTTGGACTGTGGGAGGAAGCCGGAGTACCCGGAGAGAACCCACGCATTGACAGGGAGAACATGCAAACTCCATGCAGAAAGACCCCAGGCCGGGATTTGAACCCAGGACCTTCTTGCTGCAAGGCAACAGTGCTACCAGCTGCGCCAGCCTCTTCTGCTGATATGTTCTCCAAAATCAATTAAGTTTCAGATTTAGAAATAGTGCCTTTCCATTACCTTAGTAGTATTCAACAGCGGGGTAAAAACAATAGTATTTGACCATCTCCAACACAGACCTGGTGCCAGAGGAGTTTGTGTGTGTGCGTTGTGGCCCATACGTTACGTAGTTTTGGGTCCAATCTCCCTATTTTTGTGACAGCCTTTCTTTGTACATATACATACTATACATTATTGGCAACCTAAGATTCTTGGGATTCCAATGCTGTATGGCAATCAAGGATACAGTCATTACTGTAGAGACTAAATGCTTTTGTCAAACCACTCAGAAACTCACCATTCAAAGCCTCATATCATTGACAGAACTGAGCCATCTCGAACAAAAGCAATCTTTTTACGTCTGCAAAGCTCCAATTAATGTACTCCAGTAAAAAAGCTAGTCAACGACAAGTCTTCCATAGTCTTACCAACATAATCTGCCACTTAAAACCTTGATAATTCGCTTGCTTGTGTGTATTTATCACAAAGTTTTCATCATAACCACTGTTAGCATGCTCTTATTAGCCTAAAAATAACACATTCCCCTTCTTCTTCTTCTTCTTCTTCTTGGTAATATTTATTGGCAGTTGGCAACAAACAAATTGGTGCACAACCACCACTGACTGGTATGGGCTGTGGACCAGAATGTCAGTCAGGGTTGCAGTTGTCTCTCTAAAACTGGTGACGTATTAGCATCGTGTCTGCTTGTGCTAGCTTTGCTCTTGTTTTTACTAAGCCAAGATATGTCTATTTTTTTCATACAACCGTATCAAAGTATTATCTTTACTGCCTCAAAAAGTCCAAATTAATATTCTACTGCGCCCTCTGCTGGTGGTCTTGGGTCAATACATTGCATGGTTGCAAATTAATTTACACTGTGTTGTAACCTGTTTATGGGTGACTCGATACCTGAATGGGCGGGCCCTGCACCCCTGGCCTGCCTATTGGCATTGAGCCTGCTCCAACATTTGATATTGTGTAATGATTCAAAACTGGGATTATTCTCCATCATCCCTGAAAAGTTGCTTCAACTCCATGAATGCTCCGCTTCTCTGATAGGACAGACCAACTGTTTTCTGTGATGAACATGAACCAGCCTATATAGTAACCAACTTTCTGAAGGATACCTCAGGTATTTTAAGAGTTTCAAATCTTCATCATTAAGCAAAAATTAACATGTTGCCAACAACTGATGCCAAACTTGCACCACAGATAGACTTTGTTTGTTTTCCATATTACATGCAAGAATTTTGCACAAATGTACATTTATTATGAAATAATCAATGGAAAAGCCCTCGTTGGCATTGCAGCTATTAAACAACTCTCACCATTGCTAACACGCTATGTCTCCACTAGTAGTAGTTATTGCTTCTAAATGTTTTGCAGGGAGGTCATGACATGGATACAGATCTTGGACAACTGTGTGATTGAGTTTGACACTCTTCATCGATTCATTTGGAATATCAGCCTATGAGGACAGCCTTATTTATGATCTAAAATTATAGAAACTTCTCACACCAACACCCCCCCCCCGCCAAGTTTTATTTGGGTTCGTGTATGCAAAACACACTTGAATGTGTAAGTGCAAGCTTCCTTTGTATACCTTAATGTGTTGTGCCGCATATAACCATGCCTTCTCTCATACTTTTTTATTTATTTCATTAGGGTGGTATGGCTGTCTGGCAGAGTAGTCACTAGAGGGCAGTTCTGAGTTAGCTTCAGAATTGAAAAGAAAACAAGCAAACATGGCGACAGTGGCGGAAATCTTGCTAATGTGCATTCTCAGAAAATGATAAAAAGAAGCGCAGCAGTGTATTGAGGTGATCTGCGCTGCATTCAATTACACCGTGTCGTGGATGAAAAAGATCCACCATTTTTGTCATTTTCTTTTTCTACCAGACTGTGACACACCCCACCCTGCAATTACTGGAGGTATTGCTCCGTTTGATCCGGTTAAATATACATCCAAAGCACCCTGTTGATTGCCAAAAATTTAACGAAATACACCTTTAATTGATCAGTCGAGTCCTGCATGTTGCGTCTGGTGGTTAGTGCTTTTGGATTAAGAATCAAATGCAATTTTCTATACCCGCTTGTTCATACAGGAGCTGATGCCCATCTCCAGCGGTTATTTGGTATGGTGTGCCCTGGACAGGTCACAAGTTCAACACAGGGTAACACAGAGACAATTTAGAAACCAATAAACCTAACGTTTATGCTTTTGGACTTTGGGAGGAAGACGAAGTACCCAGGGAAAACCCAAGTATACACCATGCAGAAAGATTTGTGCTCAGGACCTTCTCCCTGCAACCAGCTGTGCCACCATTCAGCCCATAACCCACCATATTATGATAAATGATGGCTCCAAATTACCCCTAGCTATGTTTGAGTGAGTCTGTGTTAGTCTTGTGATGGACTGGCTACCTGTTCAAGGTGTTCCCTGCCTCCTGAGGTTCTGATTTAGCAAAATCTAGTTCTAGAAACTGCTACAATTTCTCTGCAAAGGGACAATAATCACCCAAAGAATGAGAATGTCCACAATAACAACTTTTCATATCATCTGTTGTTGTGCATGGGGTAAACCCCCATAGTCTCATACATTGTCCCTTTTTGACTTGACTTTTTCCCTTCTTTTTTTTTTTCACAGATATAATAACCGGTGTGACGCTGAGCCATGTTTTAGTGTACGTGAGTCACGCCCCAAACACAAAAGAGTGGTGAAGCATGTTCACCAAATCCTCTAATCTAATGACAGCAACCTAAGAAAGCAAACATGCTCCTCAGAATAAAGACCGGAACAATATCTAAAAGCTTTAACCAGAGGAAGGGAACAGAAATGTCTGGATTGTTCTGCATGACAGTTCCAGCATATGTCATAGCAGATCCTTCATAGAGATTTAAACAACTTGGGTCTGTGTTTTTCATTTAATATCTAAGCTTTAAACATAGATATGAACTAATGGTCCGCTTTCAGGCATGGCGTATGTCTGTTCCTGAGTGGGTTTACTTTGCTGCTGATAGCGGATGGAGATCATGTAATATTTAAAGCAGATTTCCCAGAGATTTTCTAGCTTGTTTTCTCTGAGTGCTCCCTCCTAGCCAGAAAGCGGCATAGCTGCAGCATACCTAAAATAACCACTTTCTGTACACTCCCCAACAAGCAATAAACATTTTTCTGAATCAGAAGCCCTGGATGAACACAGAGTACAGGTGATTTAAGGACTTGTTCCAGAGCTTAAAATAAGTCTTGATGAAGCAAAATGCCAATACAAATTCTACATCAAGGACCTTTTAAATTAAACAGAGCTGCGCTGCATGTGGCAGAAGATCGAAGTAGTTTACAAACGACAAGATGATGTGGTCCTGTAAGCCTCAACCTGCAGTGATGAGGTTTTTTGTTTGGAGGTGTACTGTAGCCTCAATGAAGGGGTGTTGTAGTATGTTCAGTGTTGTTCAGGAATTGCTTTAAAACGAGAGGAAAGTAAGGGGTGGATTGGGGCACCATCTACTGCAGTGGCGTTCAGTCAGTTCTCCAGGACTTGTATCCTGCTTGTTCTGTCCCCAGTTGATTCAAATGATGGTTCATTAGCAGGCCTCTTCAGAACTTTGAGATGCTGAGGAGGTAGTTGGACCATTTGAATTTGCAGTGTTAAAGCAATCTCATTAATGCTGGCAGGACACAGGTCCTTTAGGACTAAACCTGGACACCCAATGTTTCATTGCGGACCCCCAGTATTCATGAGGATAAGGGACAACAACTGCCTGCGAATAATTGAGACCCCTTCTTAAAACCTTAAACTGCCTATTTTAACAGTTCAAACACCAAATGTACCTTAATGTGCATCAGCACATTTAGCGCTACCGCAGAGGATAACATCAATGGTCTTCCTTATCTCTGCTATCTCTGATTGGCTGCTTTGCAAATGCCAAGCAATAGCATGTCAAATAGCATTGCGCCTCGGCTTCCCAAGTTGCAGTTTCTTTCAAATGGTTTAGATATGCTCTACGAAAAATCTGCAAATAGTCCATTGAACTGGGATCTAGAGATTAGATCTGTCTTAAGGAAGAGAAAATTGCCCTTAAAAAGTGGTTCTCATGTGCAGATACACCTTAACCCAACATTCTAAAATCTGGGCCCAATCAGAAAAATATCAAGTTTGTGAACAGTGGTTCCTGCGGGTGAGGACTTTAGCTAATCGCGAGCAGCTCAAAGTAGAGTCACTTAGTACATTTACATGCAGAACCAAATTGAGATTTTGGCAAAAATTGGACAAATAGCTTAACCAGAATGCAAGCCTTTATCCCAGTTTACATGTCTCTCAGAAAATCGAATTATTGAATGAAGTGCGTTCGCCACTGCGATGCTAGGTGGATTTTTCAGGTTGGCCAAGAGTCACACAGATAGTAAACAAATGCTGACAGAAGTGAAGGAGTAAAAGCAGGATATGCCCAATGAGCGAAGAAATTGACGACAACGCTGCAGCACAGTACGTTTAGTATGTACTGTTTGATTGTGTTACACTCGCTGCTGCTGCAGTGTTGTTGTGTACCGGTGTTATTTTTCCCGCTTCCACGGTCTCCTCATTTTCCGTGAAAAGCTCGGCTGAGGCGGAGTTGGAGTTGCTTGCAGAGAAATTTGATTTCCCAATCGCATTATCTGGGTTCCTTAGTCCGATTACTCTAACCCTAGTTTGGTTCGATTTCAATTGGACCAAGGTGTATACATACATTTTAAAAGTTTGATTTTAGTCAGACTAACGGTGCGTTCATAGCGAACGCGTTTGAAGCGTCATGGGCGTCAGGTTTACATGTAAAGTCAATGCAGAAGCATGTTGACGCGCGTCTCGGTTTCTGCGTCACGTCAGAAGCAGATTTGCTGCGCGAAAACGTAATTCTGGCGTTTGACTCTCGTCATAAAATACACGCGTCATTTTATGTGGTACATTTTGTGCATTCGTGGATTATGCACGTTTTTGCGTCTGCCGGTGAAGTTTAAAAATCTGAACTTCGGGGTCAATCCGCACCGCTTCAACCAATCAGGAGCCTGGTGACGTGGTGTCACGTGATGCTGTGACCCAGTTTACAGGGTCAGGTCCGGCAAAAATAATTCATTCAACATGGAGGAAATACTGATATCGGCCGTGGCTAATTATCCCGAGCTATTCGACACCAGTTCCTTTCTTTACAGGGACAGGAATAAAAAGGACCTTGCTTAGAGGAATATAAGTTAGGAGATAGGGCAACCTGGTAAGTTCATTTCACTTTTGAAAGTTTTCACGTTACTGACCGTGTGAACCTGCGCAGGGTACGTCAGGCAATAATTTGGCTTTCTCTTGCTGCATGTAAACGCACTGACTGCTTCACTAAAAAAAAAAAAACATACTTAGGTGGTTTGGTCTTCTGGTAAAAAATAAAATAAAAGTGTAATTTTGCTGTGAAAGCAATTTGGACATGTCCCACTAAAAAGGCCTTGGGACATACCCAGGAATATATTTTGCATTCGGACTGGAATGGCGAGTGGTCCCTTTGGAAGAGCAAAAGCTTAACAAATTAAATAAAGATCAATCTAAGATTACAGAAAAAAGTTGTCCTTAATTCCCTTTAGGGTTAGGTCTTTTGGCTGAGCAGCTTGGTATTATTTTTTTATTTACCAGGGTGGAAAAAAACAGGTGGCACATTTGGTTTGTTGCAACTTCACCCCATCTGAGTAGCTTCTCAGTCAGACTTTAGTAATAAAGCAATGATCTTACCTGCCTTCATGGCTCTTTACTTTCTTCTGAGGTCAAAATGTGCTGAAATCTCTGCAGTTGCAGAAAAATCTTAGAAAGCCTAAGCTCTAACGATTAGCTGTATTTGCAAGCAGCCACAACACAAAACGCAGAAACGGCTGTTTTGTGTTTTTTCAGATGTCTCTTTCTTAACTGCAGTAGGAGGATTGTTTCAAACGGGACGTGACAACCTTGCTGTGCACTTGGCAGTCTCGAGCCAGCAACCGTCACATCCACCAACGTCTTGTCAACAAAATGCAATCATCTTCTGAAAGATCAGATTACAGGCCGTGCTTCACATTTCTAATTTGATTATTTCATCAGAGCACTTGATCCGGAGACAGACGATAATTCACTTAATGGAAGCCACACTTCAAAAATACGTCCGTAATAGCAGGAAGATATGGTAATTAATCTCATGCCAGGAAAAGTGTGTTTTATGTGACCTATTAGATTTGAGGTGGCCGGCCTGATGCATCACAACATGATGAAGCCGATATGACAATATGAGCAGAAAAAATAAAGCTGCTGCTGGAAGGTGTGACAAGAAGGTCAACAGGCTGGGAGAGTCCGAGACTCCTTCTGCATAATAGAGAAATATAAACACCAGATGCTAAAATATTGCAAAGAATTGAATTTGCCTTTGTTATATTTATTTTATGTAGATCTTAAAATGGTCTTGTTTGTCTTTACACAGCAGAGACGGTACTTGCTGCTGCACCTCAAGAAGAACCACCTGCCAAAAAAAAGCTGCTGGTCATCTTCTACACTACCATTTTTCGGTCTGTACATCCTTGTGTGGTTTGGCTCGTCCACAGAACAAGACCAGGATCAGATTGCAACGAAACAATCAGGTCTACAGAGAGGATCATCCTTCCATCCACAACTTGTACAAGTCTGGGGTCAGGAAAAGGCCAGCAAACATCTCTGCAGATCCCACACATCCTGGACATAACCTGTTTACAACCTGTTTAGACTTTCACCTTCAGGTAAAAATCTCTGATCTTGCCCTGAACATCCCCAAGGGTTCAATTAAATTTATCAAGAAAGGGAACGAATATGGCTGAAATGTGTAAATCTGCCTAGATTAGACTGTCCTCACTAGAAAACTAGTGAGTAAGGGCCCTAAGGACACCTCTGACAATGCTGAAGGAGTTACAAGCTTCAGCAGCTGGGATGGGACAACTGTTGCCTGGGTTCTTCACCAGTCAAAGCTTTATGGGAGAGCAGCGATGAGACTAGAGTTCGCCAAAAGGCACGTGGGAGACTAAATGGTCAAGAGGGAGAACATTCTTTGGTCAGGAGGTTTTTGGCCATCAGTCAAGACGCTAATGCCGCGTTCACACTGCCCAAAACGTCAACTCCCAGAACGGCAAGATTACATGTTAAGTCGTTAAGCCGTCAGAGTCTCCACAGCGCTTTGGGTGCTTTGGCCGTGGCAATTTTTTAAACTTTTGCTGCTTTCAAAGCGGCAAAAGCCAGCAATGCAGAAGTTGAGCTAGCTAAAGTTTCGGCGCCATCCCCTGAGCATCAACCAATCAGAGCGTCTCACTGTAGTGACATGACTACACATTTCTTATCTGCATTCGTTCATTCAGGACAGGCCAATGATATTGTCTGCTAAGCTTGCTCTCTTTTTTTATATTTTGTCAGAGGAAAATCAATAGTGAGTAGGCTAGCAAATGAAGATTTCAGAAATCAGAAATAACACTTACTGAGCAAATAAAGCCAAGTCACCCCCTCGATATGATCCGCCATTGTTTAGATTTAGAACATCCGGCAACAGAGGAAGCCCCTCCTATGCACTCTTTTTTTTTTTTTTTTTTTGCTCAGCAAGTAGCGGGCTTTGCAAGCTTCAGGATTAAAAATGTATAGGTTTCAAACTAGTCACTTTTGTGAGCGTTTTTTGACTGCGACAAAGCGTGCGGTGTGAACGTGGCATAAGTTTGGCAGACACCAAACACACCACCCCCACTGTAAAGCATGGTGGTGGCAGCATCATAAGGTGGGGATTCTTCTCTGGAACAGGCCCTTAAAGGCTTGTAAACGTAAGCGATAAAATGAATGCAGCAAAATAAAGAGGAATCCTGGAGGACAATTAGTTTCCATCTCCAAGATAACGGCTTCAGGAAACATTTATTATCCAGCAACACAACCCGAAGCATCCAGCTAAACCTGCACAGAAATGGTTCGAAGACAACAAGGTAGATGTTCTGGAGTGGCCTAGTCAAAGCCAAGACTTCAGTCCCATTGAAACCTTGTGGCTGTACTTGAAAAGGGCTTTTTACAGCTGATCACCACCAACCTGACAGAGCTGGAACAGTTCATCAGGAAGAACGGAAGAAAACTGCAGCGTACAGATTTGCTCATTATTGATTTGCATAAAATTAAAAGGGTGAAACATCCAAGGGGGTGAAAACGTTTTATATGCACTGTATGCTATTCTTGTAGCCGTGCCTTTTGCAAGACAGCAGTTGTAATTAGGAGTCATTCTTAATCTGTCTTTTCTTTTAAATAAAGCTTGAGCAAATAAATAAATAGTCAGTCTGGATTTAAAAGATTCGGTGGTTGCTTTTAGATCGGCTTCACTGGCATCTGCAAAATTTGGTATAAAGTTCCAGATCCAGGATTTTTTTTTTCTTCCAGATTAGCGACTTCTTAACGATCTAAGGCTAAAAAAAAAACAGAGCACAGTATTGGATAGAACACTGTTGACAGAAAGCAGAGGCATGGCTTTATTATTCTGCCCCATTTATTTATACTGGATGAGAATCCAGTGTAAACATGCTCATGTGATTCCAGCAGGCAAACCTCCGATCATCAGACTGTTATGTTCGTTAGATGTTTGTGTTTTGAGTTTCAGGTATTTCATTTCTTTATTCAGTTTATCTTATAATTTTAGTTTATTTCTCGGTGTTAGTTCTGTTATGTTTTTACTTTAGGATTATAGTTTGCTGATGCTAGGTTATGTCTTCTATGTTTTCACTTCCTGTCTTACCCTTAGATATTTATACATCTAATTGTTTTTGGGTTACATTGATCTTTTATTAGAGATGTAAATAGTGATTTCTTCACTGTATTCTAATTTTTTGAATTCCTGTTTTCATGGGTTTTATGAGTTGGAACCCCAAATTATGTACAAATTAACAACAAAATACTTTATCTACTCTATGGATGTTTAACGTTTTGAATGGAATCATGGAAATAAACCTTTCCGTGATATTCAAATTTTTTGAAAAGGGTCTGTATTTAAGCGCTCCACTTCCCCACTAGCTTCTTCAGTATCATCTCCTGGATTCCCCAGTGATTTTCACCTGTAAGTTGTATACCTTTGTTTATTAAATTATCTCTTTAAGCATAGTTCTCTGCGTTTTGGGTCCTCCAAGCGACCGAACATGACACAGACAGCTTTACCTGCCGATTACTTGTCCAACCTTCTCGCTCTGTGCTTACCTGTCTCGCTCTGCTCGAGTCGATTATGCTCGGTGCGTCTCTGTGGATGTAAAAATGCAGGTTTCGCTTCTTAGATGCGCCGTCATGTGAAAAAAACAAGCTACTTGATGTTTTCAATGCTGAAATGTTCACATATCAATGTGTAATGTTTTAATAGTGTACAACCGAGTATTTATCAGTGATTGCTATGACGCTTTCTGAAGCTTGGATCAAAAAACGGTTCATTTCTCAAAGCTTTCTAACACAGTGCTCCTGGATTACATCTAATGCCCTTTAATATGAACACCAACTTGAATCAACTTGCTTGCTAATTGATGAATAATAACAGCAGCTGCAGATGTCCTCGGGTTCTGCGATGCTTAAGTTCGAGTAGGATGATTAGGCCACCAACATGTGGGGGGATGCCCTCAAAGACTCACTGGTTTCGGCATCAGGCAATAGTGTCATCTCCATCCAAAGCTGGTATTGCGGTTCTAATGCATCTATTAGAGGTCCTCAGTGTCCGCTGGCCTTTACTTACTGCTCAGACTGCATGTTAGTTGCTCCAGTAACTGACTGACAACACTACCCCTTTCACTCCTGACCTAGCACTGGCCTCTGATGGCTGTTTTAGACAAGCTACATCCAAACTGGACCATTCCTTCTGGGTAGTGAAGAGATTTTGTCAGTGAATGAATCTTTAGTGTTGCTCCACCGCTGAGCTTTGTGTGGCTTTTGCCTTGTTTCCACTGAGCGGAATGGCACAGGTCCTTGTGGTTCGGTAAGCTATCGCATTATTCGTATTATGCGTATTCAGGAGAGCGTTTCTACCACCAATTGGACTCTCACTTGGCAGGCAGGGTTAAACCCAAATGCCTAATGCTGCATCATATTACTGTGACGGCAAACGTGTCGCACTGGTATGTCTTATGCTTGTCGCAAGCAGTGACTTTTTTTCTGTCCTCCAATCAATAGATTGTGTTGAGTGACACAAGTAGCTCCGCCCTAAGCATACCGTACCGTTGTCCTTTAGATATAGAACTGAAGGGGACCAAGGACTAGGGAGGTAAGGGTCAGTTGTATGGGCCACTTTTACAATGGAAACAGACAAAATAGTGTACCGAACCGCACCGACCCATGCCATACTGCTCAGTGGAAACAAGGCATTTGACAACTAAGACACAGTGAAGGGATGGTGCCAACAGAGCAGCGTGGTCCGGGAAAAGAGGCCGGAAATGAGGATATGTGTTTGTCTGCTGGAGGAAAGGCGGACAGACGGAGAGTAGATGTGGCTCGTCCCCAGCGCCCGGCATCACACAGAAGTCTTTCTGGCCTGTCACTCACAGTCAGCTCATATTAGAAGCTGAGGGAAAACCCACTGGTATAAAGACAGGGATGAAAACTTTGGGAATTATTGCAGGGAGGAAAACTGGGAAGAGGAAAAAGCAAGACAGAGACTGGGAAAAATTTATGGAACGAAGTAGAAACTGGGTAGAAAGATGGTTGGGAAACAGAAAGCGTGAGACGTCTTTATAAATATAAATGAAAAATAGAATAAACCAGTTTCTTTAAATTATGAGAGGTTAGAAAAGCATTTCACTGAAAAAAAAAGCCCAATTACTAAAAAACCCGCCAGGATACAAAAATGACTCTTTTCTAATTGAGGATTTTATCAAGAAACACGTTTTTTAAAAATATTTCTGCAAAGTGAACAATCAGATCAACCCAGTGTGGTACAACCTGGACAGGTCCATCACATTTGATTGGTTAGTGAGGCTAATCGAGTATTTGAAAAGAGCAAGAAGTTGAGTGTATTTCATGTTAGGGGTGTAGCAGTAGAAAAAAAACAAGGTACTGTAATTACCTTGGTTTTATAGTCAGGGTTTGGTACATTTTCAGTTTGCTTCAAACAAGAGAAACAAACAAGAAGCGGATGCTGCAGTGAACAAAAAAATGCTAAACATTTCCGTACAATACTGGTTTGGTTCATTTAGGAATTATGATATATAGACAATCCAGTGTACAAGTTGTACTTTATTCCACTACTAAAACTGTTGCAGTCCTCTCCTCAGATGGACTGTCCCAGACACAGTATTGGTGTGTCTGCTGTTATAAAGACTCCCACAGCATTTAGGGCTGGTTGTATACAACAGGCAGCTGAATTTGGACTTTAACGGAGTTCTCCACGCCAGTGATGGTCACATTCAAGCTTAACATTTTTACAGGTGAGGTGAGTAAATCATTGGTGCTAGAAAACTGACGTAAAGCTCCGGTTCAATCTAGTCTTTTTTCCTCATCTCTGTAGTTAAACCCTAATCTTCCCAAATTTTCAGTGATAAATGGGAACCTCATACTCTCTGCTTTGTTTTGGTGCCATGTTTAACATAGAATTCTGCCATTTGGTTACGTGGACATAAATGTTCTGTGTGGACTTAAAACAATGCTGGGTTTGTTTGGTGTGCATGCTTGCCAAAACAAAAAGATTACAAATAAATTTAGCATTGCACCCCATATATACAAATGCTGCAAACCAGTGCTTCTTAAACAGTGGGGGTGCGGTGAGGTGGCTAGGGAGAGGCAGGACTTTTGTCTTTATTCATGCTTGAACAATAGACCAGCCCCCAGTCACTAGGTGGCAGCAGTGCTGAAACTAATCAACAGGCTGCCAGTTCAACCCAGAAGTACCTGGCCTACGTAGATTGGGTAGGATGGGGGCCTTTGGATGGAGCCCCTGAATTTGGACACCGCCCGTTTAATAGGGCTCTATGAAGTTTGCAACGTGGGAAAGGTGAACGGAATCGTGGAATTAAACAAAATGGAATGTATATTTAAACGCTGTCCCTGTGGTGTTTTTGCAGCTGCAGCTCCTGTACCAGTTGCTACCTGGTTAGGTGTGGGTTGGGTCGGCCCTCCTCTCCGCACAGACAGAACAAACCGGACAGCCATGGCGAAAAACTCACTAAAACTCCGTCATCCAGATAATTAAATTTTTTTTTTTTAATCCCAAAGCTAAGCGCAAGACTCAGGGCTAGCAATGTTTATGATTCGGGAGAAAAACCCTTCTATAAGTTCTGTTAGATTATGGGCTGCAAGGTCTGCAGCAACATGAGAGCTAAACACAAAAACACTGCATTGTGTATTTCAGTGGAGTTGAGAAATAAAAATGAACAAAGCTCCTGATCATTATGGAAGTGAGCATGAGGATTTTCTTTTTATAAAATTTTCTGTTCTAAAATGTGAAAAACATGAGATTGTTTGTTTGCACGTAATGTTTTAGTTCTTTAAAAATCACAGGGAAATGCTTGAACCCCAGAATTCAATTCAGTTCCATTCCACATTCCAATCAGTTAAAAAGTTTCCTATTTAAGGAATCCCAGCAGATTGCGTCAGTCATTGGCGTGAGGTTGGGCCCCGTTGATGCAGACTTTCAACCACAGCAATCCTTCAGCAATCCCTCATACCGAGCAAGCATGTAGTGACGGTGGAGAGGAAAAACTCCCCTTTAACAGGAAGAAACCTCCAGCAGAACCAGAACCAGGCTCAGTAGGAGCGGCCATCTGCCACGACCGTCTGGGGGTTTGAGAAGACAGAGCAGAAACACAGAAGGAACAGAAGATCTGATATAAGAGAACTTTCTATGTTACAGAAAATAAAAAGTTAACAGGACACAGTGGATGTTCAGTTACTGGGAGGATCATCCCAGTCGATGCCCCCCGTCCAACAGGGCATTGCAGCCAAGCAGGATACCAGACCAGGTATATCTTCTATGGAGAGAAAAACACTGAGAGAAAACAAAGTTAACAGTCGAAATAACAGAATTAACTGTAATACAACTGGAGAGTAGTAGGAGAAAAGGAAGTAGCAGAGTGAAGAAAATTGGTAAGTCTGTCCTCCAGCAGTCTAAGCCTATAGCAGCATAACTACAGAGATAGCTCAGGATGACCTAAGCCACTCTAACTATAAGCTTTATCAAAAAGGAAAGTTTTAAGCCTGGCCTTAAAAGTAAACAGAAATGTTATTTGTGAAACTATTTGTGAATAACCGTAAATGTGGGTCTCTTTGGCTATTTTCATTCACTACGTAATTATAACAGTTTTGCTTAATAAATATGGTCCGAATGGTAAAAGTAGAATTGAGAAAAAAAAAGGAAAAAGTGGAATTTTGGGGAAAAAAAGGGAAAATAATGAAAGGGATTTAATAATAATGATATATATATATACATATTTTTTAAAGGAATAAGCTGATGAAACTGACAAGTAACCAATGTTTACAGTTTTAAAAAGTTTTGAATTTTACTAAAAAGCCACATCCCACTGAATCATTAGTACGACAGAAAATAATTGAGAACCACCGCTGTAAACAAAGATTACTTTCAGAAATATAAATGATGATTAAAAAAGAAAGTCCAGAGTGCTCAGAAGGTTCATCCAAAAAGTGTGACGAAGGTGCTATTTGGTGGGAAAACAGGGTTGTCAAAAAGGAAAAATCCAGGTGAATCAAATTATCCTATTTAAGCAGAATCTTTGTGTTGAGTGTTACACCGATGAAAGCTGAGGCCGATATGCGTGGGCTGTAACACACACGTTTTATCTGGCAGATCTGGCAGAAACCAGTGGGACCCGGGTACACCCATCTACCGTCCGGAGAAGTCTGGCCAGAAGAAGTCCTCATGGAAGAGTTGCAGCCAAAAAGCCAAACCTCCGACGTGGAAACAAGGCCAAGTGACTCAAGTAGGCATGAAAACATAGGAACTGGGGTCCAGAACAATTGCAGCAGGTGCCCTGGATTGATGAGTCAAATTTTGAAATATTTGGCTGTAGCAGAAGGCAGTTTGTTCTTCGAAGGGCTAGAGAGCGGTACAATAATGAGTGTCTCCAGGCAACAGCGAAGAATGGTGGAGGTTCCTATAACGTTTGGGACAGGATTTCTGCAAATAGAGTCAGAGATTTGATGAGGATTAATGGTGTCAATGCTGAGAAATACAGCCAGACTTATCCATCATGCAATACCATCAGGGAGGCGTTTGATTGGCCCCAAATTTATTCTGCAGCAGGACAACGACCCTAAACATACAGCCAAAGTCATTAAGAACTATCTGCAGTGTAAAGAAGAACAAGAAGTCCTGGAAGCAATGGTATGACCCCCACAGAGCCCTGACCTCAACATCATGGAGTGTTTCTGGGATTACATGAAGAGACAGAAGGATGTGAAGAAGCCTACATCCACAGAAGATCTGTGGTTAGTTCTCCAAGATGTTTGGAACAACCTACCAGCCGAGTTCCTTTATAAACCGTGTGCAAGTGAACCTAGAAGAATTGATGCTGTTTTGAAGGCAAAGGGTGGAAAGAAAACAATTATGAAAAACCCCATTAAGCAGTAACTGTCATCAAGCGTTTGTGTTAACTGCTGTGTGTTTTACATCACTGTGGAGAAAGTTTTGCCCGCAACTCTTTGGAGAATTGTTTTAGTCCAGCAAGATTGGTAAGATTTCCAGCATGTACAGCCTATTTAAGTACAGACCACAGCACATCTCAACTGGATTCATGCCTGGTCTTTAATTAGGCCGCTCCAGAACCTTGACTTTATTTTGTTTTTGTTTTTTGACCTGCTGGTGGGCTTTGGAACATTTGGATCGACATGGCCTGTTGCATCCCGGGTGCATGAAGAAATGTCATTGCAGGTTCTTCCTCCCAGCAGTTGCTAGACTCTATAACCATCACTGCTCCCAATAAACTCAAGGAATGTTTACATCTCTGCTGTAATTTGACCTGTTCCTCTTTTTTCAAATAACATCTCTGCTGTTATTGCACATCTTTGTTGTTTTTATTTCTCACTTCTTGTAAATAGTCTGTTCTGTAAGTATTTTAAAATTACCCTGCCGAGTTGCACATTTCTTAGATTTCTTGACTATTTTTATTTTTAATAACCCCACAGTATTTTAGTGAGGTAATTTTGTCCTTAATGTAAAGTATATTATTTTAATTTGGGTTTTTTATATCTACATGCTCCTATTGCCTGTCACTTTGCTGCTGCTACATCTAAATTTATAACCTTAAATAAAGGATGTTTCTATTCTATTCTATTCTATTCTATTCTATTGTCCTGCTGCAAAACATAAGTGTATCTAAGTGAGCTTAAGGACATGAACTGATGGCTGGACATTATTTTCTGGAAGACTTCAGATTTCATGGTTCCAGGTACTGAAGCAGCAAGCTAGCACCAGACCATCCTCATACCACCACCATGTTTTACAGTATGATGTTTATGTGAAATGCTGTTGGTTTTATGCCAGATGTTACGGGACGCACATCTTCCAAGCCGTTCCCCTTTTGTCTTGATGGTCCACAGAATGTTTTCTAAAAAAGTCTTGGGAATTATCAAGATCTTTTTGGAAAGTGTTAGACGAGTTTGTGTCTTTTTTGTCCAGGAGCTGTTTTCACTTTTTATTCTGCCATGGAAGCCATTGTTGCCCAAGCTCATTCTAATAATTTATTCATGAAAACGGATCTTAACTGAGGCAAGTGAGTTGTTGTCCTCGGTTCTTTTGTGACCTCTTGGATGAGTGGCTAATGGGCTTTTGGAGTAACTTTGGTGGTTCTGCCTTTTTTCTGGGAAAGTTCACCACTGTTTCACACGTTTCCATATGTGGGGCCCTAAAGACTTAGAAATGGTTTTGTAACTGTTTCAAGACTGATAGATGCCAGTGACTTTGTTACTCATGTGTTCTTGAATTTCCTTAGATTGGGCCACGATGTGTAGCCTGTTTAACATTTCACAATCCTTACTTTTTCCCAACAGGCCAGATTACTTTGAATAGTTTGCATAGAACCAAAATCACGTGTTTTCTCAGACTATCTTGATGGTGTGATTCAAAGAAAAGAAAAACAACAAATCTGTAAGGAGGCTATAGATAGATAGACAGATGGATAGATAAGGGAGTAACGAATTGAGTTAAACGGGAGGCGAAGGGCGGGACGCGGTGATTGGAAAATCTTGCAGACGCGCACGCGCCAATCCAGTGATGAGTGTCGGTTACCGCGTGGAGGGGAGAGAAGGGGAGGGGTCTTCTCCTCCTCCTCCTCGCGAGTCTTTTGTGTTTCGAGCTCTCACATCTCTCCTATCAATAATTGAGGCGCGCGCCAGAGAGCAGACGGAGCTTCCCCTCCCGCGCGCTGCTATGAGTGCTGCTGTCCGCCCGCTCGGCGTGCGACTCTCCCTCTGTGCGTTCTGGAACAGGAGCCGCTGACAGGTGAGACAGGAGGAGAGGAGGAGACCAGGTGAGAGAGACCACCGGGACTGGACCGGAGCATACACGGCGAATCCGCCCGGGTTGGAGTTTACTGTTACACCCCAGAAGAACGGAGCGGCTCCTGCAGGTTTAAACTTCTGTTATTGAAGGGTCTTTTTTTTTTTTTTTTCTTTTTTTTTTGAAGAGGAACTATTTGGTTCTGTTTCTGGTTCGACAATGTTGGCGCTGTGCCTTCTGAGTGCCGCGTGGCTCGCTGCTGGCCCGGTTCGAGCTCAAAACGAGACCGAGCCCATCGTGCTGGAGGGGAAGTGCCTGGTGGTGTGCGACTCCAACCCGACCTCGGACCCGACGGGCACGGCGCTCGGCATCTCGGTGCGCTCTGGTAGCGCGAAGGTGGCCTTCTCCGCGGTCCGGAACACCAACCACGAACCCTCCGAGATGAGCAACCGGACCATGGTCATCTACTTTGACCGGGTAAGTGTAAAACACCTCCTGGGTCGGGTTTTGAAGGTTCTGAGAGTTGGTGCGAGTTGGTTTTGGGTAAGTTTTTATTTTTTTTATTTTTTAATATTAGATTTGTGGTGAATTCTTTAGTATACAGACAGAATAATTTTTAGTTTCGCTCAAATAAATCAACAATAATATATATATTTTTTCTTCGGTACGTCGATCCGCTGTTTTCTCTCATAGCTTCAAATAAAATGATTAACTCTAGAAGTAAGAGTATGGCTCATTATTTTGTGCTTGAAATGAAGATGAATACACCAAAGGGAAAAAATGTTGCAATAAAAATAGAAAATTCATTAAAAACCCCTTTACATTATTGTAGATCGCATGTGTTTAACTGTGAAAAAGACCTGAATTTCTGGTCAATTTAATTTAAGTCAGACCAGTTCTTTCACATAAAGTCTGATTCTCTTGCTTTTTGTTGCTCTTAGAAAACTGTTTCCTCTTTAGGAATGGCTTTGGATTTCGTCAAGCTTGCCAGTGGAATAGTTTTCCTTTAAATAATGGACTGAGTTCAAGTGCTGAGTTCCCACAGCTGATTATTGTTCCATAAAATATATTTTTTAAACAGTATTTTTCCCCTTTAAACATCCTCTGTTACTCATCATTCATAAAACTAGACAACCAGCCACAGAAATCAAGGATGTTAGCATTTGTTCTCCTTGAATCTTCCTTTAAATTTCTGAAAGAAAACAGAATTTGAGAGTGTGGGGCGTTTTAGATGGTTGGGAGAATGTTTTGATTCAGAGAAACATCCGTGATTATCCAAATCTTGACATTTAAAGTTAGTTTCTTTGTCGGGATTTAAAAAATCAAATTTTTCGTTTTTTTTTTTTATGTTTATTTTTTTTTACTTAAAAAAATGTGATCATGATCTTGATTTTTTTTTTTTTAAATAGAAAGCCAAGAAATACCCAATTTTATGGTAAAATGTTTTTTCTCCTCTTCCAGGTTTTAGTAAACGTTGGGAAGAATTTTGACGAGGAACGAAGTAACTTCATCGCGCCGCGGAAAGGGATTTACAGTTTTAACTTCCACGTAGTCAAAGTCTACAACCGCCAAACCATACAGGTAAATGTTAAATAAGTCTGTAACAGTCAGTGTGTGTGTGTGGTAACGTGGGCGTGCGTGCACAGGTCACGCCGTGCACCAGTTTATTTTCTCCTAAAAGTGGAGCTTTGTTCTGTAGACGTGTGAGATGATTTTCTGCCGGAGATGAGGGCCGAGGCGGGCATTTGCAGATGTGGGCTGACCGTCCGCCTACCGCTGACCCGATCAGGATTAATCAATACACGCACAGAGGACAAATGAAGCATGCGTTCCCAGGGAGGGGCCCAGGTGGGAGTCTTTTAGGAGAGCCGTGATGGTTTTTCTTAATCGACACTAACGGAAAATGTGTTTTTCATATTACTTTTAGTGTTTTTTTTGTTTAAACAGGATAAACAGACCCAAACATAAAATTTGATGTCAAATTACAATTTGTCTTCCCTTTCACATCTTCTCTCTTTTGACGTGTCGACTAATATGAAGCTCTAAAACCCGTTTTTAGCCGGTAACGTGCACGCGACTCCACCCGTGATTACCATGTGATTACCATGTATCTATTGCAAATTATACTGTTGTTTAATTATTGTTGTCCTCCCTGAGGGTCTGGCCTCATGATTTTGCTGCTTTTACTATATTATCGGGGGCCTGAATTAATGAGCATGGCAGGAGCAGCAGCAACAACTGGAGGAGCGGGCGTTAATAAACTGGAAGTCCACCGGTCACGGCTGCTTGACTCATGACACTGAAGTAATTAAGAGAGTCGGATCATGCAGAAAATTAGGATTTCTGTCCTGATGTGTCACCATTAGTGTAGATTACTTATAAGTCTGCTGCTTAAATAAATTTAACATGATTAAAAACAAAAAATCAGTTGAACTTTTACTCAATCTCCTGCCTGGAGGGCATTCTTTGCTTAATTTATTTTCCCTTAAAGAGCAGAAGCGGAAATATTTCAGCTCGGACACGAGCTGAAATTGTCTACTCTGCGCCCAGCATCCCGCCGACGCACCGCCCGCCCTGGAACCTGCGCCGCTCGTCCTCCCCTCATCCGTCCTGCACATCTGCCGCGCTGAAAACTCCCACTGCTTAATTGCCTGAGAGGCGGCCACCATGGAGCGTTCAGGAGATGAGAGGCAGCGGGGGGAGGGGGGGTAAATGTGGAGAAGTGAGAGGGAAGAAAGGAGAGCAAACAGGGAGGGAGGTACAGGAACGGAGATATTGCTTGAACAAATAATTGGGGAAGATGGAAGGAGGAGGAGAAGGTTCTGAGAGCCATGAAGAAGGCCAGACGTCTGGAGAAACCGTTGATTAGCAGTTATCGGATGTGGAGGGAAGAATAAACAGTTTCATCCCTTACCTGGATATGTGAGAGGTGATTGGAGCAATCTTTTTTTCCTACCAATTAAACCCAAGTGTTGCAAACAGAAGATATTGGATCTGCCTGCGATTTGACCCTTCAGCTCTGCCTGTTTCCACTGATGGAGAACCTTTTTACAGTATTTCTGCATGTCAAACCTACATCTTCCTTTAGATGCAATTGTTTTTACGTCCTGTGGATACAGCCACACCCTAACAGACTGGAATAAATAAATTCCCTGATTTTGGGCCATCTTTTGTTCATTCTGCTGGCCGGTTTACAGAAATATATTTTCTTTTTGCTCCTTTTATCAGAAGATCAAAGACTTTTCCTAGTAAAACATTTGCAGTAAAGTTTTCACCAAAACTGAAACGGCAGGTTTCCGGATATTCTTACTTCACTAAATATTAGAGATCCACCGGTCAGGCTTCTCCTGGCTGATCTGGGTTTCCAATTTCTTTTGAGGTCTAATGTACTGATTCAAATTTGTATTTTTCTGATTATTTTTTATGTTCTAAGGGCTGTCAGACATAAAAAATTAGCTGCAGGTTTATTTAGGAAGGAATTAACTAGATTAATGAACATTTGTGTATGAAAGCATACATGCCTAATCTTAATCTCATATTTCATTTAGCTCAAAACAAGGCCATCAAAGTACCTGCTGTTGGTTATTGCATTTATCATAGTGAAAAGTTAGTTTAATGCATTTAATTAAATTATTTGGTGTGATTATCACCAAACAACTGGTTGGTTGGTGTGTTTAGGCTCTGCAGATTTACAAATAACTTCCAATAGGAAAAATTATAATATCCTTTTTATAAGGTGAATTTTTACCTCAAGATTTTTTTATTTTACAGAGGGCTCAAGGTTTGCTGACATAGTAGCGTTTTTTTTGTGTGTTTACTACAATTCTGGTCAGAACTTTCCATCTCCTCAACATGTCCATTTGATGTGTTTGAACCATTTTTTTCCAGAGTGGAATGAGCATATAATGCTTAATAGAAGTTATTAAAATAAGAAATATTTTAATAGTAAAATAAATGTACTATTGCTTGCTTAAATGTCACTTTAAAGTTGCATGTACCTTTTTATAAGCAGCAACAAGCTTCTGGCATCATTGTACCCGGATATTTGACTACCCTTCTTGGCAGAATTTGTAGAGTTCAGTCAAATTGGTTGGTTTCCATGACACAAACATGGCTTTTGAACTGAGTGCATAAACTTTAATCAAGATTAAGGGCAAATCTTTAGGAAGGTAAACCCAGAAGCTGAATATTTGCTTGATTTATCTGCTCCATAACCAGTCTGGATGTGTGTGGGAGTGGGATATAATTGGTAAAATAATCAATACTTTCTTAAAATTCTTAAGAGAAAGTAATTCATTAAAAAGATAAACCATTTTTTATCTCCTCAAGTTGGCACACAGGTGCTTAGCCCCTCCCCTTCCCTAGCACCAGGAACTCAACAAAGATCGGTTAAAAACTAGGAATTTGTATTGGCAAGAATCCAGTGATACGATATGTATCACAATACAGGGTGGACGATACAATACATTGCGATATTATGAGTAAGACTATATATTGTGATTTTTAAAATCAATTTAACTAGAAAAACTGTCACAGCATTCTAAACACTCCAACCTGTTTCATACTTTAACACATCCAGTTTTATTAGTAGATCTAGTTGATCCACTGGAATGAAGAACTACCAGTCATACTTTTGATTTTACTACAAAGATTATTCTCATCATTAATGGTTCCATTCAAATGATAAAATAAGGATAAAAATTGATACATTGCTTTTGAATATTGATACAATGTGGTGACATAAAATATCGCAATATATTGGTGTATTCCTATTTTCTTAAATCCCTAGTAAAAACAGTCAGCTGGTTCTGGGAATTGAAAACGTATATACATGGCAAGTATGTCCAGAGAAGAATCGTTGCAGCCTTTTTAGTTGAAAAAGCGAAGTGGTGTTAAGAGGTATTTTACATACGAAGCAGACGGACGGAAAAGCATGAAAGCATCCAAACCCCGGTAAACCATCTCAAAGGCAGACACTCTGCACAAAAAGAAGTATTAAACATGCCAGACCACATAGTTCAGGTTATATTTAAATATTAGTAACTTGCTAATGGCTCCTCCTAACCACTGGCAATGAAACAACCCCACTGCATCAAGCTGCCACCACCATGTTTTTGATTGATACAATGTTCCTTGGTTTAATTGTCCCACCTCGACGACTCCAGATGTATTTTTTTGTCATTGTGGCAGAACAGCTCAGTCTTTCTCTCGTATCACCATCAAACCCTCATCTACAAGAGTCATTTGGCTTGAACGTGTGGGCAGCTCCAGGTTTCAGGTGTTGATCTTGAAACTGAAGCTTCGGACCCATTCAGTCCATGGTGATGATTCAGAGACACCGGTGTTCCAGTAGCTCCCAGTTCATGGCAGGCTTGAGCTTTGGTGTTTTCTTGGTTGTCTCTTAACATCATAACCAATTTTCTCACATCTGAGAAGAGCAGTTTGGATGTTTTCCCAGACCTTTGTTGGAGTGGTAGCAAATTTGACCAACTTGTAGTAATGCATGTATGTATGTAATGAAATGAGCTTGTTGGAATCAGAAGGTGTTTATAAACGGGTCTAAAAGACATTCCTAGTTTGTGTAAAGCAACAAGCTTCTGGCATCATTGTACCCGGATATTTGACTACCCTTCTTGGCAGAATTTGTAGAGTTCAGTCAAATTGGTTGGTTTCCATGACACAAACATGGCTTTTGAACTGAGTGCATAAACTTTAATCAAGATTAAGGGCAAATCTTTAGGAAGGTAAACCCAGAAGCTGAATATTTGCTTGATTTATCTGCTCCATAACCAGTCTGGATGTGTGTGGGAGTGGGATATAATTGGTAAAATAATCAATACTTTCTTAAAATTCTTAAGAGAAAGTAATTCATTAAAAAGATAAACCATTTTTTATCTCCTCAAGTTGGCACACAGGTGCTTAGCCCCTCCCCTTCCCTAGCACCAGGAACTCAACAAAGATCGGTTAAAAACTAGGAATTTGTATTGGCAAGAATCCAGTGATACGATATGTATCACAATACAGGGTGGACGATACAATACATTGCGATATTATGAGTAAGACTATATATTGTGATTTTTAAAATCAATTTAACTAGAAAAACTGTCACAGCATTCTAAACACTCCAACCTGTTTCATACTTTAACACATCCAGTTTTATTAGTAGATCTAGTTGATCCACTGGAATGAAGAACTACCAGTCATACTTTTGATTTTACTACAAAGATTATTCTCATCATTAATGGTTCCATTCAAATGATAAAATAAGGATAAAAATTGATACATTGCTTTTGAATATTGATACAATGTGGTGACATAAAATATCGCAATATATTGGTGTATTCCTATTTTCTTAAATCCCTAGTAAAAACAGTCAGCTGGTTCTGGGAATTGAAAACGTATATACATGGCAAGTATGTCCAGAGAAGAATCGTTGCAGCCTTTTTAGTTGAAAAAGCGAAGTGGTGTTAAGAGGTATTTTACATACGAAGCAGACGGACGGAAAAGCATGAAAGCATCCAAACCCCGGTAAACCATCTCAAAGGCAGACACTCTGCACAAAAAGAAGTATTAAACATGCCAGACCACATAGTTCAGGTTATATTTAAATATTAGTAACTTGCTAATGGCTCCTCCTAACCACTGGCAATGAAACAACCCCACTGCATCAAGCTGCCACCACCATGTTTTTGATTGATACAATGTTCCTTGGTTTAATTGTCCCACCTCGACGACTCCAGATGTATTTTTTTGTCATTGTGGCAGAACAGCTCAGTCTTTCTCTCGTATCACCATCAAACCCTCATCTACAAGAGTCATTTGGCTTGAACGTGTGGGCAGCTCCAGGTTTCAGGTGTTGATCTTGAAACTGAAGCTTCGGACCCATTCAGTCCATGGTGATGATTCAGAGACACCGGTGTTCCAGTAGCTCCCAGTTCATGGCAGGCTTGAGCTTTGGTGTTTTCTTGGTTGTCTCTTAACATCATAACCAATTTTCTCACATCTGAGAAGAGCAGTTTGGATGTTTTCCCAGACCTTTGTTGGAGTGGTAGCAAATTTGACCAACTTGTAGTAATGCATGTATGTATGTAATGAAATGAGCTTGTTGGAATCAGAAGGTGTTTATAAACGGGTCTAAAAGACATTCCTAGTTTGTGTAAAGCAACAAGCTTCTGGCATCATTGTACCCGGATATTTGACTACCCTTCTTGGCAGAATTTGTAGAGTTCAGTCAAATTGGTTGGTTTCCATGACACAAACATGGCTTTTGAACTGAGTGCATAAACTTTAATCAAGATTAAGGGCAAATCTTTAGGAAGGTAAACCCAGAAGCTGAATATTTGCTTGATTTATCTGCTCCATAACCAGTCTGGATGTGTGTGGGAGTGGGATATAATTGGTAAAATAATCAATACTTTCTTAAAATTCTTAAGAGAAAGTAATTCATTAAAAAGATAAACCATTTTTTATCTCCTCAAGTTGGCACACAGGTGCTTAGCCCCTCCCCTTCCCTAGCACCAGGAACTCAACAAAGATCGGTTAAAAACTAGGAATTTGTATTGGCAAGAATCCAGTGATACGATATGTATCACAATACAGGGTGGACGATACAATACATTGCGATATTATGAGTAAGACTATATATTGTGATTTTTAAAATCAATTTAACTAGAAAAACTGTCACAGCATTCTAAACACTCCAACCTGTTTCATACTTTAACACATCCAGTTTTATTAGTAGATCTAGTTGATCCACTGGAATGAAGAACTACCAGTCATACTTTTGATTTTACTACAAAGATTATTCTCATCATTAATGGTTCCATTCAAATGATAAAATAAGGATAAATATTGATACATTGCTTTTGAATATTGATACAATGTGGTGACATAAAATATCGCAATATATTGGTGTATTCCTATTTTCTTAAATCCCTAGTAAAAACAGTCAGCTGGTTCTGAGAATTGAAAACGTATATACATGGCAAGTATGTCCAGAGAAGAATCGTTGCAGCCTTTTTAGTTGAAAAAGCGAAGTGGTGTTAAGAGGTATTTTACATACGAAGCAGACGGACGGAAAAGCATGAAAGCATCCAAACCCCGGTAAACCATCTCAAAGGCAGACACTCTGCACAAAAAGAAGTATTAAACATGCCAGACCACATAGTTCAGGTTATATTTAAATATTAGTAACTTGCTAATGGCTCCTCCTAACCACTGGCAATGAAACAACCCCACTGCATCAAGCTGCCACCACCATGTTTTTGATTGATACAATGTTCCTTGGTTTAATTGTCCCACCTCGACGACTCCAGATGTATTTTTTTGTCATTGTGGCAGAACAGCTCAGTCTTTCTCTCGTATCACCATCAAACCCTCATCTACAAGAGTCATTTGGCTTGAACGTGTGGGCAGCTCCAGGTTTCAGGTGTTGATCTTGAAACTGAAGCTTCGGACCCATTCAGTCCATGGTGATGATTCAGAGACACCGGTGTTCCAGTAGCTCCCAGTTCATGGCAGGCTTGAGCTTTGGTGTTTTCTTGGTTGTCTCTTAACATCATAACCAATTTTCTCACATCTGAGAAGAGCAGTTTGGATGTTTTCCCAGACCTTTGTTGGAGTGGTAGCAAATTTGACCAACTTGTAGTAATGCATGTATGTATGTAATGAAATGAGCTTGTTGGAATCAGAAGGTGTTTATAAACGGGTCTAAAAGACATTCCTAGTTTGTGTAAAACTACAATTCTCCTCCGTAGATCTCCACTGAGCTTCTTTGACTTAATCATTGTTCTGAGTGTTGGTCAATCCGCAAAGTGCTGTTACAAAGAGAATCCACCTGCTGTCCAGCTTCCTGTGACCTTTAAACTCTTTATCTGGTATATATAAGTTAAACTGAGTCTCTTCCACAACTCGATATGCTGTTGAAAGCACCGCAAGAACTGGCCTCTATGGTACTTTCACTGATCAGGGGAACAACAAAGCATTGTTAGAATCCTCCAATCAAGCCAGTCAAGCTGAAAACAGTCCAGCCAGCGGATTTATTGGGTATCTTACCACAGGGATTTAACAAAAACCTGACATAACTAACTAAACACCAACCAGCAGTGTCCAGTAATCAATTCAGCTTTTCTGCTTGAAGTTGAGAAGCATACGTTTTGTAGTGTGAATTGGAGATATTTTGCAGGTGTATTGTAAATGCAGGGGCACTCGGCTCACATTCATAAGGGCCGTGTGTCAAAGCGGGCTCAGATTGCCGGGAGTTGCGCAAGGAGCTCCTCTAAAACGCCCCCACGCTGGGTGTTTTATGGATCTGAAGGAACTGCTTCAGACTGCTGATCACACACTGCCTTCATAATAACGGCAATTACCTTTAGAGTCATTCTGTTTGGACTATAACATATTAACAATTAAACACTGCACCCCCCCACACACACACACAATAAAAACAGCCCTAAACTGAGTGGTTTCCACTCAATTTCTCTGTGTTGTCCAAATTACAGATGCTACTTTATTCTAATATAATGCTTAGACAAAAACAAACATGCTTCGTTTCTATAAAATGTGGAAAATATTGAGAATCAGATTCTGGTGTTTTAGGTTATTAAAAGAGAAAAAGTTTACAGGAAACAGAGGAAAAGAATGGATGCCAGATTCAGTTTTCTGAAGCCAAAAGGCGAGATGAAACACTCGATGACCAGACTTTACCAGACAGGCACATACTCATACCTGAGGGTAATTTAGACTGATCACATAGCCTAGCTTAGCAGTCATGTTTTTAGACTGTGAGAAGAAGATGGAAAACCTGGGAAAAACACACATATGCAGGTGGAGAACATGCAAACTCAACGCAGAAAGACCTTAGGCTGGAATTTAAACCCAGGACCTTGTTGCTGTAAATGGCAGTACAATAAAAAAAACCCACAAACATTAAAAAATAACTCCCTCGTATCTGGAGGTATTAAACCCTGGACTTGTTACAGCTAACTTTGGACCAAGGGGATGCTGTTGTACAACCGGGCTGCATGAAATTGGAAAGACTTTGAGACTGAAAGGTTTATCTAAATTTGGGATTTTTTACTTATTTTTTATTTTGTGGGGGTAATGAAGCCAAACTTTAGAGGTGGAAGGCATTTTAGTCCGCTGGCTGGGTCCTTTAAGGGGGTAAAGAGGCAGCTTGGTTAAATAAACCAGTACCTAATTTCAGGGGTGTACAGTCCTGAGCTCGTCGACTTTGACCAAATCCCACCAGAATCCAGACCAGTGATGTTTGGGAAAATTTGAGTTAGCACCTTGCCATCCCTAAGAGCAGCTGGTTGACGTGGTAACACCTTGAGGTCAAATGTTCTCTTTCCTCAGGATAACAATGGTGTGGAAAACAACATCCCAGAGGACCTTCCAACAGGGATTAACTTGACCTTGAACTACACCAAGAGCTGCTGGATTTAAAAAAAAGAATAAAATAAATTGATGCATTGACTCCCAGGGGACTGAACAGGGTCACAATCAAAAACCACCACCCACTCACCACCGATTTTATGCTACCATCTTTCTAAAGCTGAACTATAGAAGTGCCTTCACGTTGGTAAGTATTCAGGGGATAAGTGAAAGATGGCCTTTATTGTCACCAGGCTAACAATTAGGTGCAAGATACCAGCCAACAGCTAGTGCCCTACCGGCTGTTGACCATGGAGACTCCTTTGGGCCAAGCTTTCTCATAATATTCACATATCCTAAAAAAAACTCTCCCCAATTTAGGTCAACCTATTTATTTATTTTTTTAGCAACCAAACCATCCCTCTGCTGACACCATCCAGGTGTCTGGGTATGGCTGTCTTCTAAACATCTGGCTTTCCACAACAGAATGAAGTAGATCCTCAATTCATCAGCTACTGTCGAGATACCAAGACGATCAGCCCGGTCAGCCATGTGCTAAAGGCTGCAAGTGCAATCGAGGTCCTCCGGATAACTCAAACATTTGACCACAACTCTGCTGCTCGCCACCACAAAGCTGGAACATCGACAAGGGCCTGGTCTTCTGCGTAATATGGATTCTGGGTTCCTGCTTTTGGGTCCACTATCTTCATCTGGAAAAATTATAGCTGTGAGGAACGCTTTTTAGCATTCCACTATGTCCTGATGATAGGGATCAGAAATTTATGTTTTCCATCCAAGGGTTGTGTTAACCAGATATTTTCCAGTGTTTGAGTTTTTTTGTGTAGTGACGGAAAAATCTGAAGGCCATCGGTCATTTTGACAGATTGCAATTCACACCCCTGACCACTTGGTACAGATGCGCAGACATTTTCAACTTTACGCACCGAGTTCAGGTAACCGAATAAATCAAAAAAAGATTCCGATGAGTGTATCTAAGCCTCATCTCTGACCTGGACACCTTATTCCATGCATCTCGCTATCCGGGAGCTGACGGCGTGTTGAATAGTTACTGAGGCTTTGGAGCGTGTCTGTGACTCCACCGGACACAGATGGTGGTAACAGATCGCTGAGGCTTAATCACTTTATGCAAAATGAGTGCACGCTTTGGGATTTTCTCCCGCTGAAGCGATCAGAAAAGCCCTTGTTCAGAGACTCTTGGGTAATTCTGATCACTTTAATTGTAGAAATGTTCCCTCTTTTAAAAACTGGCTGACGTGACGCTCAATCCCAGTCTCCAGTGTGGTAGCAGAGAGTGGATTCAGCTCCATGCGGAGCATTCAGGCAACAGCAGGTGAAATGTTAATAATACGTGTAGCCTATTAATCTGCTTGATGTGTGATGGTACGATGTGGATTCTTTGTTCTGTTTGTTCAGATTGAGTATTACTTAAAATGAATGAAAATTAAATACTACTGAATATGCCGTTACTATCATTTTAAAAGTGGACAGGTAAAAATAGATTATGACCAGATTTCTATGAATCAGTCAGTCAAAATGACCGAAAAAATTAACAAAAGATTCTAGCGCGACCTCTGCCTTCAACCCATTCCTGGCTATGCTACAATATTGCCATATTTCAATGTTTATATAAATGTTTTAAACGCCTGACATGCAGTAATGGAAAAACATCAAACAACTGTTTTTTTTTATCCTGTGCAACCGGCCTGTATGTCTTTTAGTTCTGCCTTTTGCAGGAGAAATTCAGCTGTTTTTTTTTTCATTTCATGGTCTGCAGATTTGATTTATGAAACATTTGTTTTCAACATTTGTTTTCTCATATTTCCACCATCAAGACATACTTTCTCTTTCTAATATATGATGAGAAGATAAAGGCAAAGTTCAATGACAATTATTGTTTGCCTCAGTCTGAAACGCAGCACACTTTGCTAAGACACTGATAATTATTACACCTTTTTTATTTTGTATCTCTTAGCGATCATCAAAGTAAATCAAACCAGTTAGATTCAGATTTCTGCATCCCTACCTTTTTTAAAATAACTTCAACTAATTTTACCTTTCTTACCTGGGATAGACTTATGTTGCCTTTATCTATGTGGTTCCTAACATTATAATGTGGAGCCATGCTTTCTGATCTTTGAAGAAAAGGTCATGATGATCATACATAACATGTAAATTGATATTCATTGATGGGGGCACTAATAAGAATCCACGAGTGCAGAACAGCGCTTCAGAAATTATCCCAAAAGGTCAAATTTGAACTCTCACCTTTCGGTCATGTTCATTAGGTTCTAATTTAAAAAAAAAAATTTGTAAGGAAAACATGAGTTGACTGAAATGATCTTTTGTCAGGAGATAAAGTTTCAAAATACATCAATGCAAAAGAAGGCTGGCATTTTAAATCACGTATCAATTACAGACAAATAACTATGATCATTATATAAAAAAGCATTTCTCTGCACGGTTTGGGATGAGCGATAACAGAGAAGAAGGTCTTTAATTTGGTTTCATCCCATTACAGCCGACAAGCTGTGCAGCTAACTAACTGCTGCTTATCTAAATGTATCCTCGGTCGAACTTTAAACCAGAATCCCTTTTCAGAATTGATTTATTTTCCTTGCAGGGACTTTATTTCTGCTGCCAAAAGGGTGCCGGGTTTCCACAACGTGGCTGCATGAGCAGATTTATGTGTATTATGAGTAACGTAGGCACACAAACACAGCGCGCAGATTGAGCCAGATGCTTGGCTTGATTTGTATCCAATAGATGTGCGTTCAGTCTGAGTTTGGCAAAAGATTATAGAGGGTTGATTTTTGCTCACATGTGAAATGAATTTGATGATGATGATGGGAATGTTTGAATGCGTTTAATCCAATTAAATATTATTTTGGGGCTGTAGGGCCTCGTAGTTTGTAGCATGGTTACTTTGTAGCAACCTGTGGTCTTTCTGCATTGACTTTTCATGTTCTCCCTGTGCATGCATGGGCTCTATCCGGGTACTCCAGCTTCCTCTTACAATTCAAAAAATTGGAACTGTTTAGGCAAATGGTTCTCTCTAAACTGTCCTTGGGGTACTGGTGTATGTTTTTGTTTTAGCCTGTGATGGACTGGCGACTTGTCCAGGGTGGACCCCACCTCGCACCCAATGATTATTTAAGTTAATAAAAGCAGGGAATTGTGGTGGAAAATTGTAATGCAATTAGGAATTAAGTGTATATTCTCTGTTTAGTGAATGCATCTAAGGAAATGACAAGCTTATTGCTCCAGCTTAATGTTATGAGAAAGCTATGTGTCAGGTCACCAGAGAGACAGACGCCGGGGCAGTAAGATAACAGTCTGGCCTTCGGATGAGCTGCTTTATGCGTTGATATAAGACTCGTGTGAAGCAGTTCTCTGGAGGCAGGGCGTGAACGTTGGAGAAGACGTCTACAGAGATAAACAATGATTGCGGAATACTATTTAAGCGGTTAGTTAGAAAGGTTGGTTAGAGTGATGCACGAGTAACTCTGTCCCCTCCGTGTTCTGGCCAGACATGTTTGAATTAAATACTTAAACGCCTTCTGGGACTCAAGTTTTCTTTATAATGGAAACCCTGAGATACTATTTTTTGCCATTACAGTATGTTTTTGTTTTAGCCTGTGATGGACTGGCGACTTGTCCAGGGTGGACCCCACCTCGCGCCCAATGACACCTGGAGTTAGGCACCAGCTCCGCTGTAAGGATAAGCGGCTATAGCTGATGGATGCAGACCAGCACCAGTTTGGCCAACATTTTGTTATTTTATTAGGGATCGTTTTTATTTTTTGGTGCAGTACTCAGACCAGAGTAGTGTGCTGTGGCTTTTGGTTGGAGGGATTTTCTCAAAAGGAGTCAGCAAACCCAGCCTTGTTTTGAGTTTCGTAGCTCAGCCATAGATTCCTTCAGAAACACCATTCAACATTCAGACTTTTATATCTTAACGTTTTTTAAAAAAGTATCATAGTTTCAGGTTTTGCCACAGTATGTTTATAGCGGGGAATGTCGGAGTCTAGTCCTTGAGGGCCGACATCCTTCTATTTTCAGATTTGTTCCTGGTCCAAACATAGAGTGATCTAAATGTGTAGAAACTAAAATGTAAGTTTATTTGTTTGGTTTTGTTAGTTGTGATAACTATTAATTTTCCTATTAATTGACTTCCGCTAGGAGGGATGTTTTTGGGGCTGATCTGACATGAAGCATGTATCCATCCACCGACCAGCGGTGCTATCATGGACTCCTCTCCTGTCTCGGAGAGCTCACAGATGGCTAAGCTCGAGCAGCAGCCCCGCTATGGTTGGACCATATGCACAGCAAATTAATCGCAAGTGTGTGAATCTCCCCTCTCTGCCGGAAGAGAACAGCAACAGGACAAACACAGCCATGCGTCTCATTAACAGACATTTTATTGGAAAAGTACTAAAAGTTAGAATTAGATAACATGGGGGTGAGTGCTTTTCTAGTTGTTTATAATTTATTGATGCTTTTTAATAAAAACAATTATATTTTAAGGTTTTTTTCTATTTCTAGTTTTGATTTCCATTTCCAGCACTTGCCGAAGCACACTACTCATTTATTTTCTGTCTTTGAATAAATAAACAATTTAACGAAACATTCAAGAAATTATCTGTGAAAATGTTTGCATTTATTTCAATTTTCTGTCCTCTGAGTGCAATAATGGGTCGTTTTTTCCAAACCCAATAAACAAGATTTGTATATATTTACCAAAAATAATCTTGATCATTTATTTTCTTTCCATAATTAAGGAGCTCTAATCTGAAGTAGCTTCCTGCCCACAGTATGACCTCCTAACATATGTTTATGCATGAAAATGTGGCTCCTCTTGAACTGAAAGTGAAGCATCTCTTTAACCCGTTGTACAACCTAAATTAAACAAAGTCGATGCAACATTTTTGATTTGTGGCCAAAAGAAGCTTCTGCTGTGCTTTATAATGTGGGAATCACCATTGCAACCCCTGATTCAGAGCAACTGGTGACTCACCAGATTTTTCTTATTACTCAGCTATAATCTAACATCAAGAGAGTTCAAATTTAAGATTTAAATACAAGGATGATGGACAGCTTTCTACAGAACCTGGGAACTGATTAAAAGTACTGAGTACCTGTGATTCAGTCTGCTTAAGAACAAATCAGTTCTAAGGTTTAGGCATCCACTGATTTGAAAATTTGGGCCGATATCGATATACTATACTAATACTGCTCTTATAGCAGACAATTGATTTTTAATGCCGTTATACACATTTTGTTATCCTTTCAAAGGCGTGAAAGAACAACCCCACAGCTGACATTGCTTCTTAGCTCAGTTTTACTTATTGGACCAATATCAATGTGTTAAATGACTAACATCAGCCGATACCAACGTTAATGCAGATACATTGTGAATCCCAATTTTTTTCTATTATTAAATCAAAACTAAATGTTTCTATTTTTACCAGTAAATAGACCCACAGTTTGAACATTGTTCAGAACTTTAGTACAACGTAAATGCAGGATTCACTGTAAAAACAACACAAAGTCCAGTTAGGATAATTTTCACTAGAAAGAATAAAGCTACTCTGGAGAGTCTACTTTTTGAGAAAGTTTGATCCTTCAGTCAAGAGTTTTTTGCTTTCTTAGAAAGTAGAGCTCACTGCTTTAAATAGTGATGATGGTACGATTACCTCCATTTTGACGACAAAATGTTGGTTTTAGCATCTCGCCCTTTAAAGATTAACCTCAGGTCTGAGCAGTAATGCAGTAATACTTCATCCAGCTGGCCTAATAGATTTGTGATATTCAGAGCATCAGTGTCTAACACCTACAATATAATATCCAACCACATATTGCATCCCAGCAGTCCTTTGCATTGTTACACACACTTGCACTGCAAACTGATTCGATATCAGAAATTGAGGAATGTCCTCTTTACCTTTTTTTTAATTTAGTAATTATTTTACCATTCAATTTTCAAGATCTGACCTTTTCCATCTTTGGAACATTTATACAGCAAATGTTGTGGACAGTGGCGCCCCCATGGCCTCACCAAGAGAATTGCTGGCCACCCCACTATAGAAAACCCCCTGCCCCCTCATTAAATAATGTTAAAGTCATATAGGGCTGGGCTATATGGATTACAAATAAAATGTATTTTCTTTTTTCATGCCAAACCAATTTTCCAATAGCAATCACCTTTTTTCCCCTCTCCCTTTCTATTCTTAAATTACAAATGATATTTTAAAACTTTCTTTAATTTCAATCATCCCTTTTCGGAGTTGACCTGAATTCAAGATGGTAGACCTGGGGTGAGCAGATGGAAACCCAAGAGGTGCATTATATGTACATGTATATGTATTGATATGCCACCCTAAATTTTTCTCTGCCCCAACCCCCACCATGACAATTTTCTGACTGAGGGCACCACTGTTTGTGGATGAGTGGTGGAGTGGCCATCTTTTGTTTCATCAAAGTGTGTGAGAGGAAAATAGAAATGAAAAAAGCATTAGATAACTGTGCTCTGCAAGTGTGGTGCATTAAATCATGAGTCACACTCCTGGCAAAGATGAAGAGGCTCCAGCAGTCCCTGCAGCACTAAGGTAAAATCGGACACTTTGGGGATTTTTATTTTCCTGCACTTTTAATTTGCAACAAGTGAGGACAACTTATTTATGTTTTGATATAACTCTCCTGTTAAGTCTGTTCCTAACAAAATTTGGATGTGTCCCTGGTCCGGATGGCTTAATTACCTCTTCAGCATACAATCAATTCATACAGAGCCCTGCTAATTACCGAAATATGTGATTCTGTGCCTCTTAGACTGAAAATATACTAGCTTTTTAATCGTGTGAATGTCTTTATCATGGCTGCCTAGCGTATGTTGTGCCACAGATTTGGTGGATTTTTTTATTTAAAAATTTCCAAGTTTAGGGGCACCACCTGGATTCCAGGAATATATAGCCAAATTGTTCAGTCTGTTTGTTTACCTGCCTGATGAGGCTGAGATAATTAAACAATAGATGAAGGAATAAGTTCTTACGCTGTGGACAATATTTGTACGCATTACTCCAGGTAATCCCAGACAACTTCTCTTTAAGCTAAGGGGAATTTATTAAGAAGACGGATAAACCTTCCAGCCAAAACATTTTGTCAATAATTCCCATCTATTCTAAAGCATGCAACTAACTACTACATATCTTAGAAAACAATAATATGTTAGACTTAAACACAATTAACACACACAAACAGACCGCTCCCCCTTTCGCAGGGGAGGGGAGGTTTTCCAAACCCAATAAACAAGATTTGTATATATTTACCAAAAATAATCTTGATCATTTATTTTCTTTCCATAATTAAGGAGCTCTAATCTGAAGTAGCTTCCTGCCCACAGTATGACCTCCTAACATATGTTTATGCATGAAAATGTGGCTCCTCTTGAACTGAAAGTGAAGCATCTCTTTAACCCGTTGTACAACCTAAATTAAACAAAGTCGATGCAACATTTTTGATTTGTGGCCAAAAGAAGCTTCTGCTGTGCTTTATAATGTGGGAATCACCATTGCAACCCCTGATTCAGAGCAACTGGTGACTCACCAGATTTTTCTTATTACTCAGCTATAATCTAACATCAAGAGAGTTCAAATTTAAGATTTAAATACAAGGATGATGGACAGCTTTCTACAGAACCTGGGAACTGATTAAAAGTACTGAGTACCTGTGATTCAGTCTGCTTAAGAACAAATCAGTTCTAAGGTTTAGGCATCCACTGATTTGAAAATTTGGGCCGATATCGATATACTATACTAATACTGCTCTTATAGCAGACAATTGATTTTTAATGCCGTTATACACATTTTGTTATCCTTTCAAAGGCGTGAAAGAACAACCCCACAGCTGACATTGCTTCTTAGCTCAGTTTTACTTATTGGACCAATATCAATGTGTTAAATGACTAACATCAGCCGATACCAACGTTAATGCAGATACATTGTGAATCCCAATTTTTTTCTATTATTAAATCAAAACTAAATGTTTCTATTTTTACCAGTAAATAGACCCACAGTTTGAACATTGTTCAGAACTTTAGTACAACGTAAATGCAGGATTCACTGTAAAAACAACACAAAGTCCAGTTAGGATAATTTTCACTAGAAAGAATAAAGCTACTCTGGAGAGTCTACTTTTTGAGAAAGTTTGATCCTTCAGTCAAGAGTTTTTTGCTTTCTTAGAAAGTAGAGCTCACTGCTTTAAATAGTGATGATGGTACGATTACCTCCATTTTGACGACAAAATGTTGGTTTTAGCATCTCGCCCTTTAAAGATTAACCTCAGGTCTGAGCAGTAATGCAGTAATACTTCATCCAGCTGGCCTAATAGATTTGTGATATTCAGAGCATCAGTGTCTAACACCTACAATATAATATCCAACCACATATTGCATCCCAGCAGTCCTTTGCATTGTTACACACACTTGCACTGCAAACTGATTCGATATCAGAAATTGAGGAATGTCCTCTTTACCTTTTTTTTAATTTAGTAATTATTTTACCATTCAATTTTCAAGATCTGACCTTTTCCATCTTTGGAACATTTATACAGCAAATGTTGTGGACAGTGGCGCCCCCATGGCCTCACCAAGAGAATTGCTGGCCACCCCACTATAGAAAACCCCCTGCCCCCTCATTAAATAATGTTAAAGTCATATAGGGCTGGGCTATATGGATTACAAATAAAATGTATTTTCTTTTTTCATGCCAAACCAATTTTCCAATAGCAATCACCTTTTTTCCCCTCTCCCTTTCTATTCTTAAATTACAAATGATATTTTAAAACTTTCTTTAATTTCAATCATCCCTTTTCGGAGTTGACCTGAATTCAAGATGGTAGACCTGGGGTGAGCAGATGGAAACCCAAGAGGTGCATTATATGTACATGTATATGTATTGATATGCCACCCTAAATTTTTCTCTGCCCCAACCCCCACCATGACAATTTTCTGACTGAGGGCACCACTGTTTGTGGATGAGTGGTGGAGTGGCCATCTTTTGTTTCATCAAAGTGTGTGAGAGGAAAATAGAAATGAAAAAAGCATTAGATAACTGTGCTCTGCAAGTGTGGTGCATTAAATCATGAGTCACACTCCTGGCAAAGATGAAGAGGCTCCAGCAGTCCCTGCAGCACTAAGGTAAAATCGGACACTTTGGGGATTTTTATTTTCCTGCACTTTTAATTTGCAACAAGTGAGGACAACTTATTTATGTTTTGATATAACTCTCCTGTTAAGTCTGTTCCTAACAAAATTTGGATGTGTCCCTGGTCCGGATGGCTTAATTACCTCTTCAGCATACAATCAATTCATACAGAGCCCTGCTAATTACCGAAATATGTGATTCTGTGCCTCTTAGACTGAAAATATACTAGCTTTTTAATCGTGTGAATGTCTTTATCATGGCTGCCTAGCGTATGTTGTGCCACAGATTTGGTGGATTTTTTTATTTAAAAATTTCCAAGTTTAGGGGCACCACCTGGATTCCAGGAATATATAGCCAAATTGTTCAGTCTGTTTGTTTACCTGCCTGATGAGGCTGAGATAATTAAACAATAGATGAAGGAATAAGTTCTTACGCTGTGGACAATATTTGTACGCATTACTCCAGGTAATCCCAGACAACTTCTCTTTAAGCTAAGGGGAATTTATTAAGAAGACGGATAAACCTTCCAGCCAAAACATTTTGTCAATAATTCCCATCTATTCTAAAGCATGCAACTAACTACTACATATCTTAGAAAACAATAATATGTTAGACTTAAACACAATTAACACACACAAACAGACCGCTCCCCCTTTCGCAGGGGAGGGGAGGTGAGGTGGCCCTCACCCCATGGGACTCCAAGTCACAGATAGTGTAAGGAGACAAAGGACCATAAAACTTAGCTCTGTGCTAAGGTGGAGAGCAGCACATGTAAGGAGACAAAGGACCATAAAACATAGCTCTGTCAATAGTGGACAGAGCACATGGGTTGAAGTGTCCATGTGGAAGGCCTCTGCTTTAGCTAACAGACTATGGAACAATGGAGTAACCTTTCAGCTAACAGACCAGCTATAGCAGGTCGGACCAAGCCGACTCTGCCGACCAGGTGATCAGACAGTAAGAAAGAGCAAGGAAAAGAGAGAAAGTGGGATCCGCTCAGGATAAAACATTTTCAAACACAGCAAATACAGCTCAAACTCATGGGTGCGGCAACGCCAAATGAGCCAAAAGGTTCAGCGCTTTTAAAGAAAACACTTTTAAACAAACAATGAACTCGTTAAGAACTATTTCCTCTATTTATCTGCCCAGACACAAGATTAGCATAAATGAACTGGTTCAGTCCTACTTTGCGTTGAGGAAATTCCAGTCCACGAGGAGGAGAGCAAAATGTGTCCGTACTTGAGCAAGAAAAGGAAGAGTTATAAAAGCTGCGCAGAATTTTAGGACTGTGTCCCAACTGCAGCCTGGATGGCCTGCAGGTCGACATCGTAACGATCTGTCTTGGAACAGTCCGGATATCGCCCAAACTAGATACACAAACAGCAAGGGCACTTCGAAGCGTTGAAATGAGGGTTCTTCCCGGTCCAGCGGATCAGAACAAAAGAGAATCTTCATCGGTGAGATTTCCTCTGTGTAGCAGGAGTTTCTGCTAAGAACCTCTGCTGAGAACAGTTTGAAAATGGCCACCACTACCACTCTTATAGCCCTTTGGCCGTGACGTCATCCTTGATGTCACCATTGGTGGCCACGGACCAATACGAGTGTGTTGGGGGACACCGCTAGGATTTCTGGGAAATGTGGTCTGCTCAGTCCATCTATGAAAAATGGCTTCCAGCCGTCTAACAGTCTGTTCAGTTCATTTTACGAAAATGGAACCCCCAACACTTAACTTGCGTTGGTTTGAAGCGTTGTTTGTGGACATCCTCTGAAATTGGCATGACGCGTTCGCAAGCTGCAATAGGCCAGTAACCCATAGGGGGTGTGTAGAGTGCTATTTAACATATTTAAGATTTAGGTACACTGTCAGCAGAAGGAAAACAAGCAACAACCAACAACTGTACCCTTGGATCCAGTGGGTGGTTCTGTCAGACAGATTCTAAATAACGACGGCTTTGCCTTCTTTGGAGAGTAGAGGCTTACTGCAGAGCGACATTATTATTACCAATGACAGTATAGTCTAAAAGTCAATAAAGCGTTGTTTGATTGGACCAACGTTGGTTTGGGAGAGACTGTCCTCAATGTGTTCTCGTTTCACAAATCCAAACTTTTCCAGAATATAATTGCCCAGAGTCTCAATCCATTTTGTCCATTTTCAAAGTGTAAATGCAAATGTTGACTTCGAATTTAAGGGGTTTACTGCAAACATTTATACAGAATTAGGATTTTAGTTATAAAATCTCAAAACACCACCGACTTAAAGAAGACTGATAGACGGACAGAAAAGTCGGATGAATTTCTTTTCCATACTTATCCGACATAGAAAATATTTTTATCAATTTTCCGACTGCAGACTTTCTATCTATCTATCTATCTATCTATCTATCTATCTATCTATCTATCTATCTATCTATCTATCTATCTATCTATCTATCTATCTATCTATCTATCTATCTATCTATCTATCTATCTATCTATCTATCTATCTATCTATCTATCTATCTATCTATCTATCTATCTATCTATCTATCTATCTATCTATCTATCTATCTATCTATCTATCTATCTATCTATCTATCTATCTATCTATCTATCTATCTATCGAGATGTAATTCGGTTTCACTCGAGTTACACAATTAGGATATATACACATACTAAAAATGCTTGATGGGATTATTAAATTTGTGAGTATTACATTTCCATACGATTATTTTTAAATTTATGAATTGCTGACGGGTATTTTTCAAACAAAACCCAGAAATATATTGTTGAACTTTTTTTTTTGAAAGTTGTAATAAAATTCGGGATCTTTTTCTTAATGAGGTGAATGTAAATATTCAACAAGATGGATGCATTTCAAAATAAGGTTAAACATGGAACTTCAAAAATAAAATGTATTTCATGAGACTCTGGTTATGAGTGTAGTTGTTGTCCCTGTTGCAGGTGATCCGAAGAATCCACGGTATTCTGTAGTTTTCAGATGTTTTTTTGTTGTTTTTTTTATTTTGCTTATACATCAAGGATTTAGATATGTTTTATGTAAAAAACATTATTAAGATTGTTATTAAGAGATTATTAGGGCTGCAGCTGTTGATTGACCTAGTGATTAGTCACGAGTAATCGAGTAACTGGATAAGGGAATTGAAAATATTCTGCAGTTATTAAAATTTTAGAACTTAAGCCTATTTTAAAAAGCAGCATGAAAAACAAAAAAAAGAGATTTACCTATTGTACATTATTTACAAACATTTACGTTTATTTATCTGCTGTTGCAATAACTGATTTGGGTTATATGCATTTGCAACTAGAAATAAATATACCTGTCAATTCCAGGCGATGAACTGGCTGGCGTACCCGAGGCATACAGTGGATGTTTTTGGTTGTTTCTGCATCGAGGATGTGCTGTGTTGAAACACTAATTCACTTTTAAAACACACTACTGTATTTTTTGTCTGGGTTGAGCTAGTAGTGGTCCCATACTTTTGACAGTTTTTGTCGTTTCTGTCGCGATGTTACTACTTTACACTGCTAAATGTGTTCATTTCTGTCCCCAATTTCTTCTCTCCCATTGACCTGTTTAATATGAGACATTTACACGGTCCGGCCTTCAAGGTTTTTGGATAAATGCAACAAAATGAAAAGCAACAACTGGCATCAAAAACTTGGTAATTTTGAAACAAAATAAATGTAAATCCAAAGTGTACTTGTAACTTTAATAGGAGTGTCCTCGTATCATCGTGCCAGCAACAAAACATGAGTAACATCCACTCTGGATGCTATGGTATCATTTAAACATGCTTTTAAAATAAGATTACCACAAAAACAAATGTAAAGTGTATGAAAATACAACTCACCACAACACTGAATCAGTGAGAGCTGGTGGCTTTCTCTCTAACGAGAGGGTTTGTCTGGGTACGTTTTTAAAGGTTTCATCACCTCATTAGAAAGCCGGATGCTTAAAGTAAAACATTGTTTGGACTCTGATAAGAAATACTAGTAAGATGTATTGTGTAACCTCGGTCACATGATACATCACTGCTAAAAACATGGCGAGCAGAATGATTAAAAACGGAGGTATCTGAAGTGTATCTTTGCAAGGAGAAGGTCCAGTGAAGAGACAGGAGCCTACAACTTCCAAGAAAAAGAAAGCTACATTTGACAGACAATACCAGGAGTCATATTGAATATATGGATTTGTGCAGGGATTTCTATGCACAAAGCCCCGGCTCTGCTTAATATGTGGCAACCGGCTTTCTAATGAGGCAATGAAACCTTTAAAACTGCCCCAGACATACCGTCTCATTGCAGAGAAACACATACAGAATTCCCATTGATTCAGCGTTGAGCTGAGTCCTACTTTTCATGCAGTTTATATTTGTTATTGTGGTCAATCTTATTTTAAATGCATGTTTAAATGTTACCATGGGAACCAGAGGGGCAGACAGGATGTTACTCATGTTATGTTGTTGGCGCGATAAGGGACTATTTATGTAACATGTTTTGGTGTTAATGTGTTTATGTATTGCTTGTCTTCGGGATGCACGATATATTGGCATTAATGTCCGAATTGCTAAATGTTTCAGCAACATTTTTTAACATGTTGGTATTTTTTGACATTTAGACATGTTGGTTTTTTGGCTTTTGCTGATCTTTGTTGGTGCGATTTAAAAACTGGGTCGTTATCAACAATCAGTGTTTATTTCCATCTTGTTCCCGTTTGTGTTTTGGGATTGGAGGGGGTTGGTCATGTGATAATGATGGAGTGCAGTATTGTGGGGTTTTTTACTGAGGCAGGGAAGCAATGTCAGTGGTGTGATTGCTTTCTAATGATGTTTAAAGGGTAGTGAAATATATCCAATATCAGTAATTATCGGTTATTGGACATAAAAGCAATAATTATGTCACCAAATTTTCATGTTGGTGCATCCCTACCCTGTTTTTCATTTACCTCTGTTCTGTATACAAATAAACCTCCCTTGCCTTTTCCTGCACCATTGCTGTAGTTTCCCATTCTTCACATCATATTTTTGTTACCCACATGGTTCCACTTTATTTTTTTTATATATCCATTAGTTTTTTATTTTTACACCTTAGATAATTTCCCCACTAAACCTTTATTTCCTCATCAGAGGTAAATAATTCTTCTTTGAAGAAGGCCACTGTTTTTGCTCCTGTTTGTATGGAGAATTAAAATCTCAAGTGGACTGTGATTGAAGAAAGGAAACTAGAGAATCTAAAGGAGAAAGATTTGGATCTGAAAAGAAATTATTTGAAAATTGAGGAGAGACGACAGGTTGAAGACGTAAAATGCAGAACCAGAGGCGCATCATTGTCATGTCAAAATCTGGACAAGAAGTCGTGATGCAACAGGATGTCATTAAACACTAAGTGCTGTACTGAAATGTCAGATTTTTTTTGTACATGTTGAATTTTTCTTTTTCTCCACATTCTTCTGTCCTTTTACCCCCTTCTGTCAGTCTCTCCTTACATTCCCCAATCCTCATCTTGTCATTCTTTCTCTCTTTATGTTACTCACCCTGTTGATTGGTGCTTATCCAATGATTGCAGATCAGTCACAATCTGACATCATGCAGAAGCCCTATTTTCATCCTTTTTTAAATTTATGGTGGTAATTGTTTAATGTTTTAGATGATCTGCGCTTCTGTGTCTTTGAGAGGAGCTAAACAATCCCAACGTGGGTTGATTCATACAGGCGATGACCACATTCTCGGCCGTCACGGTTTTATTACACCTATACATCACTGCCATAACTTCACAAACTCACCCTGAGCAACTGTGTGTGTGTGTTGGGAAAACACAGGTGAATCTGAACATTGTCGGAATAGGTTATGGTTTGGGTCATTGTGATTTTACACCTCCTGTTATAGCTAACCTTTGCAATCTGAAACAACTCAAACTGAAAATGTCAATGGGAAACGATGGCATGTTAGTGGATAATAACAAGCTGCAATTTCACAACAGATCATAGTTAGGTTTGGTGCTGTTTTTTAGTTAAACGCCAGTGTTTCTATGTGGAAGTACGCTGGTTGTACCTGTTGGCTGTGTCAACCCGACCCATCAGTAATGACTCATCAATCTGATCTGAATCCGTTGAGAACAGACTACAACGTTTGGGCTGTGCGCCCGTTATGCAGGAGCATCGAAGACTGCTTGTTCCTCTGTTTTCCAGCTCTTAAGTTGTTTCAGATTCTAAATGAAAAGTATTCCAGTAGATTTATGATCTGCTGATCCATCGAATCAGCTGATTAGCTCCTTTCTAAACTCAGCAAAAAAAGAAACGTCCCTTTTTCAGGACTGTGTATTTCAACAATAATGTTGTAAAAATCCAAATAACTTTACAGATCTTCATTGTAAAGGGTTTAACCCTCTGATGCATGAATTATGAAAGCCTTGGTCAAGATTTTTTTCTGAAGTGTTTTTATTCTTCTCAGGACATGAAAAAAAAAGTTCAACTTTGTTTTTCCAAAAATATTATTTTTTCACAAAGTTACAGACATGTCCAATCCAGTGGACTACATGCGCCTGAGGACTCAACATGAAATATTGTGAACTTACTGTAAAAATTAATTAACTTGTGTTCCATTGCAAATATGCAAACACTTGTTTGTTTTTATGCTTTGAAAAACATTTCAACATTTTTCAACACAATATAGGCGCAATGATTAGGCCTGAGTAAGAAAACCAGTGACACTCATACAGTAGCTGTGAATCTTAAACCTGAATGTGTCAAACCATCTCCAACAGGAGAAACATTACTGAGTCTCCACAGTTCTATAATGATAAGGGACAGTATTACCTAGCCCATATATTGTCATGTTGGAAGAAAACACGAACTGACATTTCAATCTCTGCTTCTCCAAACAGTTCTACGGTATGTTCATCACACCTAAGCTGTATGAAAGTTTGCAAAGCATCCAGGGCACAGTGGCACACAGCAGTGCATGCAGATGTATTTGGTCTTCCGTGTGCATGCAGCATCATGGCATCTGTTTGCATTTTTCACCTTGGTGAGTTGAGGCCAGTGATATCCTGTGCCAAACCTCACCTCACAGGCTACTCTGGCGACTGCTCTCCGCTTCACGGGTTGTGAGGTCTCACTGGGTCTTCCTCTTTTGCTTTGCTGGAGGGTGCCACTATTTATCAGTGCACGGGCCACAGAAGCTTTGAAGAGGAGGAGTCTCATCTTTTCCAAACCAGACATCAGGTAGAGGCGCCAGGCGTTTACAATGGTCACATCCAAAAAATGAAAAAACACTCGGATGTACCACCTCTTGTTTCGACGTCTGTGGGGGTACATTGCGAGACATTGGTCAACAAGATCAACCCCACCCATGTGTTGATTGTAAAGGGCCACAGAGAAGGGTTTTTGGACCATCATCATCGTTTTTTTCTTCTTCACCCATCTGTTGGCAACATCTTGAGGGGACTGGGCAGCGCAGGACGAGACCATGTGGATGGCTGAACTGTCGAGCCAACGTGTGACAGTGATGTTTGCATCATTGCTGACAACAGAGCAAGCTCCTCTGCCCATTTCTTTCAGTTCTTTTTCACTCTTCAGTTTCTGATTTGCTCCCTTCAGCCTGTTTGCTCTGCATGTACCTGTGCCATAGATGCCTTGGTCTTTCAAGGCCTCTATGAGTGTAATGCTGCAGAAGAAGTTATCAAAAAACACCTTGTGATTTTTGTGTTTTATGTCATCACAAAGACGCATCACCACATCTCCAGCCATTCCCAATGCACTGATGCAACCACTACTTGCAGAGCCTTGGTACACTTCAAATCTATTCGTATAGCCTGAGGTTCCTGCCCTCACCCACACTTTCACTCCCCAGGGTTTGGGTTTTTTTGGTATGTATTGTTTGATGGACAGTAGACCTTTGAAAGGAATGATCTGCTCATCAACTGACTGAAATTCCTCTGGGTCTGCTGCTGCCTTGAATGTCTCCTGAAGTGCAGTTAGGAATGGTCTTATTTTGAAGAGCCTATCCATGTTTGCTGGCTGGTAGGTCAAGTTATCAACAAAGTGTAGGTATCTCAGGATTTGCTCATATCTGTTTACAGACATGGCATTTGCAATTATTCCAAGACGTAGGCCATCCTCACTAGACCAGTACATTCGTACCCTAGGATACCGAATGTACCCCATGATCAGGTTGATCCCTAAAAAAATCTGCATTTCTTCTCCTGTCACTGCCAGATTTTCTTTCCCTTTCTGAATAGCATACAAGTTGGTGTTGTATGCTATATCATCAATGATATCTGCTGGAAACAGATGTCTGAAGAAATCTATGGGATCTTTTCCCTCCACATTCAATTTCCACTCTCCTAGAAAAGGAGGCAAGTCTCCATCAAAGTCATTGTCTTGGACTTTCCAGATAGTTTTGCGGGCATGAGTATGGTCAGGTGCCATGTGCCCATCTTCCACAGCTCCCTGATCATGCTGACCTTCCTCTGCATCCTTACCCTCATCATCCTCACTTTCTGCATCCTGACTGTCTGTATCTCCATCATCCTCAGCTTCCATGTCTCTGTTCTTCTCTGGCAGCCACTCTTCATCTTCGTTGTCACTACACTCATCATCACTGGAGCTGGATGGAATTTCCTGGACTATTCTGTAGGCTGCCTTATTCTTTACTGCATTTGAAGTCTACAAAATATGATAAAATAATTAATATAGTAACTCAAACTACAGCTAATCTGCATAGAAATGTATATTTAAATGAAAAGATTGTAGATATAACAATTATACACTGACTTATAATCAAAACAGTCACAAGAAACAGTAAAGCAATGTATGTCTTGTGTTAAAAAAAAAACTTGGTAATGCATGATGTCCACTTCATTGGACACATGGTTAATCGTACTTTTCAACATATTGGACATACAAATTTCATATTCCAAACAGATAATATCCTTCCCTAGATGTTACTGTAAATCATCATATTTTTTTTACCAGTGGGGCTCTTCCAGAATAGAAGGATTGACAGGATATGCCAGCAGTGGTCGGCAGGGGTAGCTGTTCGTCGGCCATCTTGGATTCAAATGAAATTTACTTGCAGTTACACCGACTGAACACTGAATTGACCTCAATAGAGTATGGCAGCAGAGAGCATTCTAGAGGCTGATATGCAGTTAAACCATAGAAACCAATGCATTAAAGAGAAAGGGACGTTTTAGTAGCTGTCCACTGCAGTGACCGCTATGCATCAGAGGGTTAAACAATGTTTTCCATGCATGTTCAATTAACCATAATCAATTAATTAACATGCACCTGTGGAATGGTCGTTAAGACCTTAACAGCTTACAGAAAGTAGGCATTTAAGGTCACAGTTCTAAAAACGCAGGACACTAAAGAGACTTGTCTACCGACTGTGAAAAACACCCAAAGAAAGATGCCCAGGGTCCCTGCACATCTGCGTGAACGTGCATTAGGCATGCTGCAGGGAGGCATGAGGACTGCTGATGTGGTTAGGGCAATAAATTGCCATGTCCGCATTGTGAGACGCCTAAGACAGCGCTACAGGGAGACAGAAAGGACAGCTGATCATCCTCGCAGTGGAAGACCACGTGTAACAACACCTGCACAGGATCGGTACATCCGAATATCACAGCTGCGTGACAGGTACAGGACTGCCACAACAACTGCCCGAGTCACACCAGGAACACACAATCCCTCCATCAGTGCTCAGACTGTCCGCAATAGGCTGAGAGGCTGGACTGAGGGCTTGTAGGCCTGTTGTAAGGCAGGTCCTTACCAGACATCACCAGCAACAACGCCGCCTATGGGCACAAACCCACCTTCGCTGGACCAGACAGGAGTGGCAAAAAGTGCTCTTCACTGATGAGGCACGGTTTTGTCTCACCAGGGGTCACCAGGGGTGATGGACGGATTCGTGTTTATTGTAGAAGGAATGAGCGTTACACCGAGGCCTGTACCCTGGAGCGGGATCGATTTGGAGGTGGGGGGTCCGTCATGGTCTGGGGTGGTATATCACATCACCATCGGACTGAGCTTGTCGTCATTGCAGGCAATCTCAGTGCCTTGCGGTACAGGGAAGACATCCTCCTCCCTCATGTGGTACCCTTTATGCATGCTCATCCGGACATGATCCTCCAGCAGGACAATGCCACCAGCCATGCTGCTTGTTCTGTGGGTGAGTTTCTGCATGACAGCAATGTCAGTGTTCTGCCATGGCCAGCGAAGAGCCCGGATCTCAATCCCATTGAGCACGTCTGGGACCTGTTGGATCGCAGGGTGAGGGCCAGGGCCATTCCACCCAGAAATGTCCAGGAACTTGCAAGTGCCTTGGTGGAAGAGTGGGGTAACATCTCACAGCAAGAACTGACAAATCTGGTCCAGTCCATGAGGAGGAGATGCACTGCAGTACTTCAAGCGGCTGGTGGCCACACCAGATACTGACTGGTACTTTTGATTTTGAGCCTCCCTTCATTCAAGGACACATTATTCTATTTCTGTTAGTCACATGTCTGTGAAACATGTTTAGTTTGTCTTATGGTGTTGACTCTTTTAGTGTTCATACAAATATTTACACACATTAAGTTTACTGAAAATATAAACAGTTGAAAGTCAGAGGACGTTTCTTTTTTTGCTGAGTTTATGTCTGTCAGCAAATATGCTCTTTAGAATAATATTCACTAATATGAAACAGAACTCATACTTTAGTTATTTTTTTCTTTTATTTTTGTAGTTGTCTTTGTCTTGGTTTTTTGTAATACTCCGCGAGATCACAGATTTATCCATGCAAACACGTATTTACAGGTCCCGTCAGATCAGTTTTTAAGTGCTTATTCCCCAGAACAGTTAAACTTTGTGACATTTTGCTCGTCATTGAACAAAACAAGTAATACATACTAATATTAGCTGGTTAATTATTTTGACTATTACCAAAAGGTGGTGACCGTTCAGTTTTTGCACCACATCACTCCACGTTTTACTCAAAAAAAATATATCCAAATGGCACAATCTTTCTTTATTGTAAGCGAGTGAGAAGTAATAAAGCTTTCTTTCAGCCAGCTGACCGGCATTGTGCAGCAGCAGGTGGGGTAGAAGCTGTGTTATGTCACACTATGCTTCTACATTCGTAGATCACACTGGTTGTTAAACTGCAACTGTTAGAAAACCTAAATATACCCTGATACCAACAACTGGCCAATGCATAGTCACAAGACAGATTCATTACTTACATGGTTCGCAGTCTCCATATATTTTTCAAATAGGAAGGAGTATTTGTCACACGGAGGATAAAAAATGGTGGATGTTTTTCCTTTTCCTTTAAAGAATAAAGGCGACATTATTTTTCAAGAAAAAAGTCGCAAATGTTGAGAATAAAGTAGAAAAAATGCTTAAAGGTGGAATCCTAAAACTACTGCGTTCCACTATAATGGGTGGTGCAGACATTATATAACAAAAGATGTTTGTATGCAAAAATAGCAGGAATTTCTATTGCTGGTTTGATTCCAGCTTCCTCCCGCCACATGCCGATGTCCCCTCAATCCCAAATTGCCTTTCGATCCATGTATCGGTGTCTGAATGTTTTGTGAGGGCAATCAGGTGAATGTGGCTTTAAATGGTTGGGATGACTAGAAGAAACCTCCATAAACTCTTTATTAAATCTTGTTCTAAACTCTAGTTTCAAACTCATTTACATTAGAACCCAGTGTCATTTTGATTTATTGTTAACGGACTTGTTCACGTCATTTCAACTTTTTTCTTGTCATCATGACTTTTCTTGTAATTTTGACCTTTTTCTCTGCTTTGCAGCTTTGTTCTCATCCTTATGACTTTATTGTTGTTATACTTGTATAAATCGTTTTGAGCATTTTCTCATCCATTCAACTTAATTGTTATTACATTTCTCACATTTTTTTGTTGTGTTTTTCTGGACTTTTCACACTTTTTTCTTTATTGTTGATATACTTTTTCATGTCATTTTAACTTTTCTCATCATTTTAACTTTTTCTCAGTTTTGTCTCATCATTTTGACTTTTAACATATTTTTTCAGTTTATTTTCAGTTTTTTGTCATTACATTGACTTTTTCAGGTTGTGTTGACTTTTTGTCCTGCAGGCCTAATCTGGTAGTCACAAAAGCTATTAAATATCATGTTGTACCATAGAAGTTAGTTTGCAGATTACAAACAAAGACAGAAAGTTACAGTAACTTAGTTGAATTTACAAAAAAATCAGAAATCAAAGTCAGAAATCTGGATGTTTGATGGAAAGGTTTACAATAAACATTTGTCTTTTGGCTGAGACATTAGGTCCCGACTTGGCGTTAAATCAGTCTTTTGGCTCTGTTAGAAAGTTTTTCGAGATCAGTCTGTTTTTCCAGTACATTCTGCGCTGCTTTGAGACTCACACCTTTTGTGTTGAAGCCAGAAAGCCATTATTTTAGGTTAACTCTGGCAGTGTTAAATTTTTAACGCCTGATCAGGAAGCACGAGAAGCACGAGAAACACGTTTAAATGGTTTACTGAAACAAAGAGATGATGTTTCAGGTTTGATTTCCACCTGAGTGACCATGAAACAGGTGTGGCTGAGCATTGAGAGGATTCGCTGAGGGATGCAGGGATGCTTGTCATTGTCTGCCATTTCTATTTGGAAGCTGTTAATGCACTTTGGACAGAAACCATTTCCCAGTCTCCCTAAGCCTGTTTCTTTATTGCTGCTTTTTTTCCATTTTTTTTTCCTCATCTGTTTCTCTTTTATACTGGGGACCTTTCTCTTGAAAAAAAATGTTTGTTTTCAATTGTTTATACATTCCACAGCACAATTATATATATTTTTTAACCGTAAAAAATTCTGCAATTGCTGAGAATTTACAGATCAGTTTAGTGTTGCGTGACGATGGTGAAGTCTTTTTCTGAGAGTTGCATATTTTGTAAATCAGATTTTTGCTAGATTTCAAATTAAAAACCTTTTTCTACAACTTACGGTGTCAGTAAATGGGATTCCGGTTCAACCATCCTCTGCATTGACAGCCCACACAACTGGGCATACAACAATAATAACAGTAATAAATGTACCCACCTCAGGGTGAAAATGAATGAGAAGCAGGGCTGGTGCTAGCCATTTGGGTGCCCTAAGCACAAGTGTGTCTCAGGCACGGCATTTTTGAAGCACGTAGGACAACATACTCGCATGCTTCAGATGTGCATCTATTTATTAGTGGGGTAAGTATGTATTGTCTTACATGTATATTGTGTTTGTTACTCAACATGTAGGTCCTCAGATTTTTGCTACTAAATTATTACCAACTTTAGTCGAAATAATTCTCTGTAATGGTAGATGCTCACTATTTCTTACATCCTAGAGCTGCAGCTAATTATTTAGTAGTCAATAAATCAGTAAAAATAATAAATGAGTGGCTGATTAGTCAGTGATTTTAATCCAGCCCTGCTTTCTGCAGCAGCACCTTCTGTTCTGAATGTATTAACATGCCTACATTATCACCAATTCCTGCAAATTCAAATGACTCTTCAAATGTGAATTTTCGATTAAAAAAATCAAAATTGTAGACCACCTCAGATTAGGTCACCCCCCCATGAGTCTTATATGGGTAATATTTTTAAATAAATAATACATTAAGAAAGATAATAAATGGCTTCGATTAGTCAATTATTTGTGTTTTCAGTAATTATCTAAGACCTTTTATGTTGAGTCTCAATCAATCAGACTTTATAAAGCGTTTTTATTAAAAAGATTGCAATTTAGTGCTTTACGGATTAAAATGACCACACATAAAACCACATACCCATCCCTCCCCCACAGATTTAAAAGCATGATCATATTTCTACATTTATTTCTACCTCCCTCTAACTGAATCCCCATGTGCACACACACTCAATAGCAACATTTACAACTCTTTACACAGTGTTTCCAAGACAAAATAAGTACTAACAAAATTTACATTTGAAAAAATGGGATCTTGTGTGAGCCCTATATGCAGGTGTGAATCGATTGCTGCAGAATCAACACATCTTTTTTTTTTTTTTTTTTTTTTTTTTACGTGTCCTGTTTGGCAGTGTGGAGCTCAGAATTAGTGTCTGAGTACCAAGTAGAAGTCCAAGTGATTAACTTTCACAAGCTGAGCAGTACAGCATTTGCTATAGTCCTCCACTTGATATATGTGTGAAAAATCTTTATTATGAATTGCTGGGGCTTTTATTTCCTGATGTTATGGACACGGAGACAGAAAATTAAGGGGAAGAAAGAAGATCAAGAGGTAGGAAACAAAAAGTCATGAGAGAGGGTGAGTTGAAAATACAAGAGAGGAAGGGGAACAAAGAAAACACAGGAAAACATTGAAGTCTGCCTCCATACCCACAGGACGGCAGAGAGAGGAGAAAAAACAAAACAAAACAAAAAACGAAAAAGGAACATCAACAAAACAAACATCGTGAACTAAGAACTAAACAACCACATCACACAAAAAATTGATATAAAAATACAACAATGTCACAGAAAAACTTATGGTACCGATTAATCAAGCTCTAGTAATGATAACCTCAGCCCAAGAATATATCTGTAAACACCAGAGACCCCACATCTATGTGCGTGTGTGAGCATGCTGGTGCATATAAGGTTTCTCCATAAGAGTGTTCGAAAGTTGGTGTGAGCAGGCATCAATCCGTCTCCCAGGAATCGATGCAGACATGAAGGAGAATGGAGCCAAGACGTCCAAAGGACCCCCAGAGCCCCAGGCGGACCCGGGCGGGGCCGACCAGATCCCCCAAGAGAGGAGCAAAGGAAAACCCCAGGGGAACGTCCAGCGGCTCAACACATCTTCAATATTAGCATTGCAGCAATGACAGAGCAATTGCATTATCCAATCTCACGCTATGCTTAATGGGTGCTTCAGTCACATCGGCATGATGGATTCTTGAAATTGGAAGTGAAAACTGATGTCATGACCTACATTCTTATAAATTTGGCCAACATTGAATGAACTAGCCACCTGGGGCCCTCATAGAGCATTAGCATTTTAATACAATGTAGTTGTTACAGTCCTAATATGAAAGCTAAAAGAAGAGACAGTGGTGCAACAGCAACAATTCTAGAATTGAAACACTCATTGTGGCAGCATGTTGGAGCAGCTCTGTTTATGTTAGTTCTGATTTGTTCATTTTCTAGATCTTTGCTAATCGTTTTTTGGTTGTAGCATTGCAAGTTTGGACAGTTATTGCCTCTGGTCTTGTATTTTGTACAGCTAGAAGGATCTTTGCTCTTACTGTTTTAATTTTGGACAGTTCTGATTCGTGACCGCGCCAACAAGGTGTTGTTTTTAAAACTGAGAGCAGCTGATATGGATCTCAAAAGCTTAAAAAATACCTGAACAACAACCCAAATTGAAAAGGTTGAAAAGGAGGCTTCATGGATGCAGAGCAGGACCAGAGAGGAGAGAGACAAGGAGAAAGTTCAAACCATCTCTAACATCGAACTGAATGGACAAGAATCTCATCCCCTGCTCCAGCGTCTCTCTGCCTTTCTAACCATACGGCCAGACAGAGATTTAAAGAGGTGCAGCAAAAGCAAATGAGGTGGATAAGCAGAGCTTGTAAACAACTGATGGTGTCATCCAGGATATGTTGCTGTGGAATATCATCTCTGGACGGTATTTTTGAATTGAAGTAACGCACCCTGTCCTGTGACAGCAGAACACTGAATTCCACTGCCTTGATCCCAAAACACATGCACTATTAAAAAAAAGTAAAAATCCATGTTTAGATTCAAATGACATCAGATTTTTTTTCAGTGCTGCAGCATAAATAGCAAAATAGTAAACTGACAGAAGCTTCAGAAAAATTCTTTGCACGATGTGAAATGGTCTGTTTGGGAATGTTAATAAATATATCGTATCACGGGAAAGTCATCCATCATCTTACATTTGATTTAAATTCAGTTTATTTATATAGCGCCAATTCACAACACATGTCATCTCAAGAAAAGTCATTTAAATTCAATCTTGCATACATTCCAATCAGTTCGAAAGATTTCTATATAAGGAAACCCAGCAGATTGCAACAAGTCATCAACTTGCAACATTCACTCCTCCTGAAGGAACATATTGGGTCAGTAGATAGTCGCCTGCCTTGTGTCGTTGACATAACAGCAATCCCTCATTTGAAGGCAACATATGCACTGTAATTGAAAATCAATGTTTTTTCTATGGCAAATTTAGATGCTAAATATTTTTCAGACTTAACTGAATATCTTTCTAAAGATGTTGAAGTGTTCTTTTTTTGGCCCTGACCTTTTCAGTTTTTCTGTTCTGACAATTGAAAAGAATAATTTAAGTGTAGGCTGAGTGTTTTCATCAGATTCATACATGAGCTGTTCTAAGCAACACACACACACGAACACTCATCCAGCCCGAGTGAGTCGCCAAGTTCAGTTTTCTATTAAGAGGAGGGCCAGGCCAAGAGAGCTCTTGACTCTGACAGGCTCTCCATCTCCTGCCTACACAAACACACGCACACGCACACAGTCCTGACCATCAGGCCAAATGAGCTGGTTAAGTGTATAATTATGGGATGTTTATGGCTTCACTCCATCAGTTACAGTTTTACAATTACATACTTACGGGGTGAAAGGAAATATTTTGACTAAATTAGCTCTCGGGTGAGAATTTGAGGAAAATTGGCTTTTCTGCTGTTAAAATCATCATGTTGATATGACATGTTGATTGATATAAAGAAGCACAGTAAGCTGTCTGGAAAAGCATCCTCTCTATCCCTTCCTCTCCATCCTTTCAGAGGTGCCTGCACCTAAAACAACGGCATCCTCCGACGAGGTACTTAAAATTTCTGGCTTTTAATGCTGAAACCTTAAAGAGCAACTCCCCCCCCCCCCCCTACCAGAGTCTAACTCCGCCCTCATTTGCTATATTTTATAAATGCGGCAAAAGGAGGCGTTTTTCGTCAGACCAGCCAACGCCCTGGGGGTGAGAGGGCTGGGCGTGGTCTGCGCTGTGATTGACATGTTGACAGCAGTGCTGCTGCACTGGCTCAGACAGGCAGCGAGAGAGCAACCTGAGCTCCTTTGTCTCAGAGCGATCTTTTTGAGGTGTATGGAGTTATCTCCACCTCCTTCGCCAGAGGAAGAGAGGAAAGGGAGAGGTTCTGTGGAGGAGGAGGAGTGGGCGGAGACTCGGCTTGTTTTATACTCTGCAGCGGCAGGATGACTGACGTCAGCCATCACAGCAGAGCGGATAGAAAGGCCCGATTCAAATAAGGTGTAGCTTTTTTACCTGAAGAGGGGGCCACACTGATGGTTTTTGGTAGAAAATGTATTTCTTTTACTAGGGGTGTCAAAATTATTTATTCTATTAGTAGAATTAACACGATAAATTTTTTTAAAGCAATTAACGCATGCTCAGAATGACCCGCCCTGTTTATTTTATAATTCAACTTGCGGTGCTTTCAGTGCTCGCTCATCACGTAAACAGCATGGCAGACCCGAACTGCATCCCTGGCTCCATGTGGACGTCTCTTAGGGATTATTGGTTCACGTCTCTCCCTGGTCTGCTGCGCGTGTAGTCTGCAGAGAGAGACACGATGCTGTTGGTCGCTTTGATAAAAACGACGTGCATTCCATCGACTCGCCCCTTTCAAGGCAAAGAAAAGACCCCTTTGGTTGAAAGCAAAAATAATAATTGGGAACCAGGGAGTAATATAAAGGTTCTGTGTCAAACCATCTGTGCACGCATCACAGTGTTGATAAATAAATAACCCCTCTATTACTCAGAAAAATTCAATTCAAAGATACTTTATTGATCCCTGAGAGAAATTAAGTGTTGTTGTAGCACATACTATTTAAATCTTCAAGGAGCTGTAGATCCTAATAGCTGTGGGCAGGAAGGATCTCATGTAGAAGTTTATGTTGCAGCGACACTGATGAAGCATCCGGCTGAAGACACTCTGTTGTTGTGGGATAGTCTCAGAAAGAGGACGCTCAGGGTTGTACAATATTAATAAGTAACTGTCAGCTTTAGATTCAGAAAATGTTCACCAGTAAGTTTGACTTAGCAACTGGCTAAAAGATGAACAGGTTAAAAAGGCCATGTGTAATAGTGATGGTGGATTTAAAAACAAAAGTTCCATGAATCTCTCATGTATTTCATTTAAAAAAAAGAACAGCTTTCATTTTTTTCCTTTATTTGCATCGAAAATTGTAGTTTTTCCAGACATATTTAGGAATATTAATTAATTATGATTAATTTACAGCTACCCTGTGATTAATTAGATTACAATTTTTAATCATTTGACAGCCCTAATTTTTACTAAAATGTACTAAAATACCAAAAATAATAAATCACCAGACATGTAGACAGCACTATTAGACATTCATTAATACAGTTTATCAGCAAAAAAAAAGTTGATTTGAGGGTGAGCTGCTCTTTAAAGTGGGCAGCCAATCAGCTTATTTAATGTTTTTAAATAGAATTTATACAAGCAAAGATAAGTTTTTATCACAATCACCGGGGCAGTAAAGCTGTCTTTGCTGCCTTCAAACCAACCCCAACTGAACTGTCCAAACATTAACACCAAATTATTATACAAACTTTACATTTTCTAATAAAAGTCTTGAAAACCAACAAAGCTTTAAAGTAGTGTGTTGAATTCCCACAGAACACAGTCTGCTTTGTAGCTTTTTGTGTAGGGATATTACTTGGTAATGTAATAAAAAAATGCAACTAGCGGATTCAGAGTTCATTGAAATATTTTTCTGCACAGATCTCTGTAGGTCCCACCACATCACTCTGATCAAGCAGAGGTCTGGACTTTGACTAAGCCCTTGAAGCACCCTTTTTGTTGTTGTTTTCAGCCATTCTGTTGTAGATTTGCCGCTGTGCTTGGGATCGTTGTTTTGTCGATGACCCAGTTTGGTCTAAAGCACAGCTGTCAACTCTTGCTCTTGCTTGCCAGGGAGTAATGTAAAGATTCTGTGTCACACAGTTTGTGCACACATCGCGGTGTTGGTAAACAAATAATCCTTCTATTACTCAGATATTACTCAAATCTTTAACATTTTTGCTCATCCATCTATCATCTATACAGTGGATCCCAACCTGTTCATAGATTTTGGTGTAGACCATGTCTAAAATATTTAAAAGACATGCTGCTTGGGAAGCTGAAATACCGAGGCACAATGCTATTGACATGCTACTGGCTGGCGTTTGCAAAGCAGCCTATCCAGGAACACAATTTATTTCCCTTGGTGCTAATTGGCTTTACCCCTAGAGCAGAATTAAGGAAGACTGCAGATATTCCCTTCTGCGGTAGTACGAAAACGGTTTAACTGTGTGTATTAGAATAAACTAAAATATCCCTTATTGTCCAACTGTGGGGAACTTTGGTATTGATGCATTTTAAAGGGGACATATTATGCAAATGGCACTTTTTTCAACCTTTTGTGATGCCATTTGGGTATCTGCTGCCTTTATAAACGCTCTAAACATGAATAAAAACTATTCATAAATTTTTTTTTGCAAATTTTTGCTGTCAGAAATCGTGTGCTTCTATAAGCCGTTTGAAAAAGTTCCCTATTGTGACGTCACAAAAAGCGGAATTTGCATATAACCTCTAACCTGTCAAACCTCCACTACCAATTCCAATTCCATGTCATTCTCATGTGGCAAACCCGCATCCTAGTGGCTGCCTTCCCCACATCCCAATCTCTGTTTAAAATGAACATTATAACAACACGCATCAATACCATACTCCAGCAGGAGGATGGAGGCTAGGGGTCTTTCACACCCCTGTTCGCTATGGGCCATCAGGGGTTGGGGTCCGGAGGAGGAACAGGTGGTCTGGTCGGGGACCTGGGCTGGTAGGCTGCTTCGCCGCTGTGGGGGTTTTGGCGGTCTGCTTCTCTCCATCCTAGAAGGTAGGGGGTCCACCTCCCGGGTCAGGGGGACAGGTTGCTCTACTGGGGCATTGGTACCTGGACCTGGGAGTATAGAGTGTGTATGGGGTGTATGAGTGAGGGTACAGCATCCTTTCTTGGGTGTCTTGGTGTGTCAGTGAAAGTGTATGTGCTTATGTATGTGGTACATGTGACTCTGTCTGTATGTCTCTGTCTACCTGTCAGGTTGGGTCTTCGGCTGCCCTCTCGCCTGGCGCATCTCAGGCCTGACATCTTATGGGGGGCCTATTTCCCCTCCGTGACTCCCTGCCAGTGACTGATCCTCTGCCTGCTGGTGTGTTGGTGGCTCTCTATGTCTGGGGCAGGTGCTCAGGAGGGCAATCTGGTTCAGACCTGGTGCCTGCCTGGACCGGTGTGTTGGTCGGCCGATGTGCCGGGCTGATGTCTTCCTTTTGTCGGTTGGTGCACCTCTTTTGAGGGTGCCAGTTTTGGGATTGTTGTTGGGTGGTGCCTGTTTGGTGGCTCGGCGGGATACGGATCCGGCTTCTCTGGTTGTTCGATCACCTGTTCTGTACGTTTCGTGCGTGGTCAGTTCATTGGTGGGTTTGATTGGCCTTGGTTGGACGCCTGGTCTCTGCGTTGTGCGGGATCAGGATTCAGGAGCTGGTGATATTCCCCTGGGGTTCTCCTCTGCTCCTCTTTTGGGGGATGTGGTCAGCCCTGCGCTGGTCTGCCTGGGGCTCCTGGGCTGTGGGGGTCCCTTGGACATCTGTGGCTCCGATCTCCTTTATGTCTGCATTGATTCCTGGGAGACGGATCGATGGCTCCTCACACCTTATATGCACCAGCATTTTCACACAGGTGTGGGGACTCCGGTGTTTAGAGATACATTCTTGGGCTGAGGTTATCATTACTAGATCTTGATTAATCGGCACCATGAGTTTTTAGTGACGTTGCTTTATTTTTATATCCATTTTTGGGTGATGTGGTTGTGCAGTTCTTAGTTTACATTGTTTGGTTTATTTCGTCGATGTTCCTTTTTAAAAAAAGTTTATTTGGTGTCAGACTCAGCATTAAAATCCATAGTTTTCTATTGATCGAGCTGACAGGTCGTCACGTCCGGTTTGGCGGAGGTACATTTTTCACTCTAAAGACTCCAAAAGCAAAAATAATTTATGTAGGAGGACCTTTTTTTTCTTTCTTTTTTTAAAGGAGCCTTATGTAAGATTGTGGCCAAAACTGGTACTGCAGTCACTTTCAACTTACTGTAGAGCGGTTTATCCCTCCCGATTCAAAGTTGCCAGATAGGCTGCAGGAACATAGGCTGCTACAAGGAGCTTCAAATGGCAAGTGACGAGTCCTACACCGTAAGTTTTTTTTTCTTTTTTCTTTCTGTTAATTATGTTTAATTATGACAGAGAAACGGGTTCTGATAATGCATCGCTAATATTTTTATTTCCCAATCAATTCCTTACCTTTTCAATTCAATGACCCTCCTCCTCCATATGCCCTAACGTAACATTACTTTGCACAAACATGCATAACTTTGTTCGACTGTCATGAATATTTGAAATGTCCATTTGCATTAAGTACAAGTTAGCCAAACATAGATGAATCTTACCTGTCCAGGAGAAAATTAGCAACATTGGCGTCTGTCTTCAAATTCTTCTCTGTTTTCAGCCGTCTCTATGTTGCAAAGGCATCTCCTATACAAATCGTTGTTTTATTTCAGACTTTGTCAAAAAAGTATTTCTGAATGATAACAAGGTCTTTCGGGTGTAGTAACGTTAGACATTTTTATCTGAAACACTTTTGTAGCTGCAGCTGTAGTAACTAGAGCAGAGCTGGCAACCCCGATGCCGAAACACTACTGACTTCGTGATTGGTAGATAAGTGGAGGGCGGAGCTTCAGGCCAAAACACAAGATGACAACATCAACATCAGTTTAGGGCTCCAACTTCACTTTTTAAATGACAGTATCCTGACCGTACTACTGTTGTCAGTGATATAAGTATTCGAAATGAACATGATTTATTAATGTCTAGTGACATATCAGGGCCATTTTATGATTAATTGAAATACATTTCTTAGATACAGCTCCTTTAAACTTCCTAATATATTTCTCTAAACAGTGGTTTGAAGGGGGTCTAAGGGGCTGTTTACACGACAAAATTTTTCTACAAAACTGAGGTTTTTCTCTCCGATTCGGCCTCTCGTTTAGACGACAACGGGAAAACGGAGGGGCGAAAACGCACCTTTTGGAAAAACGGGTTCCAGAGTGGAGACTTCAGTAAGCGCTGAGTGATTCGTTATCATGTAAACGCAAGCCGGAGACTTTTGAAAACGATGACGTTACAGCCAGCCACCTACGGAGATGTTTGACTTGCGCACTCCGCCTTTCTACAGAAAAACAACAACAATGGCGGATCCAGGTATGCTGTTACTGCTGATGCAGCTTCTAACGTTATTTGGTCTCTGTAAGCAAAACTTAGAGATCATCAGGCTTCTATGCGATCGCCAACGGAAACGCATACAGTACGTGCGTCATGTAATCAATACGCCTTTATTTAAGCAGAGAACTACAAGAAGACCGCCATTGTTGGTTATCATGAAATGTTTATTTTCCGGGTTGTGAGGGGTAAACCTTTGAACACTGCATACATGGGGCATACTGCCATCTAAAGGCCGGGCATATGTACTACATCGTTTTCCATCGCGTATTCAAGCAAAAACGGCAACGTTGTCGTGTAAACAGCCCCTAACTTGCAATCTGATCTTTAAATGTCATTACACAAAGCACAATTTTTTTTCACTTTGTTCCTTGACTGTACCGAAAATGAACCGAACCGTGAAATTGAACCACGTTACATACCGAACCGAGACTTTTGGTGTACTGTGATACCTCTACATTAGACCTATTATAACTTGTTTAAAAATAGGTATAACATGTCCGCTTTCACGCATATTTGGTGTTTCAACTATTAAAATAGGCAGGTATATGCATTTTTAGAGAGGGGTCTCAAGTTTTTCACGGATATAAGCTATTTGTGGACAGCCGTAACCATTGCACCAACTGTCCTTGCAAGATCGCAGGGGAGTACACCCTTGGACAGGTCACCAGTCCATCACAGGGGGAGACACACAACACAAACAACCATGCACACACTCACTCACACCCAAAGGCAATTTAAAATTGTTTTTGGACAATAGGAGGAAGCCGGAATAGGTAGAGGGAACCTGTGGGAGAACATGCAAACTCCATGCAGAAATACACTAGGCCTGACTTTGAACCTTCTTGCAGCAAGGGAACATAATGCATCCTATTTTAGCTCAGTTTTATGGCGAAATATGTGACGTGTTGTTGTCCCTTTAATGTTATACTTGACTGATTTTAGGACTTTACTGTCAGGGATGTGTGTGGAGTATGGACCCAAACGCAGACGCTGAGGAAAGGTGCAGGATGTTTATTAAAGTGAGGATGATAGTGGTGGTGACGGCAGGAACGAAGAGACTGGACATCGGGCAGGAACGAGACAGCAGGGAAGGAACACTAGACATCAATAATGATCCGGTGCCCAGTGAAGGGAAGTGATGGGCTTTAAAGGCAGGAGGTGAATAGGATCAGGTGTGGTTGATTGGAGAGACAGGTGAGGACAATGAGGAGGAGTGAATAGGGCAGCGTGTCATTTACCTTTTATTTTATGGTCTTCTTTGCAAACCATTAAAAATAAAAGGAACCTCTTGCTTTTGTTATTCCTGTACCTCACTATGAAAATATTGGACATGTTCAGTCCATTAACACCAATAAACTGATTTTTTTTCCTTTCAAGTCTACTTCATGTTAAAAAAAAAATCCCTTTGATTGTTTTTTGTGCCAGAGATGATTCATTGTCTCACATTTTGCCAAACTCCGAGCCAGAGAACAAAAAAAATCCTCCACGTCTGTATATTCTTGCAGAAACATGATTTGTACAAGCGGCTGTTGAAATTAAATACCAGAGAAACCGTGTTGCTTCCCTTTTCCTATCAATAGGCTGTGCGTCTTCTCGCAGGATGGCTTGTAATCCCACACGGCTTATAAAATGTATTCCTGCATAAAAACAGGCGTTTCCCCAGCATTTGTTTCAGTTTGTTTTACTACTGCGCTGCTACCAAAGCCGGTATAAAACAATGTTATTTAAAGTGAAGCATCAGAAGGAAATCAAATCCCAGAGGAGCTGGCGTTTCTGTTGTAGCTCCAAAGAGAAGTGATGAAAGCGGCTGTCTGCTGTGTGTGCCGCCTGTTTTAAAGAAGAGAGGGGAAACATCTCTGACAGACACTTCTTTCTGTACGAAGATGCTATTCCCTATTGAAATATTTGTTGAGTCAGACACTGTAAGTCTCTTCCTTTTTCTCCGTTGTTGCCTCCGTGGGGTTTTGTTGAATTCGCCTCAGAAGGAAGAAAGAGACTCTCTATCTCGGCAAATCTATTAATAATATGCTGACTGTAGAAAACTGCAGATAAATACTCTGCTCCAATATTATAACCACATAATTATCGGATGTGATGCATAAAGGTAAAGTAAATTTATTCGATCCTGATCCGACCATTTAGACCAATCAGTGGTCTGCACATGGACAAATTTACATCCGAATCCGGCCATTTTCACCGCGTGCTTAACTGTCTCTGGGTCTTACGTATTGGAAAATTTAAATTGTGATGAGTGGTTTTAAACATCCTGCATTTTACTTAAACTTCTCCTTTTTTAATATCACTATTTCTCCATTTTCTACAAACTTTAAACATTTTGTTGACTGAAATCTATAAATAACTGTGTGGAAACTGTTGTGTGTGTGTTTTATTAGATTTGAACTTGGACTTGAATAATTTTACAATCTATAAACCAAACAATTTCTGTCAGGTTCTGGCACATAATATCCTGGAATGAAAATAGGGTATACTTTCTTCTTTTTTCTTAGATCAGTCTGATCATATATTGTCATTGTCATAACCCTATGGGTTAATCTTTATGGATTAAAGATTATTGTTCTTTGATTAGAGTTTCTTCTGTTTAGTGTTTAAACCTTTATTTCCCTTCTCCGTTCGGTGTAGGCTGTTTCCTCCCTGCCATTCTGCTTCCCTTCCCAGCTGCTAGTCATCTTCTGATCTCCCTCTGCTCTCACTCTCCATCTGCATCTTGTTTTCCTAGATTTACTCCTTTGGTTCCTTTGTCATTCTCCATTCTCCTCCGTATATTTAAGCTCTCTTTTTTGCATGCTAGTAGACCAGTCATAGCTTTGCTAAATGCATAAATATATGCAAGATGTAGATAATGTCTAAGTAAAACACTTTGAAAAGAAAAAGGGGCAAACTAATGGAATTTGCAAAGGAAACTCATCTGAAGAAATTTTTGAAAGCTTTCTAGCAGCAAATTATGTTCGATTATGGATGCCAGACTTGTTGTGGACTAAGTGTTTTATTGTATTACACTAATTGGACCCTTGTGGATGTAAAAAAATTTTTTGTTCGAGATGGCTCTGTTTTGTCAATGATTTTGACAGGCATCGAACGGTAAGTTAGACATTATTTTGATTGTTTGACAAAGCCGTTTACTGTCCCTACAGTTGACTATATCCTTGATTGCCATACATTATTTGAATCTCAAGAATCTTTGCTGTCCAATGATGTATAATATGTAAATGCATTAGATGGAATGTGGCTAAACGCTATTGGGTTAAAGTCCTAATTTAATTCTGTGAACTGACCCGCTTTGTGTTCTTCCTGATCCAGGTGAGCCTGATGCACAACGGCTGGCCCGTGATTTCGGCATTCGCCGGCGACCAGGATGTGACACGCGAGGCTGCCAGCAACGGTGTTCTGATCCAGATGGAGAAGGGGGACCGGGCCTACCTCAAACTGGAAAGAGGAAACCTGATGGGGGGATGGAAGTACTCCACCTTCTCTGGGTTCCTGGTGTTCCCATTGTAGAGAGGAAGTAGATCAGGAGGAGCAGGAGCTGGGGATGGAAACAAAGGAGACGGCGCCGTTGGAAGATTGGGGGAAAAAAAGGACAAAGGAGTCAGAGGAGAGAAGAAGAAGAAGAAAAGGCGGGGCACGACAACAGACATTTGCGAGTTTGCAGTGGGAGAAAGGATGGCAGATGTTAGGATGATTTTAAGATCAAGTTTATGGCAACCTTCTTCACTTCAGTCCCTCCTTTCATCCATCCATCCATTCATCCTTTTCATCTCTCTGTTTTCTTTGTGGTTTGACTGCAGCTTTGGACAGCCAAAACTTTTTTTATTCTCTGCTGAAAAACGCAGCTGATCATCTTAATGTGTCAGAATGTCCTGAAGTGTAAGACTCACCCCTTCGCTCCTCACTCCTTCATCCAGCCATCAGTTTATCACACCCTTTCATTTATTTATTAACTTAAACATCAACTCTGAAGAATGTTTCTCAAGGAACTGCTCAATCAATCTCCCATTTTATGTAGCCATATTTTTTTATGTTTTCATTTTTGTCATGTAGGGCAAGATTTGCTCCTGGTTTTGGATCAGTTTCAGTTCCAGAACCGAACCAGAATTTCATTTAAAACGTGTAACACAAACCTCCGAACACATGATTGCAGCATGAGGGTTTTTCTTCCCTCCCTGCAGATGCTGGTTTATATTTTTCAATATGATTTATGACTTTAATGTTACTGTTAAACTGCAGTGAAATATACCACTTTTTCTCCTTTGTCAGAAGTCAGAGTGGTGCATATTTTTCTCCAGATCACAGAAAAAGCATAGTCCCCTTCCAAATTTCTTCCATTTTTGTCTCTTAAATGTGTCAGATCATCAAACAAATTTCAAAATTCAACAAAGATAACATGAAAGGTATTAATTATCAACGGAAAAAAAACTGTCCGAACCAACATGGCAGTTTTAAGGGAGAAAAAAATTGGGACTTATTAATTAAATGAAATTACATGAATTGCCTCTGATTAACCACTTTGTTTTTAGAAAGCTGAAATCAGTTTCACCAGCCACATCTAAGTGTTGCCAGACCTACAGAATCAAGAAATCTCAAAATCTCCCCCTCCTCGCTGACTTCACGCTACGGACTACAGCTTTAAAGACTCATCCAGGAGGTCCCAGAATAACCCAGAACAACATCTAAGGCCTGCTTTACACAGAGATAAAACGGGTATAGCTTCAAACGGCACCACAATGAATAAATCGTCTGTCCACAAGGATTTACTCAAACCAGCTTAAAAGGCTGCAGTAGATATGCCGGGCCCACAGGTAGCGCTGTGTCACAGCCAGAGAAAAACAGAAAAGAACGCGGAGCATGCGCAGTCAACCCGGTGGCAAACACGACAAATCCAGCTACAAATGAGAGCTTTAATCAAAAGCATACGGTCTCTGTGGTTCTTCTTTTTGCTGCTAGTGATAGAGGAGGGACAGTAAATTGTATCCTAGGATCCATAATAAGGCCAGTACTTGCCTTATTAGGACCACAACACAGTACAGCACCTTGTTTGTTTATTTTATCACAGAGTTGTGCGTTAAATATAGGAATTGGGCGGCGACGTCATCCACTCAGAATAAATGCTGGAGACCTCGTAATCACGGAGATGAACTGAGCCGGCGTTGTGAGATTTCTCCACTCTGGGACCCGGTTTCAAGCATGATCGTTTATGGTGTCCTGAAACGATGGCTCCTTTTTGATGAGACACCTATTCAATTAAATATCTTTGCTAGTACACCTGGTTTCATATCCATTTAGACAGGGCCTCTGCAGACCTCCCTTAACTCAGTTGGGGTCCGAGTTAAAGATTCAAAAACAAGGGTGCATGCACACCAGCCCTGTCTAGTCAGCTTTAATCCAACTCTTAATGCATTTGCCCAGAACCTCTGGTTCGTTTGGGGAGGTGTGAATCCACAATCAAACTGATGTGGACTGAAAAAGCGAAATATGGTCTTAAAAACCTAGGTCTCGGTTTGGTTGAATTGAACTCTTGTGCGGTTCGATTGCTTGCGAATGCCAAGCGGACCGGCTGACGCTCCAAAAGCAGGGTGCGGACTTTAGTGCAGGGCATTCTGGGTAAATACAAACAAAACAACCACACATGGTGCACTACTCTGTGCACGCTGCCCCCATACGGATACTCAGTCGCCTCGTGGGTAAAACATCATTCTCTATGGCCCTATCAGAATCAGAAAGGGTTTTATTGCCAAATGTTGGGTAGGTTTACAACATTAGGAAATTGCTGCGGTACTTTGTGCAAACATACAAGAACAAACAGACTAACACTTAAATAAAAATTTAATATGCTAAAAAGATTGATATATACATGAGTGCAGGTAACGATCGGTGCAAATCAGACAGGTGCAAAAAAACCACAATATGGGTCATGTAACTGAGCGGTTGGTGGGAACAGTCATGCTTTATTCTCTGCTATGCTTAGCTGATTGGTGCAAAGTATTTGTCTGGTACATTTGCCAAAGACAACATGGCAATCCTAAAACCACTAAAGTCGGATGCTACTCCTTGTTAGATTACATTTCACGAAACAGGAAGTGTCCCTGCATTCAGTGCTTCTTGGTAAAGCGCCACCACAGGTAAGGAGATAAATATTTTGCTGAAAAAGTTTGGTTTGTAAGAGAAAGTGGACTGTGAAAGTGAACCGCACCAGCCAAAAAAAAGGAACAGTGTTGCAGTTTTGGTCCCCAATCGAACCGAGTGTCAGAAGTGAAAACAGCCTAACGGTGCGTTCACGCCGAACGCGTTTGAAGCGTCATGGCCATCATGTTTACATGTGGAATCGATGCAGAAGCACGCTGACGTGCGTCAGGGTTTCTGCATCGCGTCAGAAGCAGATTTGCGGTGCAAAAACGCATTTCTGCGTTTGACACGCATCAGAAAATTTGCACGTCATTTTATGTGGTGCATTTTGTGCATTTGCGTGTGACGCAAATTTTTGCGTCTGCCCCTGAAGTTGAAAAATCTGAAATTCGCCGAGTCAACCTATCAGGAGCCTGATGACGTGGTGTCACCTGATGCTGCGACCCAGTTCACAGGGTCAGGCCTGGCAAAATTCATTCATTCAACATGGAGGAAATACTGATAACGGCCGTGGCTAATCACCCCGAGCTATATGACACCAGCTGCTTTCTCTACAGAGACGGGAATAAAAAGGAGCTCGCTTGGAGGAATATAAGTGAGGAGATAGGGCAACCTGGTAAGTTCATTTCACTTTTGAAAGTTTTCACGTTACTGACCACGTGAACCTGCGCAGGGTACTCTCCACAGTAAATGGAGAATGGAGACTCTTCCAACGCTAGATCGACAGCTGCCATCTTGCAAAAACACCGTCTGGCACTAGCTCCTCCCACAAGTTGCGTATTTCTGGCGCGTCAAGCTGCAAATGTTTAAGCGTCCAACTTTGGCGTGGGGTGCATTTTTGACGCTTTGGTGAGACTGGACAAAAATGGCCTCCGTGGGAGAGTTCCAAGTTCAGAACCAGAGCTGACCCAAAAGAATACAAAGACCTGTCTCAGTTTTGCCAAGAAACATCTTGATCCCCAAAACATCTGGGACAATTTTCTGTTGACTAATGAGTCAAGAGTGGGACTTTTGGGAAGCTCATTACATCTGGTATAAAAATAACAGCATTTCTGATAAAGAACATCAGGCTTACTGTTAGACGTGGTGGTGGTGGTGGTGTCATGGTCCAGGTTTCTTTGTTGTCTCAGGACCTGGACGACTAGTTGTAATTGATGGAAACTGAGAAAGACTATGATCCAAAGAACACCATCATGCAGTCATTACCAGCTGATGCTATAAAGGGAGGCACAACCAGTTATGTTTCTGGGGCGATAACTTTTATACATAGAACCAGGTTGGTTTGGGTATTGTTTCCCACCCCCACCCCTCCCTAACAAAATAATTGAGTATTTAAAAACAGCATTTTGTTCTCAGGTTATCTTTTACATTGACATTTGTTTTGATGATCTGAAATGTTTAATCTTATTAAAAATGATAGAAACAGAAGAAATGTGTGAGGTAGAAAATAATTTTTTACAACTCTGTACGTGTTTATTCTTGGTAAATTTGTTCATTATAGTTTACGGCTGATGAAAACCCACAATTCACTTTCTGAGAAAATTTGATTGTTATGTAAAAACATTTGTGCCAGTTTAAAGTTTGAATCTGATTTTAGGTATCAACCAAACTTCAAATGTAGTTTGATTTTCATCTGAGACATCATAGACTTTGTCCATGGTATCCTTTGAGTCCAAAATAATTCTCAGCAGCTGGATTTTCAGTAAAAAAAAACAGATCAATAATGTTTTATTTTCCCTACGTAGTGTTTTACTAGCAGTTATCAACAAAACAAAATGTAATTGTTAACAGTATAAGCAGGGTTTATGTGTTAGTAATTTTTAAGACCTTTGTCTGATAATTATTGAAATTTCAGACCTCCATGAATTACGGAAAATACATTAATTTGACCTTTTAGATTTATGAATGATATGTAACTTAAAAGTTAAATGTATCTTTTCTCAAATTGATGTTTTTCAGCCTCTGTGCTGTCTTAAACCACACAGTAAACCTTCAAATTATGATTCGTGATAGGTTTTCCGCAGTTATTCGAATCACTCTTAAATACATGATTTCTTCTGAGGTAGTTGTAAACAAGCTAAAAAGAAAATTTTCACTGTAAACGGCCTGAACACACTGTAAACCCGTTTTAGCTAGAGCTGGGTATCGATTGAAATTTCAAGAATCTATTTGATTCCGATTCCAGATTTAGAATCGATTATTACAATCTGTTCCTGTTCGATATTGATTTGGGCCAGTGCTGTTAAAGGTGTTTTTTTTTTAGCTGTTACCTTAATTACATGACTGTAATTCAATGACACAACACTGGGTGGGGTTACAGTTCACTGGGGAAACTGTATTAACCATTTCAGACCTAAGCCTTGAAATGCTCATCTGGACTTTTGCCTCCTGTTTTAGCTGTAAAAAGGGCAAACAATTAAATCGATCTTTAGGAATTTTTATAAGAATCGATTCAGAATAATTTTTTCAACACAGCACTAGTTTTAGCCAAAAAATAACTTGTTATAAAGAAGCAAAAAACAGAATGTGTACAAAGTTAACAAAAACGACAAAAGTAAATATAGCTTAAGACTTGGTATGGAAACATATTAAGTAATCAAATCATTTTTTAATAAATAAATTTCAATGAATAAACGTACAGGTTTTTGAAAGAAACCCTGATAAAGATGGTAGGGCTTCACTCTGGATGCGACTAAACGCCGCATGAAGGAGAAAGTCTCGAAGCCTAATCTATAAACCAATTTCTGCCTAGTTTAACTTTAAATATGAATTCAAAGATTTCAAAAAAATGTATTTTTTTTTTACTGTAAAAATGCTTGGTGAGCAAATAAATGTATTTACATTTCTGTTTTCCACAGAAATTCAGAAGCTGAGGAGCGTTTCACTAAACCTAAAAGTTGTTTAACTCTGAAATGACAAATAAAATCTTGAAACATTTTAAAAGGAAATTACAATCAAATATAATTAAGATTTTGCACATCATTAGTTACATATGTACAATGTTTATGAATGAACAGGTGAACTAAATTGTAAATAGCTATATGGGTAAAATAATAAGTTGATTAAAAAACTATTTAAAGCATTCAGAGGGAGAAGTGACTTCACCGTACTTATTTGGCTCTAGGTTTTTACATCTTTTTGTGACAAACGAAGCAACTCTTTTCAAATGTATTTAAACTAACACTAGTTATACTTTTTTTTTTTTTTAAGAATCATTCCTGTTGAGTTCCAAGTAGATTTTTATTCATTCTGCACCTCATTCCTGCTGCTGTCCTTCAAACACACGAATTCCTCGTCTTACTCATTTTACTCATTTTACTGTATGCCGCTTTCCCTCAAGCACAGATATTTCTTTCTTTCTCCTTTGGTTGTTTTTGCAAACCTTCATTTTTCATCACACATCTCCCTCCTTCTCCTGTCCCCAACCGTCTTTTCCCTCCACCCTTGACCGTCCGGTAATCGTTTGCCTCCGAGCACGGACCGTCCCTCGCTTTTCTTCATGTTGAACTTTGGACTCTGAACCCTGCTACCATGAACTTAAACACTATATATATTTACACACACACACACACAGACACACACACACAAACACACACACACACATATATAAATATATCAATCTAAGCCACTGTTTTTATTCTGGTATTATGATGATAATAATGGTACTACTAGGTAATGAATTTGACTGATGACTATATTATCTGTATTTCTGTACTTGAGTGTCATATAAAAGAGAAACAGAAACCTAAAATTGATTGTCTGGAAAAATCTGAAGCTGCCATTCTGCTAATTAAAAACATGCTTCTTGTTTTTGTTTTGTGTCGAACAAATTGTGGCTAGTAAGCTAAAAACTACTACTTCTATAGAAAATGATAGCTTCAAAGGACTATTATTATTTGACTGTAAAAAAATGAAAATATTTAGACTTTGCTATTAATTACTTATCAATTGAATCAATTTATGAAGTTTTTTTAAATTTATTTGCTTTGAAGAAATCAATAAAATGAAGTTGTACTTTTATTTTTCTTAAACCAAACATGCGTTTCTCCTGGTAGTTTGTTGAACCTGGTATAAAGTGAGAAACACTCAGAAACCTGCATTCAGACGGAGGTTTTCTGTAAATCCAGTCAGTTTAGCTCCCGTCTACTCCGTTACCTCCGGCCTGTTTTTGGCTCACCCCCGGTCCTCCTCAGCTTTTTGTCTTAGTTCTTTTCTATCCATTTATTTTTCTGCGTTGTTCGGATGCTCACACTTGCTTAGTGTTCCTCTCTCACCGTCTCCACTCTGTTGGTTTTTAAGGTTTTGTGGATCGTTTCTCTCCAGACTTTAATGAGCTCCGGGGGGAAAATTATTGCTGGAATAACAAGCAAATATTAGTTCTCACTCCACTTCTGCTCCTCATGTTTTTGTTTTTTTGTTTTTGGTTGAATTTGATTTTTTCTTGGTCTCGTTTTCCCGTCACTTTCTTGTCCTTCCTGTACTTCCTCTTTGAGACATCTGACCTTTTTTGCTTGCTGTCATGTACTTCGGTTTTCTGCTCAGTCTGGAAAATTATTGATTCCAGTATTTTTCAGAAAGCATGGAAAATAATTTGTATTTTCAAACTTTATTTATCTTGTCTTTCTTACCTTATGTCCCTCCTTTCTTTCTTGTGCCCTTACTTCTCTCTATCCTTCCTTCCTTTCTTTGTTTTTCCTTCCTTCCACCCTCCATTAATTTATTATCCCTCCTTTCTTTCCTTCCATGTCTCCAGCTTCCTCCTTGTGTCCTTTCCTTCTTCCTTAATCAATTCCTTTCTTTCCTTGTCTTCTTGCTGCATCTTCCTTCCTTCCTTTCTTCCTTCTGTCTTTTATTTCTTCCTCGTCTTTCCTTCCATGTGTCCTTGTTTTCTTTGCTTTGTGTCCTACCTCCCTCCTTTCCTTCCATGTGTCCTTTCTCCCAATCAGTTGAGTTTATTTATTTGCTCTAACTTGCAACAAATATCATTTTAAAGGCACTTAATAAAAAGGACAAATAAAGGATAAATAAATGTTAATATCTAGTCGATTCAATTCAGTCATGCAGGCAAATTAACAGTTCCAACTACTTGTACACAAAGAATTCAAGTTCAGTTTATTTGGCATAAATTAGTTACAATGTTTTCTGAGGAAACCAAGCAGATTCCATTGAGTCATTGAGTTGCAGCATTTACTCCTCCTGGACCAGCGTGTCCTGACAATGGAGAGGAAAAAACTTTCCTTTACCAGGAAGAAATCTCCAACAGAACCAGAACCTGGCTCGGTAACTTCTAACTGAACTTTAGTGTTTTATATTTTAAAACCAATGTTAAGGACTGAAAACTCTACAAAGTTGGTTCAGCAAATTTTTAAATGAGAATCTGTGGAAACCATGTACTGCCCTTTACTATCTTTTGTTCCTTATCTCAACGATTTATGAGAACTTGGTTATATATAGCCGGTTTAAAGGTGTCATTCACTGAGAAACCTTTTAATACTTGTTCTTTTTTAAATAAAATCAGTCACTCTAAGTTGCATATGCATGCTGCACGTACACATTTTCTCTAACCCCCATTGCCTGCATTAGCCACAGAAAGGAAATAGGGAGCCTAAGTCTCCTCCCCTTCCTGTCGGCCTATGGGTCCCCTGACCAAAAGAGAAAAATGAATGAAAGTCAATGGAGCGATAAAAGTTATTTTCTGGTCCACTTTGCCTTACGGCCGGAATCACACACATGCTGTACCTCAATTTATATGATAACTAATGGTGTGCGTTTTGACTGTTTTATCATGTGATTTGTGATTTATTTGCTTGCAAAAATTTGTAATTAAAAAGACTACAAATCAGAAGTTACATATATGACGTGCTAGCACTAGCTAGCACTTGAAATACTCACAGAGACCTTGTAGAGCTCGTCCCACATGCTGGCTTTATCTCGACCGACTATTTCTCCCCCAACATAGCAGCCACTTTCCACATGGCCAGATTTATAGTGGTTTTCTCGACATGTAATAGTCCTTTCTTCATCCTGGAAGAAGGATATGAAGCTCGCTCAAATCACAGCCATTTTTCTTCCTCTTTCTCAGTTGTAGTCCACTACGTGTTTTCACGCAAAACTTAAAGTAACTTTTGCCGCCTGTCGAAAATCAGCGCTTCATCTGTATCTAAATGGGACATCAAAATTCTCAGACATATGTTTAATCCGTGGCACATTTCAAATGGGATCAGAAAATAGCTTTTATTGCTCCATTGACTCTCATTCATATTTTCTGACAGTAGGGGACCCATGGACCGGAAGCAGTTGGGCGTGACTTAGGCTCCCCATAGACTGCAAAAACGAGTGAGTCAGAAGGTCACAGGAAAAATGTAATATTCATGGCCTCGCCCACCTTGACTAGTGACCGCCCACGGGAAGCCTGTATTGATTTTGCGGCCAGGAGAGAGCAGAGCAAGTCTCTGCCATTAGAAACTAACTGTTAGCAACTCCACAATATGGCAGGAAACACATTCGGGCTTGGTTTATTTGTGGACATAGCACATCAGTGTTGCATTTTTTTTACCAAAGAAAGAAGAGCCGATGAAGAAACTAATGGAGTTTATCTTTGGAGCACCACCATTGAAGTTAAGTTAGTAATTTGTTCGGAGGCAGCATAAGAGTGGCATTGCTGTTAGCCATCAGAGGCGAGACGTTTGAATATCATCAATATTGTTGAGTAAGACCCCTAATTCTGGTGTTTACCCCCACCCACTCCGACCACAAACTGCAACCTCTTCAAACAGGAGCGAGAGCGCCTTTTTTTCCACAGAAAATGACTCCCAAAGCATTAATTTGAACTAGAGAGCAGAGCAAATTTATTTGAAAAAACAAAACGAGTAAATGAGACCTTTCAAACATTAAATTAGCTGTTTTTGAACTGCTTCGAACTAACGAGCAACATCACATATTTTAAAGACTGAATGAAACATTAAAGTTTACGCTTCTTGTTTTCATGAAAAAAGCTTGTTACACACCTGGTTCCTGACCATTTTTTGCTAACCAAAGAACATTAAAGGCCATTTGAGTTTGAGATTCCAACTCGAGTTGCACTTAAGTTGCAAAAATGAAAGACTTTAGACTCAGCTTAGACTTGTACCCTAAAGACTTGAGACTTGACTTGGACTCGTGATCTGAGACTCGAGTCTTGGTAACAGTTTTTATCTCATGTAATGAAGAGTGAAAGAGAGCTAGAATGCGAGCTACAGACTGCAGGTGCTGTGCATGTTTTACTGGGGAAAGGATGGCGATGTTGGTGGATTATTATGGGAAGTCAATGGATCATAATCTGTTTCAACTGTTGTTTCATAATATCGACCACATGAATGTCTCCAACTGAACATTGTATAAAATGACTGAATAGTTTCCGAACAAAATAAATTGATCTGACCTCTGACATTCTCTCTATGCTAAGCTACCTGGTACATTACAAGGACACTTCCAGGAAGAAATATTAAAATAAAAGCACTTGCTGTGCTGTTCACTCAGAAGTTTAAGGCTCATTTGTTTACTGCACATTTTCCTGTTCATTGTTAAATGTGCATTTAGAAAACTCACTTCTTCTGCTCAAAGTGAAGAGAAGAACAACCTTTCAAGCAGGATTCAGTGCAAAACATAATAAAGGCAGAGATAAACAGCTGTTCATTACAAAGAAAAAAAAAGGAGTAATTCAACATTAACAGGTATTAATGTCCTTGTTATAAACTCAGCAAAAAAAGAAACGTCCCTTTTTCAGGACTGTGTATTTCAACAATAATGTTGTAAAAATCCAAATAACTTTATAGATCTTCATTGTAAAGGGTTTAAACAATGTTTTCCATGCATGTTCAATTAACCATAATCAATTAATTAACATGCACCTGTGGAATGGTCGTTAAGACCTTAACAGCTTACAGAAAGTAGGCATTTAAGGTCCCAGTTCTAAAAACGCAGGACACTAAAGAGACTTGTCTACCGACTGTGAAAAACACCCAAAGAAAGATGCCCAGGGTCCCTGCTCATCTGCGTGAACGTGCATTAGGCATGCTGCGGGGAGGGATGAGGACTGCTGATGTGGCTAATGTCCGCACTGTGAGACGCCTAAGACAGCGCTACAAGGAGACAGGAAGGACAGCTGATCATCATCGCAGTGGAAGACCACGTGTAACAACACCTGCACAGGATCGGTACATCCGAATATCACACCTGCGTGACAGGTACAGGATGGCCACAACAACTGCCCGAGTCACACCAGGAACACACAATCCCTCCATCAGTGGTCAGACTGTCCACAATAGGCTGAGAGAGGCTGGACTGAGGGCTTGTAGGCCTGTTGTAAGGCAGGTCCTTACCAGACATCACCAGCAACAACGCCGCCTATGGGCACAAACCCACCTTCCAGACAGGAGTGGCAAAAAGTGCTCTTCACTGATGAGTCACGGTTTTGTCTCACCAGGGGTGATGGACGGATTCGTGTTTATTGTCGAAGGAATGAGCGTTACACCGAGGCCTGTACCCTGGAGCGGGATCGATTTGGAGGTGGGGGGGTCCGTCATGGTCTGGGGTGGTATATCACATCACCATCGGACTGAGCTTGTTGTCACTGCAGGCAATCTCAATGCCGTGCGGTACAGGGAAGACATCCTCCTCCCTCATGTGGTACCCTTTATGCATGCTCATCCGGACATGATCCTCCAGCAGGACAATGCCACCAGCCATACTGCTCGTTCTGTGCGTGAGTTTCTGCATGACAGCAATGTCAGTGTTCTGCCATGGCCAGCGAAGAGCCCGGATCTCAATCCCATTGAGCACGTCTGGGACCTGTTGGATCGCAGGGTGAGGGCTAAGGCCATTCCCCCCAGAAATGTCCAGGAACTTGCAAGTGCCTTGGTGGAAGAGTGGGGTAACATCTCACAGCAAGAACTGACAAATCTGGTCCAATCCATGAGGAGGAGATGCACTGCAGTACTTCAAGCAGCTGGTGGCCACACCAGATACTGACTGGTACTTTTGATTTTGAGCCTCTCTTCATTCAAGGATACATTATTCTATTTCTGTTAGTCACATGTCTGTGAAACATTTTTAGTTTATGTCTTATGGTGTTGACTCTTTTAGTGTTCATACAAATATTTACACACATTAAGTTTACTGAAAGTAAAAACAGTTGAAAGTCAGAGGACGTTTCTTTTTTTGCTGAGTTTATTTTTATAGGGGTAAACTTCACTTGATTATCAAATTAAATTTAAATTATGGTTAAGTTACATTTACTTTTCAAAATAATTTTTAACTATTTTTAGCAGTCTTTAGATGTAAACGAATTGTTAAAGTAAAAGATAACTTAATGAATGTCAAAACCTCAAAAGATAATTATCAAATGTGGTAATTTAGTTCTCAGCTCAAACAAGTTTTTTCAATGTTTCAAACAAAGTTTTCTTGAAAGTGAGCGTCCTTTTCAAAGTTGTGGAAGTCAGGTTCTCCATTTTTGTTTCCAAAACCTCACAAAGGCTACGTTCACACTGCAGGTCCAAATGCTCCGTTCCGATTTTTCGATCTAATCCGATTTTTATTTGTGTGGTTGTTCACACTATAACTGAACATGCTCTGGTGTTCAGTTCACGGCCCCAAAGTGGCCAGAATGCCCAGAAGACAAGATGTCACAAACCACGGCCTCTGTCTACAGAAGGAAAAAATCCTATCTACAGTTTGTGTTTGTGCAGCAGTTTGGCAATTCCTGCACAATCGGAATCGACAAACTGACTTCACTACCCGCGGGTGACGAGCATAACAATTGTTTTACGTGTGAAAAAGTACATCAATTAGATATATTAATATATTCTTAAATATATATGAATTAAACCTGTTAGTATTAAGATAAAGATATTTTGTTCCTGCACAGCAACCTCCATATCAGATAAATGTCAGCTGTGCAACATTCCAGAAAAAAAAGGGGAAATAATTGATTGTAATATAATTTACAGTCAAGCTGGGGTTATTTACCATCGTTGAGTTCTTTTTCTTTTTTTTTAACATGTAATTGAAAAATCCAAAGGCCATCGGTCATTTTGATAGATTACAATTCACACCCCTGACTACTTGGTCCATGCGCACAGACATTTTCAACTTTATGCACGCAGTTCAGAGACCTGAATCATAAAAAAAGAAAAACATTCCTATGAGAGCATCTGAGCATCATCACAGATCTGGACACCACACCTAGTGCTTCTCGTTAACCAGGAGCTCATCTGACAGCATTTTGAAGCGTTATGAAAGCGTTGGAGCGCGGAGCAGCGCTAGACCGAGACGGGCGCATCCACTGATGGAGAAGGAGTCCAAACTGGGGATTCAGTCTGCAGTGGGGCAGCAGTGCACGGATTAAGCCTTTACTACGCGCAAGCAGGTGCACCATTCTGGTCCACGGACCAGGAGAAAGTTGTGACTGCGTTAATGCCACATAAGGTGAAATCTTCATATTTATTCAAATCACGTGTTCATCTGCTAGATGAGTGATAGCACGACGGGGATTCTTTGTTCAGCTTGTTCGAATTGAATATTAATAAAAATGAATATTATTGAATGTGTCATTTTTATTTGAAAGTTTGACAGATAAAAATAGATTGTGACGTCAGACAATGAAAAAGTGTCGAGAGCGAGCTTTACTGAAAAAAATTATTTTCAAAGATGTATTCATCATATTGTGTCAGTGAGGGGGTCTCGGCTTGGGTCGCGGGTTTTAAATCAACGGGTTATGTTGGGTCCAGATTTGATTGAGGGGTAAACATGGTTACCGTGTTCAAAATCATCTTAACGGGTGCGGGTTACTACTGCTGCAGGACTCTGGTCTATGTCAGTAACGTACAAGATGAATTTAATGCGACATGACCATTCAGACTGCAGTCGCTTTCAAAAACATCAGGGGAGGAGGAGGAGGAACGGGCAGTCTAATCGGGGGCCTGGGCTGTTTCGCTACGGGGGGGGAGGTGGCTTTGGCGGCCTGCTTGTCTCCATCCTACAGGTAGGGGGACCACCTCCTTGGCCCGGGGGCTAGTGGCTCTGGTGGGTTATCGGTACCTGGACCTGGGAGTATAGAGTGTGTATGGGTTGTACAAGTGGGTGTACAGAATCCATTCTTGTGTGTCTAGGTGTGCAGGAGAGAGTGTATGTGTGTGTGGAGGCAAGGCAATTCTATTTGTATAGCACACTTTCAACAACAGGGTAATTCAAGGTGTTTTACAGGATTTGGTGATTTAAAAAAACAAAACAAACAAACAGAATATAACATTGGAATTTTAAAAGTAGCAAATTAGGATGAAACACACATTACACATGATGCGCAATAAAGCAAGAGAGCATGAACACATTTCATACATATGACAGTAATCATTTACTCGAAGGCAATTTTAAACAGATGAGTTTTTAGTCTCGATTTAAAGCAGTTCAGAGTTTCAGCAACTCTGCACTCGTCAGGAAGTTTGTTCCGGATAAGGGGAGCATAGAAACTGAAAGCTGCTTCTCCATGTTTGGTTCTGAGTCTAGGGATGTTTATATAGCCGCAGCAGTGTTCTGGATCAGCTGCAGCTGTCTGATTGACCTTTTAGGCAGACCTGTGAAGAGGCTGTTGCAGTAATTAATCCGACTAAAGATAAACGCATGGATTAGTTTTTCCAGGTCCTGTTGCAACATCAGTACTTGAATCCTATAAATGTTTTTTAGGTGATAGAAGGCTGACCTTGTAATCGCCTTTATGTGAGCCTGGAGGTTCAGGTCTGAGTCCATTACTACACCTAGGTTTTGTGCCTGATCAGTAGTTTCTAGCTGGATTACCTGAAGCTGTGTGCTGACTATTGATCGTTCCTCTTTAGGTCCAAAAATAATTCAGTTTTGTTTCTATTCAGCTGGAGAAAGTAATGGCACATCCATCCATTTATTTGGTCGATGCATTCATTTAGGGTTTGAATGGGTTCAGAGTCACCTGGTGACATCGTAATGTAAAGCTGAGTATCATCCGCGTAGTTATGGTATGGGAGGTAACATATGACTGCGTATGTGTGTTCTTGTCTATCTGTCAGGTTGGGTCTTGGGCTGCTCCTCTCGGTTGTCGCATCCCAGGCCCCGCACCATATGGGGGGGTGGGGGTGGGGGGTGCCTGCCCACCAGTGCGTTGGTGGCTCTTGGTGTCCAGGACTGGGTGCTCGTGGGGCATGCCGGTTCATCCCTTGTGCCTGCCTGGCCAGGCCTGGGTGGACCAGTGTATCGGTCGGCCGGTATGCCTGGCTGATGTTTTCCTTCCAGTGCAGTTGGCCGGGGCGCCTCTTTGGGAGGGGCCTGTTTGGACATTGTTTGGTGGTAGCTGTCGGGTTGCTCAACAGGAGTCGGGTCTGGCATCTCCACTTGATCGCCTGTTTGGTATGTTTTGTGCTTGATCGGTTCATTGGTGGGTTTGATTGACCTTGGTTGGATGCTTGGTCTTGGTGCTCTGCGGTGTGCAGGATTGAAATTCGGGAGCTGGTTTAGCTCGATGTTCGGGTGCTGGCTGGTCTTGGCCTCGGGATGCCATCCGTCCACTGGGCCATCTGCATATAAAAAATAAATTTTGGGAAAACCTTTGTTTGTTTGTTACTTGCAGGCTTTAAGAACTCTTGTCTCCAGCTGTTTTGCTTAATCTACAGGAAAATAGAAATGTTTTACACAGATTAATAACAGGCTTTAAACTGTGCTTCTCTAAGACTATATCAAACAACGAATGTGAAAGAGACCAAATTCTTCAATTCTTGTTTACATAAAATAATAGCTCGGTTGTTACCGTTTTGCTTATATTAAAATATCTCCTGCAGAATGCATATTTTCCCTGCTGCTGTCTTTATGTCGGTGTAGATGTGTATTATTTCCTTGTCCTCCAACAGTAATTTGATTGGGGCTGAGTGAGGGGGGGTGTAAATGTCTGCTGAGGGTCGTGACGTGCCAAGCAAAGTGTGTGCGGATGTGTGGGTGCTGTGTTGTGTTTGTATTCATCCTCGTCTCCTCTCAATGTCAGAAGGAAGCTGACAGTTGGACCTGATGCAGCATTATATTTTCTGCTCTATGGAAATGCACGGGCCGTTATTCACAGTTTCCAGTGGCACACACTTCTAACCCCCATGCCCTCTCACTGCAGCCAGATGGGTGTGTAGACGTGTAAGCAGCGGAAAACAGAGACGGTGAACTCAGACTGACGAGGAGAAGAACAAATCAGCAGTTTCTATTCGATCCGACTGACAGATGACCTTTGACTTCTACTCAATTTCACCCCTTCCTCAGGACACACAGCCACTGGAGCTTATTCACCACCCCTTTCACATCATAAGACATCTGTTCCCAAAGGCACTTACTTATATCCAACAGTTTTAGTCAAAAAACATGCAGTCATGCAGAAAGCGAATCCATGCTTTTGGAGATTCGAACATAAAAACTGACCATCCTTACTGCATCAAAAGGATTTAAAAGGGAAAGTAGCACCCAGATGCTGCAGCTCAGATGCCTTGATTACCTAATCATCAGTAGAAAACCTCTACGAGAGCAGGTGCTTTAGCACTTCAGAAGGAAATATAAGATAATTTCCAAACCATTTTAAATTAATCATTCTACAGAGAGAAATGTTACTCCAACCGCACCAGAGTTCCCTTCAACCGAGCCAAGACCTTGGTTTTTAGGCAGACCAGAGTTAGCTTTTTTGCTCCACATCAAAGTTTTATTTCGCCTTCACGCCTCCCTATACAAGCTGGACTTTCTGGACAAACGAATTAGTTTGATTTAGGCAGACTAAACAGGACTAGTGTGAATACACCTCAATAAACACAGGAAACACAAAGGGAGCTGAATCAAAACACAAAAGAATGAACTAAAGTGACATGACATCCATCCATCCATCCATCCATCCATCCATCCATCCATCCATCCATCCATCCATCCATCCATCCATCCATCCATCCATCCATCCATCCATCCATCCATCCATCCATCCATCCATCCATCCATCCATCCATCCATCCATCCATCCATCCATCCATCCATCCATCCATCCATCCATCCATCCAAAGGGCTTGACGGCTGGTTCAGATCCAACTAAGAATCACCAAAGGCACAAGACGGATCAATTCTGGCTACAGTATTCAATAAGATTGCAGAAAAACATGAAACCCATGGAAAATCCCCATGTATGGGGCCCAGTCAATAACATGTAAACATCTTGTTGATGTTACTAAGATCAATACACACACGTGTTTCTCCTGTACATGCTAACCCCTGCTTTCTACTGGAAGTGTAAGCAACGCGTAATATACGCGCTTTACTCATGAATTCAACAGCGTGTCCCTTCCCACCGGTTGCGTTTTAGACCTGTATCACTCGCGAAAGCGTTGCACCCATCTTGTCCCGGGAGATCAACAAATCACTAGGAGATTTGCGGAAGCATAACCTAAAGGGTAGTATCCAGGGGGAAAAACATAATTATCACAAACTTACCATCCACTCCGTTAACTGCAGATATTTCTGTACATGTTTTTGTCCTTGTAAAAGTTATCACTGGTATCATATAAACTGGGTGATTCTCCACTTCAAGAATTAAATTCTAGTCTATGATAAAAAACAACAAATTAGACCCACAGACTGACTGACATCAACCCTGATGTCACAGGTGATGACGTTTTGTTCCATTTTTTTTTGTAGTTAAGCAGACGGAAATCTGCAAATGTCTTTTATTTTGAAATTTCCTGCTATTCTACATTGCTTCAGTGCCTGATTTCCTGTCTGGCCTGATCTAAACTGCTGAGATTGACACCTTTTAGAAGCGTAGCGCATAAAAAATAGACCTGCCGTGTAAATTTAGGAGAGGGCTGCAACACAACGCTTCTGAGATGCATCCGATTCGCGCTGCTTTGCCAAGGGGAAACGTCCCATTGACTATGGGATGGCGGCTATCAGCTGAGTATTACGCTTCGCAGATGTTACACGTCGCTTATGGGTCTGGTGGAAAGCAGGGGTTACAGAAAAGCTGCCCGTGGAATAAAACGGTTTATTCACGGACATCTAATATAACATCTCCAGCTGACATCAAAATAAGTCAGTTTCTGATATCAATATTCATCTAGTGACCTAAGTAATATTGCAATTATTTCAACCAGTACAATATATTATCCAAGAAAGTTTGTTTGAGCTTTCAGCTCTGTTTGTGAAGTCACAGAAACAGATGTGAAGCAACTTTATCGTGCATTCAGCAAGGTGTCTTATTGTGCTTTATGAAATTACTCATAAACTGCATTAAAAAGCCAGACAGGCTCACCTCAGAGATTGGACGGATGTGATATATTTGACTCCTATGAAGCACATTGTAGGTGCAATGTCACGAGCAGATTCTGATTGTGTTGATTCTGTGTTATGAGCCGAGTTGATGGGGGAGCGAAGGACCAGAACACGGAGTTACAACTGCACAAAACACACCAAAGAGGAGAATATAATGAAAGCTCTCAGCATATATTCAGCTGTGTTGTTCAGAGGGGAATGTGTTCTGAATGTACTTCGTGTTCGGTGCAAATATGTTCTTTGACAGCGTGAGTTGCTTTCAGACTCAGATTCAGTTTCATTTCTGTAAGTTTGAGTTGTTTAAAAAGACCAAAACCCATTAAGAAGAAGTTCAGAACCTCCAACTAGATGAATGTTTTGGACTGATTTTGCAGACTGACTTTTGAGAAACATACCTTCAAAGCGATTAGAAATTCACCACTCACTGACTCTTGACCATTTCTTTGCTCTCACAAAGTCTCAGGGTTTATGGGGTTTGGTTTTTCTGTTTACATGCTTACATTACCCCACAGGGGGTATCATTCAATTCAATTAATTTACATAGCACCAATTTACAACAAGTCATCTCAAGGCACTTTACAAAAAAGTCATTTAAATTCAGTCGTATAACTTTCCAATCAGTTTAAAGGGGACATATGAAAATTCCCCTTTTTTTAGCACTTAAATGCTTTGTGTAGTGAATTTAGAGTCTCTAGGAGTGCAACAAAGCATAAATCTTTCACTCCATTTGTTGTGGAGATATTTTTGTAAAATGTTTTGGGTCATATTTTTAAGCAGTTTTCTGTATTATCTATTACATCTTTTGAACTATTACGTCACAGTACTTGCACTGGATCTGCCAAACTTGGTCATGGATTTCCGCCTAAACGCTGAGCAAATCCGCCATCTTTATTTCTTGCTGTGAGTTTGTAGTCCAAGTTCAGGTATGCCGAAAGTACAAGTGTCAAATTGTTCTGTTGTTGGATGTATTAACCTACACAACTCTTTACACCATCTCCCAGCATCAGTGGTGCGTGGTTAAGTTGTATTTTTAATGGTAATGTGCCCGAATCTGTGGCAAAAGTGGTTTTTGTTTGTGCCAGGTTTCATCAGGGACAATAACTTCCCAACAGTCTGCTCTTGTCCATCCTTTTACTTCTGTAGAATTTTAATCTGTCTTAGACGTTTTTCTTGGCTTCTCCTGGTCCAGATGCAATCACACCGGGCAGCTGCCATTGTTAACCAAGCTCTGCACTGGTGGCAATACTGGTGCAACCGCTTGTTGGACCGTCTTGGACATGGCAAATCATTCTTTTCAGCCTATGTTATAATCTCAGCTGCAGTTTTCTGGATTTGAGGACATTTTGTTAAAAACCGATGATGGCTGCACACTTTTCTATGGCGGTAACAATTGATGTCAACAGTGCTGACACGATACATTGACAGAGTGCATCCTGCTGCATGATAAGCCTCAGCTTTACATACTTATGCAGATAAAATGACAGTAACTGTGTGAGCGTGTAGACTGGAGATTTTCTCCAATAACTGCTGATCCATGAATAGTCCCGCTAGCTTCTTCACCACATGTCCTGTCATTGAGTGCCTAATTGGCAAAAAACACACACAGGGAGATGAATAAGTATGCTTCAAATGTGCATACACACTTTTTTTAATATCTTTTTTTCTAATATGGTACAGCCAAACACACAAACTAACAGAAACAAAACACACCAGCAATCCGAGGAAGATAAAGAAGAAAACACAATTAGAGGAGAAAAATGTCATATCTACTGCAGCAGATTGGAGTTCTTGAGTGAACTCTCGCTGTGCTGAGACGGGAATTAACGGGGACCGTTCTCACAGGAAAGCTGCCCTCTGGTCACCACGCTTCTCAATAGGGATGCTTTCAATCAGAAGAGTCTGTCAACATTTTAAGCAATGCATTTATGTTGGAGAACCTGCAAAAGTGTATACTGCTGCATTTAATATAGTTCTGTTCTTGTACTGGTTCACATTAAGGCCGAAACACTGTTGTTGCCTCCCTTCAGGCATCAATCACCAGTTGTGTCATAAAGCTAAAGTGGCTGAAAGTTCAGAAAATTTTGACCTGTGGTCAAGAAACTTCCCAGATAAGAACCCCATTGAGGATCTGTGATAAGTTCTACAAAAGCAGGTGGGAAAACAGAAGAAACAAAAAAACAAACTAGTGTCAAATCTAAGCTCTAAGAAGGCAAGAATAGGTCACCATCTGTCAGGATCTGGTCCACAAAAGATAAAGAATGAACGCACAGATGAACACACAGAAGATCTAAATCCTCCCTGTTCTTTGGTTTATCTGAGATGAGGTAAAACCCAGACAATCCTCCCAAAAACACTCTCCAACTCATTCTGGAGGTTCTCAAGGAATTCCCAAGCTAGAAAGGATATAAAGTCCCTCCATTGGGCTCTGGTCCTGTCTGCTGTTCTCCTTTGAGAGGGATGTAACTGGGAAGGCATCCAAATGAGAGGCACATACCATAACAGCATGCACTGGAGCTGTTTGCTGCCAAAGGTGGAGCAGCCAGGATGAGAGGCGTCTCCTGAAGTTGTGAGGATGTGGTCCTCAACCAAAAATAGGTTGAGTGCTTCCTTATTGCCAGTCGTTGCCTTAGGAGGATGACTGTAAGTATCTTAGTGTCTTGTTCACAAAAGATGGTGGGATCCAGTAGGAAGGACTGAGTCCAAATCTCCTGGACTATGAGAATTCATCCAGTCTGTTGGGGTGAAATCTTCATCAAAAATCCTAAAACAAAACCCTGGATGAATGTAGATGAAATGAGCTTCTCCTGTTACCTTAACTGAGCCTCAGAGATTGGGTGAGTAACCTTATCTACACTGGCTTGCAAACTTATTCGGCCCTCTTGAACTTTTCCACATTTTGTCACATTACAGCCACAAACATGAATCAATTTTATTGGAATTCCACGTGAAAGACCAATACAAAGTGGTGTACACGTGAGAAGTGGAACGAAAATCATACATGATTCCGAACATTTTTTACAAATAACTAACTGAAAAGTGGGGTGTGCGTAATTATTCAGCCCCCTGAGTCAATACTTTGTAGAACCACCTTTTGCTGCAATTCCAGCTACCAGTCTTTTAGGGTATGTCTCTACCAGCTTTGCACATCTAGAGACTGAAATTCTTGCCCATTCTTCTTTGCAAAACAGCTCCAGCTCAGTCAGATTAGATGGACAGCGTTTGTGAACAGCAGTTTTCAGATCTTGCCACAGATTCTCGATTGGATTTAGATCTGTACTTTGACTGGGCCATTCTAACACATGGGTATGTTTTGTTTTAAACCATTCCATTGTTGCCCTGGCTTTATGTTTAGGGTCGTTGTCCTGCTGGAAGGTGAACCTCCGCCCCAGTCTCAAGTCTTTTGCAGACTCCAAGAGGTTTTCTTCCAAGATTGCCCTGTATTTGGCTCCATCCATCTTCCCATCAACTCTGACCAGCTTCCCTGTCCCTGCTGAAGAGAAGCACCCCAGAGCATGATGCTGCCACCACCATATTTGACAGTGGGGATGGTGTGCAGTGTTAGTTTTCCGCCACACATAGCGTTTTGCATTTTGGTCTCATCTGACCAGAGCACCTTCTTCCACATGTTTGCTGTGTCCCCCACATGGCTTGTGGCAAACTGCAAACGGGACTTCTTATGGTTTTCCTTTAACAGTGGCTTTCTTCTTGCCACTCTTCCATAAAGGCCAACTTTGTGCAGTGCACCACTAATAGTTGTCCTATGGACAGATTCCCCCACCTGAGCTGTAGATCTCTGCAGCTCATCCAGAGTCACCATGGGCCTCTTGGCTGCATTTCTGATCAGCGCTCTCCTTGTTCGGCCTGTGAGTTTAGGTGGACGGCCTTGTCTTGGTAGGTTTACAGTTGTGCCATACTCCTTCCATTTCTGAATGATCGCTTGAACAGTGCTCCGTGGGATGTTCAAGGCTTGGGAAATCTTTTTGTAGCCTAAGCCTGCTTTAAATTTCTCAATAACTTTATCCCTGACCTGTCTGGTGTGTTCTTTGGACTTCATGGTGTTGTTGTTCCCACCATTCTCTTAGACAACCTCTGACGCCGTCATAGGGCAGCTGTATTTGTACTGACATTAGATTACACACAGGTGCACTCTATTTAGTCATTAGCACTCATCAGGCAATGTCTATGGGCAACTGACTGCACTCAGACCAAAGGGGGCTGAATAATTACGCACCCCACTTTTCAGGTATTTATTTGTAAAAAAATTTGGAATCATGTATGATTTTCGTTCCACTTCTTACGTGTACACCACTTTGTATTGGTCTTTCACGTGGAATTCCAATAAAATTGATTCATGTTTGTGGCTGTAATGTTACAAAATGTGGAAAAGTTCAAGGGGGCTGAATACTTTGGCAAGCCACTGTAGGTGGACCTTTCAGTAGGGTGGCCATTTTTTGATTTCCAATAAAATGGACGCTCGCCCCTGTCAGGACTGTGCCAAGACCTTTGATTTTAACATATTTAAAGCGTGCATTCTCCATGTGGTTAGAATGAACAGGTAAATAACTAACTTCAGAAAGGCTTTACAATAATGCCTTTAAAATCTCTGGAAATTCATTAATAACAGAAATAATTTCTCTTCTGAATTAGAAAATTTACCAGTAACAATATTTTACTTTTTAAGTCATACTGGACAAAAATGAAACAAAGATCTGACTTAATATTCTGAGAAAACAAGTATTACTTTATTTTCAATGTAATAATAAAAATAAAATGAAGCTCTCTAAAAGACAGTAAAAAAGTGCCTACTCTTGTCTTTAGTTTTCATCCTCATCCTCCTCAATCACTTTGCTACAGTACTGCTTCGCTGTCTGTTCAGTCTACTGCATGAACGAATCAGAACTATCCACTGGGCAGCAGATTGGGGAGGAAGTCAGATGAGAGAAAGGGTGTCTTATCGCATGCAATCGCACCAGTCGCTTTAAGTATGCTAATTGGTCCCTTTAAAAATGATGATAACCCGGACATTTTCATAAATCTATTAAATCTATGAAACCCCCGGAGAGCACATGAAAAGTGGACATGTCTGGGAAAAGAGGATGGTTGGTTATCCTACTTTCAGTAGCTGTTCCTCCGCATCAGAGAGAGTCAGTTGAGGTGGTTTTAACATCGAGTCAAGATGCTTCTTAGGCGCCTCGATTTGGGAAGAGATCCAGAACACACTGGTTGGACTTGTAATACTGGTCCAGAATAAGTTGGAGATTCAATCCACAATAACCGAGCATAACAAGTGAGTGGATTGATGTTTTCTATTCCATTATCAGTCAGTGTGTGTACATCCACATCTAAATCAAGCTTTGGCAATGATCAAGCTAATGCCTTAACCAGAACGGGAGCCTTTATCTGAGTATACATGTTCAGGTAAAAAAAAATCAAATTATTGAATAAAGTGCGTTTGACACCGTGACTGTAGGTGGCGACATGCGCCCTTTACGTTGGCATTCTTCCGGTTGGCCTATAGCGCCACGCAGATAGTAAACAAATGCTGGCGCCATTGAAGCAGACTGAATAAAAGCAGGATATGCACAATGAGCGAAGAAATGGACGATAGCAACACTGCAGCACAGTACATTTCGTAAGTACTGTACTGTTTGATTGGGCGCGTTTCCATTATTGGAACTTCACGGAAATTTGACCAGACCTTCCCTATATGCGCGTGTCTCCACTCCCGACAGGGCTGTTTTTGGGGCCATTTCAGGGACCAACAGAGTTCCTGTATGGCCCAATCAAGTCACTGAGCGGCAGCTGGGGTTACGTAATGCTGATTGGTTACTTATTGGAAGAGTTACTAGCGAAGCGGTTTATAACAGCAAATAAAAACACAGCAACAAGTCCTGCTTCTTCCATGTCGATCTCTTGTTAATTCTGTTGCTGTGGGCGCCTTTTTGCGCTGATCAGTGACGCTACTCGCTGCTGAAACAGTGTGATATGCAGATGTCTTTAGCTGATTCCTTAGAGGGCCAATTGTGTATGGAGACATGACGGCTGAGAGGAGCGGACCGACAGATTACCCCGTCAGAAAAAGATCAGGTTAAATTACCCTGAAGTTCCAATAGTGGAAAAGCACCTATTGTGTTACACGTGTTGTTGCTGCTGTGTTCCAGAGACATTCTTTTATAACCACATTATCTGGGTGTGTTAGCTTGATTAGCAGTAGGCCAAATGGGTTTGACTTCAGCTGGACTAAGGTGTACAGATGCATTTCAAAAGTCCACATTTTGTCATACTAAGGCAACAATTCGGGTTTCTCTTACTGCATGTAAACCCCCTGACTGTGAAGCAGTGGATCGAAGTGGAAAGCCTTGTGGAACTGGTATGGTTTGGAAGACACATACATTTAAATATAAGATGTGTGATGAAAATTATGAACAAAGTTTCGAGCCTTGGGGAAGGCAGGTTAAAAAGCTTTTATAGGACAATGAGAAACTTGTTTCCAATGCAGTCCCATAAATACCAATCGAAATGTCTCAAGACTGCTGAGTAAAATAACTTCTGATACTGTGATATTACAGCACTGGCGGCCATCTGATTGAAAACGAAACCTGCCACCTGACGGACAAACATTTGAATTGACCTTTCACCTATTTTGTATTTTTTTTTAAACAATAAACAAGCTAGCTTTGGCTAGAAGGGAATGATTAATTGCCTGAAACTGCAGCTTTGACATCCGTCGAATTAGTAGAGATAAATAATTTTTTAAACAATCGTACAAGCAGAGATGATTAAATCATCTGTTCCCCCTGTTTATGTACAGTAATCTTTCTCATGTGATTTGTAAGCCTGTGAAAGACAGTGATGAAGTCTGCTTCACTTTTAGATTATTTAGTGATAATGAGACTCCTGTCTGATGATGCTGCCACATAAACCTCCCCATAAAGAAAATGACCTGTAGCTCTGAGGAAGCTGCCGCACCCCCCTCCCCCCCCCCATGACTATCATAGCCAATTTTACAGTAAATTACACCCTAAACAAGCTGAAGACAGACGAGCCCAACAGCCTGGGAACCGGCGCCCGCGTGTAAACATGATTATATCGAGGAAGTGGCATCACATTTTCAAGTTGACAGCCAATTAGAGCCAGCGTTAGCGCCGATTATTCTTCAAATGCAGCACAGTGAGGAGCGACAGGAGGAGATGGAGGGAGGAGGATGAGGAGCAATTAAAAGAAAAAAAAACAGCCGGAGCGCCACAGATTGGGTTGTAATTACAGTGTGTGACTCCATATTAGACTTGTATGCTTAGACTAACAGTTGACTGTTGTGTTCAATTATACCTGCCATCAGATTATGCAGGCTGTTTGTGGAGGAACGAAGAAGAAGAGAAAAGAAAAGTGATTTCATTTTCTTACTGACATGAGACGGGAGGATTTGTGACACCGCTGCGTCTTTGAGGGAATCTGCCGGGGACAATTATGTAAAGTCCCATCCGTGTGGCGGCGCTGAGGTAGAAAAGCACCTATAATTACTGACAGGTAGGGTTTCTCTGCTTAGGTGGCTCAACGCTGTGCAGGTCAGGAGGCTAGCAGGATAATAATTATGGGAACTCAATTAGTTTGTCCTCTCTCCGCCTTTTCCCCCTCCGTCTTAATAAACAAAAAGTGCATTATGCATCGATCCCCGGGATTCGGTCGGGTAACAAAGCGGTGACGTGTCTTTAATGAACTGTCTGGTGCCAGCAGCTTGAAAAGGCTCCTCTTCAGATTCAGATAATTAACTTACTCCAAATCAGATTGAGGGGATTGAGGTTTTTACAACCATTTTCACCAACCATTTCATTTAGCTGCTCCCTGATGAGCTCTGAAGGAGAACCCAAAGGGGAAAGGGTGCAAACCTTTCAGGATGGTGGTACCAGCATTTCCTCTTCTTCAGTATTGCTATGTTTCCTTCGTGATGAGGCCATAAAATGTGACTGCCTTTATCCAAATTCATCTACACTTTCATCTATTAGCCCATACAAGTAATCACATGTGGCTCGTTTGCACAGAGCGGTACGGCAGGGGTCTATGCGCTATTTTATGGTTTTGTGGTCCAACCGCCAGTTGGACTCCTACTGGGCATGTGGAGTTAAAATCAAATGCCTAAAGTGACAACAAACGTGACACACTATATGTCTCATACTTGATGCAAGCAGTGACGTTTTCTCTGTCCTCCAATCAATGGCCTATGTTGTGTCCTATAGACATACAAAGAAGGTGGCACAGGAATGTTGTGGTACAGGTCGATTGTATGGCCCTCTTTTACAATGGAACTGCACTGACCTGTGCCATACCATTCAGTGGAAACTGGATCCCCTCTCTACCTTGAGCTCCTCTGGGGTGACGACGAGGTGCTCCCAACACAAATGTGAGGTATAATTTCTCCAGTGAGTCCTGGATCTGCCTTGTGGTTTCCTTCTGGAGGGACAAATCCAAAATATTCTGTGAGAAAGGTGTCAAGAAGGCAATCTTAGCAGATACCCAAGCCACCTCACCTTGTTCTCTCCAGTGGCAGACGAAGCAACTCTAAGCTTATCACCCTGTCTCTTGCGGAGATCATAGACTCCCTGAGGTCTCATTCTTTTGTTTTTCATTACCCATGATCATGACTGATCCATTAAAGGGACATTTCACCCTTAAGTAAAATTTTGTCTGTTGCCATCTTCCCCAGAGTTAGATATGTGAGAAAAATAGTATTTTGTAACCAGCCTAGTAGTTGCTACACAAGTAAAAACCACTTTCTTGGATTAGACTTGTAACTGTTGTGACATGTAAGATATTTGGTCAAGTTAAACAAAACAGTCAACACAACTTCAGTTCTGGAATACAGCCTCTGCCGGTTTATTAGTTTACATACCTTCTCTGAGCAGGACAAAGTACTGATGACATACAGTTCTGTCGTCTTCAAATACCCCAGGAAGACGCCGCGCTATCATTAACACAGAGATTTTTATACCTAATTCCTGCGTCATATTGATGCAAGAACTGTCCAACAGTATCCAGATGTTTCCTCTCAATAACAACTTATCAACACAGATTTCTCTAAGGGAACATGTTATCTTAGCCAAGGCTATAATTTATGTGGTCGGAGTGACCCGAGCCTTCCTTCTCTGAATAAACAAACAAATTCCTTCACGTAACATTTTTGATAAGACCATAATGGACATTCATAATTAACCACAACATAACTACTTAAACTACGGAAATAAAAACTCATTGTGTGTTTACGGAAGCAGGTGGCTTTTGCAACCATTGTGTCATGTCCTTGCGCCTTGCAGCGGCAGCTTAGAGCAGTGCTTTGATTACGAAATCTAGTCCCAGGTCTAAATCAGCTCCTGTAATTCCTTCTTGTTACTTCTTACTTTTCATTTCCAGTCGATATGATTATTGAGGTCACCATGAATAATTAGGATCATTATTAAGTAATTTGAATAATTTTTTCACAGATGATTGCAACAGGCAAAATTTCACTTAGGGGTGGAACAGTGGCATCGTCAACCGATTTTCCCAGGGTTCAGCCCCGAATGTTTTCAGTCTGTTGTTTCACTCTCTAGTCCACTGGGTCGACGCACCCTCAATCCCTTAAAACGGGCTATGATCAGCGCTGCTGCTGACTTGACTCGGTGTCAGGTTACAGTCAGGTATGGCAAGTCATCAGTATCAAAAATAAGGCCTATACTAACACCTTGTTAAGGTATTAACGTCCAAGACATATGTTTACACCTTGCCATACCTAGGCTTGCCATAGTCAGTATGTCGTTACAGTGAGCACACCGCCCCTCCCCTCTTCTTGCGAGGCCACTCTGTACAAATGCATGTGCAGAAAACTGCCTAGCGCCAAACCAGAAGATATATTACGATTAGCAACATTTCTAAGACTAAGAGATACCAATGGATCATAGAAAACTAAAATAAAAAACAGTTGCAAATCCTTAGCTTTTTCTAGAGAGAGGCCATGGGTAAAAATTGATCTTTGTAAAATGAAGTAATTCACAAAGGCAAACGCTGGCTTATTCCTCATTTTCTTTAGCTGTCCTGTTGGTAGCAAGCTAGTTTTCCATAGTAAGCACATTGACTAAGGAAATTCATGAAAAATTACTAATACAAAAGCAACAAAATAACTTTCTAATTATAGAGCATCGTCCAAAAAAGAAAAAAAACTATCATTGCAAACTTGAGGTGGGAAACACTAATTTAGCAATGTGGACTATAACATTTATTTATTTTGTAATTTTCTGTTATTTTATATATATATATATTAGGGATGTGTATTGGTAAAAATCTGGCGATTTGATATGCATCGCCATACGGGGGTGATACGATATATTGGAATTTTTAAAACTAAATTTAACTGTAGAAAAACTGTCACAGCATTCTAAACACTCCAATCTGTTTCATATTTAACACATCCAGTTTTATTACAATATCTAGTTGATCCATTGGAACAAAGAAGATGAAAACAGCCACCAACTACCAGTCATACTTTTAATTTTACCACAAACATGACTATCATCAATAATGGTTGCTTTTGATTATCGCTAGAATAGAATAATAAATTAAATATTGCGATATATCTGTGTATCAATATTTTTTATATATACAGTGGCTTGCAAAAGTATTCGGCCCCCTTGAACTTTTCCACATTTTGTCACATTACAGCCACAAGCATGAATCAATTTTATTGGAATTCCACATGAAAGACCAAAACAAAGTGGTGTACACGTGAGAAGTGGAACGAAAATCATACATGATTCCAAACATTTTTTACAAATAAATAACTGAAAAGGGGGGTGTGCGTAATTATTTAGCCCCCTAAATCAAAACTTTGTAGAACCACCTTTTGCTGCAATTCCAGCTGCCAGTCTTTTAGGGTATGTCTCTACCAGCTTTGCACATCTAGAGACTGAAATTCTTGCCCATTCTTCTTTACAAAACAGCTCCAGCTCAGTCAGATTAGATGGACAGTGTTTGTTAACAGCAGTTTTCAGATCTTGCCACAGATTCTCGATTGGATTTAGATCTGGACTTTGACTGGGCCATTCTAATATGTGGATATGTTTTGTTTTAAACCATTCCATTGTTGCCCTGGCTTTCAATTCAATTCAATTCAGTTTGTTTATATAGCACCAATTCACAACAGATGTCGTCTCAAGGGACTTAACAAGAAGTCATTTCAATACATTTATACAAACATTCCAATCAGTTAAAAAGTTTCCTATTTAAGGAATCCTAGCAGATTGCGTCAGTCATTGGCATGAGGTTGGGCCCCGTTGATGCAGACTTTCCAACCACAGCAATCCTTCAGCAATCCCTCATACTGAGCAAGCATGTAGCGACGGTGGAGAGGAAAAACTCCCCTTCTTCTTCCCCTAACAGGAAGAAACCTCCAACAGAACCAGGCTCAGTAGGAGCGGCCATCTGCCACGACCTTCTGGGGGTTTGAGAAGACAGAGCAGAGAAACAGAAGGAACAGAAGATCTGATATAAGAGTATTTTCTATGTTACAGAAAGTAAAAAGTCGTTGGGTCGTTGTCCTGCTGGAAGGTGAACCTCCGCCCCAGTCTCAAGTCTTTTGCAGACTCCAAGAGGTTTTCTTCCAAGATTGCCCTGTATTTGGCTCCATCCATCTTCCCATCAACTCTGACCAGCTTCCCTGTCCCTGCTGAAGAGAAGCACCGCCAGAGCATGATGCTGCCACCACCATATTTGACAGTGGGGATGGTGTGTTCAGAGTGATGTGCAGTGTTAGTTTTCCGCCACACATAGCGTTTTGCATTTTGGCCAAAAAGTTCCATTTTGGTCTCATCTGACCAGAGCACCTTCTTCCACATGTTTGCTGTGTCCCCCACATGGCTTGTGGCAAACTGCAAACGGGACTTCTTATGGTTTTCTTTTAACAATGGCTTTCTTCTTGCCACTCTTCCATAAAGGGCAACTTTGTGCAGTGCACCACTAATAGTTGTCCTATGGACAGATTCCCCCACCTGAGCTGTAGATCTCTGCAGCTCGTTCAGAGTCACCATGGGCCTCTTGGCTGCATTTCTGATCAGCGCTCTCCTTGTTCGGCCTGTGAGTTTAGGTGGACGGCCTTGTCTTGGTAGGTTTACAGTTGTGCCATACTCCTTCCATTTCTGAATGATCGCTTGAACAGTGCTCCGTGGGATGTTCAAGGCTTGGGAAATCTTTTTGTAGCCTAAGCCTGCTTTAAATTTCTCAATAACTTTATCCCTGACCTGTCTGGTGTGTTCTTTGGACTTCATGGTGTTGTTGCTCCCAACATTCTCTTAGACAACCTCTGAGGCCATCACAGGGCAGCTGTATTTGTACTGACATTAGATTACACACAGGTGCACTCTATTTAGTCATTAGCACTCATCAGGCAATGTCTATGGGCAACTGACGGCACTCAGACCAAAGGGGGCTGAATAATTACGCACACCCAACTTTTCAGTTATTTATTTGTAAAAAATGTTTGGAATCATGTATGATTTTTGTTCCACTTCTCACGTGTACACCACTTTGTATTGGTCTTTCACGTGGAATTCCAATAAAATTGATTCATGTTTGTGGCTGTAATGTGACAAAATGTGGAAAAGTTCAAGGGGGGCGAATAGTTTTGCAAGCCACTGTACATTGTAGCTCTGATCATGTCTTACATTACATTGTTGTATTACTATATGTGCGACTGTGTGACTTGTTTTCTGTTAGTTTGTTGCACACTTTGATTTGATTTAATAATTTTGTAGAAGGAAGCAAATATGAGTTCCAGACAGAGAAGGAGCCAACAGCAGCAGAGCTGTTCCAATTAAACATGAAAATTGTTCAGTTATTGAAGTAGATTTGTTTTGTGTGCTAGAGATCGCTAACAAAGTAAACACTGTTGTAACACTGTTGATGTATCATGACTTGATGTAGTCAATTTGTCTGCATAAGGATATTTAATTTATGTTTTGTATTATTAGTTTACAATAATCATACTTTGCACACTTAGCAAATTCAAAACGGGTCAACAGTGCAACATTGAAGACAATAAATGAAAGTAAAGCTTCGCTTGACCTTAATTGCTCATTTACCATTTTGGCATTATTGACAGAATCAAACAGACCATTTAAGACAGAACCAATGATGAGAGAAGACCAAGTGATGGGAGGGAGAAGAGGAGAGACAACAACTAGAGATAGAGTCAGAGAGACAGGAATAGGTGAATAGTGTATGTCTGAGTGATAGTATGTGCACAGTGTTTGAGCAATCTAATTCTAAAAACAAATTGGGGGAATTCATTCGTGGAAGGAAAAAGATGGAAAAAGCAAAATCAAATGGAAAAAAGAAAGTATCATTCTAGTAAAGAAGAGAAAAGGGAGACCAACAGAACCAGGTGAAGAAAGATTGATCAAACTAAATTATTGTTTGGCCACTAAAACACTAAACATAGAAAATTAAATTGAACATCAGATATAAAATTATAAACCATTGTTTATTAGATGACACATCACACTGTTTTGACGTGCATGAATTAAAAAGAAATTATAATTTAGGCACCTTACCATGTATGCTATAGTCTATAATCTATTGTAACACTTTTTTGTTGTTTTTTTTAAACAAAAATATCACATCTTGTCTGGACTGGGCGCAGGTAATCCTTAAAGTCTGGAGACGCCCCTGTGGTGGAATGTCCCTTTAAATTCCTTTGTCCTAGATATAGGAACAATACTCCGAAAATATCACGCAACCAACTTCTGTCCAGCTAAGCCGGTTTAATTATTCACAGCAGTGAGTTAATTCATGTCCAGGGATGGGGCTTCAGTCTGCACATCTTACGGATAAAGAAGCCCTGAGTTTAAAGAAAGAACAGAACATAAATACTCTAGGCTCCGCCTATTGCAGAGGATGGAAACAGCCTTACGTGTTATCAGTCAGTACGTTTACATGCACATCTAAATCGAGTTTTGGTAATAATTGGACTAATAGCTTAACCAGAAAGGTAGTCTTTATCCCAGTTTACATGTCACCTAGAAAATCAAATTATTGAATTAGGTCCATTCGACTCTGCGACGCTAGGTGGCGACATGCGCCCTTTCGTGCTGGCATTCTTCCGGTTGGACTAGAGCTGCTGTGTTGTTGTGTACCAATGTTGTTGTTCTGGCTTCCACGGTTCCGTCACTTCGTTTGAAAAGCTCGGCTGAGGCGGGCTTGGAGTTACATGCAAGGAAATTAGTTTTTCCAATGGCATTATCTGGGTACGTTACTCTAACTCTAGTTCGGTTCAACGTCAGTCGGACTAAGGTTCAAAAGTCTAAATTCAATCGCACTAAAGCAATAATTGGGCTTTCTGTTACTGCTTGTAAACCCACTGAGTAATTACTATGTGTGTTGCCATATAATGCTCCTCGCTGGTTGATTCAGTGAGTTATCTGGGTGTAGTGCAAATTAAAGTGTGCATGCAGCAGCAAAGCAGCAAAACCTTTCCAAAGATGTCCATAATTAAGTCCTGCACCCTCTTTCCTGTTTTTCTGCTAGAGAGACCTTGGGCTCAACAAGTGGTCATACAACCAACATGACCATAAAGGCAGTTAAAAAGATCCTGAGATATTCTGATTCCTTTTCTTGACGCAGTGACTCATTCCTGAACCCAAAGACTGACAGTCCACTCTTTTCTGGTTTAGGATACTAAGTCATTTCAGTTTGATCTACCCACCAATCCATTTATACATTATCAAAATTCCCAGACCTTCCCCTCCCTAGTTATACCCAACCGTATCCATGATGTTGAATAACTTGGAAGTAATCTTTCTTCATTGGTATTCTATCTATTTTGTGCAATTTACCAGTACCACTGGTACAACTATGCCTGACAGCTGGAAAGCCTCTTATTTTCTCTTGCAGACTTTTGGCTTTTCCATGTGGGCAGCGGCAGACTTCAGTCCAGATGGAAGGTATAGAGTTGGGGCAGGGGCTTCTGTCCTTCCACAGTAACGTGAAACTGGCTTCAAAGTGGCCAATCACGCTGGTATTGCAGCAGTTTCCAGACTTGAGCCTTGATTATTCCGGGATTTTTCCTGAACATTCTAACCAATTTTCTTTCATCTGTGGAGGACAGTTGGGTCCAGATCTTGGCAAAGTGGTGGTGTATCCGAATAATTTGTAGTTATGCCCGATGCTTGATCACTGAAGTTGTTTAGAAATGGATGAGCAAGACTTTGTTAGCTAAGGAAGGAAGGAAGGAAGGAAGGAAGGAAGGAAGGAAGGGAGGGAGGGAGGGAGGAAGGAAGGAAGGAAGGAAGTTAAAGAGAGACCATTTTTAATCTACTTATAAATACATTTTCCTGTTTTAATGCAATGTTGGCTCTTATGAAGGACAATGTAATTTTATATGTTTAGGTCTCAAAATTCCTGAAATTTCCTCCCAAAATGTTTTAAAAATGCATACCCAAATTAAAAGTAAAGAACCATTTGGAGTAGAGGCTTGGTATGGGTCAGTTTGAAAAGAAAACACTCTGAAATATGGCCCACATCAGTCAGAATCTGTCTAAGTGCTTTTGTTATCGCCTATTTATTTTCTAAAAATACATGCGCAGTGCAATTTGTAGACTAATATAAGCTGCTAATGGAAGTCACAACGAAAATATTTTGGAAAGTGCTCTCAAAGAAGGAAATTACAAAGGCAGCGGATTATGTTGGATTGTGGACATCAGATTTGTCATGGACCAACTATTTTATTGGAGGACATTAATTGGACCCTTGTTGATGTAAAAAGACAGTTTCTTTGTTTGAGACATCTCTGTTATTCAATTCAAAAATACTTTATTGATCAGAGGGAATTTAAGTGTTGGTATAGCTCATATAATAATTAATTCTTTAAGGAGTTGTTGTAGATGATGATGGCTGTGGGCAGGAAGGATTTCCTGTAGCGGTCTGTATTGCAGTGAAACTGAAGAAGCCTCTGACTGAAGACGCTCTGTTGTTGTATGACAGTCTCATGAAGAGGATGCTCAGGGTTGTCCATAATTTTTTTGATTTTATGAAGAATCCTTCTTTGCATTATCATCTCCAGATGTTCCACAGTTGTCCCAAGAACAGAACCAGCCTTCTTTATCAGGTTGTTTAGCCTATTTAAATCCCTGGCTCTAATGCTGCTACCCCAACAGATGACAGCTGAAGAGATTACACTCTCCACAACAGACTTGTAGAAGATCTCCAGCATCTTGCTGCAAACCTTGAAGGACCTAAGCTTCCTCAAGAGGTACAGTCTGCTTTGTCCCTTCTTGTAGACGGGTTCACTGTTGCGCCTCCAGTCCAGTCTGTTGTCAAGGTGAACTCCGAGGTATTTATACTCCTCAACCACCTCCACTTCTTCTCCCATGATGGAAACAGTGTTTGACTTATCCCTGTTTCTTCTGAAATCTACAATCATCTCCTTTGTTTTGTTCACATTCAAGGTAAGACGATTGTTTCCACACCATGTCACAAAGCGGTCCACCCGCTCTCCATATTCAGCTTCTTGTCCATCTCTGATACACCCGACAATTGCAAAGTCATCTGAGTATTTCTGCAGATGACAGGTCTCTGATTTGTACTGGAAGTCTGAGGTGTACAGAGTGAAAAGGAATGGTGAGAGTACGGTCCCCTGTGGTGCTCCTGACCACCTGGTTTGACACACAATTCTTCAGTCTCACAAATTGTGGTCTGTTGGTCAGGTAGTCATTGATCCAAGCGATTGTTGAGGGCTCCACCTGTGTCTTCAGGAGTTTCTGACAAAGCAAATCAGGCTGAATTGTGTTAAATGCACTGGAGAAATCAAAGAACATGATCCTCACAGTGCTGCCTGCTTTGTCCAGATGACAGTGGGTTGGTTGAAGCAGGTGGATGATGGCATCTTCAACTCAAACTCCACAGCGATAAGCAAACTGCAGTGGGTCCTGATACGTTCTTGTTTGCTTACTCAGGGGTGCCAACAGGAGTCTCTCCAGGACCTTCATGATGTGGGATGTCAGGGCAACAGGTCTATAGTCATTGATGACTGATGGGTGAGTTCTCTTTGGTACTGGAACAAGGCAGGATGTCTTCCACAACACTGGGACCTTCTCCTGAGTTAGGCTAAGGTTGAAGAGGTGCTGCAGAATCCCACAGAGCTGCTCTGCACAGGCCTTCAGGACTCTGGGACTGAGACCATCTGGACCTGCAGCCTTGTTCCGGTTCAGTTTGTCCAGCTGCCTCTTCACCTGACTTTTGGAGACAGACAAGTGGGAGGGGGAGGCAAAGGGGGTAGCAGCAGTTCCTGACTTGGTTGAAGTCAAACAGAAGAATGGAAGCAGTGGAAGCAGAGTAATCCCAGACTGAGGTGAAGGATAAAACATCCGAGGTGTAACAGGAAAGCTGTTGATCAGAGGAGAGTGGGATGTCTGTTTGGCTGGGAACAGAAGAGGAGGATGCTGAGCTAGTTCCTGATCTGAACCTGTTGAAGAATGTGTTCAGTTCATTGGCTCTGTCCAGACTTCCATCTATCCAATCTTTCCTGTCCTTAAAACCTGTGATCTTTCTCATTCCTGACCAGACATCTCTGATATTGTTCCTCTGTAGTTTGTTCTCCAGCTTCTTCCTGTATGCCTCCTTGCTGTCTCTGATCTTGACCTTAAGTTGCTTAAGTTGCTTAAGTTGTATGTCAATGATATGAGGCTACGAATGGTGAGTCAGACAATATTTTTCTTTCTGATTTGGCAAAAGTGTTTACTGTGTCAACAGTTAAGATTGTATCATTGATTGGCTGACATCATTGGAGTCACAAGAACCTTAGCTTTCAAATTATGTATAATGTGTATATGTAAATTGAGGGCGTCGAGAAAAAAGGCAGATTTGACCCGGAAGCATGCAAATAAGAACGCTAAGGGGTTAAAGGTGCAATGTAAATACAGTTTTACTTTTTTTTCTACTAAATTGATTTGCGGGTCAATGAGCACATACGGTACGACAGTAAATACAGGCTTTTCCCTTACTTTCACATGAGGATGTTTAACAGCTGGCTGTTAAAGTTTGGCATTTTGCTGGTGTGAAATATCCCCTCCCAACCGAGGACTTGAGGCAAAATGATGTGAGAATAAAGCTCAGAACAGCCAGCAGTTATCTTCTGGCATTTAGAGCTGCAGTCATGAAATGTAGGGTTGTTGTTTTTGCCTTTAAAAAGCCCTCAGGCTGAATATTATTCAAACTGTATCGCCACATATCTGTCCCTTCACTCACCGTGTCTCCCTTCCTCACTCCTCCATGTCCCCTACGTCTTTTTTCCATCCCGTGATGGTGTTTTTAATCTTGTTGAGCGCTGCTGCTGCTCCACACTTGTGTGTGATTCTTATAATTCCCATGCTAAATGGAACATAATCACAGTAGCACTAAAAGGTAATTCCGTCCGACCTCAGAAAATGAAAGAAAGAAAGGGAGGGATGACCCTGCACAGGTTATTGCTTTCTATTGAGGGTGCGTCAACAACTCTTGAATTTAATGCGTTCCCGCAGCGCAGTGCGGCTCACCGGCTCTCAGGGGAAATAAGAGCATGCAGACATTAGGGGATTATAGACAAGTTGAGGAAGAAAAGGGTTTAGGACACATCCACTGTAAGACAAGAGGAAATAATCGATGGTGGTTTAGGTGGGGTTACAGTCCTAATGAGTCTAGTCATGATTTATCAAGCTTGGACATGGCAGACTGTCATCGTGATTCTAACCAGCCTTTATGGCAAAGCATATCCCATCTATTTCCCAAAATTGACTTTAATCCACCTGTTGGATCCAATTATAAGATGTCCAATTTTATTAAATAATATAGAACAATAAAATCAGATTCAGCAGAGAGCTGAATACCATTTAGTGAAAAAAATGGTCGAAGAAAAACAACAGAATCAGTCAGGTCTTCGCTTTGCAGCTAACCCTCAACCTGAACAAGCACAGGGCGACAGTGGAGTGGAACAACTCCCCTTTAATGGGAAGAAACCTCTAACAGAACCAGAACAAGGCTCAGGATGAGAGGCCATCTACTGTAACCAGCTGAGAGGAGAGGAAACACCAGGAGCACTTTCTAGGAAGAGAGTGCGTACAGGACACAGCAGGTGAACTACTCATATTTTAAGTGCAATTGTTTAATTTCATTGTTTGTATGTACTTCTCTGTTCAGCTTGTTAGGACTGAATCTGAATTAAAATGAATGAAAAAATAAAAACTAGTAAATATGTCTTTATCATTTTAAGAATTGACGGGTAAAAATAGAGTATGACCGACCTCCGAGTGGACTAATCAGGTGAACTCTTTGGGCAGTTGGTTGCACTAGATTGTATTTAGAGGTATCAAGTGGAATAAAGACAAATGGATGCCACACAATCCAGACTGTCATTTTCCTTCCAATTTATATTATGTACTAAATTGTATTGGTGCATCCCCTAAAATCCTAATATATCTGTTTGGAACGTCTATATGAGGGGAGTGTATGAAGCTTTAAAAACTTTTATTTAAGACTTTATTCCAACCAGTCGTTTCTTTCAGTATATGAACCACCCGTTTGTCAGCCTCCCTGCTCATGTTTGTCTTCCTCTGATTCGCTTTTGATGCTAAAGCACTTTAATAATTGGTTGAGAGGAGCAATACTTAATATCTCCTGAATATCCACTCTTGCACACACAGCATTACAATAACATGCTGCATTAGAATATTGGGTTTACAGCCCCGTCGTTTGTCAAAGGGCTCTTTAGGGGCTGTAAAACTGTCTGAGTGTGGGGATTTGTCATCGACACTAAGGCCTGCTCCTTCTATTAGTCATAAAATATACAGTGGGGGCAAATAAAAGCTGTGATAAAGACGCAACAGCGAGACGTAGTGAAATAAAATGACTGAGTGCGTTGGAAAAGCCACAGTCTGCTACGCTAAAGTTTTGTTGCTTCTTTATATGAAGTGACAAATGAAAGGAGAGAGGAGCAAATTCTCTGCTCTGTTTTCCTGAGCGCCCATCCAACTCCTTTCACACGCGGCTGCAGAGACGGACAGTGTTTCTATGAAGAAATATGACGCCATTGAAGACGATGACAACTCCCATCTGACATTTACTAACCTTTTGAGCGGAGAGATGGGGATGGAGGAGGAAAAAGAAAAGAAGGATGGACAGATGAGACTCTGGGAGATGAAAGGGAGCGGGTTTGCATCCTGTTTTTATTTTTTTCCGCCCCCACATTGTGCTCAGCTCCCTGACAAAGCTTTTGTTATCTTTTTCTATTTTCAGGTCAGCAGCATGTAGATTGTTTTCTAATATTCTATCGTTTTGGACGTCAAGATTTTATACAGCTGACTGATTATTAAGCTGATTTCAACTTCAGCTTTATCTCTGCTGATCCAACCTGAGATAAACAACATTTAGCTAAATTAATAGTCATAAATCCGGCTTATTACTGGTCACATCTCAGTCAGAACAGAGTGAATTTAGGAACACACAGTGTAAGTTACTGTATTCATAGAACATGACAGGGTAGCATGAATGGCAGCTTAACTACACCAGACAAGTCAATGATCAGGAGATAATGCCCCTTTTACCACTAGGGTTGGCTCAGCCGAGGCCGGATCAGCTCAACCCAGCCCAGAACGGCTTTCACCATAAATGCCGTCCATTTCTGCAAAGCACTCCTTCACGGCCCGATAGTCGCACTTAAATTTTTTTAGCTTCCCCCGGCATGTTTTAAACTCGCCGGAAGTTGTGCATCTCCATTGTGAGACATCACTTCATACGCACACCGCCAGACCAATCAGTGGGTACCACTGGAGTGAGAGTGACATCACTTTACCGGAACAATCAGTCCATATGTGGGCGTGTTGGGTCGACTTAGCCTGCTTCTGACTGAGCCAGAGGTAGTCCGAAAAAAGGCTCAGACAAAGGGTAGCGGAAATGAGCTAAATACGGGCTGACCCGACACAGTCTGGGCCGAGTCGACCCTAGTAGAAAAGGGGCATAAATGGTTGTCTAGCACCTCCTTAAATCACCTGCATCTTAATCAGTAGATCAGCATCAGGTGTGAGTCCTGCAGTTGGCCTGGCCATGCCCACTGTCGCAAAAAACCTGCAGCCCTAATGAACTAATACAATACAAATAGAAAAACATTTTATTTTTCACAAAGGTATATTAAATGTCATAATTCATATCATTTAAGTATCTTCAAAGATTCGTGGTTAATGGTGATTGTGTAGGCAGGGAGGATCTTCTGTAGCAATGAAGAACCCTGTATCCTTGAAGCCTCCTTTTCAACTCCTACGGGATTTGGGGTCGTAGTTCAGGTATTAATTGAGCTTTTGAGATGCTAATCAGCTGCTCCAGTTGTAAAAAAAACCCAACACTTTATTTCTACGGTTACGCATCATAACAATTGTCTGAAAGTGAAAAATACTAGTGCATTACAACAAACGTGATGTACTAGTATGTTTCATACTTGTCGCAAACAGTAATGTTTTTCTGTCCCCCAATCACTGGACTGTGTTGTGTGACGCCAATAGCGCCGCCCCATCCGTACTGAACCATTGTCCTATGGACCTACAACTGAAGGGGGCCCGGGAATGGTGAGGACGCTTTTACAATGGATAAAGACAAGGTAACGTACCGAACTGTGCTGACCTTGTGCTGTGCAGCTCAGTGGAAACTAGGTATAATTGACAAACTGGCTTCATCAGTCTTTATAGATAATTATTGGGGAATATCACCAATATATCAGTTAAAATTCATCCTATGGAGTTTACTAATTTTACCAAATGGAAAACAATATATGTAAATATGATAAAGAGAACTGATCCTAGAACAAAACCCTGTGGAACTCCATTCTTCTCCCAATGGCTGCACGGGCCTGTCAGTATGTGACATTTAAGAATTAGTCAAGAAATTATTTGAATGGCGGGACATGAGTTTAATAAAGGAAGAGTCCAAGTAATGACCCTAGAGGTACTCCTTGATTAACCATGGCTGTAGCAGAGTTAGAGTTATCAGCAGTGCAGCCTTTCAAAACAGTGAAAAACACTGATTGGAAAAACTCTTGTTTCTTTGCTGCTTTTCTGACCCAACATGAACTCCTTCATTAGACAACAAACTGATTGGAGACGAAGTCAAGCCACACATAGTTGGTTTGCAGCTCTTAGGTCAGGTCAGCTCTTCTGACTGTAGCCCTTACACAACATAATGGAGCTCCTACTTGCTCTAAAGCAGAATGTATTCAAAGCCAAGAACCTAAGCTACAAGTCTGGTATCATGTCACCTGTTGTTATTTTTGCTCCTGATAATTTTTTGTTTGAATCAAAATATTAATAGACAGAATTAATAGAGACAGACATTAAGGGAATTTTTGTAATATTTTCTGTCAAAAAAGCCAAATTTTGTTGCTCATGATTGATTTATAAAAGCGATAAAAAGGTAAAACATCCAAGGGGGTGACTACTTTTTAAAGGCACTGCATCTCTCATTAGAAAAACACTTTGGCAATCTTTGTAATCCAGCTGAAAAGTTTTCCTGTAATGATTAATTGGTATTTTACTATAATAAATGCCCATTAGGAAAAACAATGTGCCACTGCAGCGCAATGGAGGAGTGACAACTTCTGAGTGATGTCTTCTGTCAGCTTACAGAAAGATTCCATTAAGGTTATTAAATATTAAAGATTAATGGCTCAATTGTTGTTCAAGTTTTACATTTGTGACCAATCTGAAGGCTCTCTCAAAATACAGAACCTTTCTAATCTAAGGCATGAGAAACAGGTCAACACCTTATAACAGGGGTGTCCAAAGTGTGGCCAGAGGGCAAAGAACAGATACAGTTTAAGTGGATGGATATTTAATTTCTGCTAAACTATTTATCCACTTGTCCTCCGCCAGTGACATACAGCAGCAGCAGCTATCTGGTTATAGCCATAAAAAACGTGCAAACACACATGGGATGCCGTGGCCACGCCTGGATGCTTCTCTTTAGTGTTGCTGCTTTAATAATCATTTTAATGAGCATCAGTAGCTGTTATTCCCTCCAGCGTGAGTCTCTCTTTCTGCATCTGTCTGCTGTCCAAACACGCACAACTTCTCTTTGATTCCCCCTTACTGGGAGCAACACTCTGAGAGGCTTCGTCATACTCTGTTAGTTGAAACCCCATTTTGTGTGATTCCATTTGTTGGATGTAAATTATGACCTTTGCTCTCACGACACAATTGCTGGAATTTTTTAAGCTTCTCGGTTTTCAGCAGCGTTCTCAGCTAGACCTTTTCGTGTGTCTCAGAGAAAACTAGCAAATTTGTACCCCCATTTTTCCATCTATCTGTGTCCTTAACCACTGCAGGCCAGTTCTTTTTCTTTGTAGGTGAGCATATTTTGAGTTATGGAGATGTGGTGATCATAGACAACAGGTGAATTCATAGAGACAGGGAACCCATGTTTGGAAACCCTAAAGTCTCCTATTTGACTCTTCATGATGTGATTCTGTTGGTGTGTACAATCCATGACCATCACAGTCTGCTGGAGCAGTTCACAGGAGAGGGAGGAACAGTCAAGATGAGACTCTGCTCTTCAAGATTTAATTCTCCCACTGGGTTGAGTGAGTCTCCACTTGTTTTTTTTTGGGTGTTTTGCTCTTGGGTGATGGCAACATAGATCGTGAATCAATAAACCAGGCTTGTTTGTCCAGCACTCCACCCAAAGGTAGCTTTGAGGCCAGCTGAACAACTCCTCAATTTTTCGCTTTATGGGGCGCAGCTTCAAGAAAGGCAAATGCTTAAGTTTAAGGGATGAGTCAATGTAATATCCCTAACAAAACATTGCTCAATCCATCATGCTGCCTTATCCAGTTTGCCTTCTGGTGCCATGTGTTCTCTATCCAGCCATGAAGACATGTTTCATCCAACCAGGCCACCTTCTTTCAGTGCTCCATGGTCCGGTTCTGAATGTAGCATGTCCATTGTTGGTTCTTTCAGGGGGGGCAGGGGTCCTTCAGGGTATGCACTGACAGAACCAGCATTAACTTCAAAAGTTTAGAAACCCAGTGAGTCTTGGTCACTCAGGACTATCTTACCAGTTCACCACTGTTCCTTTCTTGATCCACTTTTGGTTGATCCTGACCACCACATCAAACCATCACAATCTGCCTCTAGTCAAAATGGCTGAAATTTGTAAATCCATCCTTCCATCCATTGTCTTCCGCTTATCCAAGGTTGTGTCCCGGGGGAGCTTCTTAAGCAGAGACTTCCCCCTCTTCAGCCACTTGGTCCAGGCCCTCCAGGGGAATCCCAAGGCGTTCCCAGGCCAGCAGAGAAACATAGTCCCTCCAGCGTGTCCTGGGTCTTCATCTGGGTCTCCTCTTGGTGGGACGTGCCCAGAACACCTCACCAGGGAGGCATCCAGGAGGCATCCTAACCACATGCCCGAGCCACCTCAACTGACTCTTCTCGATGTGGAGGAGCAGCGGCTCTACTCTGAGCCCCACCTGCATGACCAAGCTTCTCCTCCTATCTCTGAGAACCCAGACTCCTTGCAGAGGAAACTGATTTCTGCAATCTCGTTCTTTCGGTCACTACCCAGAGCTCGTGACCAAAATTGTCAAATTTTTATATTTGACCATTTTTCCTGCTTTATTTGTATAGCACACTTTGAACAAAAGGCAATTGAAGGTGCTTTGGGATGATTAGCGGATAAAATAAAAGTAGCAATCAAACAACAACAGCATAAAACAACATCAGAGACACAAAACTTATGACACATTTAAAACATATGACATTCCAGCTATTGTTAATTGCTTACTCAAAGGCAGATCAAAACGGATGAGTTTTTAGCTTTGATTTGAAGTGTTTGAGTGTTTCAGCAGCTGTACAGTGGTCTGGAAGTTTGTTTGGAGCATAGAAACTGAAAGCTGCTTCTCCATTTTTGGTTCTGAATCAAGGGATGATTAGTAGACTAGAGTTTAAAGACCTGAGTGGTCTGAGGGGTTGATATAGTCAAAACAGATCTTCCACATACTTTGGTGTTAAGCCATTCAATGATTAACTCATCCACTATGAGGACAAAAGGTCCAATAGATCCCACCGACTAACCAGTGTGTTGATGATCTCAGCAGTCTTATTGTTATGCCTGAGATGTGTATATTCCTTCTGGCCCAGGAAGCCCTTGGAAACCCGCCTGGAGGACCTGGAAAGAAGAATGTCTTTGATTCCCTCCTGGAAACCAAGAGAACACTGGATGGATGGATGGATGGATGGATGGATGGATGGATGGATGGATGGATTGATGGATGGAAAAACAGAGAATAATAACTGCGGGTTGTTTTTGTATGACTGTATGCCAGCAGAATGATGTCCTGAAGAGCGTCTGTTATCTTTCAGTGCCTGTTGAGTTTACTTCATGATGCTAACCTCAGGGAAATCTAATATATTGTATAAATTATGCAGCATTATCAGATTTTTAATTGTTTGTCTACATCCAGGTAACGTGGCTGACCTTTTTAAGGTGGTTGTGATTTATGAGGCTGCAGCAGATAATTACTGCTGAGATGAAGTGAATAATTCATCTGGTTTTTGGAGACCGAAGGCAAAGCAAAGAAGCTGATACATTTATGTCATCTTTATTTGTGCAGATCTTAATCACTGGTAAGACTCTGAAGGAGCATCACAACCTTGACATTATAAACTTAGACTCTTAACTAAAGTCAGCAGGGAAATCTCGTTCATAGACCTAAAACAAATTTTATTTTGATGAGTTCATTTAAGTCGAACATTCACTATTCAACACATTGTCAGGGGCTTGACACAGCTGACAGCCTTTAGACAGAGTTAGTCTTTGTTCATCATAAACTTAAGTTATTCTTATATTACACCTTATTGTTGAAAAATTATAAAACCTTAGTTCCCTCTTTTAAAAAACACAATCTGTTTAGGGGTTTAGAAGAATAATCTTCTATTGTCCCACAAAGGCGAAATTCAGCTGTAACCGCAGCAAAGTGACAGATGATAGAAGCATTTAGGATCACACAAAAAGGGTAAAAAAGTACATTAAGGACACAATTACCAACCAAAACTGAAGTACTGTGCAGTTATTAAACATAAAGTGGCATACTCAGATTAGAATGTGAGCCTGAGTAGAATAATTTAAAAACAGAAAATATTTACAGAATGTGCAAGTGTAGTTGTAACAAAGTAAACGTAATATTTACAAAAGTTAACTCAATAAAAAGTGAGAAAAACAGATGTGCAAATAACAGCAGTAGAAATGTTAATTAAGTGAGCCAAACAGTGCCAATAACAGGAGGGATGTAAACATTATTGAGTTTGTTGGGAGCAGTTTTGAGTTGTAGAGTCTAAAAGCTGCAGGGAGGAAGGACCTGAGAAAACACTCCTTCATGAACCTAGGATGCAGCAGTCTGTCACTGAAGGAACTCTGCATTTCAGGTGGAGGAACAGAAGCGTTTAATCAGAATAAAGCAACAAAACAAATATACAGAACAGAAATGGCCTTACAAAAATGAACTAAAGTAATAAGGGTGTCAAAACAAAACATGCACCCCAAAACACAGGCTAATGGAAGCCTTAAATAAAATACAGGGTTAAACAAAGAACAAACTTAGAGTACTGTTTCTGTAACTTAATGGCACCTATGCACTGTGTCGAATTCTTACATTTTCATCTAAGCGTTGCCATATGTGAATAAACATTCAATATGCTGCAGAAATTCAAAAACTCACCGACATATTTACTGTTGCATATTAAGGGTAGGGGAAAGGTGTGGCCTTTTCAGAAAATTTGACACTACAAAAAAATACAGAGCAAAAAAAACAAAAATACATATATAAATAAAATATACATATAATATATATATGCACATTTGTGACACTCCACTTGTGACACTTTTTTCTGGTTTTTCTATTTGTTACAGTGTAAATTCTAATGATAAAACCTGGCATTAAAGGGGTTAAATCTCAGAAACACATGAATATGTTATGTTTTGTGAGGACTGAAGCTAAGGATGAAATTCATATAAAAAAAAGAGAGTAACAGTTCTGTAATATTATAATAATATTTATATATGAAGTTAGGTTCGAGCATTTATTTGTGCATTAGGGTGAAAGGTTTGATCTTTTCAGAAAATCTGACACTATATAGACAAAGCAGATTTGTGACACTCCAAGGCTCTGAAAATGTTCCCCCCAAAACAAGTCCTTTGGACGTATCACGCAAAAAAATATCAAATTTTTTCTGTTTACATTTTTTTTTGAAGTCCAGGTTTTAATGATAAACCTGGCATTAAAGGGGTACATTCTCAAAAACACACATATTTTATTATGTTTTGTGAGGACAAAAAAAAAAGTGATTTATGAAATAATATATCATTTTAGTAACACTTAAGTCTCTAGTGCAAGTTTTTGTGCATCAAGATGAAAGGTGTTCCAATTTTTGAAGGATGTGGCGAGGGTTAAGCGCCATCATGATAATCCGGGTGTCCTTAGGCATGTCAGAAGGGGAGAATTAGGTCTGAAATCGTTATAGAAATTTGTGAACCAGGCCTTAGTCTGGTAGCCGTAGAGTCTGAGGACTTCTTAAAAAGGCGAGTTTAGCACAAGTCAGAAGTTATAAAAGTCATAAAAAATTTCCCAGACGTCAAGACAGGATGAGATTTGTCACCAGATGTGGAAGGCTTTAGACATTGTGGGTCTGGAACAGTTTATTGTAGGATGCAGATGAATAGGGGACTCTGACCAATTGGTAAGCAGAGTGGCTTTTGTCTTGACATGTTCCACAACTGCTCAGCTATCTTACTGTGTTGTTTAAGACGATGGAAGGATGAATTATGAGCTAGATAGACCGATCGAGGCCAGGGCTGCATTAGGCCACAGCTGGCAGCAAGAAAGTCCTGGGTTTGAATCCCAGCCAGGCATCTTTCTACATGGTCTCCCCGTGCATGCGTGGATACTCTCCAGGTACTCTGGCTTTCCTTTAAAGTCCAAAAACATGATTGATTACTTTAAATTGCCGTTAGGTATAGGCATGTGCATGCCTGATTGTTCTTGTGTCTTTGTGTTCCCCTGCGTTGTGTCCAGGGTGGGCCGTGCCTCTCACTCAATGCCCACTGGCACCAGCCAACAGGGAGTAGAAGATCCTGAGCCAGACACAGAAATAGCTGTAGGAACAATACATCTCTTTTTGACAGGAAATCTGGAAATCTTTAGTTTACCAAGAATAACCTGAAAAGTGTTGTTGGAGTAAAGAAAGGCTGAGTTTTGTTTTAACTCAGTGACTCCACAATCTGATATCGGGTAAACAGAAGAAAACGCATGAATGGATGGCAACCTTTAATAATCAGTATTTGAGGTTGGACATTGTCCCATGAGGATGTATGTCCTGTCCTGACCCATCAGGTTAGTTGGGTTTTTTTTAAGCGAACTATCCATTCATTGTCTATACCACTTTGCAGATTCATTAGGGCACTAGTGCCTATACCCAGCGGTCATTGAGAGAGAGGCTGGGTACGCTCTGGACAGGTCACCAGTCCACCGCAGGGCAACAAAAAGATACAGAGGACAAACAATTTCAATTCAATTCAGTTTATTTATATAGCGCCGATTCACAACAGATGTCATCTTAAGGCACTTTATAAGAAAAGTAACTTCATTACAATCATACAAACATTCCAATCAGTTTAATTGTTTTCTATTCTAAGGAATCACAGCAGATTGCATTGAATCATTTACTTGAGATTGTGAGACTCCAACCTAACCAATCCCTCATACTGAGCAAGCATGTAGCGACAGTGGAGAGGAAAAACTCCCCTTTAACAGGAAGAAACCTCCAGCAGAACCAGGCTCAGTAGGAGCGGCCATCTGCCACGACCGTCTGGGGGTTTGAGAAGACAGAGCAGAGACACAGAAGAACTGATATAAGAGTACTTTCTGTATTAAAAAAAGTAAAAGTTGATAACATGACACGGAGGATGTTCAGTCACTGGGAGCATCATCCCAGTCCAAACCCCCGTCCTACAATGCATGGAGAGAAAAACACTAAGAAACACTAAGAAAAACAAAGTTAACAGTCGAAATAAAAGCAAAAAAAATAAAAATAACTACAACTGGAAAGCAGTAGAAGAGAAAAGCAGCAGAGTGAAGAAAAGTGGTAAAACATGCACCTACTCATACTTATGGCCAGTTTAGAGAGCTCAATTGATACTTTTGGACTGTGAGAGGAAGCCAGAGTACCCGGAGGAAACCCACGCATGCACATGAATTCGGACCCAGGACATTCTTGCTGCAAAGCAACACAGTGCCACCAAATGCCCCACTGTGCAGCCCGATTTATGTCGCTAGCTGCAGGGTTTTTTAATTACTTACAGTTATTTTTAAAAGAAGACTCTTGACTGTCAGGTGGAACAAACTGTAAGACCTACCACTTATATATTCAACCAGTGCTGCTCAATAAGAGGCTGCACATCATCCTATTTATATTGTTTTTGTCAGATTAAATCATGTTTCTTCTTTCTCTGTTCTATTTTAACTCAATTTTTGCTCTCATCAGCAAAAACTCTTTCATTGTGTCATTCTTCAGGCTTTTGGGGTTGTTTTACGTAACAGTTCCAGCAAAGAAACAGGTTGAGTCTGCGTGAAACTTTCTCTACAATGATGGAAAAGCAGTGTCAGAAGATTTCCAAGAGGATGATGTTCACAGATTTGATCTCAAATTCCGAGTACACAAGATTAAGCTGCATTGAACAGTGGATAAATTATTAAGATTATTAGCAAAAGATCAGGGTTTATTTGAGCAAGTCCATTTGCATGTTTCTAATCAGATTTCTCCTTTCAGGGTGTTTGCTGGCCCTCTGCACGACTGCAGCTGTAAGTGAGATTGGGGTGTTGATCTGAGGAATGTTAGGCAACCAGGAAACACTTAAGGGTGGACTGAAATTATCTGATTCTACTAAAAAAAGATCTTAAAATAGAATTATAGTCTAATTAGTTGATTGAGTTGACATCAGGGTTCCTATAGAATCAGTAAATGCACAAAAACTAATCATATTTTTAAAGTCTGCATAGCCTGGAAAGTTGGACATTGGAAATCCAAACATTGCTATCCAGGCAGATTTAAACAAGAATCTTGAGTAACTAGCACTGAAAGCATCTTTACATTTTATTTAATCTCTGTAAAGTTGCTACCTTCACTGCTTTAAGAGCTCCAGTTTAAATTGTATTCCAACATCCCTCCTAGGGTTCTCTCACACTTTCTTTCCTCTACTTTTTCTGTCTTCCTCTTTGTTCATTTTTCCCAGACATCAGGCTGGCTGACAGGCCCCTCAACCGGAGCGTTTGACCTTGAAAATATGAAACAACTTCATCTTTTCCTCCTCTGGGTCTTTCACATCGCAGTCCTTTTCTCACATCACCGTCATTCTCTCTCCTTTTCTTGCTGTAAACATGCACTCCCCTTTTCTCTCCATTTAACCATATTTTGCTATCTTTATGATTTGTCTTCTCTTCGTGTACTCCTGTCTCACACCTCTCTCCTCGTCCTCTCCTCTGCCTGATCCACCGCTAAGTGATGGAGTTGAGTTTTTACACGAACTGACAGAGTAAAGAGCTGTATAAAGGTTACGGTGGCTTCCTCTATGACTTATCACACACACTACCTCACACGCAGTCTCATATTTTACCCCTCTGAGCTTTGAAGCCCGCTGGATCACCTGTTGGGACCGAAGAGGGGATCGGTGTCATCTGAAACCAGCTTGCAGTACGTTTAGAGCCATTACTGCCAGTTTAGACTAGGATTGTCAGGATGTGCTGAGATGCTGATGATGGACCCAGACGCAGATTAAAGGGTAACGATGAGGTTTATTGGAGGACGATGGCAGGTATGAGACACATGGGAGACAAGACCATGACAACACACACAGGTGAGCGACATCAATGTGTTTTCAAACCAGCTCACCACAGAAGCACATACCTGGCAAATATAAAAGCTGTCATGTAAATTGAGGTAACCAAAGTCATAATTTGAAAAACAAATGCTAACCAGGTTCTCTAGCTCGTCCGTGCAGATGCATAATTATGGATTGCAGTAAAGCAGTGGCCTAGCCAGAAATTCCTTTTCAGATGGGCCTAATGAAAAAACGGTGGGCCACAAAAATATTATTGAAATTAAGTTTATTTGTAAGTTCCTCTATTGCTTCAACAGATAAGTGTCTTAATACATCAGAAACCGACAGAAACTGTTTTGAACAGAAACAGCTTAGAATAAAGCATCCATGCCAAATAAAACGTGTTAAAGCTGCAGCCAAACCCAGGTAGCACATGTCAGCTCTCTGACATAAACAATAGTTATTTTTAGGTGGTACTTAAGCTGTGAAAGCCATTAAAAATGACAATCCTAGACTTGTTTGCATAAAGGAATCTGCAAAGATGGAAATGTCACCTCCAAATTTATACTGTTTTACAAAACTAAAACTTAATTATATATATAATCTGTTTACATTTCTTTTCGGAACGCCATTTATTTGGATGGGCCTAGGTCCAGTCAGGACCACCCAAAGCCACGTCCCTGCCGTAAAGCTGCACTGCTTATGGCAAGACATGTGCCATTGAGAGATTTCAGGTCACTGGAGCGGAGGGGGCTGAGATACTATTCGTTCACCCTGTAAAGGGTCATGTTAGCACCAACTGACTCAAGAAAATAATTAAAAAACATAACAAAGCTACTTTGTGAACCGTTAACCATTTATAAATCATTACATGGCTTAGCACCAAAATATGTTGAAGACCTGTTGTCATGGTACCAACCACCAAGACCACTCAGGTCCTCCAACTCTAGCCTACTAAACATCCCTAGACTCAGAACCAAACATGGAGAAGCAGCTTTCAGTTTCCATGCTGCCCTTATCTGGAACAGACTTCCTGACGAGTGTAGAGCTGCTGAAACTCTGAACTGCTTTAAATCGAGACTAAAAACCATCTGTTTAGAATTGCCTTCGAGTAAATGATTGATGTCATATGTATGAAATGTGTTCATGCTCTCTTGCTTTACTGATCTTTCTCTTGCTTTATTGTGTATCATGTGTAATGTGTGTTTCTTTTACTTTTAATTTCCAATGTTATAATCCATGTCTGTTTGTTTTTGTTGTTCTTTTTTTTTTAAATCAACAAATCATGTAAAGCACCTTGAATTACCCTGCTGTTGAAAGTGTGCTATACAAATAAAATTGCCTTGCCTTGCCTAACTCTCTCTTTGTAAATCTGCATCTTCTGAATCTGCAGATTTACAAAGTCTTACATGTTTATATTCTGGCTCCTGTCAATCAGTCTCAGCTGAACTGATACTGATTTGTCAGCTGTCACATAAAATACACAGAGGAATGCAATAGATGCCCTCCAGCAGCTTCATTAGAAAAAACCCCAACTCTCCCTCAAAGTGCATTAGAAGCACAGACAGGTTTATATAACCCTGAACTTGGAGAAATGAGCTCACACAGTTGGCCTTCATGCACCTTTTTGGTGACGGCCTGTCGAGCGCTCTAATGGAAGAAACCCAAACGACACACAGAGCTATTCTTTTCCATTCTCTCTGTCAAACGTGTTTAATCCAGATGCATTGAGTCATTGAGGTGCAGATTCTCTGAGCTCTCTGCTGGGAACCAGATGCATGCTCCAAATTTAACAAAGAGGCTCTTCAACAAATTGAGTTTTAGAAGACGATGCAGCTGAACGTGTTTCGTTTATTGCGTTCTTAGTTTTGAAGTCAGTCTCTTGTCATATCAGATGTGAAAAGTACACTGGTCCCCCTGAGCATCAGAGCGGATTAGATTATTTCAGAAAATTGTTCCAACCTAAATACAACAGCCTCTTGTTTTTTAGTCACAAACTTTTGTGGCTTTTTTGTGTTTTACAAACACAAGCTTTAAAAACCTGAAGATACTTCATGATTTCACAATACAGTGAACTACGGCCTATTTTAATAGTTCAAACACCAAATAAACCTTAATATGCATTAATATGCACAGTGGAAACTGTTTAAGCCCTGCAGCAGAAGCTAACATCTACACTCTTCCTTGTCTCCGCTCTTGGGGGTACAGCCAATCAGTGCAAAACAAAATGAATGGTGCTCCTGGATTGGCTGCTTTGCAAATGCTAGCCAATAGCGTGTTAAGATGCATTATATTATGGTATTATAGCTTCCCAATCTCCATTTTCTTTCGAATATTTTAGATATGCTCTATAAAAAAATCTGTGAATAGACAAATTTTCTGCAAATAATTTCAGTTTCGGGCTGGTCCAGTTGGTAGCAATGTTGCATTGCAGCAAGAAGGCCTGAGTTTCAAGTCCTTGCCTCCTCTAACATCCCTCTCTTTCAGGTTCCGTCTGGGGGGTCCCTACCAGGCTCCGGAATATTATTATCATTATTATTATTACTCAAAAAGGAGGTATCAACCACATTATGTTCTTTAGCTGAATACACCCTACACCACCTCAATGAGATCGGGATCTGGGCTTTGACTAGGCCCAGACCTTTCCATGTCTCACATCTGGGCCAGTACTCTACTGGGTAGAGGTCATCATGATGATACTCCCACCCCAAACTTTCCTGCAATCATTAGGAATGTTTACAATTTCTGAACTTCAGGGGACAGCTAATTTTACTGGATCTTTATCTGACACGGAAAATCAGTTGGCTTACTCCTCACAGCTGTTGTGTCTCCATACAAAATTGGCCCTTTAAGAAATTTGCTAAGACATCCACAGATCACGACCGTTTCGGTAGTGAGTGGCGTCACTGATCAGCTCCAAAAGACGCACAGTTCCAGAGAATAACAAGAGATCAAATGGAAGAAGCAGGGATAGTTGCTGCGTTTCTGTTTGCTATGTCGTTATAAGCTGCTTCGCCAGCAACTCTTCCAATTTTACATAGCTGGTTGTTTGGCGACGTCTGCTGATATAATTTATATAATTTATATAATTAACCACAAGTCCCGCCCAGCGACTGTATATTGACCGCTATAGTCAGTGACTCGATGCAATCTGCTGGGATTCCCTAAATGGAAAACTTTTAAACTGATTGGAATGTATGTATGATTGAATTGAAATTACATTTCTTGTAAAGTGCCTTGAGATGACATCTGTTGTGAATCGGCGCTATATAAATAAACAGAATTGAAAACCCCAGGGCTGGTACTTGTTTGGTTCCTGAAACGGCCCCGAAAATGGCCCTGTCTGCCTGGCCCGGTGTAGTGGAGACACGCACATACCATGAAGGTCTGGTGAAATTACCCTGAAGTTCCTTTACTGGAAACGTGCCTATTAGTTGATCAGATGATTAAACATGCGTTCTGCATGGCAAGAACAGGTTTATTCATCCAATGTTGCAGCCAGAACATGTTTCCATGTAACACAGTCAACAAATCAGCATTTAATGATGACATCTGGTGCACGACATCAAGAAAGCCTGTTCTTTTACAGTTTTTCTTTTATAATTGTTTTATTTTTAAAAATATATAGAACAAAAATTTATTCAAATCCATACTGATATTTTTTCACTGTAAGATGAAGATGCACCGCTGCAACTGTAATAGAATGTGTTCTGTGAGTAGGAACATATGACCCTAGGAAAGAAACACTGAGAGGGATTGTCTTTAATACAAAAATCAACAAGGGTTACTTCAGAGGAGGGCAATAGAAAATAGAGGATTTCATGGTGTTTCTGGAGCCTTGGAGAAGTCTGGAAAAACACAAAAATATTTTTTGTATTTCCCAGTTTAAATATTTATTCAAAAGATTTTAAAAAGTGTGGGAAAATATTTATACTTCCAATTTTACTTTAGTTCCTGTCCAATTTTCTAGGAGATAGAAAACAGCTTTGCTAAACAGAAGTTGGACCAGTCCTTTCCAGAATTACCCAAAGATAAATCCCTGGGATTTATACTGTAGATTCTAAGATACTGAATAATTCCCAGCTGTTTTATTTATGTACACACTGTGCATATGTCTGATTACTTCTAAAATTTGTGGTGTAATTTGTCTATTTATACAAAAGAAATTAGCAAGTTAGCTGGTTAGCTAGGTAAGAACATTTGTACATTTAAGTCTAAAAATGTATGCCGTTTCACAATGTAAAATGCCTGAAAGTCCCTGGAAGAGTTTTATGGTCTCATAAGTTTAAAGAACGCAATCATTAGTCACAATAAAACAAACTATGTCATGGAGCCCTAAAATCTAAAGGATCACAGACACATGGAAAGCTGCAGGTCTGGTGGTATGAAGCTGAGCAGAGGCTCGGTTCATGCGAGTCCTGCCCAGGTATTTCTGTCAGTGTGTGTTATGTGAAACAGAGTCTAATGTGTTTATAATTGACTCCAGCTCCAGCAGATTGGCTCAGTGGGCAACAGATGCCACGGTTGTTGCTGCCGCTGACACACAAACAAAACACCCTGGTTTCAGTGCATGACAATAATGTGAAAGGAAGTGTGTGTTTTTCTGTAAGAACATGCTTGTTTTATTTCTCAGCTCTGTGTAAAGTGCAGTTGTCTTTATTCGCTTTCTGTTCCTGTTGTAATTAAGCTAATTTGTTTTTCTGGAGCAGCTTGCGCACTGGAAACTCTGCAAAAGAACAGACGTGGGATGATCTCTGTTTTGGACTCAAACCTGGGATTGTGTTCAAGATTCACAATTCAGCTCCATATGTTGTCAGTCTGGAATACATGTAAGATCCAGGGACGAAGCTGGACTACGAAGACATGTTGCTAGGTTCTGTTTTTTGTGTCGGCAATGAAATTTCTGGGTACCACATCTCAAAACATTGTAGGTATCATGTTTCTTTTGTCAGCTTAGATTCATGTCTCTGTGTTGAGCAGAAAGTGGTTTCCATGGCCTGAAGGAGGTGAAATCTGATTCTGACACCAACATAAAATTTCTTAATTTAAAAAAAGAATTACTAGATGTTCACCTGATTAACACAAATAAAAAAATTAAAAAGAAAGTAACCATCTGGATTTTTGCCACAGAGTACAATTATTTCTTCAAGTTAAAGTTGTGAAGTTGTTTACTAAGAAATGTTCAGATTTTTCAGGCAAAATATTATTATAAAAAATTATTTCTTTTTATTTTACTGGCATGCATACATCATAAATCACAAATTAGAAGGCACGGTAATCCATGATTAATTGAATTTAGATTGAAAATCTTTTTCCTATTCCTCCCCTGGGGAAGTTTTATTCTCCTAATGTGGGTTCAGTTCTTCTCTTTATTCAATTCAGTTTATTTATATTCACGACAAAAAACTGAAAAAAACACCACAACATGTCATCTCAAGGCAAGTAATTTCAATCCATACATACATACATACATAAATACATACATACATCCATACATACATAAAATCAGCAAAAAAAGAAACGTCCTCTGACTTTCAACTGTTTTTACTTTCACTAAACTTAATGTGTGTAAATATTTGTATGAACACTAAAAGAGTCAACACCATAAGACATAAACTACAAATGTTTCACAGACATGTGACTAACAGAAATAGAATAATGTGTCCTTGAACGAAGGGAGGCTCAAAATCAAAAGTACCAGTCAGTATCTGGTGTGGCCACCAGCTGCTTGAAGTACTGCAGTGCATCTCCTCCTCATGGACTGGACCAGATTTGTCAGTTCTTGCTGTGAGATGTTACCCCACTCTTCCACCAAGGCACTTGCAAGTTCCTGGACATTTCTGGGGGGAATGGCCCTAGCCCTCACCCTGTGATCCAACAGGTCCCAGACGTGCTCAATGGGATTGAGATCCGGGCTCTTCGCTGGCCATGGCAGAACACTGACATTGCTGTCATGCAGAAACTCTCGCACAGAACGAGCAGTATGGCTGGTGGCATTGTCCTGCTGGAGGATCATGTCCGGATGAGCATGCATAAAGGGTACCACATGAGGGAGGAGGATGTCTTCCCTGTACCGCAAGGCATTGAGATTGCCTGCAATGACAACAAGCTCAGTCCGATGGTGATGTGATATACCGCCCCAGACCATGACGGACCCCCCCACCTCCAAATCCATCCCGCTCCAGGGTACAGGCCTCGGTGTAACGCTCATTCCTTCCACGATAAACACGAATCCGTCCATCACCCCTGGTGAGACAAAACCGTGCCTCATCAGTGAAGAGCACTTTTTGCCACTCCTGTCTGGTCCAGCGAACGTGGGTTAGTGCCCATAGGCGGCGTTGTTGCTGGTGATGTCTGGTAAGGACCTGCCTTACAACAGGCCTACAAGCCCTCAGTCCAGCCTCTCTCAGCCTATTGCGGACAGTCTGACCACTGATGGAGGGATTGTGTGTTCCTGGTGTGACTCGGGCAGTTGTTGTGGCTATCCTGTACCTGTTACGCAGGTGTGATATTAGGATGTACCGATCCTGTGCAGGTGTTGTTACACGTGGTCTTCCACTGCGAGGATGATCAGCTGTCCTTCCTGTCTCCCTGTAGCGCTGTCTTAGGCGTCTCACAGTGCGGACATTAGCCACATCAGCAGTCCTCATGCCTCCCTGCAGCATGCCTAATGCACGTTCACGCAGATGAGCAGGGACCCTGGGCATCTTTCTTTGGGTGTTTTTCACAGTTGGTAAACAAGTCTCTTTAGTGTCCTGCGTTTTTAGAACTGTGACCTTAAATGCCTACTTTCTGTAAGCTGTTAAGGTCTTAACGACCATTCCACAGGTGCATGTTAATTAATTGATTATGGTTAATTGAACATGCATGGAAAACATTGTTTAAACCCTTTACAATGAAGATCTGTAAAGTTATTTGGATTTTTACAACATTATTGTTGAAATACACAGTCCTGAAAAAGGGACGTTTCTTTTTTTGCTGAGTTTACATACATACATACAATGCATGAAGTTCAACTTATTATTCAAGTTCTTTAAAAACGTTTTCTAAGGAAACCCATTGTCACTAATGTGTAAAGCTAATGGTAGCAGTGAAACGAAACGAAAGCCTGCTGATCATGAAACAAATAGCCTATGTTTACATGTCCGTATCTTAATTTAGAAACATAAAATTCAACTGTTTTATATTTTCTTTTGGTTGTTTTTAACATCTTACCACAGGTTTTATTTATTTTAAGTGGTCTGATGCAAACAAGAGCACATATTTGATGCTACCATTGGTGCTCGCATGCTTAATCAAAAATTCTGCTTATGTTAGCTTGCTAACACAAACGTTAGCATCCGGTGGTTTTGAACTGGTTCTCCGTAAATAAACAAAGTTTATTAACTCATTTTGGTTATTTGTTATAACATCAATGTATATTTATACATATATGTTGTCTAAAACGGCGGGGGGCAAGACGCTGACGGCTGATCTGAGACCTGTCAATCAAAAGGACACATCCCTTATTATTCATATTTTAAAGCTTAAATTACATCTAAGCGGATGAGTTATTTAAAATTTCACCCCCCTTTAGAGTTTTCATGATGGTAAACTTGACCTATTAAACCTTAGATGTTTTTGTAAACCAGACTGTTGACATGTTTATTTCTGCTGTGAAGTTGACATTTTTAACATTGGAGTCAATGGGAACTTGCTCCTTTCTGGAGCCAGCCCCCAGAGGATGAGGGGTGAACTGCAACTTCTGACACTTCCGCATTGGCTTCTGGCTTCACATTTGGCCGACAGAGTTTGCCCCTTGGTTAAACCTTGAAGCGGATGGGCTACAGCATTGTTTTTCATAGGTAATGATATTTTCATGAACTTAACATTGTGGCATAGTTACAACTTTGACCAATTATTTGTGAAGCAAGTATTTTTTTTATCAACACCTGACTTCACTTGCTAGCTTGTAGTCGTGTATATTGAAGGAATAAATAAGCAAAGCATTACTGTTCCTCAAATGCTGCTGTACTGTTATCTCGATCAGTGTTTCTCCAGATAAAATAATATATGGTAGTCTTTTTTCTTTCCATGACAGTGTTTTATTGGGCACATATGTAAATACTTTATATGGTAGGCTGGGGTTTTGTATGTGGAAGTTATTATAAATCCTTCTCCTTATTCTGCATTTGTGTGTTCGATCTCTTCTGCAGGTTTGCAGTATCCGTTTCCTTGGTGATGTAGTCCAGCATGCCAAACACTCAGTCAGCTTTGATGACCCTATTTTCATTTATCTGAACCCTTTATTAATAGGCACAAACCTTTGATGTTTCAACATTGACTCATTACCTAAATGAAGCTCATATTGCAATGAAAAGCACTTAGAATAACAAACACGTACCTTTATTGGTATTTTTTCCATCATCAAACCCAAACATGGGAGTGCTCTTTCTCCAGAGTCAATGAATATCCCTGTTCTAGTCAGATTCGTGCCCCTATCTGTGTGAAATCAACCTTTGGTTTGTTTGCATTTTCTATCCAACATCTGTCTGATGTTTAAAGCTGCAAGGAAAAGAAGATGGGTTTATTACTGTTTTATTTAAGTGACGGACTGGTCAGTTTGTTTTTTCATTTTTTTAGCAGTTCATTCAGCCGTAAACATGTCTGATCTTCCAACAAACTTTTTATTTCTCTCTTTGTTGTTTCTTCTAGTACCTGTTTTTTTCTCATTTTTCATTTATTTTACTTGTGTCCTCTTTTTCTTTCGTGGCGACACCCTACACTTTTGTACAAGTTGCATTTTAATAGAAATATATTGTTTATGAACCAAGGATCATAATTGGATTTCACCTTCTCTCTCTGACTTCCTTAGTATTGACCCATCCCTCAGTGATGATGTCACAGGCGGCTGTTGTTGGCAGGCCAATGATTTGAAGTTGAAATTGGATTTTAGTTAACGAAATCCTGAAATGTACACATACATGCACACACGCACACACACTTTCTTTTACCTTACCCTATACTCAGCTTGAGCTAATCTATGACTAGAAAATGTTTAGACCACAACATTTATTGATATAAAGTGAATGGTTTCAATGAAAACTAGATATGAAATCCTTATAGTTGTGTTATTTCCCACCAATATGGCTCCACCCTCAGACCAGGGCTGGTGCCAGGGTTGGTTCTTAACTGGTTCTATGAAAACCCATTTTTTCCCCAGCCAGCTTGGATTCATGTAATTAAATCACTTTAAATGTTTCTTCAAATATCAAAACTCCAGCTTTTTTATTTGTCATTAGTACAGAGGATCGCAGTTTATCTTCACAGATTATTAGAATTGTTAGATAACCCCTTTTAAAAACGTGTCTAAATAAAACCAGTTTTCTTTATTAATGCTGTCTTAAACCCATTTGTGTTTAGAAAACCTTTTCAAAAGGAATTTCTGCAACATTTCTAACATCTGATTTCCAGATTTTGCAGAGAAAGAAAGTAACAAATTAAACATCAACATGAAATAACATGCATTATGCAGTATATTACTCAATGTTTAATTGGTATACTATCAACTTAAAAATAATGCTGCAAAAAGTCAAAGCTACAGTATGTCTGATAGCCTAATACAAAAATCTGTGAAAAATTTGAATCGTTGTTAACTAACTAGGGTTCTGCTTGTCCCACCTCCATGATGAGACCAGAAATTTAACTTTATTGGTTTACTGATCCAAGAAGTCTCTGAAAAAAAGAGAAAATATTATTACTAAAATGTTAACTGGAGATTGTTTGAAGACAAAAAAATACCTGCATGGTATAAAAACTCATTGGGTGTTGCCTTTCACATGTGGCATCAGGTTTTGCTTCTTCATTGCTAGGTTTTTTTTCCAAAGGGCTTTACAATTTTGTCCGCTGCAAGAGTTCTGAAGTTTTTTAAAAGATGTTTATCTTACAATTTTTTCTCAGATAAGTGACAGAAAAAAAGAGTTATGTAAAATTAAAAATAATTACTTGTCGCCAAAAACTATTAGTGAGGATAACTTATAGTAGCAGGTTGTGTACACCAGGGTATTGTCAAGTAAAAACTTCACTTTAGCATTAAAATCAAAGAAATATGGTCCAGTTTGAGCTAAACAATGAATCCTACAGGTCATCAATGTAAAAGTTGGATAATGTCTCTAGGTTTCTCTTGTCTTGAAAATATCAGAAAAAAGCCAAATAAAGGGGAATATGGAACTGAATACCTTAAAATCGATAACCATGTGAAATTTCTATTTAAATTTGTTTAGAATTTGTCTTACCATACATTCACCACTAATTATTCTACAGCTAAACAAAGCACTTCAAGGTATCCATACAGTTATACTGTATCTACTGTACATTACATACTATATTTATATCTATAGATCCATATTTCCTATTTTATAAACAAATAAATGTATAAGAAAATGTGAAAACCACTGTATCATTATGTGTTTGTCTTGGAAAGTCTAAGTTGTGTTGCTGCAGTGATAAATGTATGCAATATGTGTGAATGCCAGAGGGCCTCCATCAGTAGTGTATGAAAGCTCTCTTCAGCATGATTCATTAGAAAGAGGGGAAGAAGGAGAAGAATGATTATGAGATAAGGAAGAGAAAAAGGAGAACAGGTGCAACTAAGACAAGAGTTCTGGATTTAAAGGTGACAGAATACAAAACGGAAACTACAATATATTTTGAAGTCTTTTGAGAAAAGCAAAATAAAAATGTAGAACTGTTTAGATGGTCTGCTACAGTGAAATTAATAATAATATTAGTAATAAAGAGTTTCAAGATGCAGGGAAAAATAAGTTGATAGGGTAAAAAGGTTAAAGTTCTCCACAGGTTAATGAAATGTGGCTTAATCTCAAACACATGCACAAACTGTCGATTATTAACCAAAATCATATGTGATAATGATGGGGGAATGGTTCAGCCCACAATTAAAGTTATTTGAATCCTGGTGAGGCACAAACTACGTTTCCATTGTTCCATTGAATGTATAATTTTCACTACACCAAACCACCTGGTGTTCATACAGTGAGGAACATGAGTATTTGAACACCCTACAATTATGCATGTCCTCCCACTTAGAATTTCTTAATTATCTGTCAGGTTTCTGTGCTGTCGCTGAGCAGCACGGAGTTTCAACTCCCTCCAAAGATTTTCAATTGGATTTAGGTCTGGAATCCTGGCTGTGTGCTTCGGGTCATTGTCTTGTTGGAAGACCCAGCCAAGACCCATCTTCAATTCTCTGATCGAGGAAAGGAGGTTGTTGGTCAAAGTCTCACAATACATGGCCCCATTCATGCTCTCCTTATTACAGTGCAGTCGCCCTGTACCCTTCACAGAAAAGCACCCCCAAAGCATGATGTTTCCACCCCTATGCTTCACACTAGGGATAGTGTTCTTGGGATGCAACTCAGCATTCTGTTTCCTCCAAACATGGCGAGTGAAGTTTAGACCAAAAAGTTATATTTTGGTCTCATCTGACCACATGACTTTCTCCCATGCCTCCTCTGGATCATCCAGATGGTCAATGGCTAACTTCAGATGGACCTGGACATGTGATGACTTGAGCAGGGGAACTTTCCGTGCAATGCATGATTTAAAACCCTGACGGGGTAGTGTTCTACCGACAGTAACCTTTGAAACTGTGGTCCCAGCTCTCTTCATGTCACTGACCAGCTCACTTCGGGGCTGATTCCTCACCTTTCTTATCATCAGTGATACCCCACGAGGTGAGATCTTGCATGAAGTACCAGTCCGGGGGAGACTGACAGTCATCTTTAGCCTCTTCCATTTTCTAACAATTACTCCAACAGTTGATCTATTTTCACCAAGCTGCTTGGCAATTCCCCCGTCGCCCTTTCCAGCCTTGTGGAGATCTACAATTTTGTCTCTGGTGTCTTTTGACAGCTCTTTGGTCTTGCATATGGTAGTAGTTGGAGTCTGACTGACTGTGGGGTGGATAGGTGTGTTTAACCAGCTCAGACATGTGCTACTAATTTAGATTGAAGGAGTGATAACCTAGTACTATCTTGGATACCCAGGCTCTATTATAGTCTTTTAGGCCCTTCTAAAAAAGAAAAGTGGAAAAAAGTGGGACAAAAAATAAACACAGCTCCTCTGACAACTTATTTCTGAAGGCATTATTGTCTCACGAGATCTGATGTGATATTTTGGCTGTCATGGACGGTCATTGTAATAATGCAAATGAGGGGCGTGTTAATTGGTGGTATTCTAGGTAATTTGTTGTTTGCAAAGTAGCAGCCATTACCCGTGTTGTCCTGAAGCTACTACTCGTGCTAGCATACAATAGCCACATTAGCAGTTAGCTGCTGTTTTTTTACACACAGTAGAGCAATAAAAACACAGCCTTACCGTTTCAATTGCAGGCAAGTCTCTGATTGTTGGAATGGCCCCTTTTTCCAAACGGAGCTCGAGTTCGTACTTCGAATCGAAATTCAGGAATGGCGGCGCTCGACTGAAAAGAGGGGGAGAGGAGCAGGGCGGGCTTCCTGCAGCATAGGTCTGTGATGTCCACATATGGTATATCCTGCGGCGACTTGAGTAGAGGTGAACCTTTTAAAGGCAGAGTAACAAGTCTTTGAGAGCCAGAATTCTTGCTGATTGCCAGGTATTCAAATACTTATGTGCAGCAATAAAATACAAATAAGTTCTTTAAAAATCAGACAATTTGATTTCCTGAATAAATAAAAAAATGCTGTCTCTCACTGTGAAAATGCACCTACAATGTGAACTTCAGACCCCTCCATGATTTCTAAGTGGGAGAACTTGCAAAATCGCAGGGTGTTCAAATACCTATGTTCCTTATTGTATTTCAAATCTTAGGCCCCTTAGCTTCCAAATGTAACAACCTGGTGAGAAACCTTGGCATTATCTTTGACATTAAAATGTCCTGTTTCCAGGCTAAAGCAATTTTTTAATTGCACTGATCTGGAGAAAACCAATCATGCATTCATTAGTTCCAGATTAGACTGCAGTGTTTTATATGTCATTGTGTCCCAAACCTCATGAGTTCAGAACATAGCTGCCCGCCTTCCCTCTAACACATCTAGGCGCTGCCGCATCACCCCCATTCTTTCATCGCTTCATTGGTTTCTCGTATTTTTCAGAATCGAGTACAAATGTTTACTTTTTACTTTTGAGGGAATTCATGCCATAGCTTCATCCTACATCTCTGACACATTGTGTCTGCGCAAACAGACTAGGGTCTCAAGGTCGCTGGGGCAGCTTTTTCTGGAACTTCCTCGGTCCGGATACAAGCATTGGGGTGATCGCTCCTTTGTAGTGGCTGCGCCTAAGCTCTGGAACAAGCTACCTGCTGATTTGCGTCTAACTCTAGACTTTACTTTGTTTAAAAGTAAATTGAAAATTTTTTCACCAAGCTTTTAACCTATACTATAGGTGGATTATATTGTATACTTGTTATTTTGATTTTCTTCAAGTACAATGTTCTGATGATGTATGTGTATTATGTTTTATTGTTATTTTATTCCAGCTTTCATCTCTTATGTGTATTGTTTTCCCTTCCGTAAAACACTTTGGCCACCTTCCAGGGTTCTGGAAAGTGTTCTTTAAATAAACTTTGATTGATTGATTGATTGATTGATTGATTGATTGATTGATTGATTGATTGACTTTGTTCCCTAATTAGATACTGTCCATTTGACCCACTGTCTATTCTAAGGTTGGGTCACAAAGGTATGGGATCTAGGAGGGAAACATAAGTACAGTTTTTTTTTCATTCTGCAATTTTTACTATACTGAGATGTTGGGTCTTCCAGTTCCTGGACCTGAGCCGGTCCTCATACATAAACATTGAAGAAGGTTCCAGAAAAGACTGGACTTCATGCTGCAACTAAGAAAAGCAAACTCTTACAGGAGCTGCTGGTCATCGCACATGGCCATTATTCAGTCTGTCCTGTGTTCGTCCATCACTGTATGGTTTGGCTAATCCACAAAACAGGACAGGTCCAGACTGAAAGGAACAATCAGGTTGTATTTTCTTTGACTATTTTAGATATACTCCCTGAAATAAACAGTGAATAGTTGAATGTTTGATCACATTCCACAGAAAAATCAGCGAATAGGCGGTGGTCCACTGTATGGTCATATTTAATAAAAGCCTTTAATTCTGTTGATTATGACTATTTTCTGCTTACAGGTAATGAAAACATGACATTTAGGATTAGAATATTACATGATAACAATAAAAAACTTTTTATTACAGAAATGTGGGCCTAATCAAAAGTATGTTTAATACCTGCTCAAAGGTAATTCTCAAAAAGTAACGAGCCTCATCAGAACACATACTCTAATTTATTGAAATGGTTATGCAATAAGAAAAGATATGTCTGCATGAAACCTCAAACCTTTTTACATAAAGATTTCAACAGGTATATTCTTGGGTGCATTGAAACATTACTGAGACAGAAGGATGAGCGAGATAGATTATGTTTGTGTGTTGACTGGAAGCTACCTGACTTGTCAGTAGGCTGCTATTTTGATAAGAATTAATACCTTGTCTGTCCGTATATTTGTGTGTGTGTGTGTGTGTGTGTGTGTGTGTGTGTGTGTTTATGTGTCTGACACGTGCTCACCAGCGGCAGATATGGTCTGTTTCCAGGTTGGTGGTATAGCCCAGGCTGAGTCCCATTACCACCCTGTCATACCAGCTCACATCTGCCACGGGACAAACACGGATCCAGCAAAACATCCAGGATCTGACAAACAAAAAGAACAGGAGGCGAAATGCGACAGGCTTTCTGGCTCTTCTGCCGTCTGTGTGTTCGATATTGCTCCAATTTGTTGGCGCGGATTAGACCCAACGGTTCATCAGTTAGTGCTTAGTACCACACCCACACTCTTACAACTGCAATTGGTTAGACTCCCTGAGGTTCATTTGAAGCTGGCTCATTCTTTGAAAGGTCATTAACCACTCTTTGCACACACACACACACCCACACACACACATACACACACACACACACACACACACACACAAACACACACACACACACACACACACACACACACACACACACACACACACACACACTTCCACGTTCTCACACACACACTCTCAAACTTCCACACCATTAGGCACTTGAACCAGGCGAAGGACATGTCAACTGTTAATGCGAGAAATTAATTCTAGACAAAACATTCATTGTCAGTTTGCTGTGACACTGTGATACTAGTGTACGAATTAGAGAGATATTTAAGTGCTTAATATAAATCCTAATACATTATGTTCAGGTTCCAAATTAAAGGACTCTTCACTGTTTCTTTTCTGAGCTAGATCAAAGTTTAGGAAGCAACATCTCTCTTTATCAGATCAGAAGAGACGACTGCAGCAAAGACAAGAAATTCTCGAGGGGCACATTTGCTTTTTTTTGTTCTCAGCTGCGTGCTTTTGAAAAACAATAAACAGTGAGTTATGTAAAACTTGAATAAACTCAGATTTTCTGTTTGGTTGTAAATTGATTTTACACCTGCCAACACGTCCCTGCCCAATATCAGGGCTGAGAAATTTTTCTGTTACCATGGCGAGATCAGACTTGGCTGGAGAAAGGACACCTCGCCATTTGCTGCAAGCTCCAACAAAGCCTGGATGCTCTACAGAAGAAAAAGCCAAGTGATGCAAAAAGATACATCAAAAATCCAACACATCTGTAAACTATAGACCTTTACCCCTTCATGCATTTCTTCAGCTTTTTTTCTTTCTTCTTCTCTGAGCAAATACAAAAAAAGGGATTTCCAATCAAGTATTTAATTTTAAAAGATCTATTCAAACCAACCAGTGAGGCGCTGCTGATCAAATGCATTTATTAACTGATCAGTGAGAGCATCTGGATAAAAGTAGCATAAAAGGAGTTTTATTTGTTTGCAGATGTTTGTCACAAGTGCATTTACTGCCGTAGTTGGAGGGTGTTAAAAATCTAATGCAGAAAAAAATGTTTTTTGCTTATGTAGCAAAGGGTTGTGAAAACAAGCCGAAGACATACGGCAACACAATGTTCCATTGCATTTGTGTTTACGGAAGTAGGTGGTTTTTGCTTGTGCTGCGTCATTTCCTTGCAGCGGCGGCTTACAGCGGTGCTTTGTCGTAGTGTAGTCCCAAGTCTAAATCTGCTCCTGGGATTACTTCGTGTTACTTATTATTGTCACTTGCAATCGACATGATTATTGAGGTCACCAGGAATAATTAGGATCATTTTTGAGTAATTTTCATCACTTTTGCACACAAAATGCTAGCTGTTCCCATTCTGTTCCCAAATGGACTGCTGCCAGATTAGGGGAATGACTGGGCTGGTTTTAAAATGCTTTTTCTCACTTTTCTAACTATGGGGAAGATGGCAACAGACTAAATTTCACTTACAGGTGGAATATCCTTTTCAGACAGATGCCAGGCTTCCCAAGAGCTAAGTTGACCCAATGTGAAGAGACATGCACTGTAAACCCTGGATTATACTTTAACGTAAACTATTCAGTGGTGATTAATTATTAGTTTATGTTTTGTACAGACAGTGTTTAATTACTAATAAGCAGTTTGTAATCATTTGTAATGTTGTGCATTGCAAATATCACGATAAGCAAAAACAACTAAGAATGTTACATTACTGTCAGAGAGGGCGGAGCTTTTTTCAAAATTAAACAACCGAACAACAACCAGGCTGAGCAGTGAATGCCGGAGGAGAAGGTTTTGAAGAAATCTGGTGTGTTAAATTTTATATTTTACTGAAGAGAGCGATAAACTCAGCCTAAAAAGAGACCTAACTAAACAGAAAACTCAGCTATGATTTATGTTGGTTCATTGACAATAGACACGTTTCCACTATCGTAACTTTAGGGTCATTTCAACGGACTTTCATCTATCGGGATAAATCAGTAGGCCCACTCCTCTCAGCCGTCGTGTCTCCATACAAAATTGTCCCTTTATTTGCTAAGACGTCTATGTATCACGACCGTTTCAGCAGTGAGTAGCATCACTGATCAGCGCCAAAAGGCGCCCACAGCCGCAGAGAATAACAACAGATTGACATGGAATAAATGGGGATGGTTACCGTGTTTGTGTTTACTGTTGTCATAAACTGCTTCACCAGCAACTCTTGTTATTTTACACAGCCGGTTGTTTGGCGACGTCTGCTCATTTCCTTCTGAGTTACAAGCAACCACAGCTCCCGCCCAGCGATTCCACCTGGCAGTTTTCGAGTACATACCCCCAGACTGGTACTTGGTTGTTTCCTGAAATGGTCCCAAAAATGGCCCTGTCAGCCAGGCCCAGTGAAGTGGAGATATGCTCATACCGTGACGTTCCAGTAAAATTACCCTGAAGTTCCGATAGTGGAAACGCCCCTAATTGTGTGCCTGCTAGCATTCATTCATAGGTAATGCTAATTGCGAGCTAGAGGGCTAATAGGGTTAACCTCTGTTTGGTTTCAGAGGTAATTCTTGCATTTATATCAATACTGTACGGCTATATAATTTACTAAACAATTTGTAGCATTCATTTACTAATGTAAGTTATCATCTTGCTCTTCCAGACTTCCGGACCAACTGATATTCAGACGGTGGTGCTGAGAGGACCTCAGCTCAGTCTTGGTGACAAGCCAGCAGATTTCTTCAGATCAGTCTTTGTAAGTTATGCTTTACCCTATCATATACTGTCTAAATGGAATGTGATTATATAATCTAAAATTATCAACAATATGTTGTGTTTGCAGTCTGTGCTAAACCACATTAACACTGTTTTCCTTATCCAAAAACATTTAATGCATCTGAAAATTTAGCTTCCAGACATTTAACTTTACATTTTCTTAAAAAGATGTCTGCAATATGAACATGACGGAAATTATTACATCAAGACAATTATGTGAAATATAGTTACGTAGCATTTTAATGCTAAAGTATTATATAACACACATTTTTTGGTTATTAGGCTCCTCTCCTGTGGAACCAGCTCCCAGTTTTAGTCTGTGATGCAGACACCCTGTCTACTTTTAAGATCAGGCCAGAAACTTTGCTTTTTAATAAAACTTATAGTTAGAGAGGCTTGGATTATCCTGTATCGCTGTAGATACCATAGACTGTAAAGAACCTTTCCAAAAAATTTGAATATCATGGAAAAGTTTATTTATTTCCATAATTCCATTCGAAACGTTAAACTTCCATAGATTATAGATTCAGGGCCCACAACTTAAACAATTTCAAGTATTTAGTTGTTTATTTTTACATAATTTAGGGCTTCCAGCTCATAAGACCTACGAAAACAGGACTAAAACAAATTAGAATAAACATTATAATAAAGCTGCTAGCCACCAGCGCTAGCCCTGACAGCTCATCTGAGACCTGTTAATCAAAAGACCTGTTAGTCATAATTCTAAGCTTAAATTACATCTAAAAGGATCAGTTATAAAAACAATTCACCCCCCCCTCAGAGTTGTCATGACAGTAAACTTGATCTATTAAACCTAAAATGTTTTTTTAACCGGGCTGTAAACATGTTTACTTTTGCTGTGAACTTGGCATTTTTAACATTGGAGTCGATGGGGACGTTCTCCTTTTTGCAGTCAGACCCTAGTGGATGACTGGGGAAATGCAATTTTTGTCACTTCCAGGTAGGCCTCAAATTTTGTCGGCGGAGTTTGCCCCTTGGAGGACAAATTGACCACATTTGACAGGATTTGTTAATTACTGCAAGACTGCAGAATGTTATCTTGCAACAATATATAACAAAATTAAAAAAATATTTTTCTGAATATTTTAATTTTGCATTTATTTGTTTTTCCATACAACTATGTTTTAAGGTATTGTTTTTTTTAATTATTAATTGAAATTATTATATTTGAAGAAACCTTATTATTTACATTAACAAATGATTATAAGTATTGATAAATACAATATGTAATGAAGTTACTCAAGTTATTTCAAGCAACTTGGGAATGTAAAGACAGTTAAGTGAACAATTTATTTTTTGTGAAAATAAATGATTGCCCACATTAAGTCAACTTAATATGTTTAGTTTCAGCATGTATAAAAACTAAAGTGGTTTAGGGGAACGGGTTTTCACACAAATCTTTAGTAAACTCAACTAATTTGGGTTTACAATGTACAGTGTAAAACTTCTCTTTTCTCCAAAACTGAAGTTTCTGCTTCACTAGAGCTGGTATGAGGTCTAAAGAACTGTATAGCTGAATTTCTGTTAATACATGCACGTCTTCATGAACTCAAAGTGTTCAGAACCAGAGAAAAAAATTAAAAAAAGGTTGTACTTATTAAGTTTTCTCTTTTATAGCTACCAGGTTACACATACGTCAGTGTGAGCTCAAACGTCTTTTAGTGATGGACTCGACCTTTTCATAGCTCTGTCTGCAGTGTTTGGCAATGAAAAAAGATCCTTGGATTCAGCTCTAAAAGAAAAAAAAAACTTCACCAGCTTAAGCTCAGAGGTGTATGGGAATAAAGCCTTACAAAGTGAAAACATGAAAACGTACAAGGGCAAATTCCACCTACTAACAAATTCACAGCTCAAAGTTTGCGCAAGGTTTACCAACAAAAGTCTTTGATGTGTCACACAGAACATCAATGTCCAGAGGATGAAAATTAGAGTGACATACATTTATGCAGAGCTTCTGAAAGAAATCTTATAATTCATAATTCTCATTAAAACAGAGAAGAGTGATTTGTGCCTCCAAACTGAAAAAAAAGTTACATTTACCCTGATCGAGTGTGAATCTGCAGTTAGATGAAGATTCAGAAAAGGATGAAGAATGTGGAAAAAGAAGACAGAGAGACAAAGACATTACCTCCCATTTTCCTCAGCAGATGACAACGGTAAAATAATTATTATCACACAAACAATAATCCGTCTTTCTCGCACCGTCTCCCCGTAGTCGCATCCGTAGCTCCAGGCAGATAATATACTGGACTGCCTGAGATGCATTTGAATATTTCTTTGGCAGCAAATCACATTACTGGCTATTAAAAAGTAATTATTTGTACATAAATTCCCTGCAAGTTTGAGCTCAGACTTGGCAGATGCCTGTGTATTTCGTTATGCGTACTCGCTGGTGTGTGTGCTTGTGTGTGTGTGTGCTTGGGTTCAATGCTAAGGCAGTTAGCGTGTGAGGCGTTGTGGTGTTGTTTATTAAAAACGCAGACAGCCTCTCCATCATCAGCGGCACACACAAACACACGCATACACACACTGTGTAAACTAAACTATATTTCATAGGGCGCATGATAATGTAATTACCAATACTTAGCATAGACACCGAGTAAGAGGGAAAATGCAAAGAATAGTTACAAGGCAGAAGTTTCGTAAAGTTTAAAATGAGACAATATGAAGAAAATAACCAACAGAAACTATTTGTAGTAAGTCATATTTTAAAAGTTCTTAATTAAATGAATATAAGAAAATACATTTTGAGGCTAATTGAGTGTTGGCATCTGTAGCAAAAAAATTGCTCTGCACGCTCTCAGAGACAGTCTTCACAAGGAATTTTACATAATTACTGTTTCTGGGTGTTTCCAACAAATCTGAACACCCCAATAACAAGCTGTCAGGGTTAGTGTTAGCATGCTAACTTTATTATTTGCACAAGCATGCTCAGTGGTCTTAGACAGGAGTGCATTATATGGTATGTTCAATTTACCTTGGAAGTCTTAACTTGGAGCTGGGTTTGACATCACACCCGAGTAAACAGTGTTTCAGTTAGCATAGTCAGAGATGTCGGGATTTCAATATGGCGACACCCAGGTTGCCAGTGTTTGTAGTACCTCTTATAAACATTGTTTTAAGCCGTATTTTCTAAACTCAGCAAAACAAGAAACGCCCTCTGACTTTCAACTGTTTTTACTTTCAGTAAACTTAATGTGTGTAAATATTTGTATGAACACTAAAAGAGTCAACACCATAAGACATAAACTAAAAATGTTTCACAGACATGTGACTAACAGAAATAGAATAATGTGTCCTTGAATGAAGGGAGGCTCAAAATCAAAAGTACCAGTCAGTATCTGGTGTGGCCACCAGCTGCTTGAAGTACTGCAGTGCATCTCCTCCTCATGGACTGGACCAGATTTGTCAGTGTGAGATGTTACCCCACTCTTCCAGCAAGGCACTTGCAAGTTCCTGGACATTTCTGGGGGGAATGGCCCTAGCCCTCACCCTGCGATCCAACAGGTCCATGACGTGCTCAATGGGATTGAGATCCGGGCTCTTCGCTGGCCATGGCAGAACACTGACATTGCTGTCATGCAGAAACTCACGCACAGAACGAGCAGTATGGCTGGTGGCGTTGTCCTGCTGGAGGATCATGTCCGGATGAGCATGCATAAAGGGTACCACATGAGGGAGGAGGATGTCTTGCCTGTACCGCAAGGCTTTGAGATTGCCTGCAATGACAACAAGCTCAGTCCGATGGTGATGTGATATACAGGCCCAGACCATGACGGACCCCCCACCTCCAAATCGATCCCGCTCCAGGGTACAGGCCTCGGTGTAACGCTCATTCCATCCATGCATCCATCCATTTTCTTCCGCTTATCCGGGGTTGGGTCGCGGGGGCAGCAGCCTAAGCAAAGAGACCCAGACTTCCCTCTCCCCAGCCACTTGTTCCAGCTCCTCGGGAGGAACCCCAAGGCGCTCCCAGGCCAGCCGAGAAACATAGTCCCTCAAGCGTGTCCTGGGCCTTCCCCTGGGCCTCCTCCCGGTGAGACGTGCCTGAAACACCTCACCAGGGAGGCGTCCAGGGGGCATCCTGACCAGATGCCCGAGCCACCTCAACTGACTCCTCTCGATGTGGAGAAGCAGCGGCTCTACTCTGAGCCCCCTCCGGATGACTGAGCTTCTCACCCTATCTCTAAGGGAGAGCCCAGACACTCTGCGGAGGAAACTCATTTCAGCCGCTTGTATCCGTGATCTCGTTCTTTCGGTCACCACCCAGAGTTCGTGACCATAGATGAGGGTAGGAACGTAGATCGACCGGTAAATCGAGAGCTTCGCCTTTTGGCTCAGCTCTCTCTTCACCACGACAGACCGGTAGAGCGCCCGCATAACTGCAGATGCCCCACCAATCCGTCTATCGATCTCCCGCTCCATTTTTCCCTCATTCGTGAACAAGACCCCCAGATACTTAAACTCCTCCACTTGGGGAAGGACCCCATCCCCGACCCGGAGGACGCACCCCACCCTTTTCCGGCTCAAGACCATGGCCTCGGATTTGGAGGTGCTGATTCTCATCCCAGCCGCTTCACACTCGGCTGCGAACAGCTCCAGCGAAAGCTGTAGATCACGCTCCTTTGTCACTGATCCTGTTCCTAACTTTTATGGACAGGATCTCTAGGCGCAGCCAAGGCGTTGAGGGGATCCGTTTTGGTGGCCTCAGGATCGGGTCTCTGCTTTTTGCAGATGAACTGGTCCTGTTGGCTTCATCGTAACGCTCATTCCTTCGACAATAAACACGAATCCGTCCGTCACCCCTGGTGAGACAAAACCGTGACTCATCAGTGAAGAGCACTTTTTGCCACTCCTGTCTGGTCCAGCGAAGGTGGGTTTGTGCCCATAGGCGGCGTTGTTGCTGGTGATGTCTGGTAAGGACCTGCCTTACAACAGGCCTACAAGCCTTCAGTCCAGCCTCTCTCAGCCTATTGCGGACAATCTGAGCACTGATGGAGGGATTGTGTGTTCCTGGTGTGACTCGGGCAGTTGTTGTGGCCATCCTGTACCTGTCACGCAGGTGTGATATTCGGATGTACCGATCATGTGCAGGTGTTGTTACACGTGGTCTTCCACTGCAAGGATGATCAGCTGTCCTTCCTGTCTCCCTGTAGTGTGGAAGTTGTTATTCAATTTGTCTCGTAATCTGACCTAATATAAAAAGCTAATTCCAACAATAGCAATTTCACATGTCCGAGTCCAAGTTCAAGTCCTAACAGTGCAAGTCTGGGTCCCAGTGCAAGTTATCGGCATGCTGCTCGAGTCTAGTCACAAGTCCCTTATACATGACTCGAGTCAGGACTTGAGTCCCGAGTTCAGGCCTTGAGTTTTCCATCTCTGGTTTTTATGCTGGAGGAAGTCATCGGAAGATGGGCACACTGTGGTCATAAAGGGGATAGACAACAACAATGTTTAGGTATGCCGTGGGGCCCAAAGTAGATCAAATAAATATATCCCATACCACTATTCCACCACCACCAGCCTGGACGTTGATGGATAAATGTTTTCATGATCTTTCCTCCCAATTCTGACCCTGAACGCCTGAATGGCACAGCCAAAATCCAGACTCACAATAGCAGGCACCGCACTTACAATCTGTTAGCTGTCCAGTTTTGGTGAGCTTGTGCCTTAGATTTCTGTTCTTCTAATCTCCTACTGTAGCTAATGTGCTTTAAGGTTCAACATACCTCAAGTTCAGAAATTGGTTTCTGATTAAATTGGTCATAAATGGAGCTTGTTTGACCTACTGTTGCTTTTCTGTCATATCAAACCAGCCTTCCTATTCTCGCATGTCATTAGCAAGGCAATTTCATCCAATCACTAGGTATTTCCTCTTTTCAAACTGTTCCCTTTCAACCTGAGAGTATAAAAAATCCCTGTTGATCTCCAGTTTCTGAAATACTCAGAGCAGTCTATGTTGGCCCAACAGCCAAGCCATAATCAAAGTCGTTTAAATCCCCTTTCTTCCAAAATTCCCCATTTTCATGCTCGCTTTGAACCCCAGGAGGTCTCCTTACCACATCTAGCTTCCTAAATGCATTAAGTTGCTTATTGATCTTTGTTCTTTTTTAAGACAACCTTAGGCATTTCTTAAAATATGTTGCTTCCTACCTGCTAAGGTTGTCTTAAAAAAGAACAAAGATAAATAATTTACCATGAAGACAAAATTAGCTTATCTAGTATGCATTAAGTTACTGCCATATGATTGGCTATTTGTGGTAACAAGCAATTACACAGGTGTACCTAATAAAGTGAATGGAGTATAAATACAGTGAATAAGTGTATAATTATGGCATGGTATTGGAGCAGAAAATTAAGACTACTACCTTGTTGCTGGAGGCATGCCTAGGCTTGCCACCCATTAGATTGCCCACTCCCTCAGCTGTCCATTAGCATGGAGAGGCTAATGACTAGCATGACTAGGCTTACCACCCACTGGATTGCATACTACCTCAGCTGTCTATTAGGATGGAGAGGCTGGCAATAGCATTGGACAGGCTGGCGACTAGCCTGTCTAGGCTCGTCACTGGCTTTATTAGACACGTATTTTGTTTTTCTTGCGACTTTATGGCAGTTGGCAAACCACTTGAGGTGCATTACCGCCACCTTCTGGACTGAAGTGTGGATCGGAGGTAGTGAGTGGCCATCCTAGGCTTGATAGCCGTTAGTCTATCCAATGCTAACACAGGTGAGCAGTCTCCTTCTCAGTTGCCAGCGCCGGTCTCTGAGTTACCGATGCCGGCCTATCAATAGTCAGAACAATTGCTGGCTTCAGGTATTGTTAGTACATTCTAGGCATGTTTCCACTATCGGAACTTCAGGGTAATTTACCGGAACTTCACGATATGCGCGTCTGTCCACCACACCAGACAGGGCCGTTTTCAGGGCCATTTCAGGAACCAACAAAGTACCAGTCTGGTGGTATGTACTGGAAATGGCCCAGTAGAGTCGCTGGGCGGGAGCTGTGTGATTGGTTGTAATTCAGAGGGAAATTAGCAGACAACTGGGTTTGTAAAATAAGAAGAGTTGCTGGTGAAACATTTATTAACAACATAGCCAACAGAAAGACAACAGCAATCCCTGCTCCTTCCATGTCAATCTTTTGTTATCTCTGCTGCTGTGGTCACCTTTTGGCGCAGATATTTGATGCTGCTCACTGCTGAGAGTCATGATATGTGGACGTCTTAACTAACTGCTAAAGCGACACTTTTGTATGGAGACTCTACGACTGAGAGGAGCGGGCCAACAGAATACCCTGTCAGGTAAAAGATCCGGTAAAATTACCCTGAAGTTCCGATAGTGGGAACGCGCCGTTTGTTGAATCCTTTGTTTGTTCAGTAGTCACTGTTCCTCCACTTTGGTTTACTCCTCCTGCTGGCCTGTCCTTGTAACTGTCTTCAAATGGCTTGTAAATGGCTTCACATTGGTTGTGTTAAGGCTCGGCCACAATGATCTGTACAAATGGCTGCTAACACCCTACAAACGATTTTTGGAGTATTTCCTACAGCTTCCTTAAGGCATCTGTATAGGAATCCAGTATTTGTAGCCCGTTGGTCATGTCGGTGGTCTTGTCCTTGATTTTCTATGCACGAGCCACAAAAACCCTCTTCATTGTCATGTTTTGCTTTGTATAAAGGACCCAAATGCAGCAAAGTATAAACAAAAAGGATTTAATGAAAACAAGGAACGGGAACTTACAGAACTCGGGAGGGTAAAGGCAGCAAACGGGGTAACAGGAATCAGACGGGCAACAAGGAAGGCAGGAACCAGAGAGGGAAGAGTGACGACGAACCAGCGAGTTGTGACTGAGTGAGGACTGTATTTATACTGAGGGGAGTGTGAGGATGTGAGCAGAAAGAGCTGAGGACTAATTAAGGGAAGCGGTTGCAGCTGAGAGGGAGTGAGCAGGTGAAACTAATTAGCAGCTGGGATGGAAGGCAGGATGGCTAGGGAAACTGGGAGGAAGACCAGGAGCAAAACATAAGGACTAGACAGAGGAAAATACTAAAGAGGAATACAAAATAGAAAGGAGCAAAGGGTGAAAAACATCTAAGAACAAGGAGAAATATGGAAACAAGAAAGTCCAGAAATAACTAGTAGAAACAATGAATAACTAAACACGATAATAAAACTAAATAAGGAAAATAACTAACAAAAACACAAACACCTAGGAACCAGGACATTTGTAGGACCTTTGTATTAATGCCTTGGTAATAACTGAAGAACAACGCACGATATTTGTGGATTATTTATGGTCAAAAGACCATTCCAGTATCTCATATTCCTACAATGGCTACAAGTATTTGGCAAGAACACATTAAATTGTTGTTGGGGGGCCCTTACAGCAAGTCTATGTGCAGTGTACCAACAGAGAGTTGTTCGCCGATCATGAGGTGGAAGCACGTTCTTTGGGGGATTTATAAAACCTTCCCACTGTCTGTCCAGCTTGTGTGACAAAGGCTCATGCTGGCCATAGGGGTGCTGTTTGGCCACCTTACAACAACAGTTTTCATGAGATGTGCCATAAGTATATAGTAGGAAGGTTCCAAGACACCCTTACGAAGAACCAAAGAACTCTGCAGCCAGCATATAACAGAAAATCACAACATTTCTTCAAGAAAGGCCTCAAGTTACTCCTTCGAAATGAATGGCAGCTGTACCAACTTCCTAAAAAGGCTGTAGTAAACAACCCCCCCCCCCCCCCCCCCACCATACTTCATGAATGTTTACAAACTCCAGATTTTGTAAGAACCTGGAGATTCATACAAACCCATTATTTATAAGAACCTTTGTGTCAGCACACAGTTTCAGTTAGTACAGCTAGAAACTACTGATCAGGCTTGAAATCTAGGTGTAGTAATGGACTCAGACCTGAACCTCCAGGGTCACAAAAGGCAATAACAAGGTCAGCCTTCTATCACCTGAAGAACATTTCTAGGATGAAAGGAGTGATAAACAGGACCTTGAAAAACTAATCCGTGCGTTTATCTTTAGTTGGATTGAATACTGCAACAGCGTCCTCACAGGTCTGCCTAAAAAGTCAATCAGACAGCTGCAGCTGATCCAGAACGCTGCTGCTCGTGTTCCTCACTAGAACCAGGAATGTAGAGCACATCACCCCAGTTCTAAAGTCCTTACACTGGCTCCCTGTAGCTCAGAGAATAGACTTCTAAATACTTTTACTAGTTTATAAATCATTGAATGGCCTAGTGACAAAGTATCTTGAAGATCTGCTGTTACTATACCAACCCCACCAGAACACTCAGATCCTCTAATTCCAGTCTACTCAGCATCCCTAGAATCAGAACCAAACATGGAGTAGCAGCTTTCAGTTTATATACTCTAATATGGAACAAACTGCCAGAAAACTGCAAAGCTGCTGAATTCTGAGCTCTTTTAAATCAGGGCTAAAAACCATCTGTTTAGAGCTGCCTTTGAGTAATGTTTTCATGTATCATATGTTTTGTGTGTGCTTCATGTTTATTTACTGTTTTTACTTAAACCTAAATTCATGTCTGCTTTTGAGCAATGTTTTTACGTGTCTTATGCTTTGTCTTTTTTATGCTTTATTGCTGTTTTTACTTTATCCCCTTATCATGTAAAGCACCTTGAAATACCTTGTTGTTAAAAGTGTGCTATACAAATAAAATTCCCTTGCCTTGCCTTGTGACCGAAGCTTTAGCTTGTCTCCTCTCACCTGTACTGTGAATTAGGGTTCTCCATTCAACCACCAATGATACACCCTTCATCTTAATTAAAAAGCTGACGCTTTTGTATGTTGAATTTAAACGCTGCAAAGTTTAGACTTAAAGAACTAATCATCCACAAGAGAGTCCATTTGAATTATTTAACTTAATTGTGTGACGATAAAAACTTGTTGTACAAACTTCTAGCAGATGTTGAACTTAAACCATCAGACAGTCACAACTTTTATCGTAATCTGATATTTAAAGAAAAAGTAATAAAACATATCCATTTCTCAATGTTTTTGTGTATTTCTTGACTGTAAATCAATGTCACTGATCCACGTTAACATTTCCTCGGGCACACTCTGTTTCTCCTCCCCTGTAGATAAGCTTAGTTTTAGTCGCAGATAAATACAGTTATTTCATCTCGTCACAAACCTTCCTGACCTACAGAAGTCCAGTCATCCATGTTCATTCTCAGAGGAGCTGTTTTTCTCATTAAAATCTGTTTGTTGCTCTCTGGTGGGAGGTTATTGCAGACAGATTGTGCACAGCCTGCTTTTTCTTTGCCGTCTTTGTTATTAGGTGTTCCTCCATCTGGACCTCCCACATTAATAGCCTTTATTAATGTTTAATAGTGGGATTACTCTGGCAATCTTTATTTGGCTTGGTTTTGGATCAAAATGAAACTAGACTGGATTTTGTTTGCTTTTGTTTATGGTGAACTTTGATGTCCTGAAATGTCCTTTAAACTCACTGATTTTTCAAAAGATTTCAGCTCTGAATGTACTTGGGAAGATACTGCGGGGGAAGTCGAGAAGAGACCAAAAATTTACCTTTAGAAACAAATAAGAAGGAACCCTAAAGGGCAAATTTCACCATTTTAGCACATTTTTATTTTTACATTTCCAAGTCAAGAAATATGAGAAAAAACATTAAGTTATTAACCAATGCATCAAATTGATTATATTATTCCAATGAGTTAAAAAAGTTTTCTATCTAAGGAAACCCAGCAAACTGCATCAAGTCATTGACTTGGAGCATTCTTTCCTCCTGGATGAACATGTAGAGACAGTAGATAATCACCTGCCTTGCGTTGATGACCTCAAAGCAATCCCTTATACTGAGCAAGCATGTAGCGACAGTGGAGAGGAAAACCTCCCCTTCAATAGGAAGAAACCTCCAACAGATCCTGGTTCAGTAGGAGCGGCCATCTGACACAACCAACTGGGGGTTTGAGAAAACAGAACAAAGCAGAAAGAACAGAAGAACTGATCTCAGGAGTACTTTCGATGGTAAAGAAAGTAAAAAGTTAATAACAGGAGAGGGAGAACGTTCAGTTACTTGGAGCATCATCCTACCCAGCTGATGCCCACCTCCAACATTGTATTACAGGCGAGCAGAACGCCAGACCAGATGTAGCTTCTATGGAGAGAAAAAAACACTGAGAGAAAACATAAAGTTAACAGTTGAAATAGCAGCAAATGATGCAACTGGAGGGTAGTAGGAGAGAAAAGTAGCAAAGCCAGCCTGTCCTTCAGCACTCTGAGCCTATAGCAGCATAACTACAGAGATAGCTCAGGATAACCCAGCCGGTTAGAATGAGGCATGAGAGAGGCAGAGTCAGCTGATTTACAACACTTTGTTCTTTGTCTTAATGAATAGCTGGCTACAATAGTCTTACAATAGAACGAAAGAACGAAGAACGAAAACTCTAATCATTGCCTCGGAACAAAAAGTTTCACTGATCAAACACCACCTCTCTGAGATCCTCTTCCCATCCGAATCTCGGAAATCTTGGTGTTAGATTTGATCAGTCAATGTCTTTAGACAGCTATTCAAGAGTTTTGGTTAAAAACTTCCTTTATTATTTGAGAAATATCTCCAAAATGAGAGTTATATTGTCCAAATCTGACTTAGAGGTGATTATTCATGTTTTTATTTTCTCTTGTTTGAATTATTGTAATTCTCTTTTTACTTGTTTTAACAAATTGGCTGTTGATCGTCTCTTCTGTAGTTTTATAATTTAATTGTTGACCCCTTATTTTTCTGACTGCACTCTCCGGTCCTCAGGCCAGAACCTACTGAAGGTTCCCATGACCCGTTTCAAAACTTGAAGGGACCTGTCCTTTCAGGCAGTAGCCCCCAGACTGTGGAACGCCATGCCCTTGTCTCTCCGTGTTGCCGACTCTGTTGATTACTTTTGAAAACCAGCTGAAGACACTTTTATTTAAACTTAGTTTTTAGTTAAGTGCAACTGTTTTGTTTGCTGTTTTGGTTCTCTGTGTCTTCTATGATTTTATCTGCACTCTGTAAAGCACTTTGTGATGTTATCGGTGAAAGTTCCTTTACAAATAAAGTTTTCTTACTACTTTACAGAGCCAGGGAAAACTGTCTTTCCAGACTGCATTCCCCCCCAAAACGACAATGCATCAAACAATTATGGGGAGCCTAAGGTCTGCCGCATACGAGAGCAATCTGCTGAGCAAAAACTCATTTGAGGCCGTTTGCTCAGCAGATAGCTCGCTGTGTGCGGCTAATTTTCGGTGAGTTTTCTGCCTCAAGAGGTGTTGAGGTGAAAATCAAAGGTTTGATATTTTTCGTCTCACAAGGCGAAAAGCTCACTGTGTGCGCTCTACGTGAGCTGTGTGGTTAGGGAAAATATTCAAATGACCAATCAAAACAAGTTCTGTGCTCACATGATCCTAAGATGGCAGCCGCCTGTTACCCGTCTGGACCGCATTTGTTTGGTCACTGCGTCTTGATTGGTCACCTGATTGGCCACTTGATATTTTTCGCCTCGCGAGGCGAAAAATGTCAAACCTGTTTGATTTTCACCTCAACGCCTCGTGAGGCAGAAAACTCACCAAAAATTAGCCGCACACTACGAGCTATCTGCTGAGCAAACGGCCTCGAATGACTTTTTGTTCTTGTGTGCGGCAGGCTAAAGTCTCCTCCCCTTCTGCCCAGGAGTCCCCTGGCCGGAAAAAAAGTCAACGTAGCAATAAAAGTTATTTTCTGATTCACTTTGCTTTACGTCCTAAATCACACATATGCTGTACCTCAATTTAAATAACTAATGATGTGTGTTTCGAGTGTGTTTGTTATGTCATTTGTAATTTACTTGTTAACTTGTTTGTAATAAAAAAAAGGCTAAAGTAACTTTTTCCGCCTTTCGAAAATTTGAAATGTGTCTTTAAAATTCACAGACATCATTTGTTAAATCCATGGATCATTTTAAACAGGATCAGAAAAAAAAATCCCCCATCACATCCTCCATCCCCCATTCTCCATCCCCCAACCCCCACCCCGAGGGTGGGGGTTGGGGGATGTGTGGCTGCCTTCCCCACATCCCACCCCTCTGTTTTAAATGCACATTATAACAACACACATCAACACCATACTTGAGCGGGAGGATGGAGGCTAGGGGTCTTTTCACACCCCTGTTCGCTACGGGCCATCAGGGGTTGGGGTCCGGAGGAGGAACAGGTGGTCTGGTCGGGGTCCTGGGCTGTCGGGCTGCTTTGCCACTGTGGGGCCCTTGGCGGTCTGCTTGTCTCCGTCCTAGAAGGTAGGGGGTCCACCTCCCGGGTCCGGGGACTGGTGGCTCTACTGGGGCATCGGTACCTGGACCTGGGAGCATAAAGTGTGTATGGGGTGTGTGAGTGAGGGTACAGCGTCATTTTTTTGGGTGTCTTGGTGAGTCAGTGAGAATGTATGGGTTTAAGAGGTAGGGAACGTATGACTGTGTCTGTATGTCTTTGTCTACCTGTCAGGTTGGATCTTGGTCTGCCCCCTCGCCTGGCGCACCTCAGGCCTTACACTTAATGGGGGGCCTATTTCCCCTCCGTCACTCCCCGACGGTGACGGGGGCCCCTGCATGCCAGGCACGGACCTGGTGCGTGCCTGGCCGGGCCTGGGGGGGGCGGTGTGTCGGTCGGCCGATGCGCTGGGCCGATATCTTCCTTTGGTTGGTTGGGGCACCTCTTTTAGAGGTGCCAGGTTTGGGATTGTTGGGTGGTGCCTGCTCGGTGGCTCGGCGGGATGCGGATCCGGCGTCTCTGCTCGTTCGATCACCTGTTCTGTGCGCGCCGTGCGTGGCCGGTTCATTGGCGGGTTGGACCGGCCCTGGCCCTCGTTGGATGCCTGGTCTCGGCGCCCTGTGTTGCGCGGGATCAGGACCCGGGAGCTGGTACAACTTGGTGTCCAGATGCTGGCAGAGCCCGGCCTGGGGATGCTGTCCGTCCCCTGCGGCTATCGGTGGGGCGCTGGGATGTTGGCGGTGGGTATTGGCCTAGGGTGCAGTGCCGGGGCCCCTCGTCGGCCGTTCCCTTGTCGGGTCCCTGCTTTGGGGTGGGGTGCCCCTGGGCCCCGGCTCTCCCGGTCCATTGACCGGCCCGCCCTGGCTCGTCACTGCTGCCCCCCGGGCCCCTGCATAGTGGCCGCTGGACGTTTCCCGTGGGGATCTCCTTTGCTCCACTCTTGGGGGATGTGGTCGGCCCCGCCGGGTCCGCCTGGGGCTCTGGGGGTCCTTTGGACGTCTTTGCTCCGATCTCCTTCATGTCTGCATCGATTCTTGGGAGACGGATTGATGCCTGCTCACACCAACTATCAAACCCTCTTATGGAGAAACCTTATATGCACCACCATGCTAACACACACACATTGATGTGGGGTCTCTGGTGTTTAAGGATATATTCTTGGGCGGAGGTTATCATTACTAGAGCTTGATTAATCGGTACCATGAGTTTTTCTGTGACATTGTTCTTGTATTTTTATATCTATTTTTGTGTGATGTGGTTGTGTAATTCTTAGTTCACAATGTTTGGTTTGTTTTGTTGATGTTCCTTTTTCGTGTTTTGTTTTGTTTTTCGCCCTCTCTCTGCCGTCCTGTGGGTATGGAGGCAGACTTCAATGTCTTCCTGTGTTTTCTTTGTTCCCCTTCCTCTCTTGTATTTTCAACTCACCCTCTCTCTTGACTTTTTGTTTCCTACCTCTCTTCTTCATCTTCCTTCTTTCTTCTCCTTAATTTTCCGTCTCCGTGTCCATAACATCAGGAAATAAAAACCCCAACAATTCATAATAAAGATTTTTCACACATATATCAAGTGGAGGACTATAGCAAAAGCTGTACTGCTCCGCTTGTGAAAGTAAATCTGTTGGGCTTCTACTTGGTACTCAGACACCAATTCTGAGCTCCACACTGCCAAACAGGACACGTTTAAAAAAAATAAAAAAAATAAAAAATAACTTTTATCGCTCCGTTGACTCCCATTTATTTATTTTTTTACAGTAGCATACCCATGGACCAGAAGTAGATGGGCGTGTATGGGCATGCATGTTTTATACAATGGATGACATGATCTAACCTCTTTGCTCTCTCTGACCCACTTTACGTCATCAGATAATCACAGCAACACCCTAACACTCCTATATCAGCTCAGTTTATTTTGGGAACATTAATAGTTCAAACGGCATGATAAAATTTAAAGTTGCAAGAAAATATGCAGCTAATTGGCTGCTTTGCATGGTTCATCTGCACTCGGCCCAATGTCCTTTTTTACTGTTGTTTTTAACTGTGTGTGTGCATGGGAGTTGGGTTGGGGGAGGGGGTATAACTGTGATCATGCTTTTAAATCTGTGGGGGAGGGAAGGGAATGTGGTTTTATGTAGGGTCATTTTAATCTATAAAGCACTTTGTGATGCAACTTATTGTATGAAAAGTGCTTTATAAATAAAGTTTGATTTGATTTGATTTCATGTCAACATATTAAAGTGGGTTGACCTGGAATACAGTGAGTTTCTGCTTTCTGCCTATAAGTTAACAGATTCAAGTTCTATCTGTGAGGAGAAAAACCTGCAAGAGATGCAGAAGACGTTATAGCAAGGTCATTTGGAGACAGCTTTCACACCATTGACAGCATGAAGGAAATGACAGATTAAAGGACAGTAAATACTGAAAGTGGGACAGTAAATGAGTGAAGGCAGAGGAAGATGGAGACAGACAGAGAGGGGAGGATGGCAGTGTTTATCATCAGGGGTCCTGTTGGATATCATTCAGTTTGGAGCCATAAGGCTGAGTTGGCACGGTGCTGGATATGTTGTCACACAGCTCTGAATATGAGCTTACTGCTGCATGAGCGATGAACTCTCATGGTAAATCGTCTTTGTTAGGATAATTACTTGTTTCTTTTATTTGTCTGGAAATAAAATATCGCTTGTTTCTGCTGTTTATGAGAAAGTGGATCTTTCTGTGTTTTCAAATAATTTTAGACATGCCTGTTTAAAAACTAACTGCTAGTTTCCAACTTTTAACACAGACACAGGTGTATTTATGCTCCAATCACTTAAAGGGGGGGTGGCATGTTCTTTTTATGCAGAAAGAGCAATTCTGAGGTCCATTACATCAATAATTTCACCTGAAATAGATATGTAAGTTCAATAAATGATTTATAGTACCTATTTGAAATTTTGCACTCACAGCATGTCCGCACTGGACGCCTTGAAATTAGCTGCATGTCTCTTTAAGAGTCTCGGACATGCCCCCTTCAACACGCTGCCGTCAACGTCATCACAACGTTCTCCAGTCGCATGGGGACGAAGCATTACAGCACTGTAGCATCGGTGAGCCGGACTTTTGGAAGACAGACATATCTTTTGGTTTACTATGGCCACGCAGGACATGGTACAAGCATATGCATTTGATCCCGTCGCTGACCCTGAAAGTGAAATATTGGATGAACCGGAGCGCGTTCAGCGGCTCGTTCAAGAGCTACTACTTTCCACAGGTGCTACCTGATTGCTGCTGACGACGCTCTGCTTTAGTGCTCTGGGAGCGGGGGAGGGAGGGCTGTGGAGAGACATGGGCGGTAATCAAAATTTAGGGGCGTTGCTGGGAGGTTAGGGCGTTCCTAGGAAGACCCTGGCGTTCAGTGCCCAACATGGCGGCAGCAAGAGTTTTTAGATATTACTCAAACACACATAAATTAACCTAAGAAACACTTTAAGTATGTTTTTAAGGAGGGAATGGCATAAGAATGTGATGAAAAGCTTTAAAAAGTGGATTTTACATGCCACCCCTCCTTTAAGACAAATTCACTGCACTCAGGTGATCTCCACTCCATTCATTGTTAACTAGCACCAACTGGTTGGACCTCTGTTGAATGAAGTCAGTCAAACGGGTGAATATCTGTGCTATTACTTATTTTATGTTATATGTTTTTATTTGTCATTATTTTGTAGAAAAAAGTTTTTACTTTGACATGAAAGTTTTTTTTGGTCATTTTTCTTTTGTCAAAAAAAGCCAAATTGTGTTGATCATGATTGATTTGTAAAAAAAATTATAAAGAAATACAGTATTCCTCAAGGTTGTGCTCTTGGTCCATTTCTATTTTCTTCACAGATACTTTCTTTGTGAAAAAAAGGAAATGTGTACTTCCATTGTTATGTTCCCGAAATCCAGGTTTATATTGCAAAGAAACGAATCCGAGGCTTTGCTTTTGTCTTAAAGATGTAACTGAGCAGAGCAGAGGTGAGCTGGGTAATAGGAAATGTAAGTGTGGGTAATATTGCAGAGGAGCTTATGGTATAACTGAGGATGATGACGCCAGGGAGGGATGAGTGGAATCCGGGGTGTTGGGTTGAGCGGCATGGTTAGCGCGGAGTTGTTGAATGGTGAGATCCAAATCAGCGTTGGAGGGCTGACAGGTTGTTTAAAGAGAGACGGAGAATAGGAGCCTTGGGGTTGCTGGTCATGACCTAGGAAGTTATTTGCTCAGAGCAATGGAGCGAGGAGTCCACAAAGGCAAACAAAGGACGGCTTCTGGGAGCCAGCTCAGAAGGTTACCTTAAGAAGGAACACAGGAAGGCAGGTTAGCTTTTAAGCAATGAAACATGGAAACTTTAGCAAGGAACACAGACGGCTAGAGGTAGCACTTGAGGTAACACTCAGGCGCAAATGACCGGCGGCCGGCTCCTCTCACTCTTGCCTTCCACCGGAGGTGTAAGCAGTGTGTAACGTAATAGACGCGTTTCCCCTGCAAGCTCAGTAGCTCGAAGCACCGGGGGTGTTTCAGACAAGCATTGCTTGTGCATGTGTGCCAACTGGTCCTGGGAGATCACGAAATCAAAGGAGAATTGCAACTGCATAACCTAAAGGGTAGTATGCTGGAATAAATGTAATTCCATGTTATTAAGTATCATAAACTCACCATCCACTCCCAAAACTGCAGATATTTCTGTCCATGCCTTCTCCTTTTTCATGTTGTCCTTGTAAAAATGACCACTGGTATCATATAAATTGGGTGATTTTCCACTTCAAGGATTAACTTCTCGTCCATGATGAAAACCAACGAATTAGACCCACAGACTGACTGTCTTCAAATCTGGTGTCACAAATAATGACACTTTTTCCTGCCGTTGTTTTTTTTTTTTTTTAAACATAGTTAAGCAGTGGGAAATCTGTATGCATCTTATTTTGAGAATTGCCGGATGCTTTACACTGCTCCCATTTCTGATAAACAGCATAGCATTACATTTTCTGGAAGCGAAGCGCGTAAAGAATAGACCAGAAAGGTAAATTTAGGAGAGAGCTGGAACACAACGCTTCTGGGACGCGACTGATTTGCACCTGGTGGAAACGAACCAGTTGACTATAATGGCGGCTATCTGGTTTGCAAATGTTAGGTGCCGTGTCTGATGGAAAGTAGGGTTTATATTCCTGACAGCTGATGAGGAACAAATGCGCAGGAAGCACCCTGCTTAGCTCTGCCCTCCAGTGGAAAAAGAAAACACACACATGCAGAACACAAGTCATTTTCCGGTGTTTGTTAAATTTGTGTAGAAGCCATCTTTTTTTTTTTTTTCTAAAAGTACTTGAAGATTTTATTTCCAGTCAAATAATTAAACTTGGTGGAATAACCTAGGTTTACTCTGGCACAGAGGTGCAGTAAGGCTTGGTAAGTTTTGAACAGGAATGCCCTATAATCATTATATTAAACAAGTCACAAAAACAGCCACTCTCCACTTTCATACTGTCACCAAAATAAGCAACATAGCTTTTCATTATGATACTGAAAACTCCCTCTTACGCCTGATTCACACCGAGTGTGGAACGGATCCTGTCCGGATTCCGTACGGGTTCAGCAAAGACGAAAAAATCGTAGCATTCTCGCCGGCTGCGATGCAGTGCGGATGGGGAGCTCCGGAAAGTTTCTACATCAAGTCTATTTTTTCCGAACGCCGCATGCAGATTTCCATGAAGTTAAAGAAATGACAAGAGCCAGACAGTTTTTCTTTCCCCGCCTTTTCCATCCATCTCCTCCTCCAACCTGACATACTCAGCCGAGAGCCTCGGCCCTGCAGAGCTCCCCTGCCCCTCCCCACCTCGCACAACTCCAGCTGAGTCCCATGTGCAGTAATTATAACTCACCAGCTGCAGCTGCTTTTGTGGGATTTTTTTCCCGACTCCATGCATGCTGCGATGATGCACGGTATGTGACAAACTGAAGGGGGAGGGTCAGAAAGAGTAGGAGGGTCTTAGAGAGGCACAGGCAAAAATCAAGGCGTCCAATACGGAAGTAAATTTCTTTAAGGTGGATTTGTATATATGACGGACTTTCAAATGACTGAAGGTGACAATTTTATTGGAGTGTGCTATAGAAGGGTAATATGTGCCTCGAAGAAGCATAATACCCCCCCCCCCCCCTTTAACAAGTTACACTATATCAATATTCACTGTTGCATGGACGACAACAACACTGACGTCACACAATTTACGGCAGGCTGGGAATTGAGACAACACAATAGTGAGCTGCTAGCTAGTAGGCTAATGCAGGGCAAACGTGTCGTGTCACTAGAGTGAAAACTTCAGCAGTTTGGACGTATTTTAAGCTCAACAGTGAAGGCAGTGCAGCAGCCACATGTAATTTGTGCAAATTGGGCATTTCACTTGGTGGAAAAGACTGAGCTGCATTGAACACTGATACGGCTAAGCTGTGTTGCACAATGGGTCGACTCCAGTTTTATTTACAACGTGTGACCTTGCATGCGCAACACTTTAGGGAATCTCATACAGTGGAGCGTCATATACAAACTTAAAAGGACAACTTGAATGTGTTGTCCTTTTTCTTTTTATTATTTTAATGCATTGCAGAAGGATCGGATCGGGACTCGGTATCGGCAGATATTTAAAATCAAATGACTGGGACTAGACGTGGGGGGCAAAAAAATATGATCGGGACATCTCTGGTATTATGTAAACTTTTTCATTTTTCAATGCGTTGCAAACTATTGCTAAACATTCATTGCTTTCACTCAGTGCTTTCCGGAAACTGTTCTGCACACGAACCGCAGTCAATGTGAATGGTAGTCCTAAGGGAAGCCGTACTGAAACCGGACCGGATCTTTTCCGCACTCGGTGTGAATCAGACGTTAGCGCTTGAAAGCATTTCTGGTTTGGGTTTAAACAATTACTTCTTAATTGTAACTAATTACATGCACTTGTTCATGGAATTAGTGTTTTTATTATGTATTTATGGCAGGGGAAGTAAAAATATTATTTCAGATACAAAACCATCAGAGAATAAACAAAATAATTATTTGAAAAACATCTTTTCTAAATCAAACAATGGTGTGGTTATCCTGGACGGAGAAAAGGAATGATAACAGAGCAAGTGGGGATCCAGCAGCTGATGCTCCGACAGTCTGACTGTGTCATATGAGCTGATTGGACTCAGGGGATGTTGGGTTGAAGAGGCACGTGCACGGGGACAGACAGACAGATGGACGGATGGACAAACGGGTGTGGACAGCTGTACTGAGACTTCTGCAGAGCCTCTGAGGAAAATCAGAAGAACCCAGAGGCTGGCTTCGGTCTACAGACGGTCCAGCCAAGTCCATAGTTCAGCAGGTGGGAGATGGATTGGGTCTCTGCATGTGACACAAACTGTTATTTATCAGAGGAGCCCTGCAAAAACAAAAGCTTATTTTTAGCTTTTATAAATGTGACGTTACTGTGCATTTTTTTCTCAAGGTTCACACTGATATGTTCAGTTTACCCCACAGGGACAATAAAAATGGCTCCAGTGGAGCTCAAGTATCTCAGTGTCATGATCACAGTAAAAGGAGCAAGGGAGAACCAGATCAGAGCTCTATTAAGGACATGACTTTGATCTTGGATTACAAGGATGCACCCTGGATGGCTCTTTGGAGGTTTTCCATTCAGTTACTACATGAAGGAGAACAACGGAGAGACCCAGAACTTGCTCCTAAGACTATATATTGCTTCTGGCTTGGAAACACTTTCGGATCCCGTGGGAGGAGCTGGACAGTGTGGCTCAGGAGACGGACATGATGGCTCTCTTTTCTGGACACTTTATGTCTCTGATCCTGTAAAATGGATAGGAAGAAAAACCCTTTCTGCAGACCAGCAGGGTGGTAGTAAGAACATATGATCATCACAGGGTTACTATGGTGGAGGAATCACCATCAGTATGGATTCAGGTGAAGCACCACACTATTTGTTCCATCTCTTCTAGTCATTTTAACTTGGCACAACACTTTGTGTGCACATATCTCGGTGGGAACAGTGTTTTATTATCAACTGATCATTCTGACCTGAAAGCACTAAGGCACTCTTTAGTAAATCCTGCTGTAGCTAACTGTGATAAAATCCTACTAATAACTCTAACCATGGCTTCTCTTTTGCAGAGTAATAAATGTTGCATTTGAACTAAAGGCTACAGCTTTTTTTTAATTACCAGCAACCTGCCCGTATGCAAACTTTGGAGGTGTGGGTGCTTGTCCCTTTGTTGGGAGCTTTGTTCCAAAAATAACTTGATTTTGGTCTCTTTGTGCAAAGTGAATGTGGCGCATGTCTTTTTTGTTTTTGTGGGAATGATGAGAATGCACCATCCATCCATAACAGTGCTAACAGCCATGCAGTCCACGACCCTGCATTAATTTTTATAGTCATCAATTCAGGCCATACCTTTTGAATAAGCGGTCCCTGGTGGTATTATGCAGCACCCAAACTGCCACCATAATAATGAACTGTAATGGGGAGTTCAGCGTTCCTAATGAATCCCAGAACACGTCAATGTCCTGGATTATTTTTAATGTCATTGTGTGCTCTTAGTATGGTTTGATGATTGAATTTCTTCTTACATCAAAACATAAACATTGTTTTATCAGAGAAAGACTAAATAGAATCCTGGTTGAAGATAACCTTTCTCAATTTTCTTTCTCTTACTATGAGCTAAACAAGACGACACATCAAGTCCTTTCTTCGGCCAAAGTGTCCTGGTTCATACCTCTGCTGAGTTTCAGTGCAACATTATTACCATCCACCTTTTTTGTGCTTTTTTTCCTTTAAAGAGCTCAAGGAAAACAGAAGCAGAGATGTTTGTGTAGCCCAAAATCAAAACCCACAACTTTGATCAGCTGCTGTTATCAGACCTCTAACAGTTTCACTAAAATACCTTCTGGAAGCCACGACTGAGAAGGAGTGGACTTGAAAGGTCTCAAATCTTTCTCCTTTTGAGGATTTTGGAAAGCATAGACATTGCTCGGGTTCGTCAGTCTGGGCTGGTTTCCTCCTGTTGGCATCATTAGGAAAGAGGGAGCCAATCATTCATCTCTTCCTGACAAGTCTTGGACAGCTTTCAGAAACTGGCGGTGGTACACTGCACAAAGAAGCAGAGATTGGAGCTCAATCTGGCCTTTTTTCATCTAAAAAGTATCACAGAGAACTGCTTAATGGTTGTATGACCAGAATAGACCAGAGACACGATGACCCTGTCGTCCTGTCCCAGAACAGATCCCCGTGGCTGCTGGAGAAACGATTGGTCTGACTTTAAAAAACTGATATTCTTAGGGACAACTTTGACCTTTGCTTGTTAGAAACCTGACAGGAAGAAACAGCATTTACTCTGCCAGTGTTGTGCGCACTTTTAAAATATCTCTGGCTTCCATAAATATTCAGTAATTATTGGAGTTGCTGTTGTATTTCCAGCTTCAGTTTTCAGGTTGCTCCTCCTGTAGAAATCCGGCTGTCGTCTGCTGAGGGTTTGTGTGCAAACATGTCGTATTGGCAGCCGATCAGACAGATTTCTTCAGACCAAACGCGGCAGGAAACCCAGCAGTCTGTCTCTGAGATCACGCTGAAGCCTTGTCATTTTCAAACCCTGACTGTTTTGAGAGTCCATTCAGCAGGATTTATCTTTGTACTTGACACAGACATTTTGTTTATGTGGCAGGATCGTTCGTTCTGATCAGCAGAACAGATCAAGTATCAGATTACCTTTCCTCAGTCCTTGTGTTGACATGACACGGGTTATTTGTTGGAACAAATCTAATGAAAGTTTCCTTTTTCTGCACTCAGCAGTCAGTGTAATTATTAAGATTCCTTGTCATCACACCTATCTGACACATCTTGGTATCGGATCTACCAGTTATGTGTCAGATTTGCTGCCTAACCTTGGCTGACTTGATGCGTTTATTAAACACACACTCAGCAGACTGTTTTATGAAATGCCCCGTCATTCAGTCTAAATACTGCCACACAGCAGTTCCTGTGTTCAAATGGGACATTCTGTGTTTTGTCCTATGCTGCTGCGAAACATTCTCCAAAAAGTCCTAAAATAAAGGAATGTTTGACTGCAGCAGCAGAATCTCAGACTGAAAGTTTCAGAAAACTTTTACCTTTAATTTGTTCATATTTATTCAGTGGGGGAAAAAAAAAATCCAAGTTATAGAAATATATATTTTTTGGTATAATAATTGGCACGCTTTCTATTAATACTTTGCATTGACAGAAAGCCAATAAGACAATGCCTAGTGTGCTTTATTTTAATGTTTTCACAAGGCTTGAAGTATCCAAAGAGAGAACTGATTCCTGTTTTCACAATCTCTTCAGATCCTCCAGACTCCTGGGTCCTCTCTGATGAGCTCTTCAGCTCACCCCAGAGATTTTTATTAGGATTCAGGTCTGGGGACCTGGATGAACAGTGAAGGGAGTTTAAGCATTTCTGTGTTGATTTGGCTGTATGTTCTGGATCAATATACTTCAACCTATTTTCAATCTCATGCAACAGATTTTTATTTAAAATGTCCTGGTAATGATCAAAACTCATTCTCTGCACTCTGCCACTCCTGGATTTCCTGCTTTGCAAACACCAGCCAATAGCCTGTACCACAGAAGACATAGCTTTCTTTGAATTAGTGGCAACCTGCCCATATGCAAAATTTGGAGGTGTGGGTGTTTCTCCCTTTGCTGGGAGCCTTATTTCAGAAAGAATACCTTAGTGTTTGGTCTCTTTGGGCAAGGTGAATGTGGCACGAGACAGCCAATAGCGCGTTTACCAGCGTTGCACCACGGTAGTTCAGCTTCCCAAGTTACATTTGCTTTCGGATATTTTAGATATGCTCTATGAATAAATCAGTGAAAAGGCTGATTTTCCATAAATATTTGGGAATCACGTTGCACAGAAAAGTCCACCAACTCTGAACCAAGAAAAAGACGATTGATATGTGTTGAATAGTTGCAACAGCCTTAAATATGGACTATGAAATGTCATAGTTTTACGTCCACATATTGGTCTCCTATAGATGGTAGTTCATTTTAATGAGCAAATAAATCCCCAAACAGAAATAGCTTGTAAAGCACCCGACTTTGGAAAGTGGATTAATAGAAATGTTTTAATGAGAAGTACAAACACTAAATATTGATTTATTTATTGATATTGATTTAACAGTGACAACAAAACTTTCAAAAATGTTCTTTATTGTTTAAAACCATAGGTAGTTGTTAAACAGAACAAGGTAGACATCAATATAAACCCTTAGTCATCCATGGAGAGTCTGTCCTAAGTTATAAGAAAGTAAAATGCTTATTTAATGTGTTTGTTTTGTGAAACTTTCCTGTTAAAGATTTAGTTTTTTTCATTCAGGTTTTCAGTTAGGCTTTAATTTAATTTCTGTGGATTTTAATTCCTCTGTTTTGATTTAGATCCCTGCATGATTAAGTCTGTTTGAGCTTGATCGTTTCCTTTCCCTGCTGCTGACTTTTTAGGTTTATTGTTGGCTCTCAGTGGATAAACTTAAGGTTTGTTTCTTCGCCTACCTCCAGCATTTTTTTATTATTACAGTTCTCTGGGATGTTGAACTTGCTCCATTCACTGTTCTGCAGTCTGATCCTTTCACTTCAAACTGGAACAGACAAAGGTTTTCACCAATTTCAATTATTAAAATCAAAGCTGAGGAGGTGTGTAACCAAACACAGAGATCAGTTGGGCACGGAGCTTAATTTTAGGGTTATGATTAGAGACAGGAAAAAAGAGAAAATGCTAAATCCTGGTTTCATTAGCAAGGACCACGCTCACAGAATCAGATTATAACATTTATTGAAGAAGGGTTCGAGCAATGAAGTGTCTGGGAGGATACGCTGATTGAGGCTTGAAGATTCTGTGTGGGGAGCAGTCTTCATAAATCCGTCTTCTTCTCGAGCCTGCTCAGGACCCCCCCCCCCCCCAGACAAAGAAGCTGAAAGAAACAGATGTTAATGCTGGGACTTGAGAGAATGGATGAGAGAATGGAGGGATGAAAGGATGAGAGAGGGGATGAAGGGATGAGGGAGGGGATGAAGGGATGGGATGAGGGGGTGTGAGAGGGGATGAGGGGGTGAGAGAGGGGATGAAGAGATGAGAGAGAGGATGAAGGGATGGGATGAGAGATGAGCTGTTGGGATGAGGGGGTGAGAGAGGGGATGAAGGGATGAGAGAGAGGATGAAGGGATGGGATGAGAGAGGAGCTGAAGGGATGAGGGGATGAGAGAGGGGATGAAGGGATGAGGGAGGGGATGAAGGGATGAGGGAGGGGATGAAGGGATGAGGGGGTAAGGGATGAGAGAGGGGATGAAGGGGTGAGGGAGGGGATAAAGGGATGGGATGGTGGGGTGAGAGAGGGATGGTGGGGTGAGAGAGGGGATGAAGAGATGAGAGAGAGGATGAAGGGATGGGATGAGAGAGGAGCTGAAGGGATGAGGGGGTGAGAGAGGGGATGAAGGGATGAGGGAGGAGCTGAAGGGATGAGGGGGTGAGAGGGGATGAAAGGATGAGAGAGGTGATGAAGGGATGAGGGGGTGAGAGAGGGGATGAAGGGACGAGGGAGGGAATGAAGGGATGAGGGAGGGGATGAAGGGATGGGATGAGGGGGTGAGAGAGGGGATGAAGAGATGAGAGAAAGGATGAAGGGATGGGATGAGAGAGGAGCTGAAGGGATGAGGGGGTGAGAGAGGGGATGAAGGGATGAGAGAGGGGATGAAGGGATGAGGGGATGAGAGAGGGGATGAAGGGATGAGGGAGGGGATGAGGGAGTGGATGAAGGGATGGGATGAGGGGGTGAGAGATGGCCTTGCAAATATATTGCTGTTAAACAATCTTGAAAAAGGTGTTGTATCCGTCACCATTGATCTGTGTCTCACTACAGCTCCCCATCACCCCGGAGTTTATTCTGAGCTCGCTCCTGGCCCATAACGCTGCTTTGATTTTCCCCTTAGCAGCATCCGAACTTTCTGCACAAAGCTCTGAAACATGCTTGTTTGTATTTATTATGTGCGCTGCAGTTGTTGCTTGTCCTGCCATGCAGATAGAGCTTTGCTCTTACATCTGCGTCACAATCCGCTCAGCTGTCGCACCGTGGTTAAAAACAGCTTCATTGACTTCAGCTATGGGGAGATTTTTCAGCAGCAGAATAAATTGAACAAATGTGAAGAAAATGAAAGAAGCAAAGATTCCTCTGAGAGTTTGAAAAAAAACAACTTCTTTTACACTTTTATATTGATGCATTGGAATCTATTATTGATCTGGTCACCCTATGTGGGAACACTCATCTTACCTTCAGATACTGATCTGGTCTGGTTTTTAGCGTTACTTCCTCATTGCGTCTGGCATTAGTGTGCCCCCTTAAAAAGTAATTAGCCATAGGAGGTTGACTACCTGGTTTAATGTAGAGCTGTGTACTTTAAAGCAGAATACTAGGGAATTTGAGAGAAAACGGCAGTCTACACACTTACAGGATACCTATTTAACCTGGCAAAATAGTCTACTGCTGTATATAAAGACCCTTTGACAAGCTAGAATAGCATTTTTTTTATCATTAGATGCAAATGAGAACAATCCTAGGTTTCTTTTCAATACAGTCGGCGAACTTACACAGTCATAGCTCTGTTGAGCCAACTATTCCCCCCTATCTTATCTTAAATCCTTGTGAAAATAGTTGCTAATCAAGTCTGTGAGCATCTAAACAGTAACGACCTGTTTGTAGATTTTCAGTCAGGTTTTAGAGCTCATCATAGCACTAAAACAGCACTGGTGAAGGTTACTAATGATATTCTCATGGCCTCAGATAATGGACTTGTGTCTGTTCTGGTTTTGTTAGATCTCAGTGCTGCTTTTGACACGGTCGATCATAATATTCTCTTAGAAAGTCTTGAACATGTTGCAGGGATCAAAGGAACAGCACTAGGCTGGTTTAAATCATATTTCTCAGAAAGATTCCAGTTTGTTTATGTAAATGAAAAATCTTCTTCTCACCCAAGGGTTACCTGTGGAGTACCACAGGGTTCTGTGCTTGGAACATGTCTTTTTACTATAATTAATATATATATGTATATATATATATATATATATATATATATATATATATATATATATATGCTTCCAATTGTTAAAATCATTAGACAGCATGGAATACATTTCCCCAGCTATGCCAATGATACAGAACAATATTTATCTATAAATCCCGATGAATCCAATCAGTTGCTAAATTGCTAAAATTGGAAACATCGTATCCAGGAGTGATGCTGAAAAACTAGTCCATGCATTTGTTACTTCAAGGCTGGACTACTGTAATTCTTAACTATCAGGTAGTCCCCAAATGCAATTAAAAGCTTTCAGTTGATTCAAAATGCTGCATCGAGAGTTCTGATGAATATTAAAAAGAGAGATCACATTTCTCCAATTTTAGCTTCCCTTCATTGGCTCCCTGTTAAATCCAGAATAGAATTTAAGATCCTCCTTCTTACATATGAAGCTGTTAATAATCAGCTCCATCATACATCAGAGATCTGATTGTTCCATGTGTTCCTAACAGAGCCCTTCACTCTCAGACTGCAGGTTTACTTGTAGTTCCTAGGATTTCTAAAAGTAGAATGGGAGGCAGATCTTTTAGTTATCAGGCTCCTCTCCTGTTGAACCAGCTCCCAGCTTTAGTCCGTGAGGCAGACACTCTGTTTACTTTTAAGGCCAGGCTTAAAACTTTCCTTTTTGATAAAGCTTATAGTTAGAGTGGCTTAGGTTATCCGGAGCCATTTCTGTAGTTATGCTGCTATAGGCTTAGACTGCTGGAGGACAGAGTGACCACTTTTCTTCACTCTGCTACTTTTCTCTTCTACTACTCTCCAGTTGTATTATTTGCTGTTATTTCGACTGTTGGTTTAGTTTTTTCTGTGTTTTTCTCTCCATAGAAGATATACCTGGTCTTGTATCCTGCTTAGCTGCAATGCCCTGTTGGACGGGGGGCATCGACTGGGATGATGCTCCCAGTAAATGCACATCCTCTGTGTCCTGTTATCAACTTTTTACTTTCTTTAATATAGAAAGCACTCTTACATCAGTTCTCGAACCCCCAGACGGTCGTGGCAGATGGACGCTCATACTGAGCCTGGTTCTGCTGGAGGTTTCTTCCTGTTAAAGGGGAGTTTTTCCTCTCCACTGTCGCTACATGCTGTAGGATAGCTGTTGTTGGAGTCTGGGCACAACCTCAAGTCAATGACACGATGCAATCTGCTGGGATTTCGTAAATAGAAAACATTTAAACTGATCAGAATGTTTTTATGATTATATTGAAATGACTTTTCTTGTAAAGTGCCTGAAGATGACATCTGTTGTGAATCGACACTATATAAAGAAACTGAATTGAACTGAATTGAACCTTGAATAAAACAAAGAGATCATTGCAGACTTTAAGACAAACTGAATATGTTATATCTATATTTAAAAACAAAAGTCATTAACAGCCATTGTGAAAGAAAGACACCTTGTCTAGGTTGTAGCTGTGTTTCGCTATTCTAAATTGGCACATGAAAATAAACTTGTGTGTCAACTTGGATTGCGGGACATTATTGCCACCTTCTGTGAGGACTGAGAAAGGACAACATGCTGCTGATTTTTCTGTGAGCGAAATGGCAAAAGGCCACGACCTATTTATGAGTCAGGATATATCAGAAGAGAAATGTTGCTTACTGAAGGATATCCAGATGATTTAATCCATCTTAAAACACTTTTCTGTCAGGTAAAAAGAAAATTGTTATAGGAAATAATCTTAATCTAACTGACCAATAACAGGGATAGTTTAATCTGATTTAAAGTCCCACAGTGGCGTGAGTTCTTTTTTTTTACCACTGTAATGTATCCAGCCACGTAGATGTGGTATGAAGGAACCAGAATTCACGTTTCCCCAAAGATTCAGTCTCAATGAAATCGTTAGCACAAAACCAGAAGGCTTCACTAAAAGAGCACACGTACAGCAAGATATAATAGCTGCTTTGTTAAATTATGAAGAGCTCCAAATATCTATCAGTTTAGACCCAAAACCTTCAGGTGTAGAAAGCTGAAGATGAGGATGAAAAGAAAATGCGAAAACTCAAACCATTGCTTCTTTAAACATTTAAGAAGGAGCTTATTTTACTTGTAATTAGAAATGGAAACCTGTTTGTATTATACTGAGGCTGTTTACGGAAGATTGTAGTTGAATCACATCTTACGATCAAACTCCCTCAGTTTGGTGTAATTACACTATGCGTCTTCGGGAAGTGTCAACTTTGTGAGGCGTTTCCTCATAGGCATCCGAAACCGGTTCAATCTTGATTAAGTGTGGCTCTTTGTGGAATATCAGAGGTAGAGCCGAGCGGTCCCTCAGAGCCGTGGGTGAGCGAGGCAGATAAAACAATATTAACAGCTGAGCCGAAGAGAACGGTGACACTGGTGGAAGGAGGAAAACTTAAAGGCTTACCTGAAGCTTGGGTCCAATATGAAAAACACGGCGTCAGTAAGGATCTTATCATGGCCTCACTAAATCCAACTTAATTGACTACAAATCTTGGCCCAACAGTCCCCGGCTTTCCATCAGTTTACCTCCTTTCTCCCTCCACTGAATCATCATGATATCCCTTCTGATGCGCCGGGTTTTAAAGTCATTTATTAGATCAGAACCAAACGTTTGTTTTCATAAAATTTCTCGTATTTACTATCTTCAATGAAATTATCCTTTTCTTACAGCCTTTTATCTATCAGCACTGAGGTTTTTGCGCATCCACGACTTTGTGGTGTGTGTGTTTGAGTGTGTGAAACAGAGACTTCACACTGGCCTCTGTATAAATGAGGACTGCTCGTGTTTTGATGGAGAGAGCAGCTCATTAATATTCATGAACAGAGGAAAACATCAACGTAACACTTGACTCGGGCCTCACAGGGCTGTATGCATGTGTGTGTGTGGGATGGTCTACTTGTCAGCCACAGCCCTGCTTTAACTTTTGGGCTCGTTTCTTCCAAGGTGCTGACGGTTTTCGTTGTTTTTTGAGTAGGGCTGTCAAAATTAGTGCCTTAACGCAGACTGATTAATTAGTAGAATTAACGCGATATATATTTTTAACGCAAAAAACACATGCGCAGAATGACCCGCCCTGTTTGTTTCACAGTTTAACCCACACTGCTTTCAGTGCTCGCTCGTCACGTAAACAGCATTGCAGACCCAACCTGCATCCCATGTTCCATGTGAACGAACGTCTCTTACGGATTATCGTTCCACGTCACTCCATGCTCTGCTGCGCGTGTAGTCTGCAGAAAGAGACACTATTATGTCTTGTGTTGTTGGTTGCTTTGATAAAAATAATGTAAATGGCTTGCATTTGTATAGGGCTTTCTTCAGTCAGTTACACTACATTAAGTCATTCACGCACACATTCACATGCTGATGGTGGCAAGCTACTACATTGTAGCCACAGCTGCCCTGGCGCACACTTACAGAAGTAAGGCTGCTGGACACAGGTGCCACCAGGCTTCCTGATCACCAACAGCAGCCAATGGGGTGTCTTGCAATGACCGAGACGGACAGAACAGGAATTCGAACCAGCAACCCACCGATTTTGGGACAAATTCCTACCACCTGAGCCACAGTCCAACAACAACGTGCATTCCGTCGACTTGCCCCTTAAAAAGCAAACAAAAGACGTCTTTTGTTGCAAGCGATCAGAAGGAGAGATTGGAACGAGTAGATGATTAAAAATGCAACAATCTGCAGCAATCACTTAACATCAGGTAAGCCTTGGCTAACAAACAAGCTAACATAGCAACAAACAGTCTGTTAAAGGAGTCGAGGGTGGTATAAGATTGCGATAGAGTGATACTTTGGAGCAAAACCCCTGTAGTTTCACAGTATTTGAACACAATTGCAAATTAAATCACAGTCCTGTGCAAAATATTCCAACTTTTCACATTTATCTCGTTACCACCAAGTAATTTACTAGGATTTTACACAATAGACACAAAGAAGCGCATAACTGCAAAGAGGAAAGAATGACATGCTTTTGTGCTCAGCTCCCATTTAGGCCATGTACACATGTGGCTGGGAGTTTTTTTTAAACCGAATATCCTCACCACCTTGTTTAAAAAAAAAAAAAACTACAAAAAAACATCCACACCTAACCGCATAACTGCATTGTTAAGCACATTCATAGACCTGAAGGCAGCAGTAGTTCCCAAATCCTATCCACTCAGAATACCTTTCTACTTTTTAAATTCTATCATAGAGCACTAATTGAGCTTGTGAAAAAAAAAGCAATGTTCACTTTGGTCAGAGGTTTTTGAAAGAATGGTTTTTGATACCGGAAATCTGCGTTTTCGTGTGGATGACAGGCCAAATCGTAGAAAAATATCTAGTTTTGTGAGATACCCGGCTACGTGTCGCCGTGGTCTGATACCCCTAAACAAAATCCAGTGAAACCAATTGCCTTCAGAAGTCACCTGATTACCAAAGTCCAGCTGTGTGTGATTTAATCTGAGTATCAATCCAGCTTTTCTGTGAAGGCCTCAGAGGATTGTTAGAGAACATTAGTGGACATAATAAAGACCAAGGAACCCAACAGAAAGGTCAGGGAGGAGGTTCTGGAGAAGTTTAAAGCCATGTTAGGTTCTGCAGCTATATCCCAACCTTTGAACATCTCACAGAGCTCTGTTAAATCCTTCATCTGAACATGGAGAGAGAATGGACCACCTGCAGTCCTACCAAGACATGGGAGTCCTGCTAAAATGACCTGACCGACTATCAATATCATAAAACATAATTTTGGTTCTTTAACAAAGATAAACTTACGTCAAAAAATGTTTGTATCCAAATTCAGGGATGTCCTTAGTACTATAATGGCAGAGCTAAAAAATGATTAAGGTCAGTCCCTCAGCTCTGTGGCCTTTCTTCTTTTTCCATGCTCCATTTTAACCTGGTTTGTTTCCTTCTCTGCTGCCTTCTCCTTTATCATCTCTTGTGTGAGTGTTTGTAGGACATTTAGAGGAGAACTGGTGCACAGCTGCACAGCTTGAACTGTCCAGAGGCAAGAGCAGGAGATCAGCAGTGCACAGCTGTCCGCACACCGATGCAGTGGAGGACAGATCAATTGTGAGCATAAAGAGATGGAAAACAGGGACCTGCATAAAGGACAAAAACTGGATGAGTTTAAATCTAGGGTCCATGTTTTCCTGAACACTTGATTTAGGTTTCTAAGTCATTTTCAATTAGTCGTGTTTTTGTTCGTCTCTGGGAAATGAACCGAAGTCGGTGTGTGAAGTCTGAAGAGAGAGAAACATGAACGTGCGAGTGTGCGCATTTATTAGTGATGCAGATGGGATAGAGCAGCTGTCAGTGAGTTCTGACTCCCCGCTGTCAGAGAGCAGTGATGGAGAAGGTGAAGCACACCAACCTGAGCAGACAGGGCAGTGGTGCAGCATGTAGAAAGATCAGGTGGCTGCAGGATTCCTGCCTCGGTTTGAAACAAAAAGCTGTGGAAAGTCTTGGGACAGACTTGCTGCAACACATGTCTTAAAACGGAGATATTATGCCCATTTTAAACAAGTTGTAAAAGGTCTATGGTCTGTACAAAACATGTTAATGAAGTTCTTTGCACAAAATCACTCACAAAAAGCGATCTCACCAGCTTAATTCTTGACAATTTCAAACCCTTTCAAAATGAGCTGTTCAGAAGTTTTGTCACTTTTATGCAAATTAGAGGTTGCAGACCACGCCCACTCATCTTGTTACTAGGCTGTGTGCAGAGGTGGGTGGTAAACTAGTTTAATTTGATTGAGTAACTTTTTGGAAAAAATTTACTTTTAAGAGTAGCTTTACAACATCGTACCTTTTACTTTTACTTTAGTGATATTTTTGTAAAGTGTCGCTACTCCTACTTGAATAAAATGTTTGGATGCTCTACCAAATTTAAGTAAATTTATAGACTGAAGAACAAACATGTTTTAGAAAAAGTACACCAGACAGGGGCGTTACGAATGGATAAAATAAATGCTTGGACACTGCTAACGTAATGGACAGGTTTTTGACGAGACTCGCAAATAAACACAAAGCAGAACATAAAACACCAAAAATGCTTCTAAACAAACTTCCAAGTCCAAGCCAAAGAGTAGAAAATATGACGAAGCATATCTTGCCTTTGGTATTGTTACAGCAAACATCTGCAAATGTTCAACTGAGCTCAAAAAATGTTTTGAACCGAGTGCCAAGTGTAAAAATCCTCGCACAATTGTAGAGGATTTAATACTGTACTATGGACAATTTCAGCAATGACTGACAACAGCAGCCAGCACACTACCAGTTTTTCCTCTGTCCAGTAGTACCAGTACTAATGCAAGATATTTATGTGGGGTAAAAAACAGAACAAAATCCATAATCTATTTTTAAGTCAATTTTTAAAATTATAACATATTCAATGGTATTTTTTACCCCATTTTAAATAATATTCAGTCCGAGCAAGGGGAACTGAAAATTACATATAAACACTGAAATTAAACAATTGCACCTAAAATACGAACAGTTCACCTGTGGCTTGAACCCACAGTCTCACATCCTTTCCCCGGTCTGAATGGAACTGAGATGTGCACTTGTGCTTAATCAAATGTCCCAAGTGAGATCGCTGCAGAGGTTTATGTCATGAAGTTTTTTGCTTTTGCCTCAGACAGATGACTTCTCATTGGGTTCAGATGTTGTTGTGGTGAATCCGCCACACTGGAGACTAAAAACCCCGTTAATTTGGAAAATAGTTGGCTAATTCCATTGGCAGGCACATTTATGACATGTCCTTTTACATGTAGGGACTTTGAAGGGCTCTGCACAGACAGAGCGCAGAGGGCTGCCGACTCCAGAGCTAAATGATGTAATGATTGATGTCTTTGGCACAGTCAACTACTTTAAAACACAAACTGTCAAAGGATTTTCGTGGTACTGTGCGAGGAAATGGGCTCTGACCAGACAGCTGTTCTGTGTAGCAGCAAGTCCTGATGGCTGTCAGGTGGGAAGGTGCTGTCCAGGATCTTTGATCTCCGAGATGATATCCGCATCTTTTTGATGGAAGAGTGCAGCAAATGTGGCCACACATTTTCCTGAAACAAGTACTTGATTAAACTTGCATACAGTGATCCCCCCGAAATCACTCAATTAAATTAAATTCCTTGATGCAGGGCACAAACACACACCTCCACCTGGCAGATAAGGGGACATCACAGCAGACTCACACCAGGTACTGAAATGATAATTCTAGAATTGCGCTGCTCTGGGTGGCTGCATGGTGGAGTGGCACTGTTGGCTATTTTTTAGTTTTTTAGTTTTTAGTTTTTATTTTATTTTTTAGTGCTGTGAAGCTGGATGGATTTTTGCTGTAAATTTAACACTGTTTGACAACTTGTTATGATGCGTAACCATGGCAACAATGTGGTTTACAGCCGGGAGCAGCTGATTAACATCGCAAAAGCTGAAATAATACCTCAAATGAAGCCACAAATCCCTGATGAGTTGATAAGGAGGAGACGTGGATACAGAGCAGGACGGAAAAGGAGACAGAGAAAGAGGAAGAGGAAGTTCAAGCAATCTCTTCCATTGATCATAATGGGCAACGTCAGATCATTGGTTAACAAGATGGATGAACTCCAAGCCCTTACAAGGACTCAGCCAGAGTACCGGGAATGCAGTGTCATGTGTTTTACGGAGACGTGTCTGCTGGATCATATCCCCGACTCCAACATCTTTCTGCCAGGCTTCCTGACTGTACGAGCAGACAGAGATCTGAAAACGAGCAGGAAAAGAAAAGGAGGTGGATGGTGTCACCCAGGACATATTACTGTGAAGTGTCGTCTCTGCAGCCCAGATGTCGATTTCTTGGCAGTAAGTTTTCGGCCATATTTTCACAGTTTCCGGAATTGCTCAAGGTGGCAGCATGTTGGAGTAGCTCTGTTACTTTGGTTCATATTTCTTTCTTTTTTTAAACTTTAATTCTTCCATTTTTGGTAGAAACATTGTTTTTGTGGACAACTGTTCTCTCTGGTTTTGAATGCTGTGCAGCTGGAAGGATTTTTGCTGATACTTTTTATTTTTGGACATTTGTTATGATGCATAACCACGGCAACAAGGTGGTTTACAACTGGCAGCAGCTGATTAACATCACAAAAGCTCAAATAATACCTCAACTACAGCCACAAAACCCTGATGAGTTGAAAAGAAGAAGCCATAGATCCAGAGTATCTTCTACATCAGACAACTACAGAGCGTCTTCAGTCAGAGGCTTCTTCAGTTCTGCAGAGAGCTACAAGAGATCATCCCTACCCACAGCCATCAGCATCTACAACAAATCTTTGAAGGAACTTGCATAATGAGTTACAACAACATTTAATTTCCCTTTGGGATTAATAAAGTAATTTTGAATTTGAATTTGAATTGAATATTATTTGCCAAGAGAGTTCACCAGTGTAATTTTGGCACTTGTTTACATTCCACCTTCAGCCGTTGCCGACAATGCATGTGATGTCATCAGTTCCGTTGTTGCTAAGCTACAGACACAGCACCCCAATGCATTTGTGGCAATATCTGGTGATTTTAATCATGCCTCGCTCTCTACTACCCTTCCAACATTTCAACAGTTTGTCAGATGCTCTACAAGAGAAAACAAGACCTTGGATTTGTTTTATGCAAATATAAAGGATGCATACATGTCCAAACCAAGACCTCCTCTGGGACAATCAGATCACAATCTTGTTTTTCTCTGTTCAGAATATAAACCACTTGTTCAGAGTTCAACCTGTTACAAAGGAAACTGTGAGAAAATGGTCACAGGAAGCTGAAGAAGTCCTGCAGGGTTGTTTTGCAACCACAGACCGGATGACTCTTTGCCAAACGCATGGAAAGGACATCAATGCCATGACTGAGTGTGTGACTGACTATATAAACTTCTGTGTGGACGACATCATCCCCACCAGAACAGTGAGATGCTTCCTCAATAACAAACAATGGATCACCAGTGACCTGAAGGAACTGCTAAACAAGAAAAAAAGAGCCTTCAGGGAGGGAGACAGGGAATTACTGAGGAGATTACAGAAGCAACTTAAGGTCAAGATCAGAGACAGCAAGGAGGCATACAGGAAGAAGCTGGAGAACAAACTACAGAGGGACAATATCCGAGATGTCTGGTCAGGAATGAGAAAGATCACAGGCTTTAAGGACAGGAAGGATTGGATAGATGGAAGTCTGGACAGAGCCAAGGAACTGAACACCTTCTTCAACAGGTTCAGTTCAGGAACTAGCTCAGCATCCTCCTCTCCTGTTCCCAGCCAAACAGACATCCCACTCTCCTCTGATCAACAGCTTACCTGTTACACCTCGGATGTTTTATCCTTCACCTCAGCCATGGACTCTTCTGATTCCACAAGTTTGACTTCAACCAAGTCAGGAAATGCTGCTACCCACTTTGCCTCCCCCTCCCACTTCTCTGTCTCCAAAAGTCAGGTGAAGAGGCAGCTGGAGAAACTGAACTGGAACAAGGCTGCCGGTCCAGATGGTGTCAGCCCCAGAGTCCTGAAGGCCTGTGGGATTCTCCAGCACCTCTTCAACCTTAGCCTAACTCAGGAGAAGGTTCTAGTGTTGTGGAAGACATACTGCCTTGTTCCAGTACCATAAAGAACTCACCCATCAGTCATCAATGACTATAGACCTGTTGCCCTGACATCCCACATCATGAAGATCCTGGAGAGACTCCTGTTGGCACCCCTGAGTAAGCAAACAAAAACGTATCAGGACCCACTGCAGTTTGCTTATCGCTGTGGAGTTGGAGTTGAAGATGCCATCATCCACCTGCTTCAACCAACCCACTGTCATCTGGACAAAACAGGCAGCACTGTGAGAATCATGTTCTTTGATTTCTCCAGTGCATTTAAAACAATTCAGCCTAATTTGCTTTGTCAGAAACTCCTGAAGACACAGGCGGAGCCCTCAACAATCACCTGGATCAATGACTACCTGGCCAACAGACCACAATTTGTGAGACTGAAGAATTGTGTGTCAAACCAGGTGGTCCGCAGCACAGGAGCACCACAGGGGACCTTACTCTCACCATTCCTTTTCACTCTGTACACCTCAGACTTCCAGTACAAATAAGAGACCTATCACCTGCAGAAATACTCAGATTACTCTGCAATTGTCGGGTGTATCAGAGATGGACAAGAAGCTGAATACAGAGAGCTGGTGGACCGCTTTGTGACATGGTGTGGAAACAATCGTCTCACCTTGAATGTGAACAAAACAAAGGAGATGATTGTAGATTTCAGAAGAAACAGGGATAAGTCAAACACTGTTTCCATCATGGGATAAGAAGTGGAGGTGGTTGAGGAGTATAAATACCTCGGAGTTCAACTGGACAACAGACTGGACTGGAGACTGAACAGTGAAGCCGTCTACAAGAAGGGACAGAGCAGACTGTACCTCTTGAGGAAGCTTAGGTCCTTCAAGGTTTGCAGCAAGATGCTGGAGATCTTCTACAAGTCTGTTGTGGAGAGTGTAATCTCTTCAACCGTCATCTGTTGGGGTAGCAGCATCAGAGCCAGGGATTTAAATAGGCTAAACAACCTGATAAAGAAGGCTGGTTCTGTTCTTGGGACAACTGTGGAACATCTGGCGATGATAATGCAAAGAAGGATTCTTCATAAAATCAAAAAAATTATGGACAACCCTGATCATCCTCTTCATGAGACTGTCACACAACAACAGAGTGTCTTCAGTCGGAAGTTTCTTCAGTTTCGCTGCAATACAGACCGCTACAGGAAGTCCTTCCTGCCCACAGCTATCATTATCTACAACAACTCCTTAAAGAATTAATTATATGAGCTATACCAACACTTAATTTCCCTCTGGGATCAATAAAGTATTTTTGAATTTGAATTGAAAAGTTATGATGATTGAAGTGCTATGTTTGGCAAGACAACCCTTTACATTGGTTATTTCTTTCCTCTTGCAGTTATTTAAGTGTTTAAACCACTTGTGCACAGGGATTATAAAATAAAAAGCAAAGCAATTAAGCAATGTTGGATATTGATGCTCTGTAACAAAAATAAGATATACCTAAAATAATTACACTGGAAGGTATATTCATTTTAGTCTTTAAAATACTAGAATTTCCCCATAACGTATTTTTGTCTGTCTGACAATTTTCAAAATATTATATCAGCTGTTACTCAGTACTAAGTGATGGGCGGATTTTGACAGGTGACCGGTTAAATGCAAATTCAGGTTATTGTGACGTCCCAAAAAAGCACATTTTCAAACCGCTTGTAGAAGCACAAGATTTCTGACAGCAAAACATCTTTCAAATGCTTTACTTCTTGGTACTAAACACAGGCATCATCAAGTTCTGTTGGTTTTTTAAACATTTATTGCACAGTGCACTTGTTGAATGGTGCAGATAAAATAATTCGCAGAAGATGTTCATCTTGGGAGACAAAATGTTTCAGTCATTTACACTTCACTCAGAACACTTAACATAAATAAAAGGTAAGACGGGCTATTATGCAGAAATTTAAAAATAAGCACATGCTTATGGCTCTGACAGCACATTTTCATTTTGTTTTATTCTAATTTAGCCAGCTTTAGTCATTTAGTCAACTAAACACTTAATTTTACTTGACTAAAGTTATTCTAAATTGTCCGACAAAAAAAAAATAAACTCATAAGGAAACGTTTTTAGTGCTTCTTACATTTTAAACCACTTGTCGGCTCAAACTTAACAGGCAAGGTGGTGTAAGTCCACCACTAATTCCTGTTGATGCATATTCAACACATTCCATTAGGCGCATCAAAAGAGCTTTGAAGGCATTTTGTTTATCTGTGTGGAACTTCTCATTGAAGAGAACAAACGCTGCAGATGCTACAGAGAAGAATGTAGAAGATGAAAGGACAGCCTAAGGCTAGTGGAAGAGATAAGGATACTGATGTGGATGAGGTCGTAGCTGGAGGATGCGGTGTAATAAATTCATCTTGGACCTTTTTCCCTGCACTAGGAGTCAGTGGAAAGTAATGACATCTATTGTGGAAAGTGACCTAACCCAATTCAATTCAGTTTATTTATATAGCGCCAATTCACAACAGATCTCATCTCAAGGCACTTTACAAGGGAACTCATTTCCTTAATTGGAGATTTTTAAGAATATTTGAACCCAGAAAGAACCACTGCTCCTCTGCATCAAAAATGATCATTTGAACAGGTATATCTAATCAGGATGTCTCTCTTTGAAGGTTTTCCATTGTTTGGAATCCATCGCCTTTACTGAACGAACTGCATCTCCCAGCAACCTTAACCCATTCTCATTGGTCTGTGGCCAGTGATGACATCACAGAGTTAATAAAGGGGGCGCGAAAACTAAAATCATCGTCTTTTTTTCCGGATCGCAAAGCTGAAAGGATACGCTCACTGAACTGCTTGCAAACTTTCCCCTTTTTCGTTCAAACCTGCTGGATCAGGAAAGACCCCCCCCTGAAACTTTGAAGTACCACCTGCCAAGCGAACCTACTTCCCGTTTGTGCATCTAGAATGTCCACTGGCCTCTGAGCTCTACCAAGTTGAAAACAGGCCTGACTCGCTCATTGCCTGCAATCGGACAAGTCCAATTTTCCTGACCTCGGCTGTGCACGGCTGCTTCTGCCAAAAGGACATTCTCAGTGTCAATTCTACATTTGTCATTGTGGACTGGTGTGGATGGAAGAGAATCATCACCAAGTAGAATAAACCTGGTTTATTTCTGCTGAGTCTGGGTAGAGAAGTTAGGTCCAGCGATTTAGATCTGTCATTCTGTTGGTTGATATAAGTTTGTGAACTTGTAAATCACTGTTACTTATCGGCAATCAGCGTCGCCGCACGCTGGCCATGAGTGTTGCATGCTTTTTGTGTTATTGTCATTTTGTTTATTGGTTGCAACCAGAAGCAGTCTGTTATATCATTCCCTGGCTTGATTGTACTCATTCCCGCTGTGGTTAACCAGCGTGTCTGTTTAGGCAGGTCGCGTGGCCTTCCGCCGATCCGGTTAATTGTCATCCCTCCCTTTGTCCAAGCCACAATTGCTAATTGAAGCTAGCCTTTGTCGAATTGCCACATGGCCTTTCTTTGTCTCCCTTTGTGAACCGATCGTGCCAATTGATGAGAACTGAGTTGAAAGTGATCTATGACAAAAGAGGGTGTAAGCTAAACCCCCCTTATTCGCTCGTCGTCTCTCTCTCCCTCTCTATATACACACACACACACACACACACACACACACACACACACCCACACACACCCACACGGCCCCTCCCATCAACGTTAACTATTTTAGTCTATATTGCATGCTTTAGAATAGATGGAAATTTTTGATGAAATGTTTGGCTGTAAGGTTGATCTATTTTCTTAATAAATTTCCCTTAGTTTAATGAGACGTTTCCTGTTTTTCATCACTGTGTGTATAATTTATTGATGTCCCAGCGGAAGAGTTTAACTTTTCAGAAGAGACTGGCTGTCTGGTTTTTTGAAAGTATCTCTAATTAGAGATTGGTGTCCCGATTATTTTTAATAAAAAGGTTTAACTTGAAGTCATCAATAATTGTATTAATATTAAGTTATTGATCATAAGTTATTGATGCTCAGAGAAACCAGACATTTATAGCTTATGCTGAGTCAACCCCAACAACAGGAATGCCCCCCGAGACTAAACCCCAGGAAAGACAAAAAACTCACTGGAAGTACCTCAAGGTGCGTTTCTACTATCGGAAACTCGGATATGGCCCAGTAGAGTCTCTGGGCAGGACTTGTGATTAACTTATGCTGATTGGTTGTAACTCAGTGGGAAATTACATCGGATGTCACCAAACATTGAAACAAAACTGGAAGAGTTGCTGGCGAAGGAGTTTATAACTATATAGCAAACAGAAATACTGCAACCATTCCTCTATTCTTTGTTGCTGTAGGTGCTTTATGACGCTGATCAGTGACACCACTCACTGCCGAAACGGTCGCGATATGTTGACGTTTTAGCAAATTCCTCAAAAGGCCAATTTTGAATGGAAACACAGCGGCTAAGAGGACTGAGCCAGCTAATTAACCTGCTCATCTTCACTCCTCACAGAAATGTCCTAGAATTCGTCAAGTGGAAACGGGCCTATGTAACCTCCTTGGCCTGGTAATGCCCTGTAATCTCCCAGAAGGAGCTGGAGAGCAAATCTTAAAAATAATTGGTTATAGTGCGTAACAGAGTGATCATTCAAACTGATTTCTAGGAGATGTCCTTGGAGATGTCTCATATCTAGGAGGAGCAAAATCAGAGCTAGAACTTTCTTTTGAAGGGCTAGTCTTTCCCATTTTGTTGCTGAATATAAAAAAATATGCGGCATTTTGTGAATGTCTTTCCTACAACAGACCAAAAACAACCTGATGGGTCGGTGTGTGATTATCTGAACATCTTCTACCCAATGATGAAAATATAAATGTGGATCTGCAGTTTAATCAAAGTCTTGCAAGCAAAGGAGAAATTTCAAGGTTATCCATCAGAAGTTTCTTCATGTTTTTATTAAAGGGGCTATATGCAATTTTCAGAAATTTAAACTCGCGACTGACACCTGTGGCCAAAAAACGGAACTGCTCTTCCATTCTGCTCGCTCTCGCAGCGCGCGCTCCTACGCCGGTCGCTCACAATCTTCGATCATTTTCGGGCACTTGTCAGGGGTTTAACTTTTTTGATCTTATGTGGAGTTACTGTTGGTGTCAGAGTTGTCCTTGGTCTCTGTGTATTTGCACAATCCATTGAACTGCTTGCAACTGACTAGTGGTGGTGGCAGAGTGATCTGAAATATTTAAACATGAACGCGCTTGATGTCACATCCGCAGACAGTGCGGGAAAATCCGACCCGACAGAAAATTGGATACAGGCTTATAGGTGCACCCACTGTGAGCTGACAAGGTGTCAGTAGGCTCATCAGGAGATGTTTGAGTCATAAATGGTCAAATAAAAAGGCTATTGTTACGTTTATTTTGGGGGAAAGTTGCATATACCCTCTTTAAGGTTAATAAAATATAAAGCATTAAATATCAACAAAACTACCACTGTCACTTGTAAGGCTGACGTCTCTGTAATGAATCAGAACCAGCTTTGTTTTGCTTCTTACATAAAATCATATTGCAGTTTCCATTGTTAATTTGTATTTAGTTATATTTCTATCTGTTCACAATCAGTTTGTATCAGGATGGGAAAGCTGACAAAAGATCCCGAAGGTGAGAAAACCTGGTGGGTGAAACTGACTCTAGTCTTCTTGTTTCCCAGTCACACGTTCTCCTTCATCATCTTTCCGCCTTCTTTCTTTACCTCCCGCTCCGTCTACACCTTCCCACTGAATCCAACCCATCCATCCCTCCTGCGCTCTAACATCATCCTTTCATTCATTTCTCCTCCTCTTTCCTTCTCTTCAGCTCTAATTTCTTCAGCGCTGACTCGTCTTTTACTTGATTATTTTCTCCCATTCAAAGATGCCTTTGTTTCTTATTTAGTATCTCACAATCTTTTGAAATCTGAATTCACCCTGCAAGGCCAAAAAGTGCAATCTGTTAAAGCTTTTAATTATATTTTATACAGGATTTCACCACATTTAAGAAAACCTGAACTGACTCTCTATTTTGCACACTGTTGTACACTCTCCATGCAACCATCCCTTAAAATAGTTGAATAGTTTTGAAATCCTTAAACCATGGCTTAATGAATAACCCTGAACCTGCCAGAACCTCTAACTCAACAGAAAACAGATCTTCTGACTCTTAATTGGCATCTCCACTGGCTTAAAGATAAACAGTTTCTAGATCAATTAGGCCCTGTCTACACTAACCTAGACATTTAAAAAAATGCATGTGCATCCCTGTGTCCATATGCAACAAAAGTAAGGGGTGGGAAAACTGATTTTGTTTTGCTTTTTAGAATTAGTTTTGTTTTTTAGAATTTCCAAGGTGGAAAAATCCTCTTTAACATCATCTTTCCATGATGATTCTATGAGTTAAGGCACCATAGCTCCACCCAGAGACGGAGCCAGACATTTTATACACCAGGGGCTTAGCCCTAAAGGGTTGTTATGTATGTGTGTGTGTGTGTGTGTGTGTGCGGGGGGGGGGGGGTTAAGTTGTGTTCGACAAACATTACTTTATATAAGAAAACAAATTATATCACATACATGTGACAAATTAACATTAGATTATTAATTAAGCAACAAGGCAGAAAAGAACCAGGGCTGTATCTAGACACCAGGACTAAACCACAGTTCAACCAAACCCAAAACTGATCTGGGATTAAAACAGGACTGTAACAGTTCTAAATCAGGACTACTGAACCAAGACAGAACCAGAATCAAAACTAGATGGTAGCACTGAAAATCAAAACCTCTTTATTGAGGCTTGAGTTTTGCGAACCTATCAATGACATTTTCATGGTCAATATTATTCAAGTATTCTTTTTCAGATGTGTTTTGGTGTTCTCTGTTTTTCCTGATTTCCCCTGACCTATCTGAGTGATCAGAAAGAGAGTCATTACTAGGCCTAATAATGATACCTTTATATTCGTCTCTCTGAGTTAGTTTGTACCAAATTATTTTATAATTCTGGGAAAGAACTAGACTACTAATATAACAATTTACCCTATCTGTGCAAAAAAGCCTGCATAACCTATTAAATATAGAATTAGAAAAATTACAGACCTAACAAGATACACTTGTGAACATGTTCTAGTGAGTTTTGGTAAACAACTGTCTTTGACTAACGTGTTTCTCACCTGGATCTTGTTCCATCTCTGTTCTGTCCTCATTCTCCTCTCCCTCTCTGTTCCTCTATCTCCCTCTTTCTGCTGGCAATCAAGCCAAACGTCAAGGACATCAAATATACAGTTGAAACCTGATATTTACATACACTTCAGATAAAAACACTTTTTTACTGTCAAACATCAAATCAGATTAAACGTTTATTTCTTTTAAAATAATAAATATAAAATAATTTTTTGTTAAATTTAAGTATAAAGATAGTTTTTTTATGTATTTTTTAATGGCAAATTGCACCCAAATTGTATTATATTAATTGAGCCACACTTGTGGAGGTCCACAATTCTTTTCCTGATGTCTTGGTTGATTACTCTTGATTTTCCCATGTCAAAGAAAGAGGTTCTGTGTTTTTGGGGGTGCCTTAATATTCATCCACAGGTGTGCCACCAATTAACTCAAATGGACTCTATTAACCTATCAGAAGCTTCTTAAGTTTAGAATGGAATAATCTGGAGTTTCCTTTTTGATTAAAGATGCAATAAACCTGGCGTATACTCCTGACTTTGATTAAAGTCCTTTAAAAATAAGTACATAACTCTCTCACTTTATTCTGACATTTAGCTCATTTAAAACATATGTTAATATTTATTTAGCTTAAACAAAAAATAAAAAAAGTTTATCCTAACTTGTGGTTTAATAGTAAAGTAAAAGTGTTTTTTTTTCTTTTCTTTCTGAAGTAGCCTATATGTAAGTATCTGGCTTCAAATGTGAATATACTGCTGTATTGAAATTCCTCTTGTTTTGCATAGAAATATAATGAACGGCATTTAGGCTTGCTTAGGCTGTTTTGATTCAGTCGAGCTGAGACTGCTGGAGGACAGACTTACCAATTTTCTTCACTCTGCTACTTCCTTTTCTACTACTACTCTCCAGTTGTATTACAGTACATTCTGTTATTTCGACTGTTAACTTTGTTTTCTCTCTGTGTTTTTCTCCCCATCGAAGATATACCTGGTCTGGTATCCTGCTTGGCTGGAATGCCCTGTTGGACGAGGGGCATCGTCTGGGATGATGCTCCCAGTAACTGAACATCCACTGTGTCCTGTTATTAACTTTTTACTTTCTGTAACATAAAAAGTACTCTTATATCAGATCTTCTGTTCCTTCTTTCTCAGCGCTGTCTTCTCAAACCCCCAGACGGTCGTGGCAGATGGCCGCTCCTACTGAGCCTGGTTCTGTTGGAGGTTTCTTCCTGTTAAAGGGGAGTTTTTCCTCTCCACCGTCGCTACATGCTTGCTCAGTATGAGGGATTGCTGAAGGATTGCTGTGGTTGGAAAGTCTGCATCAACGGGGCCCAACCTCACGCCAATGACTGACGCAATCTGCTGGGATTCCTTAAATAGGAAACTTTTTAACTGATTGGAATGTTTGTATAAATGTATTGAAATGACTTCTTGTTAAGTGCCTTGAGATGACATCTGTTGTGAATTGGCGCTATATAAATAAACTGAATTTAATTGAATAAAGCATAATGTAATAAAATGTACCTGATAATTTTCTTTGAAAGAAGCCCCTTATGTCCATTGTTTTGTACATCAGTAGGCTACATAACTAAAACCAATTTAGAGAGTGCTTTATTTAGCCATGGGGGATTTCAACTGAAAATATGAAATAAACACACATAAGCTAAAAAAAAACCATGAAAAACAGCATTGGCTTTTCATTTCGCTATTGGTTGATTAGTTCTTACAGAGCTAGCAAAAATACGAAGAGCAAGTAACGTAATACGCACCAGGTGAGCAGTGGGACATCAGTCTTTTTGATAGTGTAAATATGACGATGTATCACAGAGTATGAATGATTTGCTATGGTACCTGGTCAAACTTGAGCTCTCCTCTGTCTGCCTGCACTTCTTATACAGCAAATTCTCGCAGCATGTCTCCCCCCTCCCTCACATGGGTAAGTGCTGTGCACAAAAACATACAGGCGCTAGTGCCTGAACTCGGCTCATACCAAAATTAGGGGGGAATTTACGACTGTGTGTTATGTGCTTTTAATATTGTGTGTTGTTTTTTTGAGTTTTTGTTTAATACAGTTGTCAGTCAGACACCGTACTATGAAAAAAAAAAAAAAACTCCAAACGACCCGGGGCTTCTAAAAAAACAACCCAGGCTTAAGCCCAATAAGCCACCCCCCCACTCCGCCGATGGGTCCACCTACTGGACAGCAGATGGAATGACCCTCTCGAACTGCGTCACGATGCATTAGAAGATCGCCGAAGGCTAGCTATACCATGACAGCTTTAAGCCTTCATGATCTCGTTGTATAAGCACCAATCTCCAAGGCAACTTATAAAACTGAAGACCTCACCAAAATCCCGCAAAAATCAAGTTCTGAGAGACTCTTCAAGTTGCAGTAGGGTCTCCATCCTGTGTGAATGAAGTCGGACCGGCTTTATTTTTTACTGCCATGAGGAGCTGAATAGTCAGAACAGAACAGTCTGAACAGTCAGTCAGTGCTGCGTCTGAGAACATCAACTTCAATTCGAAAGGTTTCCTCATCATCCTGGAAGCTTTTCTTTCTGACTTTAAAGTGCATAACAAGTTCAGCTCTTGATTGGCTAGTTTTCATCCAAACCTAAAACCAGTTTAATTTAATACATTTCTTGACTGTTGTCTCCTCAGAGTTGCTTCAAAAATCTCATTGCATTAAATCAAATCAACTTGGTTTGCAGCTTTTTGAGTACGGAACCTTTTCTTTGAGGAAACCTAGTGTCTCCACTTCTGCCAAAATAACATCTTATTTGGCTCGGGTCAGCACAGAAAGTCCAACTCAGCTTGGTTCAAGGTTGAAGAGTTGGAAAAGAAAAGGCAGCTCATTATACAGACTCCACATCCTCCTCCTGCATTATTTTACACCTATCCTGTCATCTGAGGGCTTGTTGACATGAACACGCACAATAAAAGCCCCCATGTGAACACTTTGACATATCGATGCAAGGACACCAAACACACAAGCGTGGAAACATTCAAATGGTCCGGAAACACACCTTTCTGTCAAGTCAGGCTTTAATGATGCAGAAGGAGGGTAAAGTAAGACAGAAGCGTGAGCGAGAGTGAAAGACTGCGGCAACAAATGAAGCTGAAGTCATTCGTTTCTAGGCGGGGATAAACGGATGGAGGAGAAGACGGTGGGATGGAAATGCAGTTTGTTTTTTAAAAAAGAAATCTGCATAATTTCTGGAAGATGATTGGCAGGACAGGATGTGGAGGGAGAAGGAGAGAGCAAACAAGAACGAAGCTCGGGTCTTTAAACATTCATTCTTGTTTCTATAAACAGGAAATCTGCAAATCAGAGGAAACACAGTCAGAGAAGTAAAGTGTTAGCTTAAATATTGGCTGAAATGTCCTTTGTTATTATCTGTCCAGGTATGATGTTTGAAGAACCTTAAAATTAGAAAAAAATCAACTTTTCCAACTTTTATGTGTATATTTATTCATAACCCCACTTATCCCTGTTAAGGGGGAAGTTATCTCCAGTAGTCAGAGGCAGGGTACAATCTGGACAGGTAGGCGGTTCTTCACAGGTACACACAGAAACATACAGGTCAATCATGCACAAATATTCATAACTAAGGGCAATTTAGAGAGACCAATTAATCTTACAGTCATGTTTATGGACTGTGAGTGGAAGCCTGAGTATCAGGAGAGAACCCTGGAAGTTCTGAAGTTGAAATGTTGAGCAGATGCATAGATCAAATATATGCATGGGGATGCCATAACTGTCTTCAGCTGAGTAGAAATAAAACAGAAGAAATAGTTTTTGTACCTAAAGAAGAAAGATCAAGAGTCAGCACACAGCTTCAGCTATTACAGCTAGAAACTAATGATCAGGTCCGAAATCTAGGTGTAGTGATGGACTCGGATCTGAACCTCCAGGGACACTTAAAGACAACCACAAGGTCACCCTTCTATCACCTGAATAACATTTGTAAGAGGGCTGATATCCCAACAAGATCTAGAAAAAAACTCCTCCATGTGTTTATTTTTACTCGGATTGATTAATACAACAGTGTCTTCACAGGTCTGCTTAAAAAAATCAATCAGACAGCTGCAGCTGATCCAGAACGCCACTGCTCGTGTTCTCACTAGAACAAAGAACGTGGAGCACATCTCCCCAGTTCTAATGTTCTTACACTGGCTCCTTGTAGCAAAGACAATAGACTTTAAAATACTTTTGTTTGTTTATAAATCATTGAATGGCTTTGCACCAAAATATATTAAAGATCTGTTGTCACTGCTGTATTAACCTTCTAAACCACTCAGTTCTGGTTCAAGTCTGCTCTGCATCCCCAGAAACAAAACCAAACATGAGGATGCAGCTTTCAGTTTCTATGCTGCTGGGATATAAATATAACCCATAGAATATGACGTCTTTACTGTTAGAGGAATAATTAGTTGGACAAAGATTTTCAGAAAGATTCCGAATACTTGAGGTCAAAGCAGAAATACAAACGACTCCAACTCAAGAGATAAAGCTTTGTGGAGAAACTCAAAAGAGATTATTTTTATGCGAATAACAGGCTTAATTATGCCATGTGTAACAGGCAAAAACTACTGAGTTCCTCTTGAGAAACAAAACTGTTTTCAGGTCCACTACTGCAAAAACACCATCCGACACCCTTTCTCTCATAACTGGGACTTCCTGGGTCTGGACCTTCTAAAGGCTCTGGGGACCTTGCTAAAGGGATATCATGAAATAACAGATGTGCTGCAATCTCTAAATGGGTCACCACTGGGGATAATGATTCAAACCACATGGCCACTTCAACACAGAACTGGTTCAGCAGACAATAAATCAACCTTTTTTCTATACCCATATCAGGTTCAGAACCCAAGTCCTAAAGAAAACCTGTGAACTGACCTGGAGAGCATAAGAGGTGACCCAGGACTCCCATGACTGTGGACAACCAACTGGTTATGCAAAGAGGTCAAAGATCACTCTCTGGATATCCACATTTTTATACACATTCAGTGCGTTTACATGCAGTAAGAGAAAACCAAATTACTGCCATAGTCCGACTGAATGTGGAGTTTTGAAAGGTAGGTATACACCTCAGTCTGGCTGGATTCGAACCGAACTGACCTTCTTAGTCGTACTAACGCACCCGGATAATGCAGTTAAAAAACCAAATTTCGCCAACAGAGCTTAGTTGAGCTATTAACAGCCGGAGCACTTGTCCTTCGGGAAATGGCAAGGCGTGGAAGTGGGAATAATAACACTGGAACAAGTAGCAACAACAAGTGTAACACATTCAAACAGTACAGTACTTAGAAAATGTTCTGTGCTGCAGCATTGTTGTCATCCATTTCTTCGCTCATAGTGCATATCCTGCTTTACTCCGTCTGTTTCACTGCTACCAGCATTTGTTTACTATCTGTGTGACATTACATACCAACCAGAAGAATGCCAACGTGAAAGTGCACATGTCACCACCTAGCGCAGTAACCTAGTAATCACTCCTGTGAAAATTAATGAGGATCCAAAGAAAGAAATAAACAGAAGGTGCTGGCGCAGTGAGTGCGCAGTGAGTTATTATGAGTCTTTGGAAAAAAATAAAAAAAAAATCAACATAACTTCTTGGTTAATGGCCTTTAATGTGTTAATTGCTATTAGGTTAGAATGTATGTGAATGATATTTTTCGTTTTCAGTAATAAACCTATGTTGAATTGTAGTGGCGCAAAGTTATGACATGCCTTTCAGAGGCGGTAAAAATAGGCCGCCGCAAACAGTTTTATGTTTGATAAATCACACTGTGTGAGGAACGCCTACTTATTTGCATGTTCTCTTCCAAATATTTTGCACCTTCTGATAGAAATGTCCACATTGTGTATTCATCAAGGCGGCTGTAGCTCAGTGGTAGAGTTGTCAGCCTGCAACCCAGAAATTGTGGGTTCGATTCCAGCTTCCATCTGCTACATGTCGTTGTGTCCTTGGGCAAGACACCCTACCTTGCCTACTGGTCTTGGCCAGAAGGGCCAATGGTGCAATATGGCAGCCTTGTTTCTGTCAGTCTGCCCCAGGGCAGCTGTGGCTATAATCATAGCTTGTTTCCACCAGTGTGTGAGGGTGAATGAATAATGGAGTTGTAAAGTGCTTTGAGAGCTATATAAATGCAAGCCATTATTATCATCAAGAGCAAAAGCACAAAATGGATTGCGTGCATCTTTCTGTGGGTTTAACAGGCGCCTGCTTAGTAAATCACCTGCTGCATGTTTTTGCGGCTGCTGTGAGGTTTGTGCACATTTTACAAAGCACACACCTTTGATAAATCAGGCCCTAGGTGTGCTCCAGTTGGCCGACATTGAGTCGATTAAACTGTTGGAAGCTTTAAACTTTTTTTCTTCTTGTCCCAGAAAAAAATTACTAACTGCATTGACAAAGACTTGCAGATTATGCCTTAAATTCAGTTTATATCTGATGAGACTTCTCTGAGATGGACTCCTCAGGTAAAACCAGACCAGGATCTCCAGTTCCCTGCTTTGTGACCTCGGCTCACCTTCCACATTTTCTCCGAGGGGCTAAATTACCTCTCTGGACATTACTAAAAGGCTAATGTATGTCACCACTCTATTAACCTTCCCACTCAGTTCCATTTTTCTCAAAGGATCATTAGCGGATTCCTTACAGGGACACTCACTGGCAGCACATATTTCAGCCCAACAGTAGTTAAATACAATAAATGCCGTGTATATTTAATGTAAATACAGAAGCTGCAAATTAAGATACAAATGAAAGAGGAGATGGAGGAAAACAACACAAAGTTGGCACAGCTCAGGTTTTGTGTTTTTTAGAGGAAGCAAGGGAAACTTTATTTCTGCTTCCTTTCCAAGCTCCCAAAGTCTCCTAGAACCCTTATTTTGGAATGAAGTTGACTTCATCAGATTTCAACAGTTCTTCAGGCTTTTGTAAAGGTCACGTTCACTGTTCTTTTTGAAATACGATCGGTCACTCTGAGTTGCATTTGCATGGTGCACGTCAACATTTTCTCCAACCCCCATTGCCTGCGTTAGCCACAGAAAGTAAATAAATTGCAACAATGAAAACTTTATAAGTGCCCCCAAGTGGTTAGACAATTCTAAGCCAAACTAATTAAAAAGTACGACACGCCATCATTTTAACTTTCTGTTTCAAGCATCCAGCATGCAGAGGTGAGTAAAGCACCTGCAAATAATCACATGAGATTAAGTAATGTTAAATTTGGGCCATTGCTGAAACATTTCAATCACTGTTCATTCTGTAGCAGTGATGCATAGGTGTGGAATACATCCTGGGTCAAATTCATGGCAGCCTGCCTTAGCCAGTGATCAAATAGAATTTGCTACTGTGAAAAATGCTGGTGCATTATTGTCAAGTGGCAAGAAGTGGGTCTTCTTATTACATTTATTTAAAAAGCAGAGTGAAAGGGTAAAGAGTCCTGTCTAATATATTTATCAAATATCATTGGGTAATATAGATCAATTTGCGGACTCAGATCATCAGATTCTTTTTGTGGAATTTAACTCCAAAATAGTCACAACATATTTGCCGGTTCGTGAATTTTTTTTAAGCGCATATCAAAAATATTCTAAAGAATATGTAGCTTGGGATGCAGAAATACCTAGGTGCAATGTCACTTGACATGCTACTGGCATTTGCAAAGAACCCATTCCTTTCCCTTGGCACTGATTGGCTGAACCCCCAAGAGCAAAGATAAGGAAGACCATGAATGGTAGCTTTAATGCATATTAAGGTGTAGTATGTGTTTGAACTATTAATATAGGCAGTTATAGATGTCTTTATAGGGGATCTCAAGTGTCAGCCATTTGCAAGCGGTTGTGGCCCCCAACCCTGGCAAATACCAGGGGTCCACTGTAATGTCTCGTCTCTTGAGCCGGATGTAGTGGAACAACCCTAGTTTCACTGTGCTTCACCTGCACATGAAATGTTCTTCCTTCATTCTCCAGACCAAGTTCTCTCTGATTGCTTTTTCTCACAGGAAAGACACTGACTGCTAAGTAGGAGAAAACATTACAAGGACAAAAAAGATATGATTATTTTGGTTCTTTTTGCCAGTTTTTTTCAGTTAAGATCGTAAGCCCTAAATTAATAAATTGCAATGTTAACAATGACTAGGAGACAGCAAGGCAGGGAGAGGGGGATAAACAGAGGAAAAACAGAGCAGTTTTAGTCCCCTCCCAGCTGGTAATGGGCTTCAAAAACACAGGGAGAGGGTTGTGTTCTGCTAAGTGGTGATTGATCACTAGGTGTGTGTGTGTGTGTGTGTGTGTATGTGTGTGTGTGTAAGAAGAAAACACGGTGATGGTTTAACTGATTCCGTCAGACACACACAGCCGTCTCACTTTTGTCTCGTCTTCGGCATTCTCTCCCGCCCGTTCTTCATCGCTCCCCCTCCTCCTCTCCACTTCTGGGTAAAGAGTGGATGTGCTCTGTGTCGCCCTTCTCCAATCTGCCTCCTCAGTGTGTGTCCACTGCTGCCATGGACACAGCACAGATATACCAACACACACACACACACACGCCTTCATCTTCTCCTCCTACAACTTCCTTCTTCCCTCCTTCCTTTTCATCCTCTCCACCTTATCTGTCTCTTCATTAAACCTCAGCCATCTCCTCATCGCCTCCTGCTTAGTGCTCACTTATCAGAGCCGCTTTCAAAGCACAGGGGGGGATCTGAGGAGAGGCGGGTCAGATAAGACCTGTGAGACAGGACTGTGTGTGAATCCAAATCTAATCTTTGTTTATGAGAGGCTTGGTGTGGGCCGTCCGTGTGGGTTTCAGTGTAAAAGTGTGTTTTGTCTCCCTGATGTCCGAACTGGTTTGACCCCCGACCTCAAAACTAAACGATTACATAGAAACAAACAGGATAATGACTCGAATGGATGAATGTGTGCAGCAGGGAAAAAGAGGCAGAAATAGCCACTACATGTTTCTACATCCATTCATCCATCCATCCATCCAACCATCCTTCCAACCAATTGATCCATCCATCCATCCATCCATCCATCCATCCATCCATCCATCCACCCATCATTCAACCACTTGATGCATCCATCCATCCATCCATCCATCCAACCACTTGATCCATCCAACCACTTGATCCATCCATCCATCCATCCAACGGATCCATCCATCCATCCAACGGATCCATCCATCCACCCGACCAACGGATCCATCCATCCACCCGACCAACGGATCCATCCATCCACCCGACCAACGGATCCATCCATCCACCCGACCAACGGATCCATCCATCCATCATTCAACCACTTGATCCATCCCTCCCTCCATCCAACCAACCAACGAATCCATCCACCCAAGCAATTGATCCATCCATCCATCTGACCATCCATCCATCCATCCGTCCATCCATCCATCCATCCACCACTTGATCCATCCATCCATCCAACCACTTGATCCATCCATCCATCCAACCACTTGATCCATCCATCCATCCAACCACTTGATCCATCCATCCATCCATCCAACCACTTGATCCATCCATCCACTTGATACATCCAACCACTTGATCCATCCATCCATCCAACCAATTGATCCATTCATCCATCCCTCCCTCCATCCAACCAACAAACGAATCCATCCACCCAAGCAATTGATCCATCCATCCATCTGTCCATCCATCAACCACTTGATCCATCCATCCATCCAACCACTTGATCCATCCATCCACTTGATCCATCCATCCATCCACTTGAGCCATCCATCCATCCACTTGAGCCATCCATCCATCCACTTGAGCCATCCATCCATCCACTTGAGCCATCCATCCATCCACTTGAGCCATCCATCCATCCATCCACTTGAGCCATCCATCCATCCATACATCCATCCATCCGACCAACCAACGGATCCATCCATCCATCAGCCAACCATCCAACCAATTGATCCATCCATCCATCCATCGCTCTCTCCATCCATCCAACCAACGGATCCATCCATCCATCCACCCGACCAACCAACTGATCCATCCATCCATCAGCCAACCATCCAACCAATTGATCCATCCATCCATCCATCCCTCCCTCCATCCAACCAACCAACGGATCCATCCATCCACCCAACCAATGGATCCATCCATCCATCCACCCACCCAACCACTTGATCCATCCATCCATCCATCCATCCGCTTGTTAAAAAGGAAACGTCTCTAAACATTTTCCTGATATTGTGTCCAGTCACTTCAGTCCTTTGGGTATTACCTGAAGCTTGTGAATACAGGTGAGGGTTGAATTGCAGGCTAACTGAAAAATTCAAAGCTTCATATTTTAGATGACTTCTGTATTCACCCTGACAGACGATTACAGCGCCAGCAGTAACTGTAGCTGTTGATAAAATCTGCATGTTGACCTTCCCAGAGATTGAAAAACCACTCCTCTTCAGGCACTCCAAATCTGAAGGTGGCAGTCCATCCTTTCGTTGCCGAAGTCTCCACCTTATGATGGTTGAGGATTTCAAGGGTCTTAAAGACACTATACATTAAATATATTTTTTTTCTTTTGTAGGCTCTCTTATCAAAAAATGGTTCTGAGTGAGAGTCCAGACTAATGGTGGGTTCACACCAAAGCGTCAAAAACGCGCTGCACGCCAAAGTTCAACGCTTTAACATTCGCAAGTCTACAGGTCCTTCTCAAAAAATTAGCATATTGTGGTAAAGTTCATTCTTTTCCATAATGTAATGATAAAAATTAACTTTCATATATTTTAGATTCATTGCACACCAACTGAAATATTTCAGGTCTTTTATTGTTTTAAAACTGATGATTTTGCCATACAGCTCATGAAAACCCAAAATTCCTATCTAAAAAAATTAGCATATCATGAAAAGGTTCTCTAAACGAGCTATTGACCTAATCATCTGAATCAACTAATTAACTCTAAACACCTGCAAAAGATTCCTGAGGCTTTTAAAAACTCCCAGCCTGGTTCATTTCTCAAAACCGCAATCATGGGTAAGACTGCCGACCTGACTGCTGCCCAGAAGGCCATCATTGACACCCTCAAGCAAGAGGGTAAGACACAGAAAGAAATTTCTGAACGAATAGGCTGTTCCCAGAGTGCTGTATCAAGGCACCCTTAGTGGGAAGTCTGTGGGAAGGAAAAAGTGTGGCAGAAATTGCTGCACAACCATTTTGGAGCACTTCATGCTTCCAACTGCTGAAAAGCTTTATGGAGATGAAGATTTCATTTTTCAGCACGACCTGGCACCTGCTCACAGTGCCAAAACCACTGGTAAATGGTTTACTGACCATGGTATTACTGTGCTCAATTGGCCTGCCAACTCTCCTGACCTGAACCCCATAGAGAATCTGTGGGATATTGTGAAGAAGAAGTTGAGAGACGCAAGACCCAACACTCTGGATGAGCTTAAGGCCGCTATCGAAGCATCCTGGGCCTCCATAACACCTCAGCAGTGCCACAGGCTGATTGCCTCCATGCCACGCCGCATTGAAGCAGTCATTTCTGCAAAAGGATTCCCGACCAAGTATTGAGTGCATAACTGAACATAATTATTTGAAGGTTGACTTTTTTTGTATTAAAAACACTTTTCTTTTATTGGTCGGATGCAATATGCTAATTTTTTGAGATAGGAATTTTATGTTTTCATGAGCTGTATGCCAAAATCATCAGTTTTAAAACAATAAAAGACCTGAAATATTTCAGTTGGTGTGCAATGAATCTAAAATATATGAAAGTTTAATTTTTATCATTACATTATGGAAAAGAATGAACTTTATCACAATATGCTAATTTTTTGAGAGGGACATGTATGTGCGTCCAAAGCGAATTGGAAATATAAAATAAAATTTTGACGCGTCAAGCCAGAAATACACAACTTGTGGGAGAAGCTAGTGCCAGATGGTGTTTTTGCAAGATAGCAGCTGTCGATCTAGCGTTGGAAGAGAAAGGATGTTTCTCAATGCCAAGGAACGTCATGCCTTGGTCCCGCCCCGGTTGCTTAGGAGATACCTCATCAGGGACCGCCAAGGCGTGTTCGGATGTTCATGTGAGGCCGAGGCATCTGTCTTCTGTTTGTCTGCCATTTAGCTAACTGACCAAGGATACTTCGGAGGTTCCTTGAAGCCTTCCCTCGGTCAAAATTTTTCCAGAATACAGCGCAGTATTTTCAAAAAGATGGCGGATCAGGAGCCGGCAGCAGCTACTTTGGGAGCGAATTTCCAATTTAAATGTAAGTCAAGTAATTGTAGCTATCGGAAAATGTTTTTTAGATCCAAATCAGTTATCCGTTTAGGTGTTAGGTACCCATTCACACTCATTTGCGCGAATCAGGCAGAAATGCGTTTTCGCGACGCAAATATGCTTCTGACGCGACGCAGACAGCCTGACGTGTGTCAGCGCGCTTCTGCATCAACTTTACACTAAAACCTGACGTTCGGTGTGAACGCACCGTAACAAAGACTCAACAACTCTTCACCAATGTCAGTATCAGGACACCAAGGTATCTTGTGCACACTAGTTGCACCCATTTATTAACAAGACTCCAAAACAAATTAACTCTCCAACTTTGGTCATGCAAACGTAATCCACACCAATCCTGAAGGTATCTTATTGTGAAGGGGCCCAGAAGGTTTGTGGTTTGGGAAAGTCTTTTCCTTGGTAGGATCTTAAGCTTAGACTGAAACAGGATTTAATAGCTCTTACAATGTTGTTAGTTTTAGGAGATTTAAGTTAACTTTGCAGACTCTCCAGACACTGGTCAAAAACATCCATAGACCTGACACTCAACTCCTCCAGTTGAGTTAGTAAACCATTATAAATCTGAGGGGGGCCAGTTTACAGGATTAAAAGCAAATGTGAACAGCAACGTAGAAAAAAAATAGAGTTTTTGTGCAAGAACTTTTGTACACTTCTTGCACAAAATGCAAGCAGAAAGACAGAGTGAATCTTCTGTGTTTCTGCAGAATCACAACAGGACAAAAAAGCAGGAGAGGATAAATCTGGTAGGGGAGAGGGGGAGATATGGAGAAGAGACGTAGGAAGACGTGCATGTGTTTGCAAGTTTTCTATTCATTCTTGCCGTCCTTGGTCATGTTCGCCGAAGGTTGAGCCTTGGGACACAATGAAGGGACCCCATCGGCAAGCATGAGTGCTGTGTTTCTGTGTGCAGAGTATAACCACACACACTCTCTCTCTTACACACGGACATGTCTCCTGGTAGCCTTGGGTAGCTGGACCCACATGCACCAAAAACACACTCTCCTTTTGTCCGTTTCAAACAGCTTTATAGAAAAGTAATAAAGATAGCTGAGCTCTGACAGCCAATTCCACATTTTTTCCAGCGTATTTTTTTTTTCCATCTTTCTGATTCATACTGATCCTCAGTTTGGCTCGCTCAGAATATCTCCCCCCTGTCGTCTTGGTCCAAAGTCTATATGATATCACAGCTTTCTGCTCCTGCATTAATGTAGGAAAACCCAGTTTACACAAAAGGAAATCTATGTAGCAGAGGGAGAAATAAGTGTTCCATCCATCCATCCATCCATCCATCCACAGGATCAGACTCTTAAGTCAGTGTTAAAATCTCATCTGATGTTCTCTTGCATTTGACATTTGTTTCAGTTTAAGCCAAATTTGATCTAAATTCACCTGGAGATGTTTGGCATTAAAGGAATCTCTGAACCTGAATGCAGCCAAACACTCATGAAAAATTAGAAGACATTTGGAAAAAGCGTGGTTGCTAGTTTCTCCTTTTTCGTATTTTCCTTCAATTTATTTTCGCTCTTAAACATTTTCCTATCTGTTTCTCCCTCAGTTCATGCTGAGTTTGCCTCCAGCTCTCTGCCCTTGTTTCTCTGTTCCTCTCAGCCTGTTTTCTTTCTCCTCTCTGTCTTTCGATCTGTTTTTATTCTTGCTTTTTCCAGTCTAACTGTGATGCCACCTACCTCTCTTTCACCCCTAATCTTCTTTCTGGCCTCCATCGCCCTATTTTTATTTGAATCCAGATCTTGAATCTTCATTTTCTAAACAATTTTCTGAAATTAGCAAATCTAGTTATTTTTGTGTTATTTAAAGAACAATGAGAACAGCTAAGATTGAAAGTTTTCTCATGAGAATGTTGTAATATAATGCAGTTTACAGACTAGCGTGCAAAAACACATCTTACCATCATGGACGTGGATAGCAGATTATTTTTGGTCTTTTATTGGTTTTACTTTTAAAACCTCTCTTTTTACAGTGTTGTGGAATTTGTCAATCCACCAGAAGCTTGTAGATAGCTACACAAGTGTGTTCAAGGTGAAATTGGCTAATTTACATTTAACTAAATATTAGTGGGGGGCAGTGCTTTAAGTTGAAAAAAATAAGTGCCGGTACTCCCTTTAATGACCTGGCGTCAGTCTGTGATACAAATATGGGACAAAAACATGGGTGATATTTATGTACATATAGATCAATCTATCGATCTATAGATTTATTGTAGAGAAATTACAAAGAACAAAAGGATAAATCCAGTTCTAAATCAAATACATGAGTCAAATGAGCAAGAGTCACGGAACCAAGCCAAATGTAAACGTGGACATGAAAAATCTAAATTCTAAAGTCTAAATATTTCAGATGCTGTGCAGGTGATACAAAAACCTCTGGCATGTCAGAAACTATTGTGGCTCCTGTACTCTGGTAGTAACCAGCGTTGGGTATAGTTACTTTGGAAAGTAGTTAATTAGGTTAGAGCGTAACCATCAATTAAAAGTAATCAGTTACGTTACAGCGTTATCCATTCATAAGCATAAGCAACGGGTTAGAGTGCTTATGCGTTACCAAGAATTAAAAGCCAGTTCGCAGCGCCTCGCACATGCTGCAACTCAATTGACAGACAGAGCCTCCTTTAAATGCACCGAGAAGTCGTGACGATGAATAACGTCAGTCATCCAACTAAATTAACTTTGCAAGATAACAACAGGAAAGACAGCCAGCAATAGGCTATTCCACATAGCGTTTTATTAATAATTTCTTTCATCACAGAACATATGAATCGAAAACCCTTTTTCAGCCCGGGTAGCCTGATAGAGTGGTGTTTATATACAAGATGTTTTAAATTTGAAGTGGAATTTTTTGCGGTTGACAGAAACTTTTCCCCAATGCAGAGTTTGCATTTTACCGTCATATTCTTTTCTTTTTTGTTGACGAAATTAAAATCATGTCTGTTCTTCCACGAAGCTGTGCTACTGCTCTCTGCCATCTTGCCAGGAGTTCAAAAACACTCACTCACACAGGAGGAGCAAGGCACAGACGTATCACAGCGCTTCGGCTCCGCTGATACAGCCGCAGGTGACATCGTTCCTTTCACTTCACTACGACAACAAAAGCACTTGAACATAACGCAATTGGAATTTCCACTTCACAAGTGGAAAGTATCATCTTTCCCATACCACATGAAGGCAGCAGTGCAGCAAGCTTTATGCGTATAAACAATGGTTTTATTTTGAGGCGATTTTTATAATAAACAAATAGAAGCTGTAAACTGTTGAGAAGTCTAAGGAGGGTATTGACTGGTGAGGAAAAGTCCAGGTACTCATCAACACATGCTGGAAAAACGTTCCGGTACGCAGCGCACGCTGGAAATAAGTCTCGGTACGCTGGGGAGTAAAATTTCGATGTGCCGCTACAGCGTACCCTTGTGTACTGGCCCACTTAAAGCACTGGTGGGGGGGCATATTGGATCCTGAATGTGTTATGCTAACCCTTGGTGGATTAACAATTCAAACTTGTTTTAACAAGAATTGTTGCTAAAAAGTCATCCAAGTTCTTTGGAGTGAAATCCTTCAACCCAGGAAGAAGGAAAATCATTCAAACCCAAAATGATTTGGATGGAAACTTGTGTGAAGGTATGAAAGACATGTTGGATAGATCTTGACCTAATACAATAAATACAGATGATATTAAAATGAAAATAATTTAAAAAGCAACACCTGAACAGCTTGTAAGATTTAGATTCAGTTGTGTTTCATTAAGTGCCACACAGACTCTGACACCTTCAGGTGAGAATACCCGAGGATGACAGTTTAACACTCCCCTCCAGGTACGAACACAGCCTGAACACATCTAATCCGCTTCCACAGACAAAACACCTCTCATTTTACTCTTTTCTCTCAGAGTTAAAAACTTTCTGCCCCTCCCTCCTTAGGTGGACAGTGTTTCAGCTGTAGCTCTATTTCTACCATCCTTGCCAATAACAAAGAAGGGAAGGGGGGCATAATGATGAGTGTGTTTCATTTAAAGTCTTATTGATCAGTGCAGGTAATTATGCCCATTTGTTAACCTGCCTCTGTCTATTTGTGGTTTAGGAGCTGGAGAGCAACCTCGGTGTGGTGCTATTAAAGTAAGGAGTATTTGTGACCTAATCACCAGAAGCTTGAGTTTCTGCTCATGGTTTCAGCCCTGCACGAAAACATCTAATTCGGACTGAAAGATGGTGATCCTAATGCTTTGACATGCATGACAGGCTAAATAGAGGGGTGGAGCCAGGGCTTGACTAGGGGTGGTCAAGACCCAACTATTACAATTTATTACGTAAATTGCTATATGCAAAACGTTTTAGAGGTTAAAATATAATGAGTAGTTCACAACAAATAAAAAAAAAACATTGCAGGAAGAGTGGAGATATATAAAGTCATGAAACGGTAAAGAGCGGGACCCAACTGCAGGGAGGAGGCAGGCATGCCAAAATAAACATTTACATAAAAAAAAGATAAATCCAAAAACTCACTAAAAACTGAAACCACACAAACCACAAGGAAATAGACTGGTGAGAACAGCAGGAAGATATGACTAACTTAGAGATATTTAAGATGGAGATTTGATCAGAACCAGGGTGCAGCTGTGAGGGAAGGTGAGTTAACTGAAGTTGAATGGAGGAAATGGGAGAAAATAGCTGATAGGCAGAAGGAAACAGGGAAACAGAAACCAGTAAAGCAGAGGTCTGCAAGTCCAGTCCTCAAGTCGCACTGCCATGCAACGATTGGAAGCATCCCTGTTCCAGCAGACCAGAATCAAAGGGAATAATTATCTCCTTGGCATGTCAGCAAGTTTTGTAAAGACTAGGGGCCTCATTTATAACACCTTGTGCAGAATTCCTTCTAAAACGGTATTTAAACTCAGCAAAAAAAGTTTGCGTACACAAAGAAATTGTCCAATCTATAAAACCTTGGGTGCGCACAGCCCCACGCAACTTCCACTTTATAGATCTATATAGATTTATAGAATTAGAAATGTGCTCAGGTGATTATGGATCACATCCCGCCTCCTACAAACAGACATACTGCCATAAATGGTCAATGCAAAGTACCTTCCAAATGTTCTGCATTCACATAGACCGGCTGATTTGTGGCATTTCACGGGTAATCATTGCCACAGAGAGGTCTAGAAAACAATTATTTTTTTTACCGAATATCCTCGCCACCTAGTTAAAAAAATAAAATAAAAAAATCATCCACACCCAATAAGAGCATTATTAAGCACATTCAGAGACATGCCAAACCTGTAGGGGGAGTAGTTCTCCAAATCCTATTCACTCAGAATAACTTTCATTTTTTTGTCGCACATGTGATATCGGAACATTTTTGTTGTGTGCAGTGTCATTACGAAACCTAAAACCCCGGTTAGTTATGTCCACAAGCAAACACTTCAAGTGAAAAATTTGCAAATCTTCATTTTGGTCTGAGTTTTTGGAAAGATTCGTGTGGACGTGTGGATGGCCAAATCTGTCATGTTTCTAATAAAGGACCCAGGCGCAGAGAGACGTTCAGCGTTCTTTAAACGCATATTTAATTAGGCTAGTCCAGGACTCAGGGAAGCAAAGAACAAGTCTGGATCAAGACACAACAACGACCAGACAAAGACATGAAAACACAGAGGGACATATATACACAGTGAAGGTAATTAGGGAGACAAGGAATGGCTGGGCACAGGGATGGACAAAGACAGAAAATAGTAGGAAAATATTTTTGTTTTGTGAGCTACCCGCCAACGTGTGGACAAGGCCTGAGACTGAAATCAAGGTGCTTGTGAGTGATGTGGAGACATGGGAAAAAATTTTTATTTGGAGGTCACAATTGTGGCACTACAAATAAAGAGAAGGCATTCGAGGGGTACGGAGTTGTTGCAGCGATGAAAGCTGTGAGTGAGACAGAGATCTGTGACATAAAAAAGAAGTGGTCAGATCTAAAGGTGGAGGCAGAGAGGAAGATGACATGCCACCATCAGAATGTGTCTGCCACATGCAGGGGCTTCCTATTTGAAGCAATATGCACGAGTGTCAATGTGCAGTATTTATGTCTATTCAGTAATCAGAATAGTTGTGACACACTTTATCACAATTAATGCACCAATAACTGCAATTGCTATATAATTTGAAGACCTACGCATGAACATACTATGATATAACTCTTAAATGCAATATATTTTCATTCAGATTATCTTTTTTATTCTCAGTTTAGAGACGGGGGTGATAGCTGACTGTTGGTTGTGTATGCATGTGTGTGGGTCTACAAGTCTGAAAATATGCCTTAAATTCACAATTTTGCCACCTCACTGGCTTCGCTGCAAGTTTTCCCGCCTCCAAAATGTCCATGCGCAAGGGTCAGAGTTTGCATTAAGTAGCGCACATTTTCCGATCAGGTTTTATTTTCTATAAATCACATTTTGTGCATAAGCAAGCTTTATAAATGAGACTCCAGGTAATTAATCATTCAGGTGAGTTGGATCAGGGATGCATCCGAAGGTTGCAGGACAGTGGAACTGAAGGACTGGACTAGCAGTAAATCCTACAGACCCTGACACACAACTAAACATAAGAAATAATCAATATTAAAACCAAAAAATGTGACAAAGAACAAAGAAGCACGAGGACCAGGAAGAAAGATAGTAAATAAATAGATCACTCTGAATATTAAGAATGTCTCAGTTTACTTGGAGAAACACAGACAGCAGCTTCTCTGTTTTATTCAAGGTGAAATCCATTTGTTGCCATGGTGTTGGTAGATAGCACATCCACCTCTGTTTAACGTCTCTTTTCTGTTTTATTGCTCTGTTTAGCCACTAGATGAGTATGACTGACCCAGGATGTTCAGAAAAAAAGCTGAAATGAAGTAGGAAGGAGAAGGTATGAAGGGAGAAAAAGTGAAATATGTCCCTATATAATGAAGATTAAGACAATACCTGTGGACTGGCTGGCCGGGGTGATGGTCCGAATTTGAAAAGAAGAGGACCAGTGTGTTCTAACTATTGAAGATTATACGCCTCAGCCACCTCGGGACTGTTCGTTTCAGGCATTTTGAGAGAACCTTCCAGTCTATTTTTCCAGACCGTACCCCTGATCTCTACCACCAGTTACTGAGGGTATCACTGATTTACTGAGGGTAAATCTGTGTCTAGTCCACATGTCTTTTCTACACCCGGAGAAGGTCTAGATAATTGCTGATTGTTGCTCTGTAACAGCAAAGTTTGATAGTTAATATTTTGATTTCAGATTTTGTCAGTAATGGACACTAATTGCCCCCCCGCTTGTCGAGTCATGCCTCTTCAAGATCACTGACAGTTTAGATTTTGTTGTGGCTCAGTGGAGGAGAAGTGTCATTTTCCTGAAGAGGCTGACCTTATCAAAATTTACAGTCACATCAGGAATGCTGTTATTCTCCATTCTGTGGAACATGAGCTTTCTAAACCCGATATTGCTTCACGTGGCACCGTGGTCAGGTGTAACTGCCTATAAACTTCACAACATCAGTAGAATGCCATTATCATCTACTGAAAGTAGGTTGTTGGCATTTGATCCAAGAGGTCATTCTTCTCTGATTAGCGTTTAGTTCTGAGGGTTATTTGGTTGATATTTGAGTCCATTTCACAGAAAATGTGTCCTTTCTATCTGCACCAATTTAAAACATTTCCAACATATTCCATTGGTGGATTTAGGTGGATCCAATTAAGCTAACCCAAATAAAGATCAAGCCTAAAGTGGGTTGCTATATTTACCCTTGCTTTGTGTTCCGCTCATTTTTAACCCATTTACGTTTCTCTGAAAAGAGTTGTAGTTATGTATGATCAGATTGACCTAAGATTCTATGACTTTGTCCATAAAAAGGATTTGAACAAACAAACTAAATTATAGAGTTGCATCTAATTTTGTGTGTTCTATTCAACTTTTGTACATTCTTAATTTTCCCGGTCAAGGATTACAGGTTATAGAAATAATTAGGGGAAACAACAATTAGCGTAAAACTCTGGTCAGGTCAGGTACATCCTCATTTGTCAGATGGACACACAAGCCAGGATACATTCACAAATGCACACAAGCACACAAACACATTAATGCAATATCACTGAACTTTTTCCATAGCTTTTCCCATAGCATATAAAATGTTTAAAGGCTTTGGTTACACTTCATTGTACAGCAGCACCATGGCACATCATTATACTGCAAGTGAAGTTTTTAAATACATATTTGATGGTCAACACTGATGAGGAGGAGAGAGGCTAAGACAATTACAGTGAGGATGGATTTGTGGAGAAAGTGTCAAAAGCCGAAGATGACAGGCCAAGAAATGACTGCTGAGGAAGAATCTGGTGACGAAGAAGATGGCCATGCTGAGGTTGCTGTCACATTCAAGTCAAAGAATGGGAACTCATCCTGGTCTTCATTTCCACCTGAGAATTAAAGGTAGGCTTTCAGCTGAACAAGCCATTAGGATAACTCCAGATCCTAAAAACTATGCCGTATCCAGTACTGATGACAGAAAATCCTGCTTTCAGTTGTTTGTGACTATGTCCTTTGTAACTGAAGTGGGAAACATGACCAACTTGGAGGGGAAACAAATTCACAAAGACATCTTTACCTTACCCAGACAGGATTTCTTATTTATGTTGGCTTATGTGTCTAGATCCAGAAACACGTCTAGCAGCAGTTTATTGGATACAGAGTGTGATTGGAGAATTTATCAGGCCTCCATGTCACTCCATAAAGTTTCACAGGAACAAAAATTGATGGATGGTTGTAGACTTTCAGCTGTTTCTATTCACCGCTGCTAGATTTTACGTAATCCCCCACCCCCACCGGCTCGCTAATATAAAGTTTCCTGAGGACAAAAAATTGAGTGATGACATATCTGAGTAACAGATAACAAACTGCTGGTCAGAACAGGAGCAAAAACTACAATCTCTAATATGGTCTGAATTTTAGTATTTGACCCAAGGTCATACACCACTCTGGTAAATAATAAACTGGATTCACCACAGAGTGCTTTTAAATCCTTTAGTAGGGAGCAGGTCTGGGTGGTCTCTAAGCTACGGCCGTCAGACAACATTTCTCTGGATTTACTGTGCCTTCTTGGAGAGATTAGTGTATGAATATTCACTTAATGAACTCACAATAGTGTTAGAAGTCTGGAGTGTTTGTCTCTGTCTGTCTTGCTGTGTCTTTTTCTCCGCCTTTCTGGAAAATTCCACCAGAGGTCCTGTGTGAGCTGAGGACCTGTCCATCAATCTGGGGGGGCAGACCCATCTCTCTGCAGACTGCACAGTTACAGCTTATTGAGGCCAATCACAGGATGGATATAAGGAGCTGACTGTCAGGTCTTCCGTGTATGGGTGTTGAACCCTCTTGGTAAACCTCTTGCCCTCCGTCACCTCTAGTGCTTTCTAGTTGGGCCTTACCTTCAATGACAAACTGTTTACACTCTCCTGTGCTCCTTTCCAAAGTCATATCTCTGCAATCTCCTCGTGTTCAGTTCTCCAGCTTCTCTGTAAGCCTTGGTAATCATTCCACGTCTGACAGCCTTCAAGTTCCAAGTTCCTCTGTGATCCATGCTCCATCTCTGTGCTCTGCCTGCCCGCCCTCCGTGTTCAGTCCTCACTCCTGGATTTCTAGCAGCTCTGTATCTCCTAGTACTCAGCAGGAAGTGTCCACGGACATCCCAGACTCTTAGCACTTTTCCCCTGAAGTTCAATCTATCATCTGTCAAGTAAGCCTCACTGGTGTATATTCATTCTGTCCAATTCTTAAGTCTCTCTCTCACCACTAGATTTCCCCTCCTGCAATTCTTCATGTTACCATTTGCAATATCCCCCGGTTGCCTCAATCGTCACCTATTTATTGTTTCAATAAAACTTTTACAACTGGTCTCCCTAGTTGTGTTGTGCATATGGGTCAGAAAGCTTAATACAAACATGACAAATAGAGCTGTCACTACTTTAAAATTGGTTGGCTACTGTGTTGTGCTCTGACCCTGACATTGAGATTTTGTGTATAGTGTCATCACTCGTCTTGTAACTTTCACCTGAGGGCTCAGCTGCCCTGCACTCACTTTTTCCGTCATGCATTTTAGCTTTTGCTCACATCTAGGCAACAGTTATGACATCCATACTGCTGATTCTATGCAACTGAATTATTAACAGACGGTGTGTTCAAAAACTAGCAGCATGGAGTTCAACTACTGAGCTCATTTGTTCTGTGAACAAATAGGTGTCAAACTTGTGAAACTTATTTTAGGACAAAACAGTTGTACATGCTAGTTATGCATTTCTCGGAAAAAATTGAGCAAAATGAGTTGTTCCAATTAGAAACTACGTTTTTGACACTGTATAGATGTTGGGATTCTGTGTCTGAGCGCTGGAGGCTTGCTGGGTTTGTGTGTGTGTTATTCTCCTTCCTTCTCTGCAGGGGCGTGGCAGGCTGGTGGCGGAAAGTGCAGCTCATCGGAGCTCGTTAACTCCAGCTTCAAAAGAGGAGTGGAGACTGCAAGCTGGCGCCAGATGATTCTCGCTACTAGTGTGGTAACAAGGCCAAACCTAAGTTCTCTATTTTCTAGAAGAGTTTTAGATCCAAGTTCCAGATCGACTCACTCACCTGTTCTCCTAGATCCTGGGGCCGTTCCTTCCTCGACCTCCTGGGTTCCTTCATCAAATTCCTGGTTTGGAATTTACTCTGTGTCGGATGATACTCACCTCTCAACGGAAAAGTCCTCAGCCTCTGCACCGCTTCCTCAGCCAAACCATGTTGTCGCCGCTCACCTGCCCGTCTGCCCACTCCACCTGCAACAACACAAAATCAAATCAGCATCACCTCCAGCCAACCTCAGGTTACAGGATCCCTTTTACCTCCTCCTACGTTCATCTCCAGCACTCTTTCCATAAGTCACCACCTCATTACTCACCATCTCCACTCTGGTCCAGATCTCCTCTAACTTCTCTCATCTCCATAATAGTTACTTCCTGCTCCGTAAATCCCGTTCCAGAGACACTCCAGTGACCATATTCCCCTTTTTTGCAGGGTTTTAATGACTCAAAAGGCAGCAACAGACTCAGGGCAGACCAGCGGAGGAAACGTAGCAGAAGCTGACCAGGAGGGAATCCAGAGTGATTGGTAAGTTGTTTCCAGGAGGCTTCACCGTAGGAACGGAGAGCAGAGGAGGAAACCAACTTCGGAGGACAAAGGAGTCTGGAGCAGGATCTGAGAGGAAACCAGGAAGAGTGAGCGCACTGAAATATCTAAGGATAAACTTTCAGGAATAATGTTTGGCCGTGTTACCACGCTAGAAGCAAGAACCATCTGGTGTCAGCTTGCAGCCTCTGTCCCTCTTTTGAAGCTGGAGATGATGAGCCTAAACGAGCTGCACCTGTCACCAATCAGCCACACCTCTGCAGAGAAGGTAGGAGAGCACACACACACACACAGCAGAAACCAGCAAAACCCAGGATCCTAACACTTTTTAAATAAATCATTGTTATTTTATTCCAACTGCAGTATCCGTCTGAGATCTGTGTTGCCTGTGGGTCCGATACCTGCAATCATGACAATGGACTGGTGAAAACAAGTTGTTCCTTTCTGGGTTCAGGTGCCTGCAGACCGTTTTTCTGATGACTCACAGCCCCTGAATTCATGTCAGGATACATTAAAAAGCATGGTGACTGAGACATCATGGTATGGAGATGTTTTTCATACAACAGTCTTGATCCAATTTATTACATATCAGGTATAATAGATGAGTGTGAATACCTTAAAATACTCAGAGGTCTTGGCTGTGGGTGGGTGAGCTAATGTGTAGACCAGAGGTCGCTATAAAACAATTTGTCGGTATTATGACAGATAAAATCAAAAGAAATCTGGTCATAATCTATTTTCAACTGTCAATTTTAAAAATGATCATAATGAATCTTAATATACAGTATTTATTTCCCATTAATTAATTATTATTCAAACAAACTGAACAGAGAATCCACATTGTGCCATCACACATCGAGCAGATTATTAAGCTACTTCTATTAAGTATGAACATTTCACTTGTTGTAGGCTCAACGCTCTCCATGGAGCTGAACTAGTTCGACTTGTGCATAATAATCAGCATTCTGTTGCCATACTGGAGACTGGAATTATAAGCTCCATTTTACCAAAGTTTTGAAATCAGAATTTGGCAAGACTCTCTGAATGAGGGCTTTTCTGATCGCTTTAGGGATCTCTCAGCATGAGCTCCTTCTCCATCAGTGGTTAAGTTGCAGCAATCTGTCATCACAGGTCTATGTATGATTCTGTCACAGATGTGCTTCATGCTTCCGTAAATCTTCAACAAGCTGTTCAGCTCCGGGATCACAAGATGCATTGGGTATGGTGTCCAGGTCTGAGATAATGTTCAGAAGTTCTCATATAGGAATCTTTTTTGATTAGTTACCTGAACTCTTGCGTAAAGTTGAAAATTTCTGTGTGTCTGCACCAAGTGTTCAGGGGTGGAACTGCAATCTGTCAAAATGTCCGATGATCTTCAAATGTTTACATTACCATTTTAAAAAATAACTGTTAAATGCAGAAAATATTTGGTTAACGCAGTACTTCTCAAATAGTAGGGGGGCAGTGAGGTAGCCGGGCGGGCGCGACAGTTAGGAGGACTTTTCTCTTTATTCATGCTTGAAGGATAAACAAGCCTCCAGTCATTAGGTGGCAGCAGTGCTCAAACTAATGAATAGACTACCTGTTCGATCCAGCAGAAGTAGTCTACACAGACGCACTGGTGTACAGGCTGACAGAGTAGCAGGGCTCTCTGAAGTTTGCAATGTGGGAAAGGTGGACGGAATCGTGGAATTTAACCAAAGAAAAAAAAGGAATACACAATTACATTTTGTTCCTGTACTGTTTTGACAGCTGCAGCTCCTATACCTGTTGTTATCTGGTTAGGCGGGTGTTGGGTCAGCCCTCCTCCCCAAACAGACAGAATAAACCAGCTAGCCATGGGTAAAACACAGACGTTCTCCAAAAACAACAAACAAAAAAACACAGAGGCTTAGCGCTAGTGTCAGGGCTAGTGATGTTTATGAATCAGGACAACAACTCTTCCATAAATTCTGTCAGCTTACGTGCTGCAAGGTCTGCTGCAACATGAGAGCTAAACACAAAAACACTGACAGTCATGTATTTCAGTGAAGTCTAGGACAGAGTTATGAAATAAACATGAACAAAGGTCCTGATCATTATGGAAGTGAGCACAGGGATTTACTGTTTCCAGCTCTCTTCATGAGACGTGGTTTGTTGCTGAGCTCAACTTACATTTTTAAAGGGAGATTTTTCTTTTATAAAATGTGAAAAACATGAGATTTTTCGTTTTTGCATAATCTTTTGGTTCTTTAAAAATGGCAGGGAAATGTTTGAAAAACAGCACTGTTAGATTTGTGAAAATAGTTGTGAATAAGTCATGGGGGTCTCTTTGGCTATTGATTTGTTAAATTGTTTTTATTCACTCCATAATTACACACTTTGTGTTAATAAATATGGTCAGAAAAGAAAATGTGGAATTCAGAAAAATGAAACAGTGGAATTTTGGAAAAAACAAAGCAGAATCTGGGAAATAATTAAACGGATTAATTAGGGCAAAATATTCTTTTTTTTGTGACAGTAAATAGAAAAAGCGGTGATGGAGGAAAAGAAGTTATATATATATATATTAAAAGAAATAAGCTGATGAAGGCGAGTAACCAATGTTTACAGTTCAAATCAGTTTTGAATGTTACCGTTTAAAAATACACATCCCAGAGAATCATTTGTATCCCTTGGTTTCTCCAGTGGTTTGTACAGATAAATAATTAAATATTATCAGGGTGAGGGTGAAAAATGTATGTTCCTGTTGTGACACAAATAGGTATTGCCAATGAATAATTATGACTAATTGCTTAGGGCAATTATTAATAAGATTAATAATTTAATGTCAAAAATACCAAGCTTGGGGCACCACCTGGGATCCAGGAAAATAATAGCCAAATAGTTCAGTCTCAGTTAATGTTTATGAATACCTGCCATATAAGGATGGAAAAAGATGAAAGAATAGGTTATTGGCGTTCTTTGAACAGCAAGTTACTACACATGTATGTGGAATAGTAACAAACTCCAAAATACAAGAGTTAATTAACAAAATAATTCAACTTTCTTGTCAAAATGCTTTAATCAACAAACTCACTAAGCTAGTAACACACAACTAAACCACTAAGTAAAAGAAGAATTCATAATAAAACTAACTACCAAAAGTAAAACAGTAAAATGGACAAATATGCAAAGTAGAAACAATAACCAATAAATCGATCCTGATGTCACAGTTCAGTGTAATTATGTATGCTTAAAGACCAAGGCTTGTATTTTAGGGTTTTGAAAGTTATTTTTAAACTAATTGCGATTAGTTTAAGACTAATTGGCACCTTTAGGTTTGTGTTCAAACAACAAATTCACAATGCAAGCAGAAGTGAAGACATGTTTTGGAGGAAGTAATGTTTCATTAAATGATCTCCTGAATTAGAAAACAAAAACCTTTGGAAATCTGATTTTATTTTAAAAATATATATTTTAGGGATTAGTTACCGCAGTGATGGATCTAATTTTAGTATTCTGACATACTAAGAAGGCGGTTTCAAATATGACTTATACCACTAGTTGTCTGTGTTTAAACTATCTATTTTAAAGCCAATCTATATTTTGAGTATCGTAGTAGCAATCTTTATTATTTAATAATGCTAGCTGTCTGCGAAAAGCAGGCAGCACTAATCAACACAAGCATGTGAAGCTAATGCATGTAGCTAAGGCCACACTGTTTAGCTTAGCATGAAAGAACACAGGAAAAACTCCAGTCGGACAGAGTAACTCATGTTGCATGATTTAAAAGGACTCTGTCTATCAGTCATAAACCTTTGAAAACCCTGTTTATACCTAAAAAATTAAATGATGAAATCTTTGAGCAAAAACACAGTGAAAACACAGTGAAATAGACAATCGAACAAACCTTAATTGAAAGATTCTTAGATCTCCTTGGAAAGGTGGCTCTGTTGTCTAGGAAAACCATAAGGCAGATAAAACAGCACTTAGCTGGTCAGTTACCAGCAGCTGCATGTGGTCAAGGCTAGCAGTAAGGGTTCGGGGTGCAGGGGACTAGCTAGCCACCGTTAGCCAGAACTCGGGTTGTCCAGTTCGTCCAGCTTGGCTCAGCGATCTTCTCCCATGGACCGGTCCCTTTCCACAAGCAGCCTTCAGCTCAGCTACATCAGGTGAGCAGCTCGGCTCGTGCAGCAGGGCGGCAGCAACATGCTCTCTCTCCCTCTCTAGTGGAGCCTGTAATTCAAAGATTCTTTCTGCAGGGTTTAAACAAATCAATTTCAGGACTTATTCTATTGCGAAAACTCCTTCCTTCTATCATTAGCACACAGATTTTTATACCTAGTTCGTGCGTCATATTGATGCAAGAACTGTCCAACAGTATCCAGATGTTTCCTCTCCATAATAACTTATCAACACAACACTCCTGTGAGGGAATATGTCCTCTTAGCCAAGGCTATCATTTAGCGGGTCATCTAGACCCGAGCCTTCCTTCTCTGAATAAACATACAAATTCCTTCATGCAGCATTTTTGATAAGACCACCTCAGACTTGCAGCATTTACCACGACCGGATCCAATGAGTTCCTTCCGAAACTTGATAGTTTAAAGCCTGCGTCCCGCCTTTGTGGTTGCCCTAAAGACTGTATGTAAAACGGACGGAGCCTCCATGACGTCACCCGTAGGTTTCTGAAGAGCAGAATTGAAGCCAACTGGGCAGTTTCCACCACCGCCATGTTGGCCGCGTCACACATCTCGTCACGCCTGGAAAATGCAAAAAATGGGCAAAGAGGTGGAGCTGAGAGTGGGGCTGTGAAGGTGGGGGTGAATGATTGTCACTAGGAACTGATGTAGCTACGAGCTAACAGAGCTAACCCGGAGCTAATAGAAGCTAACGTAGGTTAGCGCGCACTTTTAGCCAGAAAATTGTGGTTGATTGACTCTGCTACCCCTCTGCCATCAAGGGAGATTCAATAATTTTGTCAAATAAAAGCTTGAAGCCTAGTTGGTCCATAACTTTCACTGAAAGCTACGAGTTAAGTGAGCTAACCTGGAGCTAACGAAAGTTAACGGAGTTTAGCGGGCACTCTAAGCCAGAAAACTGCAGTTGAGCGACTCTGCTACCCCTTTGCCGTCCAGGCAGATTCAATAATCTTTTCAAATAAAAGCATGAAGCCTTGCTAGTACATAACTCTGGAGCCAGTCCCTAGCGGTTGATAGAACTGCTATTTTTGCCACTTCCGCATTGGCATCAGATTTTGCAGCAGAGTTTGCCTCTCATGTTGTCCGCGGTCAAAGAAGAAGAGCAAAGCGGAGCTTTGTGCTTACATAGGGGTGATGATGCCTTATGAAGGCCTCCTTGTCCTGTTGAAACTTAAATGCTTTGTGGGATTAGTTTGTCCTTACACCTGGAGGTCTGTGTTTTTGTCCCAGTAATCACAGCTGTATTCCAACAGTTCCCCAGGGGGGGGCATGACAGAAAATAATTGAGAAACACTGGGCCAGACCCGACGCAAGGGCAATTTAACTGGGGGGGGGCGTGGCTAATTTTGGGGGGTCCCAGTTTTTATTGAACCCTTTTGCATTTGTACGTCCCGCTGGCAGTGTGTTACATACTTCTGGGTTAAATCTGCCTTTTTTTGACACCCTTTCTATGTACATATTCCCATTGTACAACATTTAAAAACTGAGATTATTACAGAGAATCTGGCCATAGGCAAGTTAGGGAGTTTTCCTGAATGGCTGGTCTGTACTAGAACGATGGCCAGAACGTTTGTTTTTGTTTTGCCACTGTGATGATGCTGTGTTTCTGCTTGTATACGAGAGTAAGGCATCTTCTTTTATAGAAAATCTTTGTAAGCGCCACTGGTACAGCTGTGGGTGATTAGTACTTCTTGCTGCTACGCCGCATTCTGCTGTCAACTATTTTGATATTGTTTGCTAGCTGCCACCAGATGTACGTTGAACTATTCCTACTTTGAAAGGAAGCCCGCCTAACCTCACAGTGCTTCCAAATAAAGGTAACCTCGGCCCCAGAAGGTTTGAGATATTCATGGGGGGAAAATTACAAAATTCTCATCCATGACGAGGAAGATGAGACCTCCTCGTCGTGGATGAAAGGATGAGACCCAAGGTAAAGAAACTTCCAAGCTCCCGGGCTGAATTTCAACACCATTCTATCTGATACCTGAATAGGCGGACTAGGCCCTCCCATGCGCCGGTCCTGCACTGGGCTAACCACAACCCCTGGTGAAGAAATCCTGTATATGTGTTTGTGTTGAGTGTATGTGAGCGAGTTTGTCACCTGAAGGTGCAAAGGTGTTAGAGTGCTGAGAACGGTGGAATGCTTGCAACACTCAGCACACAAGAGGATCAAAAGACAGGTGGACCCGGCTCCGGAAGGCCGCAGCAGGCCCATGGCAGCCATACACCCTGCATAGTGGGAGGTCATCAGTAAAGCACAGGGTGAGACTTAGGGCACCGAACCCCCTGACCTAGCCACATCGTCATCTTCCACCATGCTGGTTTAGCCTGGGACCCCTTTCCTGTCGGTGACCACCCATCTTGCACCAACCCCCGGGAGCAAGACTGCCCAGCACCCAACAGGAAAAACCTCCAAAGCACCCCCAACATTACTATCCCACTTAGTGAGCTAGGGCATTTAGAAGTAGCCAGCCCAATTCCCAGAGCTTCATGGTTTGACGTCAAACATGCCGTTTCTGAGTCAAAACCAGGAAATACAGTAGAATCGTGGAAAATAGCCCAATCATCTTGGGCTGGATTACCTGTTCACTGGAGCAGGAAGTTGGTCGACTTCATGCAACTCAAATGTGAGGCTGTTCTCTGAGACAGACCAAATGTTAGCTCTGTGATTAAATCTTCAAACATTTTATGCAGTAAATGTTTCAGCTTTTACAGCAGCCTAATATTCCTTTTTCATCCCTTTCTGTAAAGTTAGAATGAGCTTAATCACTTTTCTTCTGTGCTTCTTTTTGCAATTAAATGCGCAGCATATAACTGCATTTACAAGTATGGAAATATAAGTCACTGATTCTATTTTTAAAGCACAATGCTATTGTTTTGAACAGAAATGTATAAGCTTGAAATGAGAAAAGGAAAAAATGTCCTTTAAACTAAAGCAAGATAATGAAGGAAGCTCAGATGAGCAGGCGATTAAGACCAGATTGATCAGCAGCTCTGTAAAGGAGGCTGCTGTGGTGATGATGTTGGCACCAACAACAAAGCTGCAGAGATACTTCATTCAAACAGTAAGAGACTGGAGATACAGCTGGTTTTAATGAGGAGAGTCCATCTGTTGTATCTCAACACGGAGAAGAAAAGCATGAGAACGAACAGTAACCTTGCAACAGATCAGTGAAAAGATTTGCCCACAACAATGAGAACTCTTAGCTCCTTAAAGAAACACTACACATTTTATAGGAGGTGGTATGTGCATGAATCATGCCTTCATGGCTTTAAAAAGATCACGTAAAGCAGTGATTACCTTGTAACTTCAAAAGGATTTTATTTAAATGTTAAATGTGAAGTCAAGTATTTTTTCCAGGCAGCCAACAGAAGACTCGGTTAACATTAAATGATCCTCTAAAATGTAAGATGACAAAAACACATGCTTTCCCTGGATTCCTCTGCAGCCGAACACCTTCCTGAATTTTATGTTTCACTGCTTCAGTCTGACGCACTGATGCACTCCTGCTCTTTCACCAAAAGGCCAAGGTTCATGAAGGGTTGAACAACTCGTCTCATCCAAACTGCCTCTCTTTGTTACGGATGTTTAGCTCGTGTTCGTATTATTTTCCAGCACAGTTTGTTTCTTCCACTGAAACATTCACTGGTGAAGGAGGTGAGCACACCCTCACCTTGAAGTATAAACTCTGCATCACACCTCTGGTTGGTTTTGTTCGGAGAAAATTTTATTTATTACAATGCTGGATTTATCTGCAGTATAATTTAAGGTTCTTATAGTTGAAACCACAGAAGCGAGATCAGAGAGAACCACACCTCAACTATGATAGCTTGCAGATATCCTTTAATATGAAAATATGTTCTGAAAATAAAAACCCTTACAAAAGTATTCACACATCTTGATCCCTTTCACAATTTGCCTAAGAAGTGACCCAATTATTAGGTTTCACCTGGATGTGAAATAATCTGAGTGTAAATGCAGCTGCTCTGTGAAGGCCTCAGAGGTTTGTTAGAGCAGCATCATTAAGACCAAGGAACCCAACTGCAGACCAAGACTTGGAGGTCCACCTAATCGACAGGCTGTTAAAGGAGGGAGCATAGTCTGAGCTGATGGGAAGATGGATGGAGCTAAATCCAGAACAATCTGGGTAGAAAACCTGCTAGAGGCTGCAGAATACCTAAAACTGGGATGGAGGTTCACCTTTTAGCAGGACAACCACCCTAAGCATGTAGCCAGAGATGCAATGAGATGGTTTAGGTCAAAGCAGATTCATGTGTTAGAATGGCGTAGTCCAGCTCAAATCCAAAATTGTGAAAAGGTGCAAGGGGTGTAAATACTTTTGAAACGCTCTATCTATTCTATCTGAGCTAGATACAACTTCAAATATTAGCTAGCTATCATTTTCTGTGTTTGATTAAAAAAAGGCAGGGAAATGTTCCATAAAATAAAATATACAAACCAAATTATGCTTTCATAATTTCAAAAAATTATTTACAAATCCTAAAACACCAAAAGTTATAATTATATCATACTTTCAATTTGCTGGTTTGAGGTAATAATGTTTTTGTTAAATATTAATGTTTTTGTGGAAGTTCGGAGAATTAAAGTAGTTACTTTTCAGGTTTTCAAAGTCAGTTCAAACAAAAACATTATCTGGCTTTTCCACTTTTATTCCATCCATCCATCCATCCATCCATTTTTGGAGACTGGTCTGCTGGAACAACAGCTGCCATGAAGATTCCCAGACACTATATAACCGAGGTAGAGACAAACAGTTATAGACTTTAGACTAATCAGAAATAGAAGATATATTAAGTTTCTATTAAGCGGCAGAAATTTTCTCAGTTCAAAATCTCCATATGATGTAAAAATCTGGGCACCAGGGACTCATTTACAGCCATCTGCAGAAATCTGGCTGCTCTTTTAGTAAAACATATCTGCCAAAAAATGTTTGGTGGATCCGAAACAACACAGAAAATACGTTTCTAGACCTGCACAGAATACCAGTTCAGCACATTGTTATGTTCTGAGGAGCTTATATACACCAACATATGAAAGAGAAAAGTCAGAAGTTGGATGATTTAAGGTGGGAACACTGCAATCAGGATCTATGTTGCCGCTGCTTCCTCCCCCTTCTTTCTGCTCTGAGCCTCTCCTCCCTCTGCCCGCCTGGCCTTTCCATTGTATTGATCAGCGTCTCCGACAGCAAAACACAGACGAGAAAACGCTTTGTGATATTTTGGCAGGTGAGAAGGATGGAGGTAGAGAAAAGAAGACAGAAGAAAAGGAGACAGGGTGGGAAATGAGGTGACGGGAAAGGCAGATAGGAGGGGCTGGTCTGTTTGAATTTTTCCATTAAAAGAATCATCTGCTGCAACCCAGAAGAATAGAGACGGATGAACAGATAAAGAAAGAAGGTAGAGATGAGTTAACATATCTCTATCAAACTCTGACGCTCTCACAAACTTCATTCAGAATCGATAAAAGCTCCTGGAATAGCTCAAATGAATCCTCTAAATCCAAACACCTGGGTAGCCGAGGACGCGATGAGTAAAGGTGCTCCGGTTAGACGACAAAAAGCTGCCAGAGAGAGTTTCTGTTTTGTTTCAAATCCGGAGCATAAAAAGGCAGAACACTTGGAAATAGATGGTAAATATATGCTAATATAAATTAGGAAGTGGGTGGAAAAGTGAAGGAAAAACAACAAAAAGTAAATATTTTTCATTTTATTTCATACAGAGAAATAAAAATCCATCATAAGAGGAATAAAATCACACCTGCTTTTCTCCATTTCAGTGCTTAATTCATACAGCGAATAGCACTGATGATATACTGGCACAAACACATGTATCGAATGCAGAACATGGTGCGACTCTGCTCTAGATCTATCATTATGGTGGAAAAGAGTGTCCAAATTTGTATTTAAAATATGTTTAAATTAAGACAGAGTAAATATGATTTGAGGGGGTCTTATGTGTTTGAAATACCTAAAGTGAGAATTAATGTTAAGTACAGATGTGTGTCAGTATTGGGTGTGAAGTTATGGAATGGACTTGATGACAAACTGAAGATGTCTTATTCTATGCCATTTTTTAAAAAGACTTTAAAATCTCAAATAACCCAAGTTTATAGAAATTTGGTTTGATGTTCAATTTTGTGTCGATTTGATTTCTTGATTTAATTTATTCTTGATTTCTTTTCTAATTGTTTTGTAACTCATTTACCAGCGCTTGTTGCTTTAGGTTTTGATTAATCCTTTCAGGGTACAGGATAGGCCAAATATAAGACACTGGGCTTCAGCCTAATCCTTTTTCGGTTGCTGTCTGACTGATTACTTTCATGTAAAATAATCTTTTGTTGTTGTTGACCAAAATAAAGCATATTATTATTATTATTATTATTATTATTATTATTATTATTATTATTATTATTATTATTATTATTATTATTATTATGGGCAAGGATCATATCCCTGACTCCAACATCTCTCTGCCTGGCTTTCTAACCATGCGGCCAGACAGAGATTTAAAGCGGAGCGGCAAAAGCAAATGAGGTGGATTAGCAGGACTTGACGACAACTGACAACAGTCTCCAGGACATGTTAAGTGGAATATAGTCTCTGCTGCCTGAATATTGCGCTGTCATGAGACTACATACAGCAACAGTCTTCATTCAGAGGCCTCTTCAGATTTGTTGCAAGACTGACCCCTAATGGAGATCCTTCCCGCCCTCAGCATCACCATCCAAAACAACTCTTTGAAGAACCTTGGATGATATGACTTACAACATTTAATCTACACCCTGGACAGGTTGCCAGTCCATCGCAGCATTTCATTTCCCTTTGGGATAAATAAAGTATCTTTGAATTTGAATTTAATTTAGAACTTTGCACGTTGGCGATTGAAGCAAATCTGTACAATAATTCAAATTTAAACGCATTAGCTGAAATGTTTTTGCGTTTTCACTGTGCATCTGCCAATTTGTCTCATAAACAAAATAAATAAGAAATCATCCAAACTGCTTTTTCATTTTCTTCTTCAACAGTGCTCATTCTGTGACTTAATGAAAATGATAAAGAAAAGGGAATGTAAGATTTAATTTTCAAATAGCACTCAAGGCTTTTTCATTTTCAGAATATAACTAAATAGATTTTTGTCTCAGAATTAAAAGGAATAAGAAATCCTCCAAACTATTTGCTTCTTCAAAATTTCTCATTTTGTGAGTTAATGAAAATAATCAACAGGACATTCCTTTTTCACTTTCATACCCGCCCCGCAAATTATGTTCCATAATTCAAATGTAGTGTGAAATCCCAAGCAGCGCAGAAGAATGACGTCGGTGCTCACACTTCTTCTGGGTCGGTTGCCGTGTTTTTGTGTTAGCTACGAGAGCAGTAACTGAACTGAAGGGCACTGCTTAGCTTCCCGCGTCGGTGTCGTCCTCTTAACTAAGGCTTGTTTTCAAAACTGTCAGGAACAATAACCATAAACTCATCTCATCTGAGAGGCTCACCTTCTTCTACATGACTTGTGGAAAACTTCAAACTTGACTTTTTAAGGCTTTCTTTTAAGCCACTCCAGATTGCAGAGTGCTATTGGTTCTGTGGAGAGATTCTGATGGATCTCCATGTCTTTATAGGTCTGCAGGTGGTCCATCCTCTCTCCATGTTCCCATGATGGATTGATCAGAGCTCTGGGAGACTTTTAAAGCTTGGGATGTTGTTGTAGAACCTTCTCCCTGACCTGTCTGCTGGGTTCCTTGGTCTTCATGATACTGGTTGTTCTGTAATGTTCTCCATCAAACCTCTTATCAGAGCACAGAGGCCTGGATTCAAATACAAAATGTTATTTGTAAAAATTATGAAACCACATTAAAATTTTCAGTCAAAGTCAAATGTATCATTACTTCATGTTGGTCTATTGCATAAAATCTCTTTCACATCTCAAATACATAAATACATTTTTAGATGGAAATTGTCGAAAAGTCGAACCAGTGACTCACGGGGCCTTCTGGGGATTTCTGATAAACATCAAAATGACCTGATCGACCAATCAGCTTAGTGACATTAACACAGCAATAAACCAGCGGCTGGGTTCCAGGGTGCACCAGCAGCTTTGAAGACACTCATGTATATTTGTGGTAAAGAGCTGCACGCTCTTCATCACAGTTTTTAGTAAGAAATTATTAATATTCTGTTTGTATATTGAAAATTAAAACACATTTACATTCTAACAATTAACTGAGACAATAATGTTCCAACTGACTGTAAAAGCCTAAAATGTCAAGTTGACCTTTTTGATAATGGTGGATTATTGCAGCGCGCATCCGCAAACCTGCTCAGAACTTCAGCAAACAGCAGCGGGTTAATCCAGAATGAGTTTGCACTCTTTTACAAGTTATGCTCTATGCTGAAGTGACAAGCAGTTCATCCCTGTTTAATCATATATGCAAAATCCAGCACTAAAAATATCCATGCCAGACTTTAAATTGAAACTTTTGTTCTAGAAATATATTTAAACATTACTTTACATCGGACATTACTGACGTGTTTCATTATTGTCCGACTGTCATGTTGACCGCCCTGCTTCTCCTCTAACCTTGCTAATATTAAAAAAGAAAAACTTTCTTGAAAAACACAAACTAAGGATTGTCCATTGACAATTTGCACAGACATTTTTTCAGTATATATAAGATATCACCACTGAATGCCTGGCTACCATGTATTCTTTTGAGCATTCTGATTGGTCTAGGCACTGGAAGCAATATGGATGCAATTTGGCTTGTTCAAACATGAGGTAAGGCAAGGCAAGGCAATTTTATTTGTATAGCACACTTTCAACAGCAGGGTAATTCAAGGTGCTTTACATGATTTGGTGATTTAAAAGAAACACATAAAAGAAACACACATTACACATGATACACAATAAAGCAAGAGAAAAATAAAAAAAAGCAAGAGAGCATGAACACATTTCATACATATAACATCAAGCATTTACTCAAAGGCAATTCTAAACAGATGGGTTTTTAGTCTCGATTTAAAGCAGTTCAGAGTTTCAGCAGCTCTACACTCGTCAGGAAGTCTGTTCCAGATAAGGGGAGCATAGAAACTGAAAGCTGCTTCTCCATGTTTAGTTCTAAGTCTAGGGATGTTTAGTAGGCTAGAGTTGGAGGACCTGAGTGGTCTTGGTGGTTGGTACCATGACAACAGGTCTTCAACATATTTTGGTGCTAAGCCATGTAATGATTTATAAACTAGTAAAAGTATTTTAAAGTCTATTCTCTGAGCTACAGGGAGCCAGTGTAAGGACTTTAGAACTGGGGTGATGTGCTCTACTTTCCTGGTTCTAGTGAGGACGCGAGCGGCAGCGTTCTGGATCAGCTGCAGCTGTCTGATTGACTTTTTAGGCAGACCTGGGAAGATGCTGTTGCAGTAATCAATCCGACTAAAGATAAACGCATGGATGAGTTTTTCTAGGTCGTGTTGCAAAATCAGTCCTTTAATCCTAGAGATGTTCTTCAGGTGATAGAACGCTGACCTTGTTATTGCCTTTATGTGACCCTGGAGGTTCAGGTCTGAGTCCATTACTACACCTAGGTTACGAACCTGATCAGTAGTTTCTAGCTGTATTAATTGAAGCTGTGTGCTGAGTCTTGATCGTTCCTCCTTGGGTCCCAAAATAATCACTTCAGTTTTGTTTCTATTCAGCTGGATTAAGTTATGGCACATCCATCCATTTATTTGGTCATTGCATTGATTTAGGCTTTGAATGGGTTCAGAGTCACCTGGTGACATTGTAATGTAGAGCTGAGTGTCATCTGCGTAGTTATGGTAGCTAATGTTATTGGTTGCTATAATCTTGCCTAGTGGGAGCATGTAGATATTAAATAAGAGGGGCCCCAGGATGGAGCCCTGGGGCACCCCACATGTGATTTCTGTTCGTTCTGATGAAAAGTTTCCTATTGAAACATAGAAGTCCCTGTTCTTTAGGTAAGACTCGAACCAGCCAAGTACTGTACCAGAGAGTCCGACCCAGCTCTCCAGTCGTTCCAATAAAATATCATGATCAACAGTGTCAAATGCTGCACTGAGGTCCAACAGAACCAGCACTGTGGTTCTTCCACAGTCTGTATTTATGCGGATGTCATTAAATACTTTGACGAGGACAGTCTCGGTGCTGTGGTGAGCGCGGAAACCAGACTGAAAAGCATCAAAACGGTTTGTCATTGTTATGAAGCCATTTAACTGCTGAAACACAGCTTTTTCAATAATCTTACTGATGAATGGGAGATTAGAGATTGGCCTGTGGTTCTGCATTAACGTGTTGTCCAGATTTTTCTTCTTTAGCAGTGGTTTAATAACTGCTGTTTTTAAAGCCTGAGGGAAGACACCTGATAGCAGTGATGAGTTCACTATTTGAACAAGATCAGAACCAATAACAGGAAGAACCTTCTTTAGAAAAGCTGTGGGTAGGATATCAAGACAGCAGGAGGAGGAGCTTAATTGGATAATGATTTTTTCAAGGCTGTTCTGGTTTAATTTGTGGAATTCAGACATTTTCTCTACATTGTTGTTGATTGGGGATGGCACTGGTTGTGGGTTCGATATTGAGGTACAGATTGACCGTCTAATTGTTAGAATCTTTTCAGTGAAAAAGCTGGCAAATTCATTGCAGGCCCTGGTAGAGTTTAGTTCAGGGGGTACTGTCACTAAAGGATTAGTTAGTCTTTCTACTGTTGCAAATAGAGTCCGTGCATTATTAATGTTTCTGTTGATGATTTCAGAAAAGAACGATTCCCTAGCATCTTTTATAGTTAGCTGATATCTATTCAGTCTCTCTTTGTAGATCTCACAGTGAACCTGGAGTCGAGTTTTCCGCTATTTTCTCTCGGCTCGTCGACACTCTCTTTTTTCACTACGTACCAGTGGATTACTTGTCCACTGAGACTTTTTTCTACCTGAGACTACTTTCACTTTAGTTGGAGCAATGGAATCCATGATGTCTGAGATTTTCGCAAGGAAATTATCTACCAACTTATTTACTGAGTTTGAGTTGGGAGATGAGGGGGATGTGGTGGAAGGATAAATACGTTTAAAGGTTTCTACTGAACTGTCCCCTAGAAAACGCTTTTTTATAGTGGTCTTACTGTGGCTGGATAATTTAGCAGAGATGGTACTTTGAAAGAAAATACAGAAATGGTCAGATAATGCAATATTAATTACAGAGATGTCAGAAATATTTAAACCTTTGCTGATAATTAAGTCCAGAGTGTGTCCTTTATTGTGTGTTGGTTGTTTGACATGCTGGATCAGTCCGAAGTTGTAGAGAGTATCATCTAACGTTTTTGCTTGTCTATCTTGGGGGTTGTCGGTATGGATGTTAAAGTCCCCCACGATGATTAGTTGGTCATAGTCTATACATATTACAGAAAGAAGGTCATTGAAATCATTAAAGAAGTTAGAGTTAAGTTTTGGTGGTTTAAATAAACTTAGAAATAACGCTTTGTTAGGCTCATTTATCTGGGTGGCTAGGTATTCAAAAGAATCAAACGTGCCCAGAGTTACCTTTTTAAAGTTCATTGAGTTGTGAAAGATGGTGGCTACACCTCCGCCTCGTTTGTGTTTTCTGTTCTCGCTTAAGAAATTATAATTTGGAGGACTGGATCCTATTAATGAAGTTGTTTCGTTATTTTCATCTAGCCAAGTTTCTGATAAAAAAAGGGCGTGTAAATTATGCTCAGTGATGAAGTCATTGATAAGAAAAGACTTCCCGGATAGAGATCTAATGTTTAATAAAGCTAACTTAAGTATTGTGATGATGGGCAGCTGAACCTTCTGACACGGTTATCAATTTGAGATTTTGTTTAATATGAGAGCGTGTGGTTAACGGTTTATGTTTCCTGCTGCTGATAATCACTGATATAGCTTCAGGGGTGCCGGGTGAATTCTGGGAGACGGTAGGGGTGGATTTATTGCCCGGTTCCCTCAAATATCAAATATCTGTAATAATCAGTGGGGGGAAGCTCCCAGGCTTATTGACACTAGTCCCAGGCATTTGGTGTAGTCTAAGTTTAGGTGTTAATTGTGTCCCAAATTTGATTTGCTCGTTCAGTCTGTCTGTAAAGTTTCTAAATGGAGACTCATTTGATGTGGCTGAGTCACAGGAAGATGAAGACTTGATCTCTGATGGTTGTTTATCTGTTCGGTCCTGTGGTGTCATCCAGACTTGCTGTTTTTGTTCTCTGATATCCATGGGCCCCTCAAGGTCAGCTTTTGGGAGCAAGTGTTTTGCTTTCTGATTTTGATAAGAAAAAATGTTTGCTGCAAGGAGCCTTACTCCGGCCTTGTTAAGATAACGGCCTGCTTTGAACAGATGATTCGCACTTCCAAATACTTTGAAATTATTAATAAATGTGAACGACTTCTCAGCTGATTGTTTCTTCAACCATTTATGGAGCATGCGGAGTCTGCTAAATCTTTCATCATTCCCTTCAGGGACTGGTCCGCTGATGAGGATGTTTACGTAAAGTGCATCAAGTCTCTGTAGGAGATCAGAAAAGTCTCTCTTCAGAATCTCTGATTGTCTCATCGCGATATCTGCTGATCCAGCGTGAATGACGAGCTTTTCCAAAGCAGGATGTTGGTCTAAGATTTTAGGGATTTTTTCTGATATTTCTTTCACTGTATTTTTGTAGCAGGTATAAACTTTGGTATTCTTGCTACAAAAAGCCTCAATTCCATTAATTGATCCGTCTTGTATGATAACAATCTTTGCTGGGGGCGCTCTTACTTTGTTATGTGTCCGTTTGATGCGGCTGGGTTTCTCCTGGTGGCTTTGACTGGTCCTGGGGGCTGCGTCATCTTTCGGGGAACTCAAGGCTGCGAATCTGTTTTTCAGCGGGATTCCAGGTGGAGAAATATCTCTTGTTTTTGGCTGAAACCTCTTTTGTTTACTTTTAGCAGAAGCGGCAGTTCTGGGTTCAGAGGTTTCTCTGTGTCGGAGTTTCTTTTGTTTTTTCTTCCTTGGAGAACGGGCTGGGGTTGATTTCATGCGTTTTAAAGCTGGCCATTTTTCATTGTAGTGCGGAGTTCTGCCGCTCAGACGCCTGTAGGGAGTCTCTGTGACACGGTTAGACCGACATAACACAGGGCTGTTTGTATTCAAAGGTAAAGTTGTCCATTTTGTTGTCATTTTGTCCATAATCAGCGTGGAGATCAAAATTTATTTCCAGACGACGTAGCTTCGTTTCAATGCCCTCAATTCTGTGGAGCAGTTTTTCAAAATCCTCAGCTGAGCAAAAAGCCATGTTGATAAGTCCATAGAAAAGTAATCCAAGAAGAGATCTGGTCCAATACAGTAACTCCAGGGGCTGGGAAAATAAAGTAACTAAGAAAAGGTTAAGAAAGAAAACAAGAAAAGAAAACAAGAAAAGCAAACAGAAAAGAAAATAAAGTGAACGGATCTGGAGAGAGACAGAGAGCAGCTGCTCCTCTTTCAGCAGACAGACAGGTAGGCTAATTTCTTAATATTTCAGAATCTTTTCTGATGTTTGCCAGTGTTCTATGAAAATTCCTAAAAATTTTATGACAGCCATCAATCAATTTTCTGTTAATTTCTGCCTTGTTTATTTTATTTTCCTGAGCATAAGGACTGTCCAAACCTCATGGTAGAAAATGTTTTGCATTTGCAGGTGGAAAGTACAGTGTAAAATATGTAATAGTCAGAGGTCACCACATTACCCACTATTAAACATATTCAAATCTGCAGCCAGCTAGTATGTCCTGCTTGAGACGCTCCAACGTCTGCTAGTTCAGCAGGAGTTGCTCCAAAGTTTTTCCGAACGCTGCATATAAAGCATGAAAAAGTCCTTTGTGTAAAGGAAAAAGTGCTTCAGATCTAAACAGAATATCCTGGCAACATTTATTCAAGCATAACAAAACATGTTCAGCAAGACCTTGTTAAACAATCACGCTAAAAACATTGCAAAACACACATTTTAAAGATTTTATCTTGTTTTTCTTAAATAATACTATTTTGATGAGAGCAGAGAGTAAATCAATATCTTTAGTTTTTACACAAAAAGTATTAATACATTTCATGGTTTGCAGAAAGCAGGCCCAGAAACATTGACAGGGTAACGGAACAATCTGGGAACAAGCAATGATAACCCAGGAGTTTATATACTGAGGGGTGTGATTACTGAGGACGAGATGCAGGTGTTTGATTGCATACAGGTGTGTCTGGTGGAGAAGGTGAAAATGAATAATAAAACACAGAATGATATAGACCCAAAGGGGAAAAGCCAGACAATTAAGAGAAGCAGAACACAAGAATAAACTAAAAATGAAACATAAGGGGCTAAACACATATCTCAACAGCTTTTAGGTAATAATAATAAACTAAATGTGGCAAGACCTGTTAGGCAATAATAAGGAATACAAACACAAATGAAAACAAAAGCAGAACACCCAAGGATCATGAAATCTTCCGATTTTCAGCTTGGTGCATTGCTACACTTGACATTCCTTTGAGATATACAGAAACATTTTGATTTAAGCTGCTTTCTTGCTTTCAGCCTCTATTTTAACAGTCATATCTCCTGCATAAAACACCGTAGACATGAAAGAACGTTCATGTTTTGTCACCACAAGGTTCTGAAACTCTCAGGCTTCAAGAACTTTCTGGCATGGCCAGTAATTTTCATACAGTACCTTTCTGTTTGAGGGTTAAATATTGGATACTTTCAGAACGAGTGGTTCCGTGGTGCATTTTTCTTATTAAAAGAAAGGCAATAAAAACAGGATTTGGATGACTTTTTATTTGAAAACACATGCTGTATTAAGCCACATTCTAATAAATAAATTAAAAGGTGCTTCGGGGCACCAAAGTCTGCTTTAGAGTAAAAATCACTGGATAGATGTGGTTCTGTTTTTCATGAACTCAAAGGGGAAACAGATTCAAATTCAATTGAAATTCAAAAATACTTTATTGATCCCAGAGGGAAATTAAGTGTTGGTATAGCTCATATAATTAATTATTTAAGGAGTTGTTGTAGATGATGATGGCTGTGGGCAAGAAGGATTTCCTGTAGCGGTCTGTATTGCAGCAAAACTGAAGAAGCCTCCAACTGAAGACGCTCTGTTGTTGAAGAGGATGCTCAGGGTTGTCCATAATGTTTTGGATTTTATGAAGAATCCTTCTTTGCATTATCATCTCCAGATGTTCCACAGTTGTCCCAAGAACAGAACCAGCCTTCTTTATCAGGTTGTTTAGCCTTTTTAAATCCCAGGCTCTGATGCTGCTACCCCAACAGATGACGGCTGAAGAGATTACACTCTCCGCAACAGACTTGTAGAGGATCTGCAGCATCTTGCTGCAAACCTTGAAGGACCTAAGCTTCCTCAAGAAGTACAGTCTGCTCTGCCCCTTCTTGTAGACGGTTTCACTGTTGCGCCTCCAGTCCAGTCTGTTGTCAAGGTGAACTCCAAGGTATTTATACTCCTCAACCACCTCCACTTCTTCTCCCATGATGGAAACAGTGTTTGACTTGTCCCTGTTTCTTCTGAAATCTACAATCATCTCCTTTGTTTTGTTCACATTCAAGGTAAGACGATTGTTTCCACACCATGTCACAAAGTGGTCCACCAGCTCTCTGTATTCAGCTTCTTGTCCATCTCTGATACACCCGACAATTGCAGAGTCATCTGAGTATTTCTGCAGATGACAGGTCTCTGATTTGTACTGGAAGTCTGAGGTGTACAGAGTGAAAAGGAATGGTGAGAGTACGGTCCCCTGTGGTGCTCCTGTTCTGCTGACCACCTGGTTTGACACACAATTCTACAGTCTCACATATTATGGTCTGTTTGTCAGGTAGTCATTGATCCAGGCTATTGTTGAGGGCTCCACCTGTGTCTTCAGGAGTTTTTGACAAAGTAAATCAGGCTGAATTGTGTTAAATGCACTGGAGAAATCCTCACAGTGCTGCCTGCTTTGTCCAGATGACAGTGGGTTGGTTGAAGCAAGTGGATGATGGCATCTTCAACTACAACTCCACAACGATAAGCAAACTGCAGCGGGTCCTGATACGTTCTTGTTTGCTTACTCAGGGGTGCCAACAGGAGTCTCTCCAGGACCTTCATGATGTGGGATGTCAGGGCAACAGGTCTATAGTCATTGATGACTGATGGGTGTGTTCTCTTTGGTACTGGAGCCAGGCAGGATGTCTTCCACAACACTGGAACCTTCTCCTGAGTTAGGCTAAGGTTGAAGAGGTGCTGGAGAATCCCACAGAGCTGCTCAGCACAGGCCTTCAGGACTCTGGGGCTGACACCATCTGGACCTGCAGCCTTGTTCCGATTCAGTTTGTCCAGCTGCCTCTTCACCTGACTTTTGGAGACAGACAAGTGGAAGGGGGAGGCAAAGGGGGTAGCAGCAGTTCCTGACTTGGTTGACGTCAAACTTGTGGAAGCAGAAGAATCCCAGACTGAGTTGAAGGATAAAACATCCGAGGTGTAACAGGAAAGCTGTTGATCAGAGGAGAGTGGGATGTCTGTTTGGCTGGGAACAGGAGAGGAGTATGCTGAGCTAGTTCCTGAATTGAACCTGTTGAAGAATGTGTTCAGTTCATTGGCTCTGTCCAGACTTCCTTCTATCCAATCCTTCCTGTCCTTAAAGCCGGTGATCTTTCTCATTCCTGACCAGACATCTCTGATATTGTTCCTCTGTAGTTTGTTCTCCCAGCTTCTTCCTGTATGCCTCCTTGCTGTCTCTGATCTTGACCTTAAGTTGCTTCTGTATACTCCACAATAATTCACTGTCTCCCTCCCTGAAGGCTCTTTTTTTCTTGTTTAGCAGTTCCTTCAGGTCACTGGAGATCCAGGGTTTGTTATTAGGGAAGCATCTCACTGTTCTGGTGGGGATGATGTTGTCCACACAGAAGTTCATATAGTCAGTCAAACACTCAGTCATGGCATTGATGTCCTCTCCATGTGCTTGGCAAAGAGTCATCCAGTCTGTGGTTGCAAAACAACTCTGCAGGGCTTCTTGAGCTTCCTGTGACCATTTTCCCACAGTTCATTTTGTCACAGGTTGCCTCTGAACAAGTGGTTTATATTCTGAACAGAGAAAAACAAGATTGTGATCTGATTGTCCCAGAGGAGGTCTTGGTTTGGACATGTATGCCTCCTTTACATTTGCATAAAACAAATCCAAGGTCCTGTTTTCTCTTGTAGAGCAGCTGACAAATTGTTGAAATGTTGGAAGTGTAGTAGAGAGTGAGGCATGATTAAAATCACCAGAAATTGCCACAAATGCATTGGGGTGCTGTGTCTGTAGCTTAGGAACAACGGAACAGATGACATCACGTGCATTCTCGGCAACGGCTGAAGGTGGAATGTAAACAACTGCCAAAATTACACTGGTGAACTCTCTTGGTAAATAATATGGACGAAAACCTACTGCCAAGAGTTCGACATCTGGGCTGCAGAGACGACACTTCACAGTAACATGTCCTGGATGACACCATCTGTTGTTGACAAGCACTGCTACTCCACCTCCTTTTCTTTTTCTGCTCGTCTTCAGATCTCTGTCTGCTCGTACAGTCAGGAAGCCTGGCAGAGAGACGTTGGAGTCGGGAATATGATCCAGCAGCCATGTCTCAGTAAAACACATAACACTGCATTCACGGTACTCTGGCTGAGTCCTTGTAAGGGCTTGGAGTTCATCCATCTTGTTAGCCAGTGATCTTACCTTGCCCATTATGATCGATGGAAGAGATGGCTTGAACTTCCTCTTTCTCTGTCTCCTTTTCGCTCATGCTCTGCATCCACGTCTCCTCCTTATCAACTCATGAGGGATTTGTGGCTTCAGTTGAGGTATTATTTCAGCTTTTGCGATGTTAATCAGCTGCTCCTGGCTGTAAACCACATTGTTGCCATGGCTATGATAGCTCGGTTATGATAGTTAGATAGCTCGGTTAGACAAATATTCAGATTTTAACTTGTCAATAATAGTTTTGTCCTAAGTAAAAGTAAAAAGTCTCCATTTGCATCATTCACCTGCACTGGAGGGTCCAATTTGTGTTATTATTAAAATACAGTCAGCAGCCGCACAAAATCAGTCCAGGAGCCGCAACTGGTCCCCCGCCCACACTTTGGAAAGCTCTGATTTAAAGGGTGAACAGCAGGGGCTTAGCAGAAGGATTTTAAAAAGTAAAGCTCACAGTTAGACAAAAATCAGAGTGATGTGTCTGAATCTGACGGATTACAATCGCAATTGCTTGAACTGGATTGAAAGTGGATCAGAAATGGACCCGTTGGCTCTTATTTGCAGAGATGACGTGTTTTGAGGTGGTTTTTTAGAAATAAACTCAACTAAACTGACAATAAGAACGGGCATCTTGAAAAGGAAATTAAGAGCTGACAGTAAAGCTGTGATCTTGTCCGTATTTAGAGAGGATGTCACGTTTGGTGTTGATGTAGGAATCTTTCCTCAATAATTTCTCTTCAGCTCAGAGGGACTTTCTTTGCTTTCAACGGCATGAGGGTCTAAACCAGTTCAAAACGAGGAATTATTAAAGATCCTGTCATCTTCCTCCCCTTCCTCTTCTGCCATCGGTCGGCCAGAATGGTCCTGAAATGTCATGTCCTGCTGCTAATGAGGTGGGAGCGTGTGTGTGTGTGTGTGTGTGTGTGCGCAAGGGTAAGAGGAGTTTAGGGCTCGTATGTCCACGCTTAGAGGCACGAATTCATGTGCGCACACACTCACACACACACACACACACACACACACACACACACACACACGCACACTGACATTTAGCTGCACCGTAGACTCTAAATTTGTTTCAGCATCTGGCCTTCAGACCGGCCACTTCTGTCACTCTTTTCTATCCTTCATCTGCGCAACGTCTATGCGCTCTCCATTAAAAACACTCTTACTCCATTATTGCATCCTCTTTATTTTCTATCAATCTTCAATTTTATTTATAAGCAGTCTCTTCTCCTCTCTAAGCACTCTGCTCCCTTTTGTTGAACTCTGCCATCACATCAAATGCACAAATATAAACACAAAGTCCAGAAGAAGCTGGTCTGGTTCAACATGTTGCTTGTTTGTCTTATTTTCTTGTGCTGCCTTAGCCATAACAATGAACACCCCTCTTTTTCAGCACAAACATGAAACTTATTATAAATTAAATTTACCTGATTTTCTGCATTTTTCAGAAATGAATGACTGCATCCTGTGGCCTAAACCCTGTTCTGTTTCATTCATCAGATTCCCATGTCATTGTTTAATTCTTGCACTCTGCTAATGGTTTATCATTTGCCACAAAGTGTTTTCAGTTCCATTAATTGTGTTTATGTTTAAATTTCGCCCACAGCATTGTAGTTTAACTTTAATCTATTGCAGGAGACGGTTATTCTCTAAAATGCTCAAAATTTCTTTAAACTCATTCTATTTTTGATTTATGTATTATATATATATATATATTTTTTTTTATTTTTTTTTTTTTTTTTTATTTATTTTTTTTTTTTTCTAGCCTCCATCCTCCCGCTCGAGTATGTTGATGCGTGTTGTTATAATGTGCATTTAAAACAGAGGGGTGGGATGTGGGGGAGGCAGCCACACATCCCCCAACCCCCACCCCGAGCCCTCAGTGTCTATATGTGGTTTAACAGTGGGCACCGGCACCAGAGGTGAAGCTGATTGTACCGCTCCCCCTCTGGATGCCGAAAAGTGTGCCCACCCCAAAGTCCCTACATATTTGTCGTGTGAATATGTTATAAGTGGGAGTGTCTAAGTTGTATATTAAAATTGATTGATTTATTTATTATAAACAGCAACTATGGTCCCAAGGCACCTTAAAAGCCAAATAATCCAATAATCCCTCTGCCTGAACTAGCATATGCTGACAACGCCCGTTAAAAAATACAAATAGCTTTTGTAAAAGGTTATGGCTACTTTATGTAATTTATTTACATTTTCCAAAAACTGTAACACATTTTTCACACATCCTAACATCTTAAATGTAACCCTTAAACAGTATTTATCAATCCATCAATCATCAACCATGCAGGTTCTCCAGGAGTCATAGGGCAAGAGGCGGGGTACGCCCTTAAAAAAAGTCAAATGAGAAAATGACAAGCATAACCAACAAAAATGTATATTTATGATATACCAATTACTTTCATATACATATAGCATATCCAGAATATATATTTAATAATTTTGGAGATGCATTCTGTTCAAGTACCTCATAATGTTTATCCAGTACATGCATTTGTCTCATTTTCAGGAATTAATTTCTTCCAAATCCTCAGAATTGACGACAAACACCCCTTTGGGTTCTATAAAAGGATCATCTATAGACCTACTAATATTTCAAAGTGAATCATAATCATAATCAAGAATAGGCTCATTGCTGTTTGTCCATTATAACCTGTTATCAAAATAGCTATATTATGTTCAGGCTTACAGGTAAGATAAAATATAGTTTTGTCATCAACAGTAACATCATTCCTACACACACATTATTTTTTTCATTGAGGTTTTTTAACGAGAAATATACACAAAACAGAACAACAGTTATCTAACAAATGAATCTTAACTTCTTCTCTTCTAATTAATTATAAAAAACTTCTTAAACTGCTAAATAAATCTAACATTGATTCTCTGGGGAGTCCCACTCTTTTCTCTTCAGATCTGCCAGTTCAGATGAATCCATCTGCAGGCGTTGCAAATGTTACCACCGACTGCAGCTGTCACACTGAATCTGTAAATTTTCCCCACAAACATAAAATGAATCAAAAACATGAAGAGTACTGCATGTTATCCATCATTGATTTTCTTTAAAACTTTGATTTTATACAGTTGTTTACAGATGTTTACATACACCTGTTTTTCTCCCTGTCTGAAGGAAAATCAGACCAAACTTTTCTCATTTTAGGTCGGTGAGAATTACCAAATTTATTTCTATTTGCTAAATTCTACAGTAATGAGAGCAACAATGTCAAAGATATATTTATTAATCTCGGTTCCGGTTGCAGGCCTGACGGCTGCGAATCGACATCTTGAAGAATTGTCTTGGAACAATCCTGATCTTGCCCAGGCTGGCTACGCAAACAGACGCTGGGCAGATGGTTGTACTTCGAAGGTTTTGAAAGTGGTTTCTTTCCTGCCCCGCAGGTCCGGAGTCACATGGATTCATCGATGAATACCGTATCTCCTTGCATTGCCAAGCAACGCTGGGAAAGACAGGGGTCGGTCGCTGCCGACCCCCTTTTATAAACTTTGTGATGTCATCGTTGGCCACGGCCAATGAGAATGTGTTGGGGTCACAGCTAGGAATGCTGGGAAATGCAGTTTGTTCAGTTCATTTGTGGAAAATGGATTCCCAACATAGGTAGGAAAGAGGGTTGGGCTGTCCTGATCAATCAGGAAAGAAGAAAAGTTCTTTATCAGAGAATCTACAATTGGAGGAATGACTGAAAGGTTATAGATAACTGGATAAAAGTCAAACAATTGTTTTCACAGCACAGCGTCGGAAAAAAGGGGTTTCTGTATTTAAATGTGTGGAGTTTCTTAAAACTACTTGAACTTTCTCTGAAACCCCACCCCCGGCAGGCCAAATCTAAGGTACAGAAGATGAACTGTGATGCTGTGGGCCTCTGTTTCTAATAAAGACTTGTTCTAGTGCATGACATCGCAAAATCTTTAAAATAAGAGAATGTTTTAAGTAAAAATCAGGTAACTGAACTAAATATATGTTGTCATCTGATCCTTAACTATGATAATGTCAGTAAATCAACACATAAATTGTTCACCAGGCAGAAAATCAACCTTGTCCCATGGTCATCTCAGCTCACAGGCCTGAATCCTGAGGGAAACCTGGGGAGTGAGCTAAAGAGAGGAACCAGAACTGTGGACCATCTTGAGATTTTATAAAGAAGAATGTTCTCTGGATGCTCCAATCTTGTGAAATATAGTTTATAGGGGTACCTCTAGGACAGTAGAGGTGCCAATAATCAGTGATTTTGAAAACAATCACTGATTAGTTTCTTCCTCACTGGATAAACGTGGTCAATTTAGAGTTTGAGACATTACTGTTGGAACAAAAGATTAATTTTAAGCGTTTTTACACCAGTTGAAAACTGATGTTTGTTTGTTTGCTTGTTCAGTTCTGTGACTGATTGTGTGCATTGATGACTTTCCATACTTCAGTGAACGTTCCTCATAGACCGTTACTGTAAATAATGCTGCAAATAGATGTGAACAGAAGTTTGAGCTTCACAGTTATGAAATGCTTGACTTTACCCATCTGTCTTTTTGATCTCCATCTCTCTCTCTCTCACACACACACGCACACACCTTCATCCCTCATTGCTATTGTTCCACACATATGCAAGCCAACACTTGCGCTGAAAAAAGGAAAATAAAAAAGGCTGTGGAAAACTGCTCTGCCTCCCTGCTTCTCTCCATATGCCTTGCCTGCCCTCATTAAAACTGATGGGTGCACGTCACACGTACACGCATACACACACACGCATCAAATCATATCATCCCCAACTGTCATATTAGTAAAATATTAATGCTGAGCTCCCCTGTGTGAGCATGTGTTTCCTCTCGAGGGGGGGCTTTGTGTCTGGGTGGGGATTAGAGACAAAGGTCTGAGACCTTGGTGGTCATCTTACATGGAATCAGAGTAATTGGCAAAAAGCAAAACGAACGATTCAGGACGAGGTGCAAGGACAGGTGTGTTGACTTTTGAGAAAAAAAAAATGATGAAAGACAAAAGACGTCATGAGAGAAAAAAGCCGATATTCTGTTTATAATCGGAATCCTGCCTGATTTTGCTTCCATTGTTCACTGCAGACAGGAAATCATGATGTAGACTGGACTAACTGCAGCCTGAAGTGGAGAATTAAACAGTTGCACATTTAATCATCCTGAGATATCTTAAACGACACATCAGGTGGTCAAGTTTATTTTCATAACACATTTCAGAAACAAGGCACTTCAAAGTGCTTTGCATGATAAAAACATAACAAAATAAGCAATTTAAAACGGACATTACAGTGACAAAATAAAGAGGAGTCGTGAAAAACTGCAATCCAGGCTAGAATTAACAATTTTTTCATGATTATTGTTCAAAGGTAGCTCTAAACAGATGGGTTTTAGCCGTGATTTAAAGGCACTCAGTGTTTCAGCAGTTTTCTGGAAGTTTGTTCCACATTAGAGGAGCATAAAAATGGGATGCTGCTTCTCCATGTTTGGTTCCGATTCTGGGGATGCAGAGTAGACTTTAACTAGAAGACCTGAGCGGTCTGAAACGTTGATACAAAAATGACAACATATCTTTAATTTGATTTTGGTGCTAAGTCATTCATTGATTTATAAACTAACGGAAGTATTTAAAAGTCTATTCTCTGAGCTACAGGGAGCCAGTCTAAGGACTTTAGAACTGTGGTGATGTGCTCTACTTTCCTGGTTCTAGTGAGGACGCGAGCAGCAGCATTGTGGATCAGCTGCAGCTGGCTGACTTTTTAAGCAGACCTGTGAAGACGCTGTTGCAGTAATCAATCTGACTAAAGATGGTGGAGTGTGGACCAGAATGTCACTCAAAACTAAGACTGTTTATATATTGACATCATCCCTGCTTGTGCTAGCTTTGCTCTTGTTTTCATTAAGCCAAGCTTTAATGTAAATGATAAATGGACTGAATTTATATAGAACTTTTTTAGTGATACTGACCATTCAAACTGCTTTACACTGGAGCAGGCCCGGCGCCATGGGTGGGCCGGGCCAGCCCATTCACTTATCGGGCCCGCCCATGACAGATTGCAATGCCTCATGCAAATGTGTTGGCCCAAGACAACCAACAGAGGGTGCAATAGGTTATTAATCGGGAGTTTTGGATGCGGTAAAAGAAGACACTTGTAATTCTGTATAAGTAAATAAAATGATTACCCCTCAGCCGGAGATTTAAAGCATGCCGACGACTGTAAAGCTGCTGTAGCTCCTCTAGAATAAAAAAAAAAATCTGCATTTTTACCAGCTTGTGTTTAGCGTGGTCACGGTTGCTAGGCGACAGGATATAAGTCGAGGAAAGGTATCTGAAGGCTAGACCGTTCAAATTCACAGCTGCTAACATCCAGTCTACCCGGTGGAAGAAGGACCCGGCCTATGTAGTCCTTAGCAGGATGCAGAATAGACATGACCATAAAATGACATTCTGGTGCACCCTTCTTACCAGTTGGTGGCAGTAACGCACCAATTTGTTGTTTGCCAGCCATGAACAATCATCAAGAAGAAGAAGAAGGGCGCTATTAAGAGCATGCAAACTGGTAGTCATGATGTAAACATTCTGAGAATTACACGCAAGAAAGAAATTTAAAAAGGTTTTTAGTGGCAGAGTTGGATAAGGAAAACTTGCAGACTAAGTACTTTATTGGAGGACATTAACTAGACGTAAAAAGATTGTTTTTGTTCGAGATGATGGCTCTGTGGATGGGCTGGCGCAGCTAAGAAGGGTGAGTTAGACATTACATTATTTTTCTTTCTGAGGATATTAGGACAGTTTCAGCCGCAAGTAGCGTTCTGATCAAAGCAACAAAAAAATAACAAGAGAATGGACATGGAAGAAGCAGGGCTTGTTGCTGTGTTTTCTGTTTGCTGTTGTTATTAACTGGTTAGGAAGCAAATCTTATTTTTACAAAACCGCTTGTTTGGCGACCTCTGCTCATTTCTCTCTGAATCAACGCAACTTAACCACAGCTCCCACTGAGCGACAATGATCTTCTATAAAGGAAGATGGCTCACTCACTCACACAAGCAGATACACATTATGATCATGACAGTGGCTCAAACCCGACTAATCTTGGAGAACAAAAACAAATGTTCTGACCACCAATTTAGAACAGAGCGATCGTTAAGAAAAACTCCAGAACCTACCCCAACCAGTCCCTTTTTAAATTATGTATAGTATGAATATATACATAGAGTGTCAAAAAGGGCCGTTTTGACCTGAAAATATTTAACACACTGCAATCTGGAGGTAAAAACATTAAGGGGTTAAATAAAAACTGGGCGACCCCAAAATAAGCTGCGGCCCCCCCAGCTAAATTGCCCTGGCGCCTGGTCTGCACTGGAGGCACATTCGCACATACAAAAGCGCACATATTTATACACCAATACGCAGATTGGTAGGCAACTTGGGGTCGAGTGCCTTACCCAGGGACACATCAACATGTGACAGGTGGAAGCTGGAATCAAATCTACAACCCTCCAATTACAAGCTAACTACTCTATCCACTGAGCCATAGTTGTAATTTTGTCCATTTTGGCATACAATCGTTTGAAAGTATCTTCTTTACTGCCTCTAAAAGTCCTGATTAATAACTTACAGCACCCTCTGCTGGTTGTCTTGGCTTAGCCCATAACATACTTGCAACTTCTTTTATACAAGCGTCTGTTTAATGCTGGCCCCCAGGGCCACCCATTGGCACCAAATCATGATGGTTTTAGCTTTGAAAGCTTTTATTGATCCCCATAATGGTCTTGGTTTAGTCACCAAAATCTGACTGTAATTTGGGGTATTTTTTTTTCTTGGAAACATTTTACTGTGGAATATTACCAAAAGTTATAGCAGTTTATGCCCCAACAGAGCCACATATTTGTTTGTATGGGTTGTTTGTAAAATTGTGGGAGGAACGGCAAACAAAATAATAAGAATAAATACATCAAATAGTAGCCTAACAAGAGAGTGTAAAAAGATGTCGAACACAACTTAAAAAAAATCCTGTCTGCAAAGTCATTTCTAACAAATATTTTTGAGAAGAAATGATACTTATCACCCCAAACCCTATTTGACAAGTGACCCCTGGGATGCATGGTGCAAACAACACTGCATCAATGGTTGCCATGCAACACAGATGGCACCACAAGTAATAACAAGCAACCTTTTGAACGAACCAGCTCACCGGGAAGCGCTAACCCCAAGGGCTGCTGGTCACAGCCAGCTGCAGGTGAACGTGGAGACAGCACATTTTTCTGAAACCTAATAAAGTCCTGAACTAACACAAAGAGTAAGACGGATCAAGGAAAGCGTAACAGAAAGGGAAAGAGTTTGAGAGAGTCGCAAAAGAAGAATGAGGGATACCTTGAAGGAGAAGCTCGGTTAAAGAAGACAAAGTGTTATTGCTGTTTGGTTCCACAGACATGAGCAGGGGAGCCTCGTTCTTCTTCCTTCCTCTCATGCACACAAATACACTCAGGGGGGTGGAGAGAGGGGAGGATGCCTCTTTGGGCACCAAGGTCTTTCCTTTTACTAAATTAAAACCATTAATAACCAACTGGGAAAAGAGGAAGAAAGGAGGAATGAGAGAGATGGATAGGTGGTGGGACAACAGTTGTTAGAGGAATGGTGCGATTAGAGAATCGAAAGACTGCTGCAAGTGAGGCAAACTAATGGGAAACCTGAGGGATGAAGCAAGAGTGTGCTCTTAAGAGGGGTTTAAAGCTACAGTAAAAACATGATGTTCCCGGTACCAGAAAGACTTTGACATAGTAGGATCAGGTCTTCTGTTTTCTGGAGTGGATCCATTTGGTTCTTCAATAGCAGAGCAAACACAGTGAACAAGTAAAAAAAAAAACATGGAGGGAAAAAGCCGCTAGGAAATTCAAACGATTTTACAAAAAATGGTAGAATAGATGATGTTCTATGAATTGGGTCTCAAATCAGGAAAACTGAAGCAGCAGAACACGGATGGAGGTTAAAAGCAACGATTTTCAGACTGAGTGAGAACAATTCTATGAAGAACATAGATGTCAGGAGAGGATGAACCATTTATACTCAACACTAATTAGGCAGTCACATATGGACAAAAACCTTTGTCTGTCTCCTGCAATCGTTTCGTGCATGTTTTATGATTGAAGATGGGTATCAAAATTCAACAACATCATGGGTAGATATTTTTACACAAGCCTTCGTCAGAGTCTGACAAAGTCTGGAAAGCCATTAGAGTTCAGTGAGTTGAGTAAAAGGATTGCCAAGTCTTTTGCTCTCTTGATCTCAGGCTTTCAGCAATCAGACATTCAAACAACTCATTAACCCTCTGTGTTGAAGGTGCTTCGGCTTGTAGTTCTCAAGACTGGCCTAGGTTACTCTGAGGAATGAGAGGAGGCAGCAGATGTCTGTTCACCAACTTGGATGTTTGTGCGGATGAGTCCTTGCAGTTAAAAGAAAGGGTTTAACAACAGGAGGTTCCCCAGAAAGTTGACATTAGTCCTTTAATCCTAGAAATGTTCTTCAGGTGATAGAAGACTGACCTTGTTATTGCCTTTATGTGAACCTGGAGGTTCATGTCTGAGTCCACTACTACACCTAAATTTCGGGCCTGATCAGTAGTTTCTAGCTGTATTAACTGGAGTTGTGTGCTGACTGTTGATCGTTCCTCTTTACGTCCAAAAGTAAGTACTTCTGTTTTGTTTCTTCTGTTCAGCTGAAGAAAGTTATAGCACATACATCCATTTATTTGCTCGATGCATTTACTTAGGGGTTTGATGGGTTCAAAGTCACCTGGTGACATCTTAATGAAGAGCTGAGTATCATCCGTATAGTTATGGTAGCTAATCTTATTGGTTGTTATAATCTGGGCTAGTGATAGCATGTAGATAATAAATAAGAGGGGCCCCAGGATGGAGCCCTGGGGCACCCCACATGTGATTTCTGTTTGTTCTGATGAAAAGTTTCCTATTGAAACAAAGAAGTCCCTGTTCTTTAGGTAAGACTCGAACCAGCCAAGTACTGTACCAGAGAGTCCGACCCAGCTCTCCAGTCGTTCCAATAGCATATCATGATCAACACTGTCAAATGCTGCACTGAGGTCCAAAAGTACCAGCACTGTGGTTCTACCACAGTCTGTATTCATGCGGAAACATCTTTTAGACTAGATTGGAAAATAATAACTCTGCGTTACCATAGTTAAAATGTCACATCCTGAACGTCACAGGCCCTTCAAAAGGTTCACAACATGACCAGAAATTATGTTCACCTGAATGACTACCTGAATTTTAGTGTCACTACTTACAGTTTCTGCATCAAGCAGTCATTTCTATGGCTACAAGGCAATTTGGCACACCAAAGAGAGCTTTTAAATCTCTCTGAAGTGAACTGATTTGCTGGGTCTCCAAGCTACTGCTTTCAGACCCAATTTCTCCTTCTGATAATGAAAGTGAATATAACTATTGTACAAACCTGAATCCCACTGAAAGGGAAAAATTTAGATATAACAATACTGTCAATGAAAGGTTTACACACCCCTGTTACAATGTTTTGTGATGTAAAAAATGAAACTGTGATCACTGTTTTCTAATCTTTTTCCACCTCTAATGGAAACTGTGAAAAAACTAGCTATTAGAGCAAAAAACATTTGAAAAAGGTACCCCATTTCCATAAGTGTTTGCATCTTACCTTAGATCTTACCTTGGTTTTTGCATGTTTTGATTCGGTTTTGGCTCTCAGTTAAAAACCTTTTTTTTAATTAATCTAATGTAATATTAAAATTTCTAAAACAGCTGATTTTTGGGATTTCATTATTTGAAATAAATACTTGAAATATTTCGCTCTGTGTGCGATGAATCTATACAATACATGAGTATCATCTTTTGAACTGTATACCTCTTCGATAATATTCTAACTTGCTGAGATGCACCCAAACAATTTCAACAGAGGAGCTTTTAAATCAAACTGTTCTGTTTTGTTCCACATGTTGGTTTAAAGAAAAAGCACAAACCTAAATATTATAATTCTCTGAACCTCCGATGAAACAGAAAGCAACATTTTGCTAATTTGTAACAGGTTAAAACAGATTCTAACCCCATTAGTGCATAAAAACCTAAATACTTGTCTTTTTTTATACCAATTTGGATTTCAAATGGCTATTCCTGGTATATATTAAAGAAAGATGATACAGTGTGCATTTAGCAATTAGTGAGGCAGATATAATGCAGCTCTGCGGGGTGTAAAAACACCTTTGGTTTCTTTGGTAGTAAAAGCTAGACACACAGATCAAGGTTACTGATATTGCCTAGCAACCGCTAGCCCTCCACATCCTTTTCTTCCCTCTCTCTGTTGTTCACATGTTCATTTATGTTCATTGAAATCTGCCAGATAGTTCACCAGTTTCATAAGCAACAGCAACCTTGAGTCAGCTCACTGAGTTTTTCATCAACACACAAATGCACCGATACAAACCTATTCACACACACACACACACACACACACACACACACACACACACACACACACACACACGCGCGCACTGTCCTCTGAATGTGTTTGCTGCCCACAAAAAGATGTTACAGAGTGTCAAACCAATATCTGTCTCTTCATTGCTGCCTACCTCTCCATTTTCAACTCAAGGACAGAAAAAAGGGAAGAAGGAGGAGGGAAAAAAGTTAGAAAGTGATGAAGAGGCCAACAGACAGGAAGAAACTAATGAAAGGATGAGGTTTTCATGTGAAGGCAGGCAGGATGGTCAATAAATGATGAAGATTCACACCTTAACGGTTCCACAGATACAAACATAGGGCTTAAAACCCTGCACCACATTTTAGATTTAGAATTTTAAAATAATTTAAAAACTAAATTTCATAACGAATTATTAACATGACTTTATGTTAAGTGATGCACATATGTACAGTTGTTTGGTTTCTCTCGTTGGCCATTTTTTTGCTCAGGAATGAGGAAATGAGGGAATCAGTTGCTAAACAGAGAGAATTGACTCCATATTTCTTTTGTTGGGGAAAAAAGCCCCCCTTTTGCACAATTACTGAGAAAATTACCACCATTGCCATACTTCAACAACGTCCACAAAAATCTCCAACATTCTCCCACGTGTAAACCCACTTTTTCCAAAAACACCAGCGTTCGTTGCAACTTAAAGACGACATTGATTTAAAACTGGAAGATTAATCATAGATTTAGCATAAATTGGATAAGTATGATAATGATGTATAGGTGTACAATAAAAATGTCTCCCACCCCATGCATGAAGCTGTTGCAGAACTGGAGAGCTCCTTCAGTGACAGACTGCTTCATCCTAGGTGCACAAAGGAGCGTTATCGACGTAATGAGGACGGATGGATCTATGGATGGATGATCAAATGTTTTATTAGGCCTGTAGCTTGGGTCCCGCCCACCAAAACTCGCTCGTTCTGTACTAATGCTAACAGAAGGGCCACCTAGTAGGGGCTGCAATTCTACAACAAGCCTGAGTTACGGCAAACGATCCTTTGATACAGTATTAAGGTACTTAGAGTGTGACTAAAAAGGGCCCAAATGTTGCGGGGAATTTCATGCCAGGGGCACTTTAAAGGTTTCAACTGAAATGTCCAAGAGAAAACTCTTTTTTTATTGTGGTCTCACTGTGGCTAGATAGTTTAGCGGAGATTGTGCTTTCAAAGAAAAGACAGAAATGGTCAGATAACGCTATCAATTTACCGAGATGTTGGAGATATTTAAACCTCCAGAGTGTGTCGTCGAATGTGTGTTGGTTGTTTGACATGCTGGGTCAGGCCGAAGTTATGAAGAGTGTCACTTAATGTTTTTGATCGTCTATCTCAGGGGTTGTCAGTATGGATGTTGAAATCCCACAAAATTGATTAATTGGTCATGGTCGATACGTATTACTGAAAGAAGGTGGCTAGTTCAGGACATGAGTGCTCCATCCCTACTGGGAGAAGGGTCTGAGTTTTATTGGCTGAGCTTAAAAGCAACCGCAATAATTATTTTTATTTGTATTCTTTAACAAACTGAGCTCAAACACAGAGAAAAGATTAAGCTATCAGACTGCAACCATGTTAACACAAATTCTACCCAATTTAATACCTCTTAATTTATCTATGCTGAAATCATTAAATAAAATGTAATATTATTCTAATTAAACACATATTTACATTTTAAATCGGCGGTCTCTGTTTTCTGTGCTTATGGGAGGTCCTTTATGGTTTGGGGGCCCTAAGCAGCGGCTTAGTTCGCTGGTGCCTCTGGCTGGCTCTGATGGTCTCCATTACATCCTTAATAAAGTATTACAAGTTAAATTTAATGTAAGCTCACATTATCTACTTTAAATTCCCGAGTAATTTCATTTGTTTGACTTTATTTTCTGGTTAATTTGAGGGAACAGATGAGCAGTTTAATAACTGCCGTCTTGTTTACGATGTAATTAAAACAAAGTCTGCGAATTATGGTTCTTTATTTGTGAGCTCTGGTTGTTGTCATCAGTCTTAAACAGAAACAAGAGAGGTGGGGGATGGGGGGGGGGGTAATGAAGGAGGGGGTTGGGGGAGGAGTGATGGAGGAAGACAATTAAAACGGCACAAATGTCCATTAGCATTCTGCCCGCATTGTTTAGCAGCGACGAGACAAGCTGCTGTGTGTGTAATTATGTTATTAGCCATTTTAAAAACACACATGCAGCCGTTTCATTCATGTGTCGCTGATTGTTGCACTCAGCCGTTTTATTAGGCGTAATTAAATTACCGTTATTTCGGGGGCCTGCTGTCAGCCAGAGCAGAGGCAATGCCACGAGGTGCACAGTGCAGTTGTGTTTACAAGCACGTGTGTGTGGAGCCTGCTTTTGTTTGCCGCCTATCTCAGAATGGAGGGATTGGTGTGGGAAATGTCCCTACCAGAGAGGAAAGGAAATCTTTAAATAATTAGATTTACCAGAACAGCAGTTAGGGTATAATTAGGCGCAGAGAGATACACAGTTTTGTCCTCCTCGCGTCTTCCATCATGATGACTTTGTGCCACATCAATAGAAAAGTAAGATTGTGAGCCGATCCACCAAGGCACACGTCTGTTTGTGTTATTAGCGTTGGGTCACAGTTGTTTCTCTGTGTGAGCGCTGCAGGGACTCCTCATCATTACTCACCTCCTCCCAGCTTCTTCTTCTCTTGAAGCTCTCCCATCGCTCCTTCTCAAACTCTCCTTCCATATTTCTCTGTTTCTTGTTTTCCCACCTGCTGGCTGATTTTCTTTCCCCCACATGCCTCTGCTTCTTCTTCTTTGCTGCAGTCTTTGTACTTCTGCTTGTCCAGAACTACAAAGGGCCACCAGGAGGGCCACAGTCAGGCAAATTGGGAAACTAAATGAAGGCCCCTAAAGATTTATATATGCACACTCACCTACTGCTTTAATATGTATATCTGCTCAATTACAGGTCAATAAGCGCCGGATTATGCTAGAAGATTGTAGACAGAACTTTTCTTTATTTTCAATATTTAGCTAATATGCAAATTTACATGCCGAAAAGTGGGCTGTCCAAATAAAAGCTGGGTCTTGCGAACCTCTATAAACTCCTGCTGCTGGTATTATAATTATTATTATCCTGGTACACTGTTGTGTCCTGCAGACCAGCTGGTGGTTTTGTCTGTTGATCAGGGAAGTAGGTTTCTCGACCCAAAGTTCTGTAAACATTATTCTTGTGATCTTAAAAATGAATTGTTTAGGGATATAATTTAAAGTATTTACTCAAGGGGTGACACTTAGGGGGTGTCAACTGTAATCAGTCAAAGAATGACAGACGTCCTTCAGATGTTTCTGTCACAGTTCTTAAAAAACCCTCAAAACCGGAAAGTATTCGGTTTATGCAACCCCTTACTGACCCCAAAATCATATTATTTGAGAACAACTGCACAAATTCTGACTGATGTGGGGAAAACTTCAGAGTTTTTTTTCCCAAAAAGACCCCAACAATTGGATCTTTACTCCAAATGGTTCAAGAACAACTTTCATTTTAATTTGGGCATGCTTTTTCAAAATATTTTGTGAGAAAATTTGCAGGTTAGTTAAGTGATTAACAGGAAGAAAGGCGCAGTTCTGTTGCCGATCGCAGCCACTCAGCAACATAACCTCTGACAACTTTATTAAATCTTTTTTTGCTAGAAATGCTGACGTTTTCTGAAGGATTTTCCAGGAAACATGTTTACAATATATTCAGTGAACTCTGACTTGTCAAACCTCTAACATAAGTAGATGGATAAATGTCACAGGAGTTCACAGAGGAGGAGGAGTGCTGTGCGAGTTGCTCCTCGGAGAAAAATCTCACATTCAGCACACGCACACAGACACACACTTGTGACCCAGGGTATGCCAATGAAACGTAGACGGAAGGTAATTAAACAGGGATCAGGCTGCTCTTTATCAAGGGCTCTTCACTGCTGGGCTAAATTAACCTCTGCCCACACACACAGACACACACACTCACATCGCTCCGGTCCATACACACTCAGACACATGCTGAGAGACCGGTGTTGAGGTGTGCCGACACATGGACGGCGACCGTGAGCTTTCTCCTGAGCAGCTCTTATTTAATCATGCGATGAATAATCGCGTTTACTTCTTTAATTGTCTGAGACTGAGGAAGGGAAGAGATTTACATAGAGACAAAGCCTACTTGTTGGATCAGGAACTGGTCGCTGCGTTCGGGAATCTTCCTTAATTCAATGCTGTCAGTTACTTACATCACTACATTGGCATGATCCAAACAAAATTCGTATTCATAATTTACTTTTGACTTGTTACATTGAGCCTTTATGAGCTATGCAAGATATTTTTGTCCTATAAATCGGCTGTGTGTTCCTGCTGTATTCTGGTAGAAGGTTTTTCTTCCAAAATACACAGAATTTTGACTTTATTATGGAAAAGGTGCTAAAGAGAACATAAAAAATGTTCTCCTCTTGTGGTCCTTTGGGGGTTGGTCAGTCAGGGGTTGCAAAAACTGAATACTTTTTGTTATGAGCATTTTTTTAAGAATTGTGACAGAAACATCAAAAGGAAGAAGGTCTGTCGTTCTTTGACTGATTACAGTTGACACCCTTGACCACTTGGCGCAGATGTGTAGACATTTTAAACTTTACGCACACAGTTCAGGTAACTAAATCAAAAAAAGATTCCCATGAGGGCTTCTGACCATTACTCCATTATTCCTGCAGTGGTGTCACCAAGGAGAGAGGAGCAAACAGAAGGGCTTTTTTCCCCCCAAAACTTTCTAAAAGGGGGGGTATTATGCAAAATGGACTTTCTGAAGCTTGATATCCTCAGAACCTTTCTTTCCCTCATACTTTCCCTCAAAAACATGCCTGAAGTGTTGCTCTGACCCATTCACTCATGTTAGAGTAATCTTTGAGTCTCTGCTGGTAGTTCTCGGGGTTGGTAAAACGCCTGCTCCCACCTATCCCCGCCTTTTCCACCCATCTCCGCCTCCGACCTTAAGTACTCAGCCGAGAGCCTCGCCCCTGCAGAGCTCCCCACCCCTCCTCACCTCACACAACTCCGGCTGAGTCCCAGGTGCAGTAATTATAACACACCAGCTGCAGCCACGCGTCTTTTGTGGGATTTTTTTTCCGACTCCGTGCATGCTGCGATGATGCACGGTATGTGACGAACTGAAGGGGGAATGTCAGAAAGAGTAGGAGGGTCTTAGAGAGGCACAGGCGAAAATCAAGGCGTCCAATACGGAAGTAAATTTCTTTAAGCTGGATTTGGATATATGACGGACTTATAAAAGACTTAAGGTGACAATTTTATTGGAGTGTGCTATAGAAGGGTAATATGTGCCTGGAAGAAGCATAGTACCCCACTTAACACAATGATCCAAGATCAGAAAGGAAGCGCTTGTGGCTGCAACACCTGCAGCTAAGACTGGTGAGGTGAAAGCATGGTTGCAATTTAATTTACACCTAGATCGGCATTGTGATCGGTTTTCAGAGCGCAGATACCTGAATGGACGGGCCTGGCACTCCAGGCCACCTACTGGCGCCGGGCCTGTGCAGGGCTGTCAGTCAGCTGTGTATAAGGGCTGAAGGACAATTCCTCCCAAAAACAATATTAATAAGTTATTTGTGTTTCTGATAACCAGAAGTATTTCCCAACACCCATAGTTTGTATAATAATTACCGCTTTACCTGACTCTGCTAGATTGTCCTACTGCTCTACAATTGTGCACTAGTAGTTCACTAGTTTTGCTAGTATTTTATCTTTTAATTATATTTTCTCTCTCTGTCTTTTTCATTTCATGGAAGCTACACCTGGTCTGGTGAAAACATTCTGAAATTTAGTGGGTCAAGCTGTACCTTTGTACCAAATCCATTAACAATGCCGCCCCCACTCAACACCAATCCAGAGAAAATGTCTGAATTCCATTAACTAAACCAAGAAAAGCTTGATGCAATCATAACCCAATTAAGCTCCTCCTCTTGCTGTCTTGACATCTAACGGTGCATTCACACCGAACGTGTTTGAAGCGTCATGGGCGTCAGGTTTACATGTAAGGTCAATGCAGAAGTGCGTCAGGGTTTCTGCATCGCGACAACCCATTTCTGCCTCATACGTGTGTCAGATTTGCGCGAATGAGACTTTTGCGTCAGAAAATACACATGTCACTTTATGTTGTGCATTTTGTGCATTCGCGTGCCACGAGCATTTTGCGTCTGCCGCTAAAGCTGAAAAATCTGAACTTCAGCGTCAATTCACGCCTCGTCGACCAATCAGGAGCCTGGTGATGTGGTGTCACATGATGCTGTGACCCAGTTCACGGGGTCAGGTCTGGCCAAAGCCATTCATTCAACATGGAGGAAAGACTCATCAACGCTGTGGCTAATCACCCCGAGCTATACAGAGACAGGAATAAAAAGGACCTCGCTTGGAGAAATATAAGTGAGGAGAGGTAAGTTCATTTCACTTTTTCATTTCACAAGAGGGTAGACTCTCTCTTCAAATGCTACATCGACTGCTGCATCGACAGCTGCCATCTTGCAAACAGACCGTCTGGCACCACTTCCTCCCACATGTTGCATATTTCCGGCTTGACGTGGGTCAAAATGGTATATTTTGTGGGTGCGAATGTTCAAGCGTCCTACTTTGGTGTGCGGGTTACTTTAAAGATCTCATTCACTCGTTTTTTTCAATAAATTTGCTGTGGTCTCTAGTTTTAATTAATGCCTTGTGAGTCGTTTTCTCTGAAAAAAATGCTCCTGCGTTTCTGTTTCAGGAGGTTGCAGTTTTTTGAAGGAGCAGGTGGGGCGAAACGTCAGTATTAGAAGTCTAACTCATTAGTCTCGCCTCTGATTGGCTAAAAGCAGGACAACCCTTACACTGCCTTCGAACAAATAACTAACTTAACTTACTTTGCTGGTGGTGCTCTGACAAATTCCAATTGCTTCTTCCTCAGCTTTTCTTTCTTAGGTGAAAAAATTCAATGTAATGTGTTATGTCCAAAAATGGTTACTGGCTAATGGTTAGCGTCTACTAGCAGAGATGTGCTCTGATCTTCCCTAGCCACAAAATAAATTAAGCCTTCCAGTGAGCAGTCGCAAGCCAAGGTGGAAGCACCACAGTGCTGGTTCTTTTGGAACTCAGTGCAGCATTTGACACTGTTGATCTTGATATATTATTGAAATGGCAGGAGAGCTGGGTCGGACTCTCTTAAACTTGGCTGGTTTAAGTCTTACCTAAAGAACAGGAACTTCTTTGTATCAACAGGAAACTTTCATCAAAACAGACAGAAATCACATGTGGGGTCCCCCAGGGCTCCATCCTGGGGCCCCTCCTATTTAATATCTACATGCTCCCACTAGCCCAGATTACAACAACCAATAAGATTAGTTACCATAACTATGCAGATGATACTCAGCTTTACATTACAATGTTTCCAGGTGACTTTGAACCCATCCAAAGGCTAAAAACATTCAATGAACAAATCAGTGGATGGATGTGCCATGACTTTCCCCACCTGAACAGAAACAAAACTGAAGTAAGTATTTTTGGACCTACAGAGGAACGATCAAGGGTCAGCACACAGCTTCGGTTAATACAGATAGAAACTACTGATCAGGCCTGAAATTTAGGTGTAGTGATGAACTCACTCACTCTTTACTAGAACCAGGAAAATAGAGCACATCAGCCCAGTTCTAAAGTCCTTACACTGGCTCCCTGTAGCTCAGAGAATAAACATCAAAATACTTTTACTAGTTTATAAATCATTCAATGGGTTAGTACCAAAGTATGTTGAAGATCTGATGTCATTATACCAACGTCCCCAGACCACTCAGGTCCTCCAATTTCAGTTTACTCAGCATCCCCAGAATCAGAATGTTACATGCCCACCAGGTATGTTTTTTCCCTTTTCTGTTTCTTCATGTTTCTCTGCAGGTTCATTGCAGTCTGGTGCCAATTTGAAGTGGATGCCCCTGATTGGCCAGAGGTGACGAAAAGGACCAACCAGGGCTGACCATAAATGGAAGCTCACCTGTAGAGTTGGGCCTCCTACTCTTCCTGCTGCTGGGTGGCCTATTGGCTCACCTGTGTGTCTGCTCTGGAGCTGTGTTTTGTCTGTGAAGGTTTGTGGTGGGAGATTGTGGACTAGGTAAGTTTGGGGTGTATTCCTGTTAAATACATTAAATAAGCAGTTTGGTGCTGCCACCCATGTAATGTTTTTGAATAGCTGTAGATAAGAACAGCAGGGTGTTTTTTTGTTTTTTTTTCATTTAGACGAGATGACAGTTAGGCCGTGTTTTGTTTTTATTTCTTTGATTTGGGACCACCTAACTTTCCCTTTTTCTCCCACAGTTTTTGCAGCCTTCAGTATTTGGAGTGAAAAGAAATTTATTTTTTCACCTTAACAAGGACTTAGTCTTTTATTGTGGTTGTTGTGTTGCTAACCCCCCCTTTCCGACCAGGGGTCGTAACAAGAACCAAACATGGAGAAGCAGCTTTTAGTTTCTATGCTCCCCTTATCTGGAACAAACTTCCAGACTATTGCAAAACTGCTGAGTTCCTTTAAATCAAGGCTTAAAAACCCATCTGTTTAGAGCTGCCTTACAGCTTATGAATCTAAGAAAAATAGAATATTACATGAAATCAACAAAACAAGGATTTTAAACAGGGAAATGTCAGACCTCTGAAAAGTATGATCATACATATGTAGTCAGTGCTTGGTCTGGGCTCCTTTTGCATCAATTACTGCATCAATGCGGCGCGGCATGGATGCTACCAGCCTGTGGCTCTGCTAAGGTGTTATGGAAGACCAGGATGCTTCAATAGCGACCCTTCAGCTCTTCTACATTGTTCCGTCTCATATCTCTCATCTTTCCCTTGGCAATGCTCCATAGATTCTCTATGGGGTTCAAAGGTCAGGCCAGTTTGCTGGCCAATCAAGCGCAGTAATCCCATGGTCAATAAACCAGGTTTTGGTACTTCTGGCAGTATGGGCAGGTGCCAAGTCCTGCTGGAAAATGAAGTCATCGTCTCCATAAAGCTGGTCTGTAGAATGAAGCATGAAGTGCTCCAAAATGTCCTGGTAGATGGCTGCGTTGACTCTGGACTTAATAAAGCTCAGTGGACCAACACCAGCAGATGACATGGCTCCCCAAATCAACACAGACTGTAGAAACTTCACATTGGACTTTAAGCATCTTGGATTGTGTGCCTCTCCATTCTTCCTCCAGACTCTGGGACCTTGGTCTCCAAATGAGACGCAAAATGTGCAGTTTTTCTCTTTAGCCCAGGTAAGACGCTTCTGACATTTGTTGTTCAGGAGCGGCTTGACAAGAGGAATACGACATTTGAAGCCCATGTCCAGGATCCGTCTGTGTGTGGTGACTCTTGATGCACTAACTCCAGTCTCAGTCCACTCCTTGTGAAGGTCCCCAACACTTTTAAATGGCCTTTTCCTGACAATCCTCTCCAGGCTGCGCTCATCCCGGCTGCTTGTGCACCTTTTTCTTCCACACTTTCCCTTCCAAATAACTTTCTATTAATGTTTGATGCAGCACTTTGGGAACATCCAACTTATTTTATTATATTACCTTTTGATGCTTTCCCTCCTTACAGAGGGGGTCAATTGTGGTTTTTTGCACAACTGTCAGGTCAGCAGTCGTCCCCATGATTGTGATTCCTACTGAACCAGACTGAGAGATAATTTAAAGGCTCAGTAACCCTTTGTAGGTGTTTCGGATTAATTAGCTGATTAAAGTGTGACACATTGAGTCTAAAATATTGAAACTTTTCACAATATTCTAATTTTCTCAGATTTTGTATTTGGGGTTTTCATAAGTCATCATCAAAATTATAACGAATAAAGGCTTGAAATATCACACTTTGCATGTAATGAGTCTATAAATGAATTTTGCACGATCCTGAAATTTTTCAGGTCTCACCCATAGATGATTTTTGCTGAAATGTGTTTTTTTACACTGATATACTTCTCGCTTTTTAAGGTCATCCTCTGCTATTCGTTTTGTCCTTGGGTGTCTTGAAAGGCGGTTCTGAATAAAATGTATTATTATTATACTGTAGTTAACAAACCTTATCTCGTTGTTTTCTACCGAGCTGCACAGCCACTCACCCTTTGTGTCCCATTTGATCTCGCTGCTGCTGCGGTCTGTCCTGTCTGGTCCAGGTGTCTGTTTGCATCGGAGAACTCTGCTGCTCCGCACAGCTGTTCCACCACCTGTGGAGGTGAGACAAAAGGGAAACGCAAAGGTGAAGCAGGAACAGATGAGGAGCAACAAGAGGGGATGAGGGGGGGGGGGGGGACAACAGGAAGTGGAGGTGGAGAAGAAAGAAAAGGCAACAGCTGAGAGGAAAAGGTGAATGTAATCTTTTAATTTGTACCATTCTTAACTAAACCATGTTTGATCTTTAAGACAATAGGTTTGGTTTCTTACTGGGAAGAAACTGTTGAAAACAAACGTACAAATAAGGGTCCAGGATAGAGCGAAGTTCTCCGGAGCGCGTTAGGCTTTAGCTTCAGTTACCGTGACAACAGACCCAGGTGAAGAGAAGAAACTTTTGTGATGCTGAAAATACTGAATAAAACCTGAAGCTACAATGATGAGCCAAACTGAGCTGTACAGGCCTTAGTTTTAAATGTTTCTACGTAACGACTCAGCGACCTGTTAAAGGAAATCATTTCTTTTAATCAGTTTTGACCAGTTAACAGAGGTGAGTAGAGTAGCACTCAAGTAAGAGCAGCACTACTTCAAATTTTTTTTTTAAGTGGTAGTAAAACATTTAGAAAAAATACTTAAGAGTATAAAAGTGTTTGCTGAAAAAGTTGCTAAAGTACTGAGTGACTGAGGTACCATTTAATAATCCCCTTTCTGAATTTACAGAAAGGGGACAGATAAAAGTATGAAGTTATTTGCTAGTTCTGGTATTTTAAAGAATAGAAATGAGTTTAAATAAATAAAGTTAATATAAAGTAACACCCTGTAACACCTCTCTGCCAGTGAACCGACCCGTGGATAAGTGAGTAAAGAACATGGACGTTTATGACCCAACATGAAAACGTTGTAATTAAGAGCACGTGTTCCAGCAGCAAGGGAGGATTTTTGGAAATACTCTGCAGATGTAGACCTCTTTGATGTGAATAACTGACATGTTACAGAATATCATGTTGTTCCCCTAATGACCATCTAAACTAGGACAAATCTGATTATTTACAAATTCATGAAGCAGCCGCCGCTCTGGATGTTGGATTTCACTCCAGGAAATGCACAAATGTTGCAGGCTTTGATGTTGCAAATCTAGTTCGAGCTGCAGAGACGACAACATGACGTTTTCTATTAGTCAGAGACATCCTCCAGAATAATGCAGACATCAGTGGCACTGAGGTAAGGGCTTTAAAGCACAACCTCCTCACCCCCCCACTCCCACAAGCCCCACATCTCCCCCAAAATCCAATCACTAATTCCTGGTCTCCCTGCAGACGTTTCCTGAAACTTTCATCCAAATACGTCTACAACTTTTTGAGTTATGTTGCTAACGGACTGGCAGACAAACAAACAAACTCCTAGTGAAAACATAACCTCCTTGGCCGAGGTAAAAAGTTAGGATTCAGGTTTTGATCATGTCTATGAGGAGCTGAACTGGAACTATGAGCTTTGTTCAGATGAGACTAAGATTGAGCTTTTCAGCAAGAAACACTTCAGGTGGTTCCGCTGTGAATCAAAGGATGAATATATGGAAAAAGTACCTCATGTCTACGGTTTGGCATGGTGGAGGATCTGTGATGCTGTGGGCTTGCTTCTTTTCCAAAAGTGCTGGGAACCTTTTTAGAGCACATACCATCATTTTGAAATATGAGGACATTTTAGGTTAAAATCCGGTGGCCTCTACCAGAAAAGTGAAAATGGGTTCATCATCGGGTCTTTCTGAAGGAATATGATCCAAAACATTTGACCAAACCAGCTCAGAAAAGGTAAACAAATCATGAATTCAACCTGTGGACTGAGCTGAAAAATAAAGACGGAGAGGAACCAGGGATGGAGGAGAATTTGGAGAGGTTGTGCACCAAGCTTGTGAAATAAAATAGAGGAAGACTAGCTTGAACGTTTGGACTATTTTAACTTTATTTTACTTGTTTAAAAATATTTTAAATTCGATGTTCTCCAATATGATGTGGATGAGGAAAGCTATCATTTGATTGGAGTGCATTTACTTAAACCTGCTTAGGAACTGGATCTACTGAGTTTTAACCCTAACTTCTGTCTGGTCTTTACAAGCATATTAAATTCCAGTAAATCTTCACAGTCTGGTTGTCTTAGAACAGTAAACGGCACAGCTTTAGGAAGTGGGACGACAATATTACAGTCAGCAGATCAGCTGACTATGGAGAAGCTTCTGTTGAGGCGTGACAGAAACACTGACAGTTGGTTCTGCGCCAAAATGATCGCCTGAGTCTCTCTGAGGGAGTCCGACCCACGCTGAGCGGTTCTGCTGAATCAGTTAGTGGTTACGGCTCCTCAGATGGTGAAAAACACAAACACAGAGGAACAACGCTTCAGATGGATGTAGGAACACAGAACATTTAAGCCGGGCGATGTTATGGTTTTACACATTCAATGTCACATGATGCCACAGTCTAGTATACGTGGTTCAATATTGCCCAATTCCAGATTTTTCAGTTTTTCCCTCTTTGTAAAACTTTAATACCAACCTGTGCAACGTGTGCAAAAGTTGTTGCACTTCTTTTTGGTTTTATTCACTTGTCAGTGTTGCCAATTCCTCAGCACAAAAAGTAGCTATTGGCTGTCCCAAAAGTCTCTAGAAGTCGCTAAAAGACGCCATTGCCTCATTTGCATAATGTGCATGTAATTGTAATGGACACAGGAGAGGGGAATAATTTAAAAAAATAATATATTTTGCAGAATTGTTTTATTTCTACCATTGATGGCAGAGGGGATGGGATGGAACCGTTAAGGTTTTCCGTTTTGCGTATGTTTTTGAGTTGTCATGTGTTTTTTAATATCACTAATTTTGGCAAAAAAAATCAACCCTACAATACAGGCAGTAGACCTGTGTAACATTTCCAATAAACGGCTTCAACCAGCCTTTTAATTCAGGGTTCGATTTCCACTCCTTTCTGTATTCTTGAGAGTTCAGTTTTGACTGAGACATGATGACTAAAGTCTGTCAAAGAGAGGCGCACACACAGAAAGACAAGCTGGGTAAGTAACTGAGACTGTGTGAGTGAAATCTGTGATTTATTTAGTGTGCAGTTCTTTCTTTTAGATAAAGAAATGTTTATATTTACATCCTGCCCTGGCTAAGCGTGGGTAGGATCAGCCAGCGGCAGCTTCGAGCATGCGCTATTCATTTGCAGTCTGGACGCAGTGGGGTAAATATCACTGTATGTCTGCAGCGACAAAGTCACTAAGTTGGCAACACTGTCACTCGCCACACCCCTGCATGATAGAATTCAGACATGCAGAATCAAGAAATGACTTAAATAGAACCCTTTCAACAACATGAAGTAGGATAAAAGATCTCAGAAAAAAACACTTTATGCCCGAATCTGAAGAAATTCAACAACACATGAGAAACAAAGTCCCTGACATCAGTTTATAAACGGTTAGAAATCCATTTGTAAGATTTTCACAAGTGGCTAAAACATACAGTGGTTAACCCTTCCAGCAGGTGGGCTACCAAAATTACTCTAAAAGAGCATCAATGACTCATCCAGGAAGTCACAGAAGGACCCAGAATAATATTTAAAATGCTGCAGGCCTCAATTTTCTCAGGATCATCACAAAAGGAAAGAGAGATTAGGCATAAATTGCCTCCATAGGAGAGTTCAAAGTCCAAGACCACTGTTGACCCAAAATAACACGAAGAGCCACCCAAAAAACATAATGATTTTTTAAGGCTTTTAGGAAAATGTGTATATTTTGGAAGGTGTGTGCCCAGTCACATCTGGTGTGAAATCAATACAGTATTTAAGATACAAACCTTCCTACCCACAGTGGTAGGATGATTTTCGGGTGTTGCTGCTGCTTCAGGACCTGGAAGACTTGTTGTGATTGATGCAGTCATGAGTTCTGTCTACTACAAAAGGACAATGCATGGCTATCAGTTTTGCAGCACACCGGCATGGAGGTCTTGCAGCACACCAGCATTGCCACCTGTCAGGTTTTGGATTGGACTAGTAAAAGTCTGGACTTAAATCTCATTGAGATGATGTGGAATGACCTTAGAAAGGTGGTTCATGCTGGAAAACCCTCGAATGTGGCAGTATTAAATGAATTTAGATCAGTTCTGCAAAGCACAGCAGATTAAATCCACAAGGAACGAAATATTGACCTAAACATTTCTAGGAATCTTGTCTTCGTCTCCTCCCCTCGAGCTCTCCCCTTTCTTTCCTAATATAGTGCAGACTCAGTCTTGTCTCCTGACACTATCTTTACTTATGTTTATCCACTTCTTCTCTCTGCACATTAAGTTATTTACTTTCTCTTAAAAAACTGTTGTGTGACATGTTTGCTTTCAGCCCCAGAGAACCAATCTGCATGTCATATATGAGGAAAAAGCAGAGAGAGGCCAATCTGAACCTGAAGTATTTGGACAAAGGAGATGCAGTGGAGTGATTTTTCACTGTCTTTCACCCGGAAGCAGAGCTTTGGTTATGTTTGTTTTACTGGTTATGTACGTTGCATCGGTACTAAAATGTGCAGAAGTAGCATTTTTATTCACAGTGTACCTTGAAGGCTTCACGAAGTAATGTCTATCAACAAGCACCACAAACAGGTGAGTGAAGTTAATCCTTGTTTCGTTGGAGGGACCCAATCAGAGAACCATCACTGTTCCCTCTGTTTGCTTCATTAACCCCGGCTTCCTTCCTTCTCTTCGGCTGACTCACAGCTTCATGTGTTCAGCTTTCTGCTAATTGGGAGGCAGTGACCTGGTGTATCAGCCTTGATAAAGGCCATATTTAGGAAATTAATGAGATCTGACAGACACCAGCGTTATTCATTTGGAGCCTAATCACCATGTCACGCCGACCCATAGGCACAGAGTCTGGGCAAAAACAAGTCTACACTCTCATGCACAAATGTATGAGTCACTCATGGACGATTCACAGATTTCACAAACAGAAATCCTAATCTGAGAGTATTAAAGACCAACTTAGTGTTGAACTTTTAGTTATTGGAAAGCTGAAGACTAAATATGTTTCAACAAAACAAAAGGTACTTTCTGGGCCAGATCAACGTACCAAGTGGTATAAAGGTTCTGTAACCATAGACATGATTCAGGAAGGGCTGCACAGACGTCTGTAGCTGCCTCATTCTCTCCAGGAAGTGTAAGTTTTTTTCTTTGTGTGATGCGATGCTAAGAACTCAATGATTTTGATTGGCAATAATGGCAACCTCTGATGATTGATGAAAGTTAACGGTGCTTTGTCAGTTCAACTCTTACTAGAACTAGTTCTACATTCAGTTAATTGTTAATCACCTAAACATTCTGAACTAATTTCAAACCTCCAACATGAACAAGTTCTTGTACATTTTGTCATACTCTTTTCAGAAATGAGGCTTAGAAACATATACAGAAAAATATTCTGTAAATATTCCAAAAAAACAACAACATTTATATGTGTATAGAAAGGGTGTCAAAAAAGGCAGATTTGACCCAGAAGTATGTAACACACTGACAATGAGATGTAAAAACCAAAGGGTTTAAATAAAAACTGGGCCCCCACAAAATAAGCCATGACCAACCCAGTTAAATTGCCCTGGCCTGGGTCTACTCATATTGCCATTAAAAATAGTTTCATCGGTTTCTAAGTTCTGCTCTAGATTCTGGGTCCTGCTTGTACTAAGTTCATTGCAGCTACAGCTTGTAGTGCAGTGCTTTAAGTCTCACTCTCAGATTGCTGTGTGCATTCTGAGATGTACCTGTACAGCTACAAGTTATTGACTCTTCATCATTTTAGCAGGGTTATTGGTTTTAAAAACTTCTCTCGCAAGCACTTGTTTACTCACCAGCTTGCCACGAAGTTCTGCTGCATAAACCGCCAGCTATTGTGGCAAGAGAGCAGCTCTTTTAAACACCTCAAAGATCCACTGACAAACATTTCTGAAGCTGATGGGAATTGACTGATTTGGATGTAATTTGGTCCACATGCAGACCAATAAACAAGGATAGAAATAAGTCATGGCATGCATTTTGTGTTACAGGTATTTTCCAGAGTTTTATAAAAGTTTACACATGGGTTCAATGGGTCCAGCAGTTATATCATGTAACTCCTCCGCATTTGAGACATACAGATGGTGGAACCAATGGGTATGGCATCCATCTTGCTATTTGATAGACGTCCACTCCTTATGCCACTATTTGTACTCAAATGAAGCTTTTTAAAGACCCGGCCCCAAGTTATCTGTCGCTTGTCCAGTTCATACCTGAACCGGACCACTCCTTCTGTTTGTTTAACTTGGTGATTAACTGGTCAGTGACTTCACTACCAAATAATTCTTGCTTATTGTAACCTTGCATGACGTGTGATTCATGACTCTCTGCTTTTCTTTTTCTCCACAGATACAGCGAGTTCACCCACTCACTTCCTTTTATATGAGCAAGGACACTGCATGAAACACTTCTTAACAGAAATGTTCAAGAGAATAAACTTCATAAAAGGCTTACATCGTTTTTTCTATTTAAAAGGTTGTTGGTTTGCCTCCTGCTGTTTACTCTGCAGTATTGACAGAACTCAGCCATCTTTTACGCTCCAGGAAGTTATGGAAAATACTTTCCTGAAGCTGGAAGAAATGTTCCTTAGTTTGTACAGAAATACGTTCACTATGCACCGTTCCTGGAAAATAAACATCCTTCCAGCTTCTTTGTGATACGTTACAGGATGAAAGTCAAGGTCACGTTTGAGAAAAATCTGGTTTCCATTTGCAGCTTTATGTCAGAGCTTTCAGATGTTCTCATATACAACACAACCAGATCCCTGTGAGTGAGCATAGAAAATTAAATCTAACCTTGTCAGATGCCAAAGTAAACGTCATTGAGTTCTCTCTATAAATGTGTAAGTCACATTTGAGTTTTCTGCATTTTATGCCTCAAACAAAACTTATTTTCCCAATATTTGAAATAAAATTATAAAATAATATTTTACTAAACTATCTAGACCCTTCTTAAAGAAATCATGCTTTATTATTAAGTGGTGATAACAACGAAAGTCCCAATCCATTTCTCCTTGTGTACTTGATGGTTCCACCTTGGGTCTTCTATCATAAGGGCTGAATCCATATTCAGGGTTCTGTGTAGTATCTGAGGCTGCACTCTGCTTGATAGAAATATCAGAGGTTGGTTCTGAAATCTGCTGGATCACTCGCAGGGTTTAGAGATCACAGCCCCTAGTGCTCTGCTGGACCCCACCACTAGCAAACTCTTGACTTTTTTAAAACTTCTCTAGTTTTTTTTTTTTTTTTTGGAGCATTTGGGGTTTCTCAAACTTCTCGTGCTCTGATGTTATTCTTGCTTTGGATTGATTCGTACTACTGTCCTCTTGTCTACTTTATCTAAAACTACATTGTTGGCGCCTGTTTCTCCATCTGGATTGGAAAGACCCAAAGGATCTTAGATCTGTCTTTTGGCAATGCCTCAAAAATCAACTTACCTGTACTTGGCAATGATGTTTCTGTACACCAGGACTGGGCTTATAATTTTTCAAATGAGCATGAATGTTTATGAGAACTGGGTCATTAACCGAACTCCATTTTTCCAAAAATAGGTTTGATTATATACTGTAATTATGATTTTTCATCAGCTGCTGGTAACAGCAGTCCTTGAAGCTGAACAATAAAAGGCAACATCCCATACTGACAGCGGAAACTTTATTGTCTTACTGTAAAAAAATAAGAAATGTGCAAGTTCTTGTATCTTACTGTATGTGAAGACCCATGAAGCAGATGGCGGCAGATCTGCTCTTGCACTGAAACGTATTTGACAGAAAAACCATAAACAATTCCTGCATGTTTACAAAGCCATTTTGTTCAATTGATTTATTAGCTGTTTTTCTTCAAATTTTCTACAGAAAATATGCTAAATATTTTTCTTATTTTCATACACTAATGCTTTTTTTGTCATGAGTCTGGGAGTGTAAACCGTTTTCTTTTTCTCCACCAATCCGGTGATATCCTCCAAAGGGCCTGCCTGAGACTTAGACCTGCCCATCACAGCTGAGGGCGAGGCTGTGCTGTGGAGCTCCACACACCTGTAGCTCATTGAACTATCATCACTGGTTGGATAAAAGGAGCTGGCTGTCAGACCTTCTATGCCTGTGTGTGGGTTAATATTGAGGCAGCTTACCCAGTAGACAATGAAAGTTTTAGAAGCTTTTAATCATGCTGCCTCATGACGCCCATTTTGCTAACCAGCGGTAGCACTGGATGTTAAACGGGGCGCTATCATCTAGGCTCTGTGAGCTCAGGAATTGGTCAGCTTTTCCCAAGAGACTATGGAGAGCCTAAGTCTCCTCCCCTTCTGGTCGGCCCATGGGTCCACTGGCTGAAAAACAAATTAATGAAAGTCAATAGAGCGATAAAAGCTATTTTCTGGTCCGCTTAACCTTATTCCCTGAATCAAACATATGCTTTACCTCAGTTTTAATGATTACTCATGATGAGTATTTCGAGTATGTTTGTCATATGATAATTTGTGTTTTATTTGCTTGTAAAAATTCATAATTAAAATGATTACAAATCAGAAGTCGCATATATGACGTCACGCTAGCTAGCACTTCAAATACTGACCAAGACCTTCTTCTGCTTGTCCTGCATGCTGGCTCTAACCCTTCTGACGATTTCTTCCCCAGCATAGCTGCCACTTTCCACATGGCCAGATTTATAGTGGTTTTCTCCATGTTTAATGCTCCTTCCTTAGTCCTGGAAGGAGGATACGAAATTCTCTAAACTCTCTGCCATTTTTTTTCTTCTTCTTCAGTTGTAGTCCAATACGTAATCAAAATGTGTCTTTACAATTCACGGGCATCATATGTTAAATCCATGGAACATTTCAAACAGGATCAGAAAATAACTTTCAATCGCTCCATTGACTCTCATTTATATTTTTTGACAGTATGGGACCCATGGACCGGAAATAGATGGCCGTGACTTAGGCTCCCCATGGCAAACTTAGTAGCAACATGCTTCAAAGAAAACTCGATAAACTAACAGTTTTTTAATCAATGTACATTCATTTGTTGTCACATTTAATTGTTTGTAATGCATGGAACTGTAATTTATTGGATTAGTCTGGAATGGTTATCTAGGAATCCCAATATTTTCAATAAAATACCCAAAAGAATCATACAGCTAGCCCTAGCTTGTCTGGAAAGTTTGCAGGGCATGTTGTTTAAAACAGCCAATGACAGCTAGTCTTTCAAAGATGCAAATGTCACCTCCAGTTTTATTCTTTTATTTTTAAGATGACTTTAAGTGACAGTCATCAAAAATAAAACATAATTATATATATAAATATGTAAAATTTGTTCTAATTTGTTTTGAGAAAGCTATTTTTTTTCACCCATAGCCACGCTCCTGCACTCAAGAAAACTTGCGATTCGTCTTCCAGTTTCTGTGTAAGCTCCTGGCCTCATTTCCATCTCTGGCAGCCTTTAAGGTACTTTGTGTCCATGCCTGTTTCCATCTCCACGCTCTGCCTGCCTTCCATCCTCTGGCTCCTCCAACATCCACCTCTGGTGTTTTACTCCCCTGGATCCTCCTGCCACAAACACCCACGGTCACTCCCGGACTCATTCCCCTCTCCGGCCTCACCTTACATCACCTTACAACAGACTAGTAAGTTCTACCCGATCCATTATTATTCATCATCCAAGAATATCCGTTGCTCATCTCCGGACTCACTACTCTCCAGGATTGCTGTTTGCAGTTCCAGTCATCATCCAACTTTTCAATTAACATTTTAAATATACCTTGGACCGTGTTTTATGTTCTGCATGTGGGTCAGGAAATTAACAGCTCCTGAGAATTTATTAACAACAAAACACCATTATGCTTTTTGTGATCATATTTCATGCATGAAGCTGCTTCTGAACTGGAGAGCTCCTCCTCTAACAAACTGCTGCTTCCTAGGTGGACAAAGAAGTGATATCACAGGTCCTTCCTGCCAGCAGCTGTTAGACTTTAAAACCACCGCTTCTCCCATCAAACTCAGTGTTTTTATATTGCTGCTGTTATCTGCACTGTTCTTTTGCTTCTTGTAAGTCTGTTCTTGCAAACAAATGCAGATTTTACTGTACTTTTTTTAAATTATCCAAGTCAGTTGGACATTTATTTGAATCGGAGAATGCTATTTTTAAAAACTGCACAGTATTTTTATTTTTTTTTCTGTAAATTTGCCCTAACTGTACAGTATTTCATTCTTACTATCAGTTTTAATGTTATGTTAATCTACATGCTTCGACTTACCTTTCACATTGCTGCTGCTACGACTGAATTTCTGATATGGGGGACAATAAAGGTATTCCATTCACAGTTCGGCCCTTTAAGGTTTTATTCATCTACTGCTGTAGTGGATTGCAGGTATAGAAAAGGCTTATATAAACAACACTTACCTATTCCTCCAACAGAACCTCTTTTCTTTCTCAGATGAGGCGTGATATTCTCCTTGAGTTTAGTATGAGAATTGAAGCTATGAGACTTTTTAAGTTCAGCCTTGGTCACTATGACAACTACCCAAGTCCTAAAAAGAAATCTAAAGAAGAATTAGACATTACAGAAAAAAGGCTTGTGCAGTTTTTCCAACTGGATTAAAACTGCCTTGCTCTTTCTGCCTAGCAGCACCATATGTTCTAATCTAGGATAACAAACATTAACCTTGAATATTTCCAGTTCCATCTTCATTAAAAAGCCTTTAAAGGATGAAATCTTTCACCTGATTCAACTTCCACAGAGCTAAAAAAGCTTTCTACCTGCAAACATGACTTGTCAGACATGTCAGAAATTGACAACACGATAATCCAGTTGTTCCAATCTTTGAATCAATCAGATTTACTTACAGAGCCCTTTTCACAGAAATAAATATAACACGGAGTGCATTAGAAAGTTAAACAAAACATAGGCACACAAATAAGCAATAAATAAATGGAAAGCTAAATGAAATAATTATTGAACAACTAGAATTAAACTTAAAAAATTGTAGAACTGATAAAACACGAGACATAACAAAACATTTTTATTATATTAAATATCATTTCTAAGCAGTAATTAATGTACTTTAACCATGAGACAAATAAATGTTTTGAAAAGAACATAACATTTTATATATAATAAAAAATAGTGGTAAAAACTAGATTAAAAGATCAATCATACGAAAACATTTAGGATAGAAAAGGAAATTGAACCAAACAAATATAGATTTAATAACATAAAATAGAATCATCAAATCAAACCTTATTTATAAAGCTCTTTTCTTTCAAACATAGCAACTAAAAGTGGTATACAGATTAAAATGACCCCACATAAACCACATTCTCATCCCTCCCTCACAGATGTAAAAGTATGATTACAAATATACCCCCCAACCCAACCCCCATGCGCACACACACACTCGAGCAACATTAATAGGGACATCTGGGCGAGTATTTGAGCCAGGTAAGCTAAGGATATGCCATCAAAGGAGCCAATAGCACTGGGAGCAGCACTTTAGCAGCAGCAGCCAAGGCACTGATACAGGGCACCCAGAGGAGGCAAGACCGAGACCCCCACCTTCACCAAGTGCTACCTGGAGAGCATCCAGGCAGCCACAGCCAACAACCGCTCCTGAGGCAGAGGGCTCCCATAGAGGAAACGCTGGAAGGAAGATTTAAGTAACAAGTTAAAAAATAAAAATAAACAGTGGATAAATATGATAAGACTAAGTAGTAAAAGACTAATAAAATATAAGCAAGTAAAATAAAACCATTAAAAGAATCTTAGAATCGATCCTAAAACAAACGGAGAGCTGATGCAATGAATTTAAGACAGATGTAATGTGCTCCCACCTCCTGGTCTACATCAGGACACGTGCCGCTGAATTTTGAAGAAGTTGTAAACCTGAGATACTCTTTTTGGGAAGACCAGAAAGCAGGGCATTACAGTAATCAATTCTGCTGGTGATAAAAAAGAATAAAACTAAATAAAATACGGATAATACACTTAAGACAAAATACTTAAGTTTAAGCTAAAGTCAGGGTGTAAATATAAGGGGCTGTAACAAATGGAGGGAGCCTCTCAGTGAGTTTTAGCTACACCTTTAGGTACCATAAGAAGACGTTCATCGGAACACCTGAGGGGTCTTTGGAAGAAACGTGAACCAGATAAACGGGTTGAAATAAAGCCTTGAATACATTTAGCTTCGTAAAATCCACACCTCAATAGAGACATTAAAATCAGATGTGTGTTACCTTTTTGGTCTTCATCAGCATTCCTGCTGCTTAAATTTTATATCAACAGTGGAGCCTCTTGTGACGATCAGAAAGCAGAGGGTCACAGCAATCTATCTGGAATATTATATATATATATTATATTATCCATCCAAAGAAAAGCTGCAGCCGTCATCGCTTTGCAGCAAAACAGCCTCACATGCAGGAAACTGCAGCTGAAAATAATGCAACAGTTTTCTGCATCATCCAGACTTTCAAGCTGAAAGATTCATTTGCAGGGATGAATGGAATGATTTGGAATGGAATGATTTGGAATGATTTGGAATGACTTTACCTGAAGCAAGCTTCAGGTAAAGTCATGCTGACACCAGGGCAGAGCTCGCTCAACAGTGGCAGCAGTGAGGAGAAGACATTTGGTCAAAACGGGTAGCAAAGAAACAATTTCAGTCCAAGAAAACCATTGAGATCAGGCAGAAATTCAGAAGAAAGACCACGCATGGACTGCAGAGGACCGCTGACTCCTCCTGATAGTTGATAGTTGACTTAAAGAAGTGCTAACAGTGAAGCATCCTGATCCAGTCCATGTGGGGAGTTACTGCTCCTCCAAGAGAGTGGGCTTCCTCCCAGTTCTGCCCAGGGACACTGCCATGGTTAGGATCAAATCACCGTCCAACGGCAACTTCTTTCAACAAAAATGTTTTCAAAGATCAGAACACTGAACCTGTGGTTAGTTCTCAAAAAAGTAGGAGGAGGAGCAGAAGAGGGTTTGATTAATGCCGGCACAAAGAAGGCAAGAAGATGTTCCCATCAGTTAGGATTTGAACCAGTACCTGTAATCCAGCATGTCAGAGATCAGAAATCTGATTAATGTGATTATAAAAGCCTTTAACAAAATGTATTAAAATGTTAAATCCTAAAAGAAAATCATGTAATTTCTGAATCTTTCATGTCCATCTGTTTCCTATGAAACTCCAACAAGAAGACTCTAATTCTTATTTGCATGTTTTTGGTCAGATGTCTGATGAGAATAAAATCATATTGGTTGGTATTCACTATCAATATTGTTTGTAATTTTTTGTCCTTGCCTTGGCAGAGTTTGTTGTTGTTCTTCCTCTGTTCCCTGTTTTCTTCACCTCTCATCCCTTTTCATCTTTGTCCATCTCTCGCTCGCCTCACCACTCCTCTCTGTCTCCGTTTCTACTCTCTGTTTTCCAGCTGTTCACTGAGCTGTGTGTTTATCTGACATATTGAACTGCTTTGAAGCCAATAACCTTTTAGCATTTTCTTGGACAGCGAGTTCTGCTCTGCTCACATGGCCACAGACATACAAACAATTTCATAAAGCGTTTTTAAACATCGTAACAATTGGTAATGACTTTAATCTAGGTTGAGAGCAAACCATAGTATGGATATTGCATTAAAGGTACAGATTAGCAACTTGCTGCCTTTGAAGGTGCTCCTTTTTTTCCAAAACATTAAACAAAAAAATTTAAATAATGCCACCATTTGTAAAACAATTTGACATCAATAAGGATTTTAATGAAAATGCAAAAATAAAACTATGCAAAGGAAAAAAAGCTTGTCTAAGTTCAGAGTCCTGTGGACCACCAACGCAAATTTTGGATTTTATGCTCCGTAATTCCAGGGCTGTGGCCAGATTAATTAAAAACAGAGTCAGTTCGGTTTTGCATATTTCCACAGAACACATTTTACAATAAAGAAGAGATACTGGTTCTTTGTGAAACAAACAGGTAAAATCCATATCCAATTAGTTGGAATCCACATTCATCTGAACACAGTCTAATTCACAGTCCATCCATTATCTATGCCATCTATCCTCTGCAGGGTTACGGGGGGCGGGGACATGCACAGGGAGAACACGCAAACCCTATGCAGAAAGACCCCAGACCAGGAATTGAACCCAGGGCCTTTATGCTGCAAGGTAACAGTGTGTAGCCTCACAGAGTAGCCTCATTTATAGTCCAGCTCAATTTAATTTAATGACAACACTGTACAGGCTACATGGTAGTTAGCCTGGTTTTCCTTTTGCATTTCCTCCCATTGTGTGTGGGGGTACTCTCTGGGTACTCCGGCTTTCCCCTATAATCCAAAAACATGTCTGTTAGGTTTATTGGTCTGTGTGTGTGATTGTGTGTGTAGGTGTGTGTGTGTGTGTGTGCGCGTGTGTGGTTGTTTATCCTCTAAGTTCCCCTAACAACCTTTCCAAGATGTACCCCTCCTCTCCCCCCATTTTCCCTGGAGAAAGGCACCAGGATGGATGGATGGTAGGGTTGTAACGGAACATGTATCTGTATTCAGATTTTTCGGTATGGAACGTTTGGTACGACACAGAGGTGCACCGAGTTTCCACACGGAAGCATAACCAGTGTTGGGGTAGTTACTCAAAAAAAGTAAACCATTACATATTACTCATTATTTCTCAAAAGAGTAACCCCTAATTTGTAATTTCAGTTTCTATTGGCCGATTCGGATGATTGACATATGGTTGGAATCGTAGCATCCTATAGAATCACGCTGACATCAGAACTTTGAAGCAGATTGGACAAAGCAAATGTTTACATGGGGAAAGTTCAGAGTGCGCATGTCAGACAAGGCTGAGCCTCCTCGAATCAAATGTAAAAAATAATGGCAAATGATTACTTTTTTTTTTTACTTTTTCTTTTCTAAATACACACTGGATATTTTAGTTATTCTAGAAATACAGTCATATCACGGTGGATTATTTTTTTCAGCAAGGAAATAACAAAGATCAGAAAGAATTTATGCTCTAGTTTTTCAAATGCTGTAAGTATTTTGGGGCTTATTCTGCTGCTCATTTGCTGAAATTTGCACATAGCGTGATGAGACTTGCAGCTTCAGAATCTGCAAGATGCTGGCTTTCATGGAAGGCAAAGTTTGCTCGGTTCTGTTCCGCAGAGTGACCGACAGGTTCAGTTGATTGTGTTCATGTAAAAATCGCAAAATAGCACAACTGCTAAATTGCTTGTTGTTTTCTGATTTTGGAGGTCACAGAAAAGATTTCTATAAGTCTTTGGCTGAGATTCTGAGGTTTATAATGATAGGACATGCTTAGCAATCAGTGACCACGGGTCAACTAAATTCGGACATTTCCCCGCCCTTCCCCCACAGTTACCCGGCGCCGGGCTGTGGGGTGGAACAAGTTATGTAACGAGTAACGACATCATATTTTCGAAAGTAATTGTAATGTCATTACAGTGTTTGCCGCAGTTACGCGTTACACTACTACGTTACAAAAATAGTAATGTCATTACAGTAACTAGTTACTTTGTAACGCGTTACACCCAACACTGAGCATAACTACGATGCACTTCAGCCAGCAACTGTTACTGTAAACAGACACAGAGCAGCCCAGCCCTTGTTATGACCAGCGACTCTTAATTGAGAGCAGGAGCTTGACAGCCTGCTGCCGATGTCAAAGCCCCCCATTTGGGAACACCTCTGCTTCCCGGTGTTACTTTTTTCATGTTAACTGGTAACCAACTTCCGGTATCGTCAGTGGTTGCTGTTAGCTACCACCGATGTTAAGGACACCGCTCTGCTGCCCTCGTTCACACAGTTCTCTTAACATAGCAATAAAGTATGAGCGAACTGGACATATGACAATAATGTTGTGTTAAAAATGTTTCTTCCAGGATTTAGTCAGTGAGCAGCAGCTGGAAGCTGAACGGAATAGCACCACCACCACCACCGTATCCCACATAAACACTAAAATAAAGTTATTTATCTAACATCATCTTTTGTTTTCATGCATATAAAAGAATATAAAAGGCCAAAGAAAATTAAACTGTTATATGTTTTTTATTTAAATGATCAATTAAATTAATTATTAATTAATTAATTAATTGATAAGGGCTGCACAGTGGTAGCACTGTTGCCTTGCAGCAAGAAGGTCCTGGGTTCGAATCCCGGCCTGGGGTCTTCTTGCATGGAGTTTGCACTTTCTCCCTGTGCATGCGTGGGTTCTCTCCGGGTACTCCGGCTTCCTCCCACAGTCCAAAAACATGACTTTTAGGTGAATTGGTCTCTCTAAATTGCCCTTAGGTATGAGTGTGTGCGTGTATGGTTGTATGCCTCTGTGTTGCCCTGCGATGGACTGGCGACCTGTCCAGGGTGTACCCCGCCTCTCGCCCCTTGACCGCTGGAGATGGGCACCAACCCCTCCGCAACCCTGCATTAGGATGGACGGGTATAGAAAATGGATGGATAATTAATTGATAATTTAAATAAAAACATATAACAGTTTAATTTTCTTTGGCTTCATATTTTATTACATACATAATATTTTATATATAATGTCCAAGAACAATTTGTTGGAAAATTGACTGCAAGTACAGTTTGATTTTAAATGTCATTTCTCACCTGACTGTACAGAATATGAACCGAACTGTAAAAATGAATCAAGATAAGTACCAAATTAGGATTTTTGGCATTACACTCCTAATGGACGGATGGCTATACAGTACAGCCAGATTCAGAACTGGAAGGATCTGCCATTTCAGGGTTAGAAAAACACACAGAAATGGAGTGTTGCCAGGAAAACAGACATGTGTTGTCAACATGTGGTCAAGGGACTGAACAACACGAATTAGGAATGTATCACATCTGCAAGAACCATTGTTTGCTATGAGCTAGCGGGTCTTCCATGGCCCAGTCATGACACAGCAGGACACTGTGAACTGCCTCCCATCGATCTCAGTATTCACAGGAGACAAACACACTTCAAATACGTCGCAGGACTGAATGTTTCTTAAAATCTCCCTCTTTATTCACATTTTATTCACAACCCCAGTGTACAGTTAAGACCAAATATATTAATACACTTTAGGTTTAAAGTATTCTTCTGATTTTGCAAACATGTTTCTTCTGACTGGGAGTAATTTTAACATTCTTAATTCCTTTTTTAAATCTGACAGAAAGAGAGGGAGCTAAGGATTAGGGTGATGGCAGTTTGGCCTTCCAGCCTCAAGGTTCTGGGTTTTTTTTAAAGATTGTTTATGAGATATTTTTTCTGTCTATTAGATGTTTTAATTTTCTATGTTTGTACTTTGCGACCTTTATCTGTAAATAGTTCTTTGCGAATAAAATGTACTTACTAACTTGGACCTCAGCACCAAACATAAATGGTCAAAATACCAGTTGAAGAATGCAAAGAGCTAATCAGTACCTTTAGAAGGGTCTAATTGCTATAACTTTTATATATTATGGTGGATATGGACCTAAGTATGGAGTAGAGAGCGGTTTAGTTTTTATGGTGACTGTTAATTTGAAAAGGGCTTAAAAAAACAAGCAGCCATCTGAGAAACTGAAGAACAGGAAGCAAAAACCAAACTGGAGCAGATTGAGGAAAACAAGAAATGGATAAAAAAAACGACCTAAAACAGTCCAAAACTAAGAAACGACCAAAACACAGAAACCCGTGGATTATTACACTGATACAAAGAAATATCAAAAAAAAAAATTAATTAAATGTAAAATAATAATTTTAAGAGTAATTATTTTTTTCCACCAGGTCTTATATTCCTATCATATTGTTTTATCTTTTTAAAGTTTCCCCTCTCATATCTTATCAAAGAAAAAAAAACTACTTCTTGGTTGAATGAAAATCATTTTAAATCTAAATATGCCTGGGGAATGAATAATTTACTGTACACAACAAAACAGAAAGTAGTGAGACAGCAGGAACAGGAAATTGTTGAGTAAATTATTGATATAAAACGAATAAATTATTATTTCTTGTTAGTCAAATTTGAATAAAAGGCAGCAAAGTGGATCAACTAAAATCTGGTTTCTAATAGTGGAAAACTGCAGGTATCCGATTAAAGATGAGTCTTGTCTTTTAGTAGTGTTGTAACATTCTGCTGACTTTAGTCCACATTACACTTCCTTTGTAAAGTATAAAATAAAGTTCATAAATAAGGTTATTCATCAAATAAACTGCAAAAATCATCATTGAGCTTTTTGCATCAAGCTAAACATAGTAAACTAAATCCTATAGGTCAAAGATCAGTTCAGCATCCTAAATAAAAGAGATACTGAGCATCTGCATTCATAATATCTACATAAACCTACCATTAGGATCCTTCCGTATTTGTCATGCAAACATCTCACACCCTATGATAAATTAGCTAAATACAACTCAACTTCATAATAAGTATTTATAATACAACAAATAATATGAAACTTTCAAATGTTATTTAGTTACAGTTAGTTGCAAGCACAAAAAGTTTCCTTTCCTAAGTCACTTAAACAACTAAAAGTCACTACTGCTTTTAATTTTTGCCATGTGCTGCTACTCTGGAAACACCCATAATATTGAGATCTTAATTGGGGGCTGTCAATTGGGAGTGGCAGGTGGGCCAGCCAATGATGGTAAGAGCAGATTTTAATGCACAGACAGACACATTTCTAGTCTTTTCCACTGTATATTTATTGAAAGCCTCTTTTATCTGTAAATGCAACAGCAGCCATAAAACTTTCTTATCTTTAAGAACCAACTAGGAGAACCATGTAGCATAAATATCCATCCCCTTCTATATAGACCACTGCTACAGGTCCGTGCTGTGTTTCAGTCAGTGTGTCTCTGAGCTCTGGTAGCAGATGTATTAGTGTTCCTCGCCGTGCCGGCTGTATATCATTACTGTTAACATCTGCATAAATCTAAATAAAGCTCTAATTTCAGTGTGGATTCAGCATTGACCTCCCTTTCTCCCTCAAGCCTGTTTCCCGATTTGCATAAATGAGTGATGATTGTGAGTTTGAGGGTAATATGCAAATGAGCCAATTATGATTGATCAGCTGATTGATGGTTGCTGTCTGTGCAAAGCATCCCAACCTGCATGCATGTGTCGCTTTTAGCTTAAAGTCATTTTGCAAGCAGAGCTTCTAACAGTGAAGGAGGGGCTGGGACTGGAAGATCATGTAGATTAGCAGGTAAGGTGTTTACAGAGCCTTGCAGGATTCCTGATCCTTCAACATGTCCACATAAAGTATGATTATATGTTACAGATCAACACAGAGTAGTGTTTATTCGTGAAGGGTATGGAAAATGAAACAGAGTTCTCAATGTTTTCACAAATTTAAAAAGTGTGGTTTGTATTTGTATTTAACCCGTTTTACTCTGATACACCAAAATAAAATATATCCTAATTAATGAGAAGCCACTTACTTAGCAAACCGAGTCCATCTGTGTGTAATTTCTGTTCTGTTTCTGTCCTTAGAGGCTTGTTAGAGAACATCATAGAACAACCAGCAACATGAAGACCAATGTACCTAGCAGACGGGTCAGGGAGAATGTTGAGGATGAAGAGCTTAAATCAGGGTTAGGTTCTAAAACAATGACAGCATGTGAAAGAAGGTGCTCTGGACAGATCAAACCAAAAATAAACTTTTCGGCCTGCAACTAACACCCTGAACACACCTTGGTAAAACATGGTGGTGGCAGCAGCATGCTTTGGGGATACTTTTCTTCAGCAGAGGCAGGGAAGGTGGAAAATGCTAAATTCAGTACCATCCTGGAACAGAACCTGTTAGAGGCTGAAGAGCTGAGACTGGGATGGAGGTTCAACTTCCAGCAGGACAACCACTATAAACATGCAGAAAGAGCTACAAAGGAATAGTCAGGTGTTAAAATGGCGTAGTCAAAGCGCAGATATAATTCCAACTCAGATGTCAAGGTATAGCCTGAATATTGATTAACTGATTGAGATTGAGTTGTTTTGGGAAGAATAAAGTGGCAAAAATGTCGATTGTGTTGAACTTTTATACAAAATCCCAGATAAATACACTAAAGTTGGTAGTTGTTATATGACAAATATGAAAAGGATTAAAGGACAATTTATTTTGCATGTACCTTGTAAACTTGTCAAGTAGACAAGAAATACCTGCTGCAGCCATTTTTCGTTTATTCTGTGCCTTTAGATCACTTGGTGTAAGCCAAGGCTGGGTTTTCCTTTCTAAATCAGCCTTTAACCCTAACATCACAATCTAAAATCATTACTGTAACATTGTTCAGTAACTTTAGTAATGCTGACCTGTGTTGTCTTTTGCAATAAGACATATAAGTATTTTTATGTTGCATCTCTAATAAATTGTTGCCTAACATCTGTTAGAAGTCTTTAAATGCCATAAGTTGTGATACTATAATGTGAATGTTTAACGATTTTCAAGAAGACCACAGAGAAGGTGTCAGGCTGGTTTTCTCCCAACAACAGTCGGTGTTTTAACACAGCCGAAGCCTTCAATGGATCCCCCGGCATACTGGATGAAAGGCCACTGCTCCTTTTTTCTGTGTGGATCAGTGCAGAAGAGCTCAGTGAGTTGTCAGGGTTTTAATCTTGGCAGTAAGACATGAAGAGCTGCATGTTCCTGAACAAAAAGCTCTCGTTCACTCCAGCAAGCTAAACTTCAGCCTCTCATTCTAATGCATTCAATCCGCAGACTCTTTGATTTGTTCAAGGGCACCGGGCGCTCTCAGACACACCGCTGCATATACACGACAAAGATCTCCTCTCTCTTTCTCTCTCTTCCTTCTTCATGCACAGCGAAGCTCTCTCTACCTCGGTCTCTGTCTCTCTGAGGCCAGAGGAGAAGCCGGGTCAGAGTCTACTCCTGGCCTGACAGTGTAAGGAGGGCCTCAGAGGTGAGTGGGAGTTGATTGAGTTTGCTCTGCTACAGCCCATGGGACTGCAGACAATATTACAGAGCTCTCTCTTTCTCTCACACACACACACACACGCACACCTGAGGAGTAGCCAGCAACTACACACTCAATTTAATCAGAGCTTATGTCTATGGAAGTGAGCATATGTGACCTCCTCTGTTTCTGCACCTTTCTCTCTTTCTATCTGAATATCTGTCTGCCTTCCTGCTTGTCTTTCTGTTTGACTGTGTTTGATATTGTATGTTAAAAGAGAAAAACATCTTTATTTTTCTATGAGTTGAATTACGGGAGCATATTGGTTCAATAATGAAAAGAATTAGGGTGATAAAGTCTGCTTTCAGGCAGACTTGAACTAGAAATTGCTAAACATTTCCAAACCATGAAGAAAAAGAAAATTACGTATAAAACATCTTTATTTTTATTTCAGCTTAAAGAAGAGTGCTTTTGTCTCCCCCCCTGTGCCACTGTTAAGTAATTACTAGGGCTGGTTAACGGTGGTTAACAATTTTAATCTAATTAATCTAATTAATCATAAGAAATCACGAATAATCAACATTCCTAAATATGACTGGAAAAGTCCTATTTTCAGTGTAAATAAAGGAGAAAACAGGATGCCTTCTCTCTTTTCCTAAGGAAATACAGGAAAGATGATTGAAACCTTTGTTTTGAACTCCACTATCACATTTACACATGGCCCTTTTAACCTATTCCTCTTTTAGCCAGTTGCTAAGGCAAATAACTGGTTAATATTTTCTGAATGTAAACCTGACCGTTTCTTCTGAACAACAAAGAAATTCTTTGTTTATCAACACCACGGATGCGTGTGCAAATGGTGTGACACCAGCCCTTTACATAGCTCCGGTTACCATTGTTATTATTTGCGGTTATCTTGCAGTTGCAGTGTTGGTTAGCTATGTTAGCTTGTTTGTTAGCCAAGGAGGCTTAACAGATATGAAATGATCACAGCAGAATGTTGCATTTTTAATCATCTGGTTGTCCCGACTCGAAGGAATTCCATAGAACTTGCACGTTTAGTTGTTTTTATCAAAGTGATTGGCGCAACCAACAGCACAAGACATGATCACGCCTCTTTCTGCAGACGACATGCGCAGTGGAACAGGGTGTGACGTAGATTGATAATCCCTCTATACGGACTGCGACTAAGAAGAGAAGTTCACATGGAACCGTGGATTCAGTAGATTGAAAGCAGCGCAGGTTGAATTGTAGGATATACAGGGCGTTTCATTCTGTGCATGAGTCAATGTGTTAAAAAATGAAATGCATTAATCCTACAAAGGCGTTGATTTTGACAGCCCTGGTAATTACACAATGAATATTGATTATTATATTTATTTTTAGTCAAAACTGTTCTCCAGACTTTACCTTTTCATATAGAAATGATAATTATTTCAGGTAGTGGTTGAACTATCCAAAATGAACCAACCAAAGTGAATACTATTGCACCTAGAGAGAGCTTCTGAGAGCTCCTTGCTATGTTGGATTCAAAAGGATCTCTCCCCCCTCAAATACTCTGGCCAGGAACTTTAAGTGCCTTAGCCAAGGCGACTTGTGACAGGAGGAAGCTAGATTCGAACCTACAACCTTCCGGTTTCAAGGGTCTACTCACTATAAACCATCCAGAGCTATACGTAGCTTAGTGGGGATACATAGATGCTTGGCCAAAGGAGGCCGAGGGGAACCGTTCTAGAACCGCCCATCGGAAAACTCTGGATCAGGAACCCGAGGCGGGCCCACCTGGACACCGTCCATCCTCATGGAACTCTGAAACACAAAGGGGACTTGGGAACAGATGCTGGTGAGGACACAGGGTCCGTTTCTGCTGCAGACATGGGAACCACTGACTGTAGGGAAGTGGTAGAAGCGCTTCTGCTGTTGGTGTGAAAACTGCTGCTATGCCTGTCTAGGACATAGAAGTCGCCGCTTCATGTGGCAGACTGCTGAGAGACGCAGGAACAGCAGTAGCTTCAGCTGACGTGGAAACCAGACGTGGCGAGGAGGTGGAAAAGAAGCATGGGCTTTGAAATGCTGAGGTAAAGGTAGAGCCCGGGAGGTGCAAGGCGGCGAGGCGAAGACTCTGGTGCATCCACCTGATTCCTCAGAACGGGGATGGAAATGTTGGTTGGACCCTCCAGAGACAGGAGTGCAGGCATCTGGATGATAAAGCTGTCATTGGGTTGAGGCAGAGGAAGTAGGAGGGGCTGTGGCAGGTGGTGGAGGAGTACCGGTGAGAAGAAAAAGCTGTCTGTGATAGCACGGTGGACCAGTACGCCAGCCTGGATCTTCTCGGTCCATTTCCTCCAGCAGCAGAAGAGAAGACAGGACCTTGAGCTCTAGGCTCAAACTTCTTCTGCTTTTTGGTAAAGCTTTTGGTAAGGTTTTTGGAAAAAAGGCTACTTGAGTACTGAGTAACTGATCAAAACATCTGAGTTAATATTTAAAAATTATCCATCCATTTTCTGTACCCGTCCATCCTATGCAGGGTTGCGGGGGGGCTGGTGCCTATCTCCAGCGGTCAAGAGGCGCGAGGCGGGGTACACCCTGGACAGGTAGCCACTCCATCACAGGGCAACACAGAGACACACAGGACAAATAACCATGCACACACACATACACTCATACCTAAGGGCAATTTAGAGAGATCAATTTACCTAACAGTCATGTTTTTAGACTGTGGGAGGAAGACGGAGTACCTGGAGATAACCCATGCATGCACAGGGAGAACATGCAAACTCCATGCAGAAAGACCCCAGACGGGGATTTGAACCCAGGACCTTCCTGCTGCAAGGCAACAGTGCTACCACTGTGCATTAATTATTTAAAAATTTTAAATAAAATATGAATAATCAATACATTTTACATAATTACAAATTAGATTAAGACAGAAGAAGCACTTTTCCAAATATATTTTTTTTCAATATAAAATGTATTAAACTAATACAGTGGGCAATGTATAAATATGTTAGAACAGGGAAAGTCCTTCTAGTGAGAATATAGTGTTTACTGTATCTTTAAATTGTATTTCTAAATGGCTCAGCAGATAGAAAATATTAGAACAACAAAGCTGGTGTACTAACAAGAGGTCTGACTTAAACATAAAATGTAGGTTTGTCTCTGCATCTGGTGCAGTTTTGGTTAAACCATGTTTGTTCTTCATTCAGTGAAGTTACTTATGGTGGGTTGAGGATCCAGAAATTTTACTCAAGTAAGAATGACAATACTTCATCATAATGTTACTCAAGTAAAAGTGAGAAGTACGGTGTGGTAAAAGTCCTCCTATAAGTATTTTCTCCCAAAAAGTTAATCAATTAAATGTAACTGAGTACAGGTAATTAGCTACTACCCATCTCTGATAATGAAACGGCGCAGTATCCCTACTGAAGTGTTTATCATTTTCAGGGGGGTTAAAAATGAATCCTGAGATCCACCCTGGTTTCTGAGAAGCTTCCTGCCCTGGAGACGCACCTCTGGAAGTCAAGTTGCTTTCCAACATTTCAAGAGTGAAATTCTTTCAAGATTTTACACAAATCACTGAAATAATTTTGACAAGTTACATCTTGTGCAAAGCAAACCATTTCCACAGTGAAACAGCCACTCTGACTAATAGGGCTTATTAGATTTATTCTGCAGTTTTCATTCAGCCAAATGAAACTTAATCCTTTGACCCTTTGGGAAACAAAATGCAAAAAATAAAACTGGTCTGCAGAAGACGTGGAAAAGTTTGAGAAAGTTTCGAAGTTTAGCAGCATTCTGTTTGTTTCAACAGAGAAAATGTTCAAAACTCCATGTTGTTGATATCATTAATAGAAGAAATCTTCACAACACAAAAAAAAGTGTGACCAAGACAACATGTTTGTGTGGGCGTGCGAAGGTGTCATGTTACTACTTCAGCTTTTGATGGTGTTTGTGTTATTAAAATATCTCTCAGGAATAGAAATCGGTTTGTTTGTTTTCCAGAAAAGCCCAAAATTTACCAGAGAACTACCTTTACTCTCCTCTCCTTTTACCTCTTCCTTCATCTCTTTGTTCTTCCACCATTTCCTTCTTCTTCCCTGTGTGCATCTTCCTTCAAGAATCACCTTTACTTATTAGAAAAGCTTTAAGAAACCAACAGGAGATTTAAAGATCCATCCATCGTCTACATTCGGTTGTCCTTGCAGAGTCGTGGGTGGCTGGTACCTATCCCCAGCTGTCACACTGGAAAAAAGGCTACTCCAGAAACAAGTAAAATGGAACAAAAGCAAGTAGAGCTTATCGTGAAATAATTTCATAGTTTTTTGTCATTTGTTTCAGAAAGTAAAACTTGTATATTATATGGATCAATTACACATAAAATCAAATATTTCAAGCATTTATTTTTTTGTATTTATGATGGTTATAATTTAGATTATGGAAACCCAAAATTAAGGGTCTCTGAAAATTAGAATATTGTGAAAAAGTTAAATTGTGTATTCTTGGAAAATTAAGTGGAAGGAGAAAGGAGCAACGGGGATAGCTGTAGCCTTGTGATAATTGTCAAGCAAAATCCATTCATGAATTTGAAGAATTTATGGAATCTTCACAATTGGACTGAGGCTTGAGTCAGAACAAGATCCACTGAATCCTACATATGGGCTAAAAATGTCTTACCTGGGCTGAGGAGAATCAGAACTGGACTTTTGCTCAGTGGTCCAAAGTCCTTTTTTTGAATGAAAGTTTGCATTTAATTTGGAAATTAAGAGTACTTCAAGCCTCCTTCTGCTAACAACCTTCATGGAGATTGCCGGGTACCAGCAGGACTTGGTACCCGACAAACACTGCCAAAGGTACCAGAAGCTGGTCCGATGACCATGGTGGTACTTGATTCGCCAGCTAACTGGCCTGGGGTCTCATTTATAAAACTTTGCGTGGAATCCTTACTAAAATCACACTCAAGCTCAGCAAAAATTATTTACTTACGCCAGGTAGGTTTCAGATCTATCAAACTTTGAGTACGCACAGCTATACGCAATTTCCGCTTTATAAATCACATTCTTCCTACAAATGTGCTCAGGTGATTTTGGATCATATCCCGCCTCCTACACACCCACTTTCTGCCATAAACGGTCAATGCAAAGTACCTAGTGAATATTCTGCTCCGACTTAATCCAGCTGATATGGGGCGTTTTATGGGTAACCATGGCAACAGAGAGGTGCAATTCCACAGAGAGGGAAGGAGGCACAGAAAAACTTTTTATTTCAATTAATCAATCAATGCTTATCTATTGAGAGCTTTACAGCCAAAAGGCGACCTAAGTGCATCACAATAAAAGACATAAAAATAGTTAGCAATAAGAAAATGTGTAACAACAAGAGTAAAAAGATTTTTGAAAAAAAGCAGCAGCACAAAGTATAAAACAAATAAGAACAAAAAATATAATGTTTTAATTATATGATTACTTTGTGCAGCAACGATAACATTGTAATAAAAGGAAATTAAAAGAAATAAAAACTAAATTAGAGCAGAATGTAATAGGTTTCAGCACTCCTAGATATTTAAAGCCTGACAGAAAAGGTGCGTCTTAAGTCTACTTTTTTTTTAATATCACTAGTCAAAAATATTATTTGGGGGGTCACAAATAAACGGAAGCGCTGTGAGAGACAAAGCGTTGATTCAACAGCGTGCCTATTCATTCTAGCTGAAATACGGGACAAATTGCGTTCCTTCTCACCTTAATACGGAACGCGTAATATTTTCTCTGAATACGGGACGATTCCGTTTTTTACTGGACGGTTGGCAAAACTGAGCGCGGCAGCGGAGAGAGACTGACAGCAGAGATATGCAGACAGGTTCCTCTCCCGCTACTCGCTGAGAACAGTGAGAAATACATTCTGCTTTCACATTGAACAAGTCGCCAAAAGTCTCTAGCAACACAAGGAAAAGCCGCTAGATTTGTCACTAGTCACTTAAAAAAATAAAAAATACGTTGCCAGGGGGGTCGGAAAAGTCGCTAAATATAGTGACAAAGTCGTCAAGTTGGCAACACTGCTCTGCATACAAGCTTGTTTCCCATCACCGTTTCTGATTGGCCAGCAAGCCAGGAAAGCGAGACTCAACCATTTTGATTGGTGAATAGGTTTGTCATTCAAATGTCAGGGGCGGGAAAAAAACCTCAGCCTCCTGAGGTTAGGTTATCGCAGGAGTTAAAACCTCAATATCGATGCGATAAAGGTTAATTGTGCAGCCCTAGTGTGTTGCGCTTTGGGGTCCTCAGAGACTAAATAAAGCGCTATATAAATACCGGCCATTTACCATAACTCTTAAGTGCAACATATTTTCATTCAGATACTCATTTTACCTCATAGTTCAGAGACGAGGGTGGTGGCTGACTGTTGGTTGTGTGCGAAGCTCTACAAGTCTGAAAATGTGGCTTAAATTCACAACTATGCCATCTCACCGTCTGTGCAGCCAGTGTCCTCTGTGTCAAAATTGTGCGTGAGCAAGTTCCTTACTGTGCTTAAAGTTGCGCGCATTTTTCCGCCAAGTTTTCTCTATTTAAATATAGAAAGTGACTTACACAGTTTTCAAACCCTGTTTTGTGCATAAGCAATTAAGCTCTAGAAATGAGACCCCTGATCTCCTTACAAACATCTGATATCATTTCAGGGACACAAAGCAGAGCCTGCAGTGCAGTTGGAAATACAAAAAGGTCATCGGCATATGCATATTCCCCATTGAGAATCTATTGAGTATTGTTAAGAGAAAGATGAGAGACACCAGAACCAACAATGCAGATGACCTGAAGGCCGCTATCAAAGCAACCTGGGCTTCCTTAATTTCCTCCATGCCACGCCACATTGATGCAGTTGTTGAAGCAAAAGGAGCCCCATCCAAGTCCTGGGGACATATAAATGAACAATTTTTCTCGGGAGCAGAAAGCAGCAGTTGTTACATCCTTAACACAGACAGCCATGTGGATAAAAACAGCTAAATCCAGAGTGAAATAATGTTGTACGGGCCATACGTATGATGTTTGGATCTGTTGTGTGTGATGTTGGAGATTTGGCAGTTTGGTGACTCGTCTGAACTGTTTAAACTTTGTTTTTACAGTAAAATCAGTTCTATGCTGCCGTCACGCTGTTTTGTATTTCATCCTCAGTTAAGAATAAAGCACAGAGGCACCAAACTAATAAATTAACATCAACAGAAATGAGGGAAAAAAGATTTCTACCAAAAGGGTTGAATTTCATTCCCCAAATTCAGTTTATGGTTCTTTTACTACTTTTATCACTTTATCAAATGTCAGCTCCTCCCCAATTCTGCAAACCATGACCAGTCTGACTACTTCTTAACTGAAGTTAAATACGGATTGCTCAGAACTGCTCCACATAACCACCTTTGAGCTAAAAAAATCCTCCTAAATCTTGATTTTCCAACTGTTTTGCTCACTTCCTCTGGAGTTCAGCACCTCACACCACCCAGTCAACCCCCAGGATCTATGGTTTCAATATCATGCCACAGACGATTTGTGCCTGCAAAAAGATTTTGCATGTGTGCAAAAAGATTTTGCATGTGAAATGATGTTTTGTAGTTGTATAAAACAAGTCGTGCTTGTAAAAAAAATCTGAACCTGCAGAAACATTTTGTGGCTGTGCAAGAAACCTTTGTCTGCAGAAATATTATTTGCAAACATGTAGATCAGTTTCGTAATTGTTGTTTTTATTCTGTGTGTGTGCAAATTAAATCTGTACCCGTAAAAGTTTCGCCATACAAAATATCTGTACGAGTGAGACATCTCGGGCTCGTGTGCAACACTGCACCTACGAGTTCGCAAAACAAAAACCTACAACCACAAAACGTTTTTATGGATTGAAGGAGAGTCAAATTCGTGCCACTAACAGCCAACCAGGAGACTGCATACTGGCGAGCCAAACAGCCAATGACAGATGACGACGTCTTTTGGGGGAAAAAGAAGAAGAAGCTCAGAAAAGTTAGAAACATATTCACAGATTCAGCTTTTGCGGATCAATAACTTATCATCGGAGCATTGCTTTTACAAAACTAACACATCAGTGCAATCACAGCAAGGTAGACTGCGAGCCACAATCGTACTATCCTCAAAACGAGCCGTCCTCTGCATTCATCTCGGGCTCGTGAGATGTCTCACTCGTACAGATATTTTGTGTGGTGAAACTTTTACGGGTACAGATTTAATTTGCACACACACAGAAAAAAAAACCTAAGAAACTGATCCACATGTTTGCAAATAATATTTCTGCAGACAAAGGTTTCTTGCACAGCCACAAAATGTTTCTGCAGGTTCAGATTTTTTTTACAAGCACGACTTGTTTTATACAACTACAAAACATCATTTCACATGCAAAATCGTTTTGCACACATGCAAAATCTTTTTGCAGGCACAAATCGTCTGTGGCATGATATTGAACCCACAAGGATCGTCGTCGGCATTCACCTTCATCACAAACTCATGACCAACGCTAAAACCGTGCAGTAAGAGTCACCCTTTCTCTCACCCTCTCTTTTCCTCTCTCGACCTGCCAACCTCGGCCTGGCTTCCTCTCCGCTCCTTTCTCTCCATCTAAAGGTGAATGTTAGCGGTCACTGTCTGCAGATTTGCCCAGAAAATTGAATCAGCAGCAGGTCCGGGGGCCAGGAAGGCACAAGTGCCAAGCTCTGCGCTGATTTAATTTTGTGCATGTGTGTGTGTGCTTCTACATGTGTCTATGTGTCTTTACTGCATATGCAGCATTGTGTACATGTGTTTCTATCTTGCAGAGGACTGGTGCAGGAGGTGAGTTTCGGTTAACCGCTTCACGGCTGCTGCTGAATGTGAGGAAGCATTTTAGAGGCAGAAAAAGAAGGACAAAAAAATTTTCTACACCTTGCCTGTGCTGATCTTCACTATAAGCTGTTAAAAAAAATCTAAAAAGGACAATTGTGTTCTGACTGTGGAGAATTATTTGGCTTTGTGGGAAATTTTCCATTTTTTATTTCTGGCCAGATTTGTGGTGAAATCTCAGCTTTCAGCCCGAACCTGGTCTGCTCTCCAATGCGCCATTGTCTAACCATTGCTTAGCAACCAACAAAAAGAGGTTTGTCAAGGTTTGGACCCTCCAACAAGGCACTGAGCGACGTTCTGCGGTTAGGATCTGCATTCAAAGCCTCCAAAATGCAGTTTTCTCATTTAGTTCAAGGAGCTTGTTGCAGGTTTCCACTGATATTTTCACCATTTGTCTTTGATGATAACAATCGCCTGGATCAATGACTACCTGACCAACAGACCACAATTTGTGAGACTGAAGAATTGTGTGTCAAACCAGGTGGTCAGCAGCACAGGAGCACCACAAGGGACCGTACTCTCACCATTCCTTTTCACTCTGTACACCTCAGACTTCCAGTACAAATCAGAGACCTGTCATCTGCAGAAATATTCAGATGACTCTGCAATTGTCGGGTGTATCAGAGATGAACAAGAAGCTGAATACAGAGAGCTGGTGGACCGCTTTGTGACATGGTGTGGAAACAATCGTCTCACCTTGAATGTGAACAAAACAAAGGAGAAGATTGTTGATTTCAGAAGAAACAGGGACAAGTCAAACACTGTTTCCATCATGGGAGAAGAAGTGGAGGTGGTTGAGGAGTATAAATACCTTGGAGTTCACCTGGACAACAGACTGGACTGGAGGCGCAACAGTGAAGCCGTCTACAAGAAGGGACAGAGCAGACTGTACTTCTTGAGGAAGCTTAGGTCCTTCAAGGTTTGCAGCAAGATGCTGGAGATCTTCTACAAGTCTGTTGTGGAGAGTGTAATCTCTTCAGCCGTCATTTTTTGGGGTAGCAGCATCAGAGCCAGGGTTTTAAATAGGCTAAACAACCTGATAAAGAAGGTTCTGTTCTTGGGACAACTGCGGAAAATCTGGAGATGATAATGCAAAGAAGGATTCTTCATAAAATCAAAAAAATTATGGACAACCCTGAGCATCCTCTTCATGAGACAGTCATACAACAACAGAGCGTCTTCAGTCGGAGGCTTCTTCAGTTTCGCTGCAATACAGACCGCTACAGGAAATCCTTCCTGCCCACAGCCATCATCATCTACAACAACTCCTTAAAGAATTAACTATATGAGCTATACCAACACTTAATTTCCTTCTGGGATCAATAAAGTATTTTGAATTGAATTTGAATTGAATAAGCTCCAAGTCTTTGAGGTTGGAAGACCTCCTACCCATCACCCTAATTAACTCCCTCCACTGATTTTCTTTCAGATTCGACTCTGAAAGTTAAACATTATTTTCACTCAGAAGAAACATGTTGGTAAAATGAAAAGATGAGTAATCTTGGGCAGAGCTGCATTTTGTTTTTGAGTTAATCTCTGAATAATCTAAGACTAAGACGTAATGGCATGTTCTCTTTCCATTTTGCAGCTCCTATGGATCTCACTTCTTGTTTCAATGGTCTTTCTTTGTATTTTTATTTAGGTTCCTTAATACAGACAATATTTTGTAAGTCTGAATATGCCTTTAATTTATTATGGTTCAAGTAGCTACTTGATCATATTTTGAGTTACAGTGAATGCTCTGATTTGTGTTTCTTGTGGTCAAACTGAGTGCAAGGAGATAATCTCAGGGACACAAAGGGACAGGGACAGCAGCGCAGTTGGAAATACAAAAAGGTCATCGGCATAAAAATAACATCCCTAAGGTCGGAATAATTACATGTCATGTTGTCGAAAGGTACTTCCTGGGTGGAAGTTGAACATATCAACTTAGTAGGACATAAAACTACTATAATTAAAAATTAATTACATGTCATGCAGTCAGTAAAAGAAAAAAGTGAGTACAAAAAGAATATCAATGAGCTTGTTATAGTGGAGTTTCTCCTCTAACAGGTTTTATTTGTATTTTGTTGTTAACTTTGCTGCTGGAACCGTGCAAAGAAACATATTTCAACTCAATCCAGATTGAAAATCCTTAGTGAATCCCAGAGTGAAATTAAATGATGGTGTTACTCATTTTATTCGAGTTTCTTGTTGGAGTTGTAGATGCTGATGGCTCTGGATCGGGAGGAGCTTCTGTAGAGGTCTTTATCATAGATCTGAAGAAGCCTCTGACTGAAGACAAGCTTGTTGTTTGACAATCTGATGAAGAGGATGCTCAGGGTTGTCTGTAATGTTCTTCATTTTATGAGGAATTCTTCTTTGCACCATCAAGAGGTTCCAGAGTCCTGCTCCTGTCCTGCTGACTCCCTGGTTAGAAACACAACTCTTCAGTCTCATTTCGCTATAGGTGTCATCACATCGGTCAGTTGGTCACTGTAAACCTGTGAGTGCCGATAGTAAAAATACAGGAAGTCTGCCGCTGATATTTTCTCTAATTTTTGTGGTTTGTTGATTAAATTTCTGAAAGAAAATAACCCAAATTCATAAAAATGTAATGAATACAAGTTTAAACTTGATTTGTATAATAATGAGTGGATTATTTGATGGCGCCCTAAAAAAAAACTAGAAATAAAACTTAGATCTGATCACGAGACCGTAAGCAAGCATAGGTAAGATATTTTTCGGTGGTTGGTCAACATGTTTGCAAGCATGAAGAGGGATTTTTGTTGACTCCTCTTAAGAGAAACTCTTTGTTTCCTGGCGGCTGGTTGGCAACTCAAAGTTTTTGACTATTCCACAGATTTTTGGTAGGATTGAAGTCTTAAAAATGGCTAGGCTCCATGGCCTTTACCCGTTGCGTTTCTGGGACAAGACGATACATCATTGGAAAGCTAGGATTCCTCTGATTCTAATGATGTATGCCAATCAAGGATAGAATCCTAACTGTGGACACAGCAAAAGCTTTTGCCAAACCACTCGGAAAGTGTCCGACTCACCTTTTAAAGCCTCATATCATTGACAGAATAGATCCATCTTGAACAAAAATGTTATTTTTACATCAATAAGAGTCCGATTAATGTCCTGCAGTAAAATATTTAGTCCACGACATTTCTGACATCCACAATCCAACATAATCTACTGCTGAAAACCTTCATAAATTCCTACTTTTTTAACACTTTTCATAATACTTTCATTGTAACTTTTGTTAGCATGTTAGCCTACAACTTTTACTGCAGATGACAGGAAGCGTTAGCTTTTGACTGACATCTTACTTGATCCATTAGATGAAGGGTTACCCCCTCTGCTTTGGCAAAATCAGCTATCAACTATTCAACTATTGGCTGATGAGTGAGAAGTACCCACCTCATTCTTCTGTGTGTCTTTCGAATCAGTTGAAAGAGTATGATGATTGACACATCGAATAGCCAATGCAATGCTGTAAACGCAGATGTGTCACATAAGGGGTGGGCTTTGTCACAGGACTAATAACTACCATACGTAAAGGACTTATTCAAACACAGATGTTTTATTAGTACACACAGTTACGTGCCAGTGAGAGATCCTTTTGACAATGTGGCAAAACACACCCCTAAAACAAAATACCACATAGTGGAAGCAGTGGAGCTTTGTTTGAGAAGAGACCGCTATGATTCTGACAAACAATTTTTAATCAGAGGGGTATTGTGATGTGTTATGCATTCAGCCTGGAGAGGGCATATTTTCTGCCCCACTTTTGGAATTTCTTGACCTTTAGTTAGAAAAACGTGTGCAAAATACTAATTCTTTGCTTTACTACTGTCAAATATGGTGTGGGTAAAGGTAATACTTCAGGCTTTAGACCCAGTTTGTTTTTCAGTCAACCATTCCATTCTGAAGCTACTTTAAAACAACCACAGACCGAAGACTTAGCTTGAGTTACTTTGCAAAAGAATCTGTCAATTTTTCTAGATGTAGATGAAGGCCGGTAGAGACATTCCCCAAAGACCTGCAGTTGGAACGGCAAGGGTGGTGCATATAAATGCATGCCACACCTTTCATATCATTATTTGTGAAAAATAAACCAAAAAATGTTATCCAATTCATCATTATGCACTACTCCGTGTTGCATAAATTCCCCAAAAAACACATTTGTTTGTAATTGTAAAGAGTCACAATGTGAAATAGTTTAAGGTGTATGAATATTTTTATGAACTCTTATCAAGAGTTTAAGAGACGCTCGAGGAATTTTAATATTAGATCTGACTCGAATATCTTTGTAATATTTGTGCATTAGCGCCCAGTTCAGGAGACTTCAAAGTCACAGCAGAAGGAAATTGAGTTGCTGAAGAAATTATTTTCTCTTTTCATGTGAAAACAGAGAACAGCATGTGAAGCTGAGACAGAAACACAGTGAGAGAGACAGGTGTCTGCCGCAGAGAGAAACAACCGACAGCCAGACAAAAAGACAGTGAGGAAGGGAGATAAAGTGAGACGCCTCAGGCTGTCAGAAGGACAAAAACAAACACCGAGCTCCATGTCGCCGAAAGGCCTGTTTCAGCCTGACTGACACTAAATTAGACCTTCCACTGCTCAAATCAGAGCTACAAAACACTGTCACATACGCTTTGAACTCCACTGCTTCCGCTGCTTCTGATTTTCCGTCCTTCATTTTCGGACTCCTTTTCTCTTTCCGTCTCAGATTCATCCCTTTTTATCCTGTCTCTGCACCACCTTTACATCCAGCCCTACAAGCCCCCCTTTCATTGATTGTGCTGCCCTCTTCACCCCTTCTCTCTCATTCATAATTGAACAGCATTAACTGCAGCGGAGGCCGAGCAGCGGTTTAATTAGCCGCCCGGCCTGCAGAGACTCGGCCTGTACTTTCACTGCTGCAAAACATACATTTAACTGCTGCCCAGAATTCAGAATACAGAAAATCGGTCCTGGGAGTCGAAGGGAGGCTGTAATTTATTGGTGTTATTGGGCAAAAGTTCCATAATGACCTTTCAGCATAATGTAATTGAAGTGGTCTGAGTTGTCCAGCTTTTCTTGGCTCTTTTTACAGGCTTAGAAATCTGAACCAAATGATAGACAGGAAATATGACTGTTTGAGATCTAAAACTTCTCTAAAAACCTGTCTTGGTGAGTTAAGCGCTCCAACATCGGTGCCAGAAATCCTATAATCTAATTGTCTTTCTTCTTAGGGTGTCAGTGTGGGTCAGATGGTCAAAACCTGGACACAACTCAGTGTGATAAAAGGAGAACGATCCCAAATACACATTGAAACTAGTTTCAGGCTACTGGAATGGCGCTACCAAAGCTCCAGCCTAAACCCTTTTGTAAATGTAATGTTAAACCCTCTCGTTCAGTGTTTAACCTTGTCTCGCAGAAGTAACCCTGTCTCTCTCCTAGACAAAGCCATTGTCTGAGCTTTTACTGTAACTAGCTGTGTGTGCTCTTTTTTATCCTATAGGCTTAACACAAGCTCAGAGCTCATCTGTTTAGCCGTGTACTGCCATTATCTTCTTAGTGTTCTTTAGCGTGGAAAGTATTTTTTGATCAGTGCTTCTGTGGTTTTTTGGTGTGCATGCTATGTCTTGTATGTGTTCTCCAACATAAAGTGTTAATAACCAAGTTCCGCCGTACATCTGATTGTTCCAAATATTTCTAACAGAGCACTTCGCTCTCAGACTGCAGGTTTACTGCTGGTTCCTAGGATTTCTATAAGTAGAATGGGAGGCAGATCTTTTAGTTATCAGGCTCCTCTCCTGTGGAACCAGCTCTCAACTTTAGTCTGTGAGGCAGACACTGTCTACTTTTAAGACAAGGTTCAAAACTTTACTTTCAGCTTTGAACTTTATGTTCTGTTTTTTTTCTCTTCATGGAAGCTACAAATGGTCTGGTGTTCTGTTTGGCTGTGATACTTTCCTGGAGGGGGGTTGGAGTGGGTATCAGCTGAACTTATGCGGCCAACAACTTAATGTTCTCCTTCTATAGATGATGCACCTGGCCCTGTCTCTCAGTGTTTAACCTTGTCTCTCTCCTAGTCAAAGCTATTGTCTGAGCTTTGGCTGTGACCAACTGATGTGCTCTCTTTCATCCCGTAGCCTTTAAAACCGTCTCAAAGCTTATCCGTTTCGCGGTGTTTCTCTTCTAGATGATGCCACTAAAAGAGCTACTACTGGTATTAACTTTTTACTATCCTTTAACTTGGAAAGTACTCCTAGATCAGTGCTTCTGTGTTTGTTTTGTGCATCCTCTGTCTTCTCATACACCTCATTGGTAATGGCTAATGGTCGTTCACACTGAGTCAAGTTCTGGTTCTGGAGGTTTCTTCCTGTTAAGGCGGGTTTTCCTCTCCACTGTCGCTACACGTTTGTCCGGGGTGAAATCTGCAAGTCAACAACTCGATGCAATCTGCTGAGTTTCCTTAAATGGAAAGCTTTTTAACCAATTTTAGTAATAAACTAAACTTGACTGATTTGTTTGATGGGTAGGATCTGTTGGAGTGTATTTACTTCGAATCTGTTTGGATGATTGAATTGGGTTAAATTGACTTGAAATGTTGAAAATTAGTGGTTTATAAATAAACTGAACTTAAAAGTCATGTCTGTGCCAGGGAACCAGCCAACTAAAATGAGCAGATTTCATGGTCAGAGAAGACAAAGATTGAGCTGTTTGGGCAAGATAACAAGAAATTTGTTAGCAGTAGTGAAGGTAAGGCTGTCAGAAAGAAAAACCACCAAACAAACTGTGAAGCATGGTGGTGAAAGCATTGTGGCTGTTTCATTTCCAGTGGTACTGGGGCATCACACAAAGAGGATAGAATAACAACCAACAAAGACCTCCAAATTTTTTAACTTCACCTCAGATCAATAGCTAGATGGGCATGGTTTGTACAAAGCCAGGGAAGGCTTTCCCAAAGCTCCAACTTCTATTATTTAAAATTTTAACTCTTAATTTAGAAATGTATTGTCACATTCACTCTTTCCTCTTAGCCTGTCCTCATACCAGGATCGTTCTGGCGACTTCAGTTGTAGAAAAATCTTGTACGTTCATTACAACACCACGCTATTACAGCTGCAGTAACAAAAAGTTGCTTAGTAATATCTAACATGTCGCACTGTATACATGAGACAAACGCAGCAGGATGGATAAAGACAGCAAAGAGGGAGAGAAAGACACCAATTTAAGTCTCTAAATTTAATCAATATATGTATTTCATGCATACACTAAAAGAGCAACTCTTCTTCTTGATTCATTTCTTTTGGTTCACTTGCATCCGGATCATGTTTTCAGATGGACCAGAGTTCGGATTAGCTTTCACGCCTGTCCAAATGAAACCGACAATCCGAGGACTAGAACTCTGGTTCATTTAAAGCTTTATTGTAAAAGTGCCTTTAGGTCTGGCTGTTGAAGCTAAAGCTCCAGATTTCAACCTTGCACTGGCTTGTCCTAGTTGCTCAGTACTCATAATGTGCACCCTTCCAATCTTTCAGCCAGACACAGTTGGGTTCTCTGTGGTTGTGCACCAGAGGAGTGGTGGGTATTTACCTTTTCTTCCACAGGCAGGTGTAGCCCCAGCTGATCCTTATCTTGGGTAATCAGGAGGTCCCTTTAAAAGAGGAGTGGTGCTATGAAGCAGACGCCAGATGGTTACTCCCACAGAGTGGTAAAGAGGCCAAACGTAGTCTCCTCAGACTTACAATACAAAAATGTATCTTACCTGCTTTGTCTCCTTCCCTGCAGTCTTCCTTGACGGTTTCCAACCTCCTGAATGACAGCTCCCAGTGCCTGCACCTTCCAGCGACTGCTTTAAGCATCTCCCTGGCTCCTCCACCGCTCCTTGGAACTCCTCCTTCTGGAACCCATCAGCTGACCTCACCTGCCTATCCACCCTCGAACTCGCACATCAGATTTACCACAGAGTATAGGCAGATTAAAGGAACCTCATCACGCTCCATGCTGATCAACCCGTAGAGCTGGACCTGTTCTCCCACCCTCAGGGCTTCTATTCTCTCACAAACGGTAAGCTCTAATATCTCCTAAGTTTTGTATTCATCATGAACAGCATTCACAAGACACTCACCGGCTTCCCTCTCTTCCAGTGCTTCCCGCAGTAGTCACGTTACCCCAGTTGTTCAATACCCTGTGTGTTACCCTTGTTTGTTGAAACAAAAAGAAAAATAAATCTTTTAGAATCTGCCCTGTGTGTTCGTAGTTGTTGCTTGCTCCAGAGTCGTAGTCAGCGTAACAGAGATAAGAAAGGTTTGATCTTTCTTGACCTCACCCACCGGTGCAGAAGCGTCACATGCTGCTAGATTTCCTCCTTCTGAAGCGATAGCTTGCAGGTCCGGAAATGGCTGGTTCAGAGAGTCTTTCTGACCTCTGACCACTTTAATTGGAAAATTGTTCCCTGGTTTTAAAACGTTTGCTGAAGTGCCACTTGTAACTCCACTCTCCAGTGTGGCAGAGGAGCACGAATTCAGCCACTAGAACAAAATCTAAACCCCTATAAGCAGTGTCTGTCGGTGGCCAAATTCCAAAACCTCATGACAGTGACCTCTGCAGGAATATGATTACGCACAAGCAGGTGAGCATCTCAGTTCCATGGGGACCAGGCGGAAGTTGTGAGACTCTGCTTTTAGGCCACAGCAGGTGAATTTAATTTCACTGTAGTTCTCTGTTCAGCTTTTTTTTTGGATTGAATGAGTTTGAAAAATAAATACTAATATGTTTCCTGTGAAAATGGATTATGACTGGATTTATTTGACCCCATCGTTCAAAATGAGGGACAACAAATAGTCTAGTGCAACATCTGCATCAGACAGAGGTTTATCCTTCATTCTCATATTCTTATTAATCAGGCCATTTAGCTTTTTCTTATTTAATCCACGATAAATCCATGAGGCAAAGCTACATTTAAAGCTAGAGCCTCTAACATATGAAGCAGACATGACAGTGTGATGATAACACATTGACAGGTGGTTTTTCATGGCGCTGGCTCATAGACATTCAGAGAGCTTGACCAGTTTGTCCCAGTAAAAAGTGACACACCTGGTGGTGCAACTAATGAAAACCAGAGAGCTTGAGAGCAAAGAATCTTCCTCATTTTTCTTGGAAGATGTCAGCTGAGACACCCACAAGCAGCCGGTCTGTTACTTTTCAGACAGATGACAGAATCAAATGAAGACAAAAAACAACTCTGACACCTCCAGTTCACAGGGATTGAAAAAATTAAATCATTGACAGTATGCCCTATGTGATAGACCCCCGAAAACGGCAAAGTTAAATAAAAATCTAAAAGTCCATACTGCAGAAACAGACCTTTCATTGGATCCTTTATTCTATATCTCAAATGTTATTTTACTCCTCTCAAAACACTCCAAGTCTTCCATTCTCATCTTTATTTGCTGAGTTTGTTTCTTTGGCTTCACTTTGCTCTCAGTAAAGGCCTTTAAAATATACATATATATAAAAAAGGTGAAAAGAGGTTTTCTTTCTTACTGTAACTACATTGCACCTTAGCCTGCAACACATGCGACTCTGTAAACAAATACAGTGCAGCCCATCCCCCTGCTAGCAGATGTTATGTCCAGCGACTCTTAATTAAGGGCAGGAGCCCGAATACTTGGTGGTGGAGGGCTGATGATTTGGACTTAGCTGCTTAACTCCAGAGTACTGAAGTATCTGTGAAAAAAATCTGTCCAAAAGCTGAAACTTGGTCCAAACTGGGTCACCAACAGGGGAATGATCTAAAACCCAGCAGCAGATCTACACCAAGTGGCTGAAAAAGAAAAGAGTCATGGTGTACCAATGGCCCAGTCAAAGTCCAGACCTCCACCTGAATAAAATGCTGCAGTGGGGCTTTGCAACAGCTAATGTCAATTAACTGAAGCATCTTTGGTATGAAGTATTCCTAGAAAATTTGCTGGAGTTCTTGCTGCTAAAGGTGGTTCTACGAGCTTCTGGATCATAAGGTGTACTCAGTTTTCCACTCATAGGTTTTTACTTTTTGCCTAATCTTGGTTGAATAAGCAAAGCTCTGACATACCAGTCAGTACGTTCCATGCCTCTCCTACGATCATGAGATATTCCTCTATAAGGTGGGTAGACTCCGTCTTAGAGATAGATTGAAGATCTGCCAGGTCAATGATTTATTGATGGCAGCAGACTTTTGTCAGTACAGTGGTTTAATCTTAATGGATCTGTCATCAGCGTTTGATACAGTTGACCACAAAACTCTGTTACATCGACAGCTAAATGAAATTGGAATTTCTGGTACTGTATTGAAGGGGTTTTCATCCTCTCTGAGCAATAGAACAGTTTGCATGTATATTAATAATATAATGTCTGAGGTCACCCCCTTGTTGCATGGTGTTCCTCAGGGCTCAGTCCTAGACCTGATTTACCATGACCATTTACCGACTTACCATTTGTATGCCGATGACATCTCACCTCGGTTTTTCATGGCTCCTCTTCCCAGCCGAATCTCAGAAACTTTTGTGTTAGATTTCATCAGGCATTGTCTCTGCACAACCATTCAAGAGTTTTAGTTAAAAACTGCTTTTATCTTATCTCTAAACTGTGAGTTGTATTGTCCAAATCTGACCTTGAGATGATTATTCATGCTTTTACTTCCTCTTCCTTCGATTAGTATAATTCTCTTTTTACTTGTTTTAACAAATCTCCTCGTAGATGCCTCCAGTTGGTACAGAATGCAGCAGGAAGACTTTTAACTGGAATCAACAAAAGGGCACACATTACATCGGTTTTATTCTCTTTGGTCTGGCTACCTGTACAATTTAGAACTGGTTTTAAAATCTTAGTTTTGAATTTTAGAGCTTTCATTGGAGAGACCACCTATTACATTATGGAACTGTTGACCTCTTATTGTCTGGTCGCACTCTCCGGTGTAGGTACCAGATCTGCTCGGGATGATAAATATTTAACTATACATAAAATCAATATCAGACTATCAAGAAAAAGGCTCTCAAAATCATTCATATACATACATTTTGGCATTGAATTGAATTCTTGTGTATACTTCATTTGTTCATGTGTTGTATATTTGCTATTTGTTCAATAGATTTTTTCAAAAAACAAAACCCTGCACAATATGTCAACATGCTAACGTCTAGCCAATCATGTAATACGAAGTCATATGTAAGCACAGGGCCCTAAGCAGATCTGGCTACCCGAGCACATCTGGTACCTACACCGGTCCTCGGGTCCTTAAAACTTGCTGCTGTTTGCTCATGAAGTCTGGGTCTGTTGTAGCCCTAAGACTGTGGAAAGCATCTGAAGACCCTGCACTCTTTACAGCACTTTGTGATTTTATCTGTAAATGGTGCTATATAAATAAAGTTTACAAATGTACTTACTTATTTAAAGCTGCTGTCTGGAATATTTGAGGGCAAGAGAGATTTTTTGAATAACACTAAGGCCCCTCCCGCTCCCTCTAGCCCCACCTCAACAATTGTGCAAGCACATCACCTGTGGTGTCACAGTGGATCTAAGAGGAAAGCAGCAAGCGTTATCGAGCATCACCCGATTGTATTTTAGTTATGGACATTTCAGAGGTGAGCGACTTCTCCATGACTGACACTCTCTTCCATTATGGCGACTGTAAAAAGTAGCGGCCCCATCCTCACAGGATCGCGGGATGTGCATGTAAGTTGATTCACAGACGACAAGACGGAAACTAGAATTCTATTGGCTAAAAGAATTCGGCAGTCAGTTTGAAAAGCATAGGGGTCTATGAGAAGAAGGCGGGACTATGGAAGAATAACAAATGTTGTGAAACACCATCCATATACATATATATATTCTCCGTCTGCAGCTTTACCTAACTAACTTACTAACTTACTTACTCATGAACTCATATACATCGAATTGTGATGGTTTGAGAGTCTGATTGGGATGGAACCTGGATGGTCCTTTTTGGAGATTTTCCAAGTTCTGTGTTCCAGGGGAAGGATAATCCGCGGCCAACACAAAATCTGCTGGAGGAACAACATATGTGACCTGGGAATCCCAGGATGAGGATGTGGCTGTGTAAAGGGATGTCTGGGATTCCTTACTGCTTCTGTTAACCCCGTGACCTGATCTCAGGTAAGTTAAAGAGTAAGGGAAGGGGGAATGGGTGATCCTGATATAGAAAAAGTCTCGAAGTTAAAGAATGTTTGCTTTTTATTTTACCAGGGCTGGATGTCTGTGAGTTCAGCCAAAGCCGGAGCTGTGAGTAAACTCCCATTACAGTTCCGTGGTTGCTAAATTCCTCCAGAGCCTTAATCTCGGTGGTGGTAATGCCAGCTCTCCTGAATTTTGTTCGACATTTAAAGAAAGATGTCTCACCAGGAACGAGATGTCGTCTTGTAAAAGTGTTTCATATGTGGAAAATGTAATTCCTGAAATTACGTTGCAGTACTTCATGCTGTCAGAACGAAGTTTGCAGCTGCTAATATTCATTTAGATTCACCACAGGGCTGAGGCTGTGCTTCACATTTATCTTTATAACGGGAGGCTGTGCAGCATATGCAGACCGCCGACTGTGTGCACACTGTAAATGTGTGTGTGTGATCAGATGGAGGGTGCTGGCAGATGTGTGGAAGAGGTGTGTATTTGTTGGGGCTTGAATATGTGAAGGTAGGTGGAGTGTATTCTCTAAACATCAATGAATAGTTTGTCCTTCATTTGCAGCAGTTGGAGACAAAATTGAATCTTTCCTTTTCATTCCTGCTGGATGTCTGAATAGAGTAATATGCTTCACTCTTTCTTTTCCTCTCCCCTCAACAGAACACCAAACAAAGGATGGCTTTCAGCTTTTAATTGAAATACTGGGCTGCATAAAATGCAATATGCACACACTCATACAGAAGTATTCCACACAGACCTGACATATGAATCTGTTCCCACTCCAAGGGCATCAAATGCTGCTGTTTACTCATGAAGTCTGGGTCTGTTGTGTTTTCTAAAAGCTTTTCTGGACAACAAAGCTGGTTCACTTCTTTTTTTTTTTTTTTTTGTGCTGGAAAAATTTTGAATTTCCACAGCTTGACAGAAAGCAGTTAAAGACAGAGGCATCATAAAGTAACCAGACTGCTGCGACAGTGGTGTGGAAAAGTATTTGTCCCCACATGATTTCTTCCGGGTTCGTTTGGAATGTATCAGATCTTGAAGCACACAAATGTTACCTAATTAACCACAAAATGAGAATTTTATTAATTAAAGATTAAAAAACCATCCTCCCCCTATTTGGAAACGTTACTGACCCCAAAGGGGGAACCACCCTTGGTGCCAACAATTGTCTGTTTGCTACAAATCTTTCTTATTGTGGAGGAATTTTGACCCCTTCTTCTTTGCAGAGTTGTTTTAACCCACCAGAGCAGGAGAGTTTTTGAGCATTAATACTCCTGATAAACATCCCGGCCACCGCATCTCAATTGTACTTAGGTCAAGACCTTGGTGAAGGTCCAACAGCCTCCTTCAGAACCATTTGCCAGATTGCAGAATTTATGGTTTGATCAACAGCAACAAGTCATCGAGGTCCTGAAGCAGCTTGGCAGCCCCATATTATCGACTACCACAATAATTTCTGCCTGTTTTAGTCTTCTGCTAGATGCAATGGTCCAAAAGGCTTTGAAAAATTGTTTAGTAACCTTTTCTAGACCGATACATGTAAATAGCATTTTTTTCTCTTTTTTTTTTCTTACATTTGTTTAGCAATATTTGTTGGTTTTGGAACTCTTTGAGCCAACTTCATGTTCAGGTTCTGTTGTGTTTTCTTGATTCCACAGGTCAAGCAGTAATCAGGTCTGGATGTGGATAGTGACATTTACACCCAACTTTCCGAAATAATCACAGGTAAAGCGTGTGATGGTTTAAATAGCTTTTTCCCTCCATAAGTAAATTCAAAATTCTAAGAAAGTATACTTCCCTGCCTATTTGTGGTTCAGCATTTGTGGATTCACCTGTAGAATGTAACTCTAAATTATTGACAAAAGAAATGCACCTATATGCAGAATCTTTTCGTAGAGCAGATCTAAAATATTCAAAAGAAAATGCAGTTTGGAATGCTGGAGCACCTGGGACCAATGCTAGTTGACGTTCTATTGGCTGTTGTTTGTTAAGCAGCCAAACTAGGAGCACCATTCATTTTCTTTGCTGCTGATTGGCTGAACCCCCAAGAGCGGAGCTAAAGAAGACAGTGGATGTTAGCTTCTACAGAAGATCTAAAACCGTTTACAATGTGTGCATTAATGTATATTGGGGTATGTTGGGTGTTTAAACTATTAAGATAGGCAGTTATAAGCCTTTTTGAGGGGTCTCAAGTATTCATGGATTACAGATATTTGTGGGTGGTTGTGTTCCTTAGCCCGCACAAATACTGTTCAGGGACTGCGGGGCACATCGCGGTATATCTCGTTGATATCTGGGCATAGACTAAAGTTTGGTTTGGGAGCTGTTTGAGCAAACTGAATCTGGAATTCAGTCCGTTTCTGGATGACAGCAAATTATCTGTCAAAGGTAGATATTTTATGTCTGAATGATTAGAACATCTTACATCAACACAGCAAGTCATTGTATTTTAAACACTGCAGATCACACCTTATTTAATCGCACTGGATTGGGTATGGGATGGATGGATGGATGGATGGATGGATGGATGGATGGATCAATTGGATGGATGGATCAAATGGATGGATGGATCAGTTGGTTGGATGGCTGGCTGGCTTCTGTGGCATGCTTGATTGGTTGATAAAGATGTGTCTTCCTTGAGTGTTTCAGTTGTGACTTTGGGTCCCTCTCTTCATAGATTATAATACAATTTTGTCAAAGTCTTATGGGCATTGATTGAAATCAGTCAGCGCAATAAAAAGAACTGGTCAATTTCCTTCAAGGTTCATGAATTGTCCAAAGTTTCCACAGAAACTGTTCTTCGTTTTATCTTATCCTCCATTCTTAGCTTCTCTCCATCGCATACCTCCTGACCTCTTTCCTCATTATCCCCTTCAACCAGAAGAAAAAAACACAAACACTGACCCTCATCTCCTCTGTCTTCCTTACCCATCTCCCTTTTTCTTCTGCTTTTCTTTTTCAGGATTTCAGTGATCACTTATGATCGCCCTTTGGTTTCAAACTGGCATCCTGCTGATGCTAACAAGCTATATTTATAGAAACTGAAGTTTCTTTCTCCTGTGCGATGTGACAAGTGACTGGTGAGGAAAAATAACTAAGCAAAAATTTTAATGCCACAGTGCAGCTTAAAGACGACAAGGCTAAATTGGTTATTATTTTTCCCTCCTGTCATTGCAGTCATTTCCTATCTATCTCCATCTGCAACTCCACCTTCTTCCAGTCATCTTCTTCATTAAGGAATGCCCACACATATATTGCTAGTGTGCATTTGTGTTGACTGATACTTCATATTATAATTACCTAGAAGCAGTCTGCTGAAATAAAACATATGGTGGACTTATCTTTCTTGAAGATGTTTCACCTCTAATCTAAAAGGCTTCTTTAGTTGTGGTCATGAGTTAGGAGTAACACTAATAGAGCTCTTAGGTCCTTAATCGGGCCGTTAAAGTCACATGACTCTGACCCAACTCTCCATCCAGTCCATTGATGTCAAGGTTGCAGTGTAGGTGTTGGAAAGATGGAACCTTGGCCCACCTCCTCTGTTTAGTGTTGGATATTTGTGTTTATCTTTATGACTTTTATTCACTGCTGAAGTGATTGATCAAGGTACAAAGATCAAATCCCAGTTGCAAGCTTTTTAGTTTTCTCCAGGCCTGGCTCTGTGATGTCATCCCGTTTCCCTTCTTTTGGGCGAGGTTTCTTTAATTTTGCTTCCTGAAGGACCTAGTTGGACTACCAGTGTAGACAAAGGTTAACAGCTTCTCCAGGGTCAGTGACTGCCCCAGACTTTAGCTATTCTGGTGTCTTTTTCCTGACTGAAATCCAGATAAGGTTGGAGCAAGATGGATAGGTCAGAGTTTCCTCTGAAGGAAGATGGAGCTCAGCTAAAAGGTGAAGCTTTAGATTAACCTTGCTTATGCTCAAATGATTTACATCGCAAATATAAGATCAAGATGTTGGAGACAAGAAGCTAAAAGTCAGCTTCTTCTGCCTCCTGGATGCTTTGGAGCTACCTTCTGGTCTGGGAACACCTGGGGAAACCCTGGATGAGCTGGAAAGACATTTGTCTGGATTTTTTCTTTACATGTCCAAAGAAAAGGGGAGTTTTTTTTAAATCTGAAGAAACTGAACTTTAGGAAGTATATTTTGAGTTCAGTAAGGTATTCTTAGCAAATTACTTTGCAATAAACCTTTAAACTAATAATGTGACTGAAATTGAATAACTTCTGCTTCAATTGCTTGGTGTTCCTCCCAGTTTTTCCCTCAAAGTGTCACCAATCTGTCTGTGACTGTGTGTAAACGTAAACTTGTGCATCAAGGGAGAATATCTTGATGCTGACCTCGACATCTTCAACCCCTGACCCGCTGGTGTTTGCCCTTAGTGGTGCTGCATCAGTTTTAAAAGTCAGAGAAAGCAAACAGGCAGAAGACAGCAAACCATTGGAGGATGGCAGAGAGACGTCCATCAGAAAACTGCTGTATGAAGGGATAAAAGAGGAGAGGAACATTTTCCAAGAACACATTGATTATGTTGTCAGAAATATATCAACTATAGAAAGTGATTTACCTTCTGCTGAGGGTTTTGCAGACTGCTACCTTATTTCTCCTCTCATTTTGCCTAAACAATCAGAACAATGGTTGGTATTTTACCTCCATGTCTGTCTACATGTGTAAAACTTAGGTTTTATGAGGTGAAGAGGCTCCGCTTCTTCCCAACACCACAAATCATTCTTAATTATTATCCTCTGGATGCACAACAAAGAGAAAATATTGTAATGAGGCTCTTCGCTACTTCCCTCTGCACATTGCCACTGAGGTGAACACTCATTTTTCAGCCTCGCATTTGCATAAAATTCTCTTCTTTTTTTAAGTTGGTGCTGCCAAAAGTGATAAAGTACATGCAGGGCCACAGAGGGGAAGAAAGAAGGGACAGAGATAAAGAAAGAAAGTTTGAATTATTTGAGATACATAAGATCTCCACATAACATTTACTGAAGAGCAGGTGGTCAAGGAATTGGGCCTTCAGACGAAGCATCGGTGACAGTAAAAGCCAACGATGAAGAGATGGAGAAAGAATGTCAGATCTGATTTTAGCACGATAATGAAGAGAGAGAGGGGAGAGGTGGAGATAATGTGAGTGGGACAGATAACAAACCGAGGAGGCTGCAGGCGGGAGGCTGTAATGGACTTCTGAGTGGAGTAAAGAGAGAAAGATTTACGCTGAGAAAGGGACGAGTGCGGGGAAAAACAGCGATGGCGTGATAGTGTTAAGTGGAGGGCTAAATTGTGGCCTCGCCTGGGCTGGTTTTTATAAAGCAGTCAAGAAAATGGTGTTTAAATTTAATAGGCAGATGTAGTACCGTGCACTCACAGAAAACACTCAGGTATAGGCGGATCGGCTGGAGCGTTTCAGGCAATTGTTCTGCAGAGGAGAACTCAGCCAGCTGGGAAGTGTGAGGATGTGAATGCAGACAACCACTAAGGCGGTTCGGTTCCTTTAGGTTTGGATCAAGCTTGCTTCTCCTCATATTAAAAAAAAACAACTGTAAAAATAAAATGGTCCATGCAGTTGTTACTTCTAGGCTAATCTAATAAATAATTATCAGCAAGATATTGCAAAATGTTATGAAAACTCATAGACACAATGTCTACTTTTAAGACTAGGTTTAAAGTTTAGTTAGGGTGGTTCAGGTTTTCCTGGGCTGTTTAAATAGTTATGCTGCAATTGTTATGAACCATTTGTCTTTGTGTTTTGTTTAAAATGTTGGTTTTATGTTTGGATCCTTTTTAGGTTACCTTTTTTGTTTTTTGTCCCTTAAGGTATTTCACAATTGGTTCACTCATTGTTTTGACACTCGCAAATGTTGGTTGGGACTCTGGTAAAATCCGGCAAAATCTGGGTCACCCGCTCGAACTCTGTTCAATTTATTCATTTGTCTTGTGTGTTTGCTTGTTTATTTTCCTTCTTCCAATCGCCCTCCTCTAGCCTGGTTTTGGGTTGTTTTTTTATTTTTGTGCAAGCATGTCTGGTTGACTGGCAACCGGTCCAGGGTGTACCCCACCTCTCGCCCCGTGACTGCTGGATATAGGCACCAGCCCCCCTGTAACCCTGCATAGGATGGACGGGTACAGAAAATGGATGGCATGCCTGGTTGGCTGTGTGTGGCTCTTTGTCAGGATCAACGAGTCATTGTCTTCTTTACTCAGCTGCTCTGCATTCAGTTGACTGTACTCACCTGATTCCCGTGTCACTGATCTCCTCCCCAGCAGTTATAAGCCATCCTGCTTCCTCAGTGCATCAATGTTTACTTGTGTCTTTCTTAAGTAGAGTAGTTGATGAAGTCATTGCTACCCTTAACTTTGCCCTCTCTCTCCATGTTTTTCAGTAGCAAGTACACCAAACAGTGCATCTATTTTCACCAGTGTCCTGCCAGTAACAGCACTATTACTGCTAATGAGTGTGTGTGCTCTATTTATTTTCTTTCTTATAGAATGTAGTTCTTACCCAGAGCTCCTGTGTTTAGGTATGTTTCTTTCCTGTATAGATTAATTAGAGCTATTGCTGCCATTAACTTTGTGTGCTTTTTTCAGCTAACAGAACATACTCCTGACCCAGTGCTTCAGTGTATAACTCTGTATAACTATGTGTATAACCATGTCTGTTTCTGTATAGAGTCACTAACGGAGTTATTGCTGCTATTGACTTTTTATTGTCTTTTTATGGAAACTACCTCAGACCTAGTGTTTTACATGGGTTTCACATATTTTTCACATGTAATCACAGAGGCTTCACATGAGCTTCACAAGTAATGTCACATGGTTTTCCATGGGTTTGTAGGATATTGTAGGACACTGTATAAGTAGAAGTAGAATGCATTATGTTACATTCCATAGGAGAGTGGGAGGCAAGGCGAGGCAACTTTATTTGTAAAGCACACTTTCAACAACAAGGCAATTTAGTCATGTTTGCAGAGAGACTCTAGTACAGACACAATTGACCAAAAGACCAAAAGTAATCAGTTAAATGCGGTTTTATTGTTTTAAGGCAGTCCTTAATGGCGAGCGGCCACCCAGCACAGGTGTGGGGATGAACAGGACTGTCTTGGAGGGAAAGTGTCACTGAAAGGAGGATCAGAGGTGAGTAACGAGAAGTAGAGATTGAGACCAGTCCTGAGATTGAGATGGTATTGATTCTTTCTTGTACATGAAGATGAAGATCGCTGAGGGGTGAAGTAAGAGGATCCAGTGTGTAAATGACTGGCAGAGCTGTGGATTGTGTGACGGGCCATTTCCTTTCCATTTTGTTCTTGAAGTGGGTGGAAATAACAGAAGCTCGAGGGTGGACAGGCAGGCGAGGAAGGGGAGGATCCAGCTATCAGGTCTTAGGAGGGTTTATGAAGAATGCGGTGAGAAAGGCTGGCCGGGGAACCAGGAAGAGGCAGATGCTCATGGGCTCCAGCTGTAGCGGGAGACAAGCTGTTGGTCAGTCTCTCACACTAAATGGCCACATTAGACAGATTCAAGGTTTTGTTGTGGTTCTTCTTCACACAAAAATAACACGAGGAACTGTTTGCTGGATAAATAAAGCATAAATTGAGTGAACGAAAGAAAACACATGCAAAGTCACCACACACATTTGTAATAAAAATATGTTCTCCAGTGGAAGTGTTTAAGTTTAAAACCAGAATTTACAAACAGCTTGTGCTGCTTAAATCAGACATCCTAAACACTGAGGCCAACGCACTCTCACCACACCAGGCAGCAACAAATCTCTCAAGTTTAAATCTCATGAGTTATTTTCTCCAATGCTTGGAGGCAGTAAACACGCTCATCCCATCCATTCTCATAAACATTAACATGTAGCACGCTCCAACTTACATTTATGAGAACACACACACACACTCAGAGTGTGGCCTTGCTGCTGCAGTCGTGGCTGCCTGTGGTCTAACGGAGATATATGAGAGACGCAAGGAGTGTGGAGAACAACATTTATCTGCAACGCTTTCCTTTTATTGGGCAAGGACAGCAGCCCACAGCAACGCTGTCACTGTCAGATCAGCTCATGGGGTTTCATTGTTGGAAAAAGTGCAAATCAACCTATGTTACTGTTTGTAGATCTTTATTTTTCATTATGAAATGATAAGAGGTCTGTTTAACTATCTACAGCTCACTAAGTGGTCAGTTTGAATAATTTATAATACTGTTTAAATGTTCCAGCTGCTTCACAGATAACTTAGAAATCCCCCACTGATGACAATAAAGTGAACTGTCCTTAATAAGAGAAGGAAGAATTTCGAGTGAGCACTTTGTGGCTTGCACAACATCAGCTATTATCCAAAAATCCAAAAGGAATTACAGTCATGGTATAAAAAAGCATCCTCTTTAAACCATAAGTATTGGGACATATTAAAAGAGATCTGGTCTTTATCAGTTTCTGAAAATATTCAAATACATTTTAGGCCCTAATTTTAGTCTTCTTTGTTTCTTTTGTTTGAAAACAACAGCAGAAATAAAAATCGAAGGAGATTAACACTTTATGTGTGCTTGAAGAGTAGAAAAGCTCAAATACGTGTGAAAAAAACTGCCACAAACCAGATAATGGTGTAAATAACTTGCTGACTGATGCCTAACATCATCAACAAGGAATATTTTAGACTGTAGCTCAGTAAAATTGATTGATAAAAGTGAACTGGTTCAAGTTGGGAGAATGATTGTTTTCAAGTACGTGGCCGTAGGGCGTAAAACGAATTCAACCAGAACTTCATCAGCCTTTATGGGGTCCCGGTGAGACCCTTCAGGGGTTTACTGGGAATGGAATTATCCCTACTAATACTTGAATAAATGTCCCTCAGCAAGTTGCCTCTTGACCACCGTTTTGTTTGAAGATTTGACCGTTCTTGGGAGAATTGGCAGAGTTCAGTTCCCAGGTATGCGCGTGTCTCCGCTTCCCCAGAGCGGGTCGACAGGGCCGTTTTCAGGGCCATTTCAGGAACCTATGGAGTACCAGTATTGGGGTATGTACTGGGAATGTGGTTAACTCATGCTGATTGGTTGTAATTCAGAGGGAAATTAGCAGATGTCGGCAAACAACCAGCTTTGTAAAATAAGAAGAGTTGCTGGCGAAGCAGTTTATAACAGCAAACAGAAACGCAGCAACAAGCACTGCTTCTTCCATGTCAATCTTTTGTTATTTCTGCAGCTGTGGGAGCCTTTTTGCGCAGATCAGTGATGCCACTCGCTTCTGAAACGGTCATGACATGTGGACATCTTAGCTGATTTCTTAAAGTTGTTATATCAAATCTGCAAAACAAGCCATCTTAAAACTTAGTTTTCATGTCTCTAAACAACGTCTTAACATAGTATAGCTATAAATACTTTATGGAGATTTTTTTTTTAAAGAAGAAAAAAATTAAGTGGTTCTGTCGCATTAGTCTAAAAACCTCAGCCAATAACATGACTCGGTCCGAAATTAACGATTGGACCATCTGGTTGTCTGTTTCACCGGACAAACGCACTTCCGCATCTACCTGAGTCCTCCACTAATTACACGCTCCCCCATTTTGGAACAGAACACCACTGGTGTGAGAGGTTCTCCGCTCAATAATGTCAGAGATGGAGAAACAGCCAACTGCTACCACCTCAACTTTAGACAAACTACCAGAGTCCCAAATGGAAAAACACCATTTGAAAACAAAAGACTGGTGACCAAACTGCGACTGGTGTTTTGTGCTCTCTCGTTTACTGTGGCAATGCGTGTTCCCAAATCAGGGGGGCACGGCCTGGGGATCATAGCAGGGATGATAGCTTCAGTTAATACAGTTAGAAACTACTGATTAGGCCCAAAATCCCTGTCTAGTAATGGACTCAGACCTGAACCTCCAGGGTCACATGAAGGCAATCACAAGGATCCGCGTTCTATCACCTGAAGAACATTTCTAGGATCAAACGACTGATGTCGCAACAGGACCTAGAAAAACTCATCCATGCGTTTATCTTTAGTCTGATTGATTACTGCAACAGCATCTTCACAGGTCTGCCTAAAAAGTCAATCAGACAGCTGCAGCTGATCCAGAACGCTGCTGCTCGTGTTCCTCACTAGAACCAGGAAAGTAGAGCACATCACCCCAGTTCTAAAGTCCTTACACTGGCTCCCTGTAGCTCAGAGAATAGACTTCTAAATACTCCTACTAGTTTATAAACCATTACATGGCTTAGCACCAAAGTATGTTGAAGACCTGTTGTCATGGTACCAACCACCAAGACCACTCAGGTCCTCCAACTCTAGCCTACTAAACATCCCTAGACTCAGAACTAAACATGGAGAAGCAGCTTTCAGTTTCTATGCTCCCCTTATCTGGAACAGACTTCCTGACGAGTGCAGAGCTGCTGAAACTCTGAACTGCTTTAAATCGAGACTAAAAACCCATCTGTTTAGAATTGCCTTCAAGTAAATGCTTGATGTCATATATATGAAATGTGTTCATGCTCTCTTGGTTTTTTGATCTTTCTCTTACTTTATTGTGTATCATGTGTAATGTGTGTTTCTTTTACTTTTAATTTCCAATGTTATATTTCACGTTTTTTTTTTTTTTTTAAATCACCAAATCATGTAAAGCACCTTGAATTACCCTGCTGTTGAAAGTGTGCCATACAAATAAAATTGCCTTGCCTTGCCTTGCCTTATGTAAAGCACATTGAATTGCCTTGTTGTTGAGAGTGTGCTATACAAATAAAATTGCCTTGCCTTGCTTTGCCTAGGGACGGGAAGGGTGAGAGTTTTGTGTGTTTATGTTGAAAAGCTAGCTTCTTCTGCAGATTCGGTATAGCAGCTTTAGATTTTTTTATTTTTTTTTTTATGGAGACACAGTGGCTGAGAGGAGTGGGCCAACAGATTACCCCGTCCAAAAAAGATCTGGTTAAATGACCCTGAAGTTCTGAATTTGGATACACGCCTATTGTCTTCTTTAATTAATCTCTGGTTTCAGCCAGCTAATTCCAACTAATCTTTATTATCCCTTTACATTGTGCACCAGTTCCACCAACGGTGAAAGAGTCCTTGGCATGATGCTACTGTCATAGGACAGTGTGTGTGTGATATTTTTTTCTAATTTAGTTCGAGATTAGGATGTCTGGAAAGTTTTGTTGGCAGATTGATGGTGCATGTGAACCCTTGTGCAGCAACTTGGCTACCAGCTGACTGTAACCTACACAGATGGAGTGGATTTAACCTTCCTAATTAAAGCTTGAACAGGGAGCGAAGGTAGGAGGAGAGCAGCAGATAAACTTCAGAACAGCACCAAGGAGAAAGCAAAGAGGATTGGCTGATGAGTGATGCACCGGATCCAAAGAGTGGATGCTGCACCTAAGCAGAGGGCAGACACCACAAGCAGCAACTGAGACACCAATGGAGCCACAGGAGTAGCTGCTTTCCTCCTCAGACCTCAGACCCAGCACCAGAGGAATTTACCTGGGGGGGGGTGTGGGGGCTTACTCTGGCTGCGCCCAGTAAACATTCTTTTTATTGAACCCCTTCGCCTTTTTACGTCCCGTTGGCGGTACCCTACATACCTTTGGTTCTGTATACATATACATTGTGATCAGGGGTTGGCTGGTTCGAGAGTTTTCCCAACCGGTGGGCGGAACGTTTGTATTTGTACTCCAAAAGCAGCCGTGGCAGCTTGTGTTCGTGAGTGCAGCATCTTCCTTTATAGTAGAACTTTGTAAGTGCCACTGGTGCTGCTGCACCTGCAGCTGATTTCTACCTCTCGCTCCTGTGCTCGATTCTGCAATGTCTAAAAGAAAGGATGCACATCAAAAGCCAAGGTTCTGCACGGGGTAAACTGAGCCAGGGAAACAGCTAGATGAAGATAATTGTTATTTTTTATTTTCATCCACTTCGGTCCGTCCAGGCCTGCCCATTACCACCACCGATTGGTATGGAGTGTTGACCAAAATGTCACTCAAGGTTTCACTTGCCCCTCTAGGACTGGTGATGTATTACTATCTTCCCTGCTAGCTTAGCTCTTGTTTTTATTAAGCCAAGCTCTAATGTCCATTTTGGTATACAACCGTATCAAAGTATCTTTTTTACTACCTCCAAAATTACAGCTAAATAGCATACAGCACCCTTTGCTGGTTGTCTTGGGTCAATAAACCTTGCATGGTTCATCTGCACTCGGCCCAATGTCCTTTTTCACTGTTGCTTTTAATGTGTGTGTGCATGGGAGTTGGGTTGGGGGGAGGGTGGTATAACTGACCATGCCTTTAAATCTGTGGGGGAAGGATGGGAATGTAGTTTTATCTGGGGTCATTTTAATCTGTAAAGCACTTTGTGATGCAATTTTGTATGAAAAGCTCTTTATAAACAAAGTTTGATTGATTAAATTATGTTGCACATACATTACAATACTGGCCCGCCGAAATGGATGACAGCAACGCTGCAGCACAGTGTATTTTGTAAGTACTCTACTGTTTGATTGTGTTACTCTTTGTTACTGCTGTGTTGTTGTACTCGTGTTGTTATTCCCAAGGTCTAGTCACTTCCGGAAGGGGGAGTGCCCAGGGCAGTCATAACTCATCTAACCTGGGATGTGGTTTACATTCAGAGAAATTCGGTTTTTTAACCGCATTATCTAGGTGTATTAGCTTGATTAGGAGTAGGCCAGTTCAGTTCCACTTCAGCCGAACTAAGGTGTATACATGCATTTCAAAAGTCTGAATTTATTCGGACTCAGGCAATTATTCAGTTTTCTCTTACTGCATGTAAACCCACTGACTTGTGGTTGATGGCAGGTTGAGGTATTTCAACATGGCCCCTCTTTCTGTCTCTTTGCTGAGGACCTCTATCTGTGCAGGGATGATTTTAGTCATCTGGCAAAGGACTTTATCCAGGAGAATAACACTCCTGTTTTTGACCTACTTGCTCATATGATCTAAATCCTATTGAATTTAGAGATGGAGGCCAAGGGAGGGTTACAAAAACGGATGTCAGTTCCAGGCCGTGGATTGAGCAGCATTCTTCAAGCAAACTATGTTTTTTCTGGTTCTTTATCTTGTCTGAATGTAAAACGTTTCCCAAGAAATTGTCTGTCTTATCCATGTGTTCAGCTGATTTCAGCCAAGCTTGGAAAGAAAATTAAAACTCCCTCCCATAACTGGACTTTCACCATTCATGTCTTCTAATACTGGTTTTCTTCATGATTATGAACAAGAATGTGCCTGCCCCAACTAATGTTAGGGTGTTTAACTAAAACAGTGCAACACCCTCATTTGAGCCCCCTGCCGTGAAACTGTCAGGCACTCGCTCACACACAAATTAGCTCACAGTGGTGGGCCCTCGGTGTGAGAGTGACCCAGACATTTGGCATCTTTCACATCATGGTGCAACACCTTTCTTTCCTCAAATTCTCCTCATCAAACAGAGAAAGGAGGAGGAAGGATGGAGGGGAAGAAAAAAGGCAAAAGGTCAGTGGAAGAGAAAGAGATGGAGTCTAATGATGATCGAAATACCAAAATAACAAAGATAGAGGATGACTACTGAGTGTAGTGGAGCAAGGTAGGGTGAATGGAGAAGGATGGAAAAGAAGTGGTCGGAATTTCGGGCAGAAAGTATTGCTGCAAGATGAAGTAGGAGAAAAAAAAGGATTAAAAAGACAATTAGAAAAAGTCAGAGACCAAATGAGAAGATTCGCTTCTCTATTTCCATGGAAAAGTAAAGATCTTCTGAGGCTCATGTTTCAAGCACATGTTTCAAATCAGGACACAGGTCCTTACCCTCAGCCTTTCTTTCCTCTCACTGTTGGTTCATGTTTTCTGCACCTCATTTATGCCTAAATAAAGTTCTCATGAACCAAGCAAAACAATCACTGGACACTGTTTTAAATTGAACCATACAGTTACATTTATTCATTAACAGACAACAAAACACCAACTACGACAAAGACAACATGAACACACTCTCTGGCCATCTTTCTGCGTCAAGGATGGAGAGAGTTGTTGAAGTAGTAGAGGTCCACCGAAGCTGTTTCAGATCAAGTATGCTATGAGTTTCTATGATTTATTGGGAACAGTCTCAATAAAAACTTCTGTTATGATAGTGAAATTACTGAGATGGATGTGGTGTTGTGACTTCATTCCTAACAAGAACTAGTTCTAAATGTAGTTCAGCCTGGTTAAAATGAATAATTATGTTCATAGTTCACTTGCTAATTCTGAACTACGTTCACAGCTCCAACATGAGCAAGTTCTCGTTCATTTATCATGTTTTGTTTGAAACTAGGTTAAAAATTCCATATTCTAAAGGCTTGGAAGAATAACCTAAATAAATAGACTCTGAATAGGCAGTATAGTTATTTACCTTGTCAACTTCACTGTATGTACAAGGAACAGATGTAAAAACACTGTTTCATTCAGTGTTGATCTGTTGCGTGTTTTAAATAGCAGACAACACATTAGTTGTGGATTTGATTACTTCCAAGTGGTCAGTTTCAAGTGGACACTAGTTTTGATGGTCTGAGTGTCTCCAATGAGTTAGATAAAAATTAGCTGAATTAACAAGAAACTAAGTTCTCCTATAAGTTTTACTTTTAGTTTCAAGCATCCAGCATGCCGATGTTAGTGAAGCATCATATTTGAGTTGTTAGTTGCACTTATCCTGCAGAGTTGCACGTACCCACGAATCGGTAACTGAAAGAGATATCTCTTATATTTTGTAAGTTTCTTTTTGTCTGTAAGGGCTTACATTTGTCTTTTTATTCAGAAAAGAAAAAAATATCAAATGTTACTGAGAGTTTGTTTTTAGCTTAGAGTAAATAGAAATGGGAGCTCATTTGGGAATTTGAGTGTTTTTACTTTTTCACATTAAATGTATTCGTTCAGGTTGTTTGAATGATTTTTCATCTTTAAAGTCCTTATAGTCCTATACCTTAGCATTCAATTATGGTGCCTTGTAGATGTAGACAGCCTTGTGAGGAGAGAGTCAGTGGTGAGATGATGCAGATTCTGAGTTACTGCATCTGACCGCAGGTGAAGCAACAATGACCTTTGCTTCAGTTTGTGTGTCTGCTTCATTATGTGCCTTTAAAGGTTGTACAAATGCATCAAACAGCCGTTTACATGCATTGTATAGGATATTCGCTGATTCTCACATACAAAACCTGTTCAGAGTGATGTGTTGAGTAAACCTCAGCTTGCTATCGGCCACGTTTTGATTGTGACACACACCCCTGGCTTTGCAACGCGTTCTCACACACCCTGAACCCACACACACAGCTCCAGGTGACAGAGATTAATAGCCTCGGTGACTGACAGAGTAACTTGCACTTCCTTTGTGTCACTGTCAGCCCCCGACTGCATGTATGTCTCAATGTGTGTGAGTGTGTGTGTGGAGGTGAGTGAAGCCATTATTAGAAGTATAATTGCAGAGACATTTAAAGTGTTTCCCCTCAAGGACTCTGCCAGCATCCAATAAAGTTTTCATACCGCAGGAGAGATGCTGGGAGTGGAGACAGTGTGACAGAGAGGACAGGAGGAGCCAAACAGAATAATCAAGCAGCTTCAAGTATCCCTGGCAAGGTACATCAGTTTGCACGAAACATCTTATCCTGACTCCACTGAAGTCTTTTTTATTTCATGCTTCAGCACATAGTTTTTCATGCTTATTTAAATGTTAACCTCCACAAAAAATTAAACTTACCTGAAACCTTTATACTGTACTAAAATTTTATATTTATTAGCATTGCCTTTTCATATTTAATCTTTTTTTTTTTTTTCACCTAATGATTAACGTTCTTTTATCACCATTAAATCCTATCTGATCTTGGGGAATCTTAATGAAAACATTAGGATGGACCATTAATCAGGCTTCCTACGCTGTCAGGGAAAGTCTGGAAAAGCACGGAATTTGGTTTAGTTACATATATGTATATGCAAAGGGGGTTAGCCAACGGGAGGTGGGTTAATCCCTCGCTCCAGGGAGCTCAAAGTCCAGACACGTGGGGAATAAAGCACAATGAAGTTAGCATTGAGCTAACAATGGAGCTGAGCAACACGGCGTGTGCGGGCTCCTCCACGTGGGTAGGAACTGCAGCTTTAACAAAGTAGCAAAGAACAATGGAGTTAGCTTTTGGCCGTACAGAACCCGAATGCTGCGCAAAATTTAATCAGTGTGGGAGAGAGAGAAAAGATGAAAGAGAGAAACAGAGAAAATGGGATCCGCTCAGGATAAAAAAACAATTTAAACACAGCAGATAACCAGCTCACAAACCCATGCGAGCAAACAGTTTCAGGGCTTAGAAACACTTCAACCAACAATGAATGCAGTCCAACTCGTTCTGACCTATATTTTTCCTATTTATCTGCCCATACACAAGGTTAGAATAAATAAACTGGTAGAGTCCTACTAGCTTTGAATGATCAGGTCCAGTCCACAAAGAGGGGAGCAAAGTGTGTCAAAGTTGAGCTAGGGAGTAGTGCGCACGACAAGGCCTTCTGGAAACCACGATTTCAGGTGTGGGCAACAAAACCAGCGAATCGACGTCAGAGACAACGGAGGAGTCTTCTTACAGAACTGTTTTGACAGTTTCACTGTCGGCCAGGGGCTGGATGCAGGCACGGACGCTGGATGTACAATGGCACTTCGAAGATTTTATCGGGATTTCTTTCCCGCCCAGCAGGTCAGAAATAAAGGGATTCACCAGTGAAGTGTGTCTCCTTCCATTACAGGCATTTTATAAATTTCGTCGTGTCATCGTTGGCCACGGACAAATAGGAATGCGTTGGGGGCACAGATAGGAATGCTGGGAAATGCAGTCTGTTCAGTTCATTTGTGGAAAATGGGTCCCAACCAAAGGGCAAACTCCGCTGCTCAGACTTGAAGCCAGCTCGGAAGTAACAAAAATGGCAGTTCACCCCTCATCCGCTGAGTCCCATTGACTCCCATGTTAAAAAGGCCAACTTCACAGCAGAAATAAACGGTTCAAATAAATAAATAAATAAATAAATGGTTCAAAAAACCATTTTAGGTTTAATAGGTCAACTTTACTGTCATGAAAACTCTGAGGGGGGTAAAAAAATTTCTAACTCATCCATTTAAACCTAATTTAATCTTGAAATTATAAATAATATGGGGCGTGTCCTATTGATTGACAAGTCTCGGATGAGACCAGCGCTACGGCTGGTGGCTAACGGTGGCTAGCAGCTTGCCGCCATAGACTGCTTACCCCCCTGCTTGCTCCTGGGAAGGCCTTCAGCCTGGGACTCACGTTAAGACTTTGGCCATTTCCTTTCTCTGAACTTGAACATCAGTTGCATCTGCAAACTATATTAGTTGTTAGATATAAATCGTGCTCTTATTGGACAAAGATGGCTTTGTGGTACTGATTGCACTAACAGACCGTCCAAGAAGTCTCTGCTCCATTTTTTTCGGTAAGTAAAGTAATATTTCTGTACATTAATTTGTAGGTGAAGCTCCTGCTAGCTGAGCTCCTTAATTAGCAAAGTAGCTAGTTAACCACGCTGGGAAACAACAAACTGAACAGGTTAAGATTTAAGAGAATATATATATATATGTGTGTGTGTGTGTACGTTATTTTGACGGTTTTAACATGTAAAGTAGATAAGAAATGTGATCATTTCAACCCATTGTCGACCAAGCAGCCTTATCTTAGAGGAAAATTAAATTATTTTTTTAAACATTACCTCTTTTTTTTTTTTACTAACTCCAGATATATTTCATATTTTGTTGTCAACAGTGTTATGGCAACAGATGTAATTGTTGAAATAAAAAAACTACATCAACAACACATTAGACATAACAATCAGGGCTATATTTATACTTTTTGCTTCAACATCTATTGTGCAAAAGGCCAGATTCAAAAGCAGCGACACTCCTAACTAGAAGACTTTTACTGCTGTTCAAGATGGCCTTTAAGAAAATTAGCAATATCACTTAAAAACATATCATTTCCCCTATTTGTGAAATTAACTTTTTCTGACAAAAATATCCCTGGACTGACATGTCTAATGTGAGGATGCATAACGATGGCACCATTTAAATTAGGAATAAAAGAAGCCACAACCCTGTTGACAAACTTCCTGGCCTTTTGTATTTTTGCTTGATTTACACCTGCCCTCTATCGACGCCTTTGGGTGATGGAGGAGAAGATGATGGACATCTGAGAGTGGAGAAGGTTAAACTGATGGAGGTCCTCCTCCATCATGTTCACCAACCAGACACTGCTGACCGCCCCATGTCATTTCCGCCACAGCTGATGATGAGGACATCTAGCGCTGCTCTTCCTCTCAGGGAGTTGAAAAGAAATGGGAGAAATACATGGGCTCAGAGTGTCATCATCTGCCCCGGCCTCAATTCAATTCAATTTAAAAATACTTTATTGATCCCAGAGGAAATTAAGTGTTGGTATAGCTCATATAATTAATTATTTAAGGAGTTGTTGTAGATGATGATGGCTGTGGGCAGGGAGGATTTCCTGTAGCGGTCTGTATTGCAGCGAAACTGAAGAAGCCTCTGACTGAAGACGCTCTGTTGTTGTATGACTGTCTCATGAAGAGGATGCTCAGGGTTGTCCATAACTTTTTTGATTTTATGAAGAATCCTTCTTTGCATCATCATCTCCAGATTTTCCACAGTCGTCCCAAGAACAGAACCAGCCTTCTTTATCAGGTTGTTGAGCCTATTTAAATCCCTGGCTCTAATGCTGCTACCCCAACAGATGACGGCTGAAGAGATTACACTCTCCACAACAGAATTGTAGAAGATCTGCAGCATCTTGCTGCAAACCTTGAAGGACCTAAGTTTCCTCAAGAAGTACAGTCTGCTCTGTTCCTTCTTGTAGACGGCTTCACTGTTCAGTCTCCAGTCCAGTCTGTTGTCAAGGTGAACTCCGAGGTACTCCTCAACCACCTCCACTTCTTCTCCTGAATCATCTCCTTTGTTTTGTTCACATTCAAGGTGAGACAATTGTTTCCACACCATGTCACAAAGCGGTCCACCAGCTCTCTGTATTCAGCTTCTTGTCCATCTCTGATACACCCGACAATTGCAGAGTCATCTGAGTATTTCTGCAGATGACAGGTCTCTGATTTGTACTGGAAGTCTGAGTTGTACAGAGTGAAAAGGAATGGTGAGAGTACGGTCCCCTGTGGTGCTCCTGTGCTGCTGACCACCTGGCTTGACACACAATTCTTCAGTCTCACAAATTGTGGTCTGTTGGTCAGGTAGTCATTGATCCAGGTGATTGTTGAGGGCTCCACCTATGTCTTCAGGAGTTTCTGACAAAGCAAATTAGGCTGAATTGTGTTAAATGCACTGGAGAAATCAAAGAACATGATCCTCACAGTGCTGCCTGCTTTGTCCAGATGACAGTGGGTTGGTTGAAGCAAGTGGATGATGGCATATTCAACTCCAACTCCACAGCGATAAGCAAACTGCAGCGGGTCCTGATAAGTTTTTGTTTGCTTACTCAGGGGTGCCAACAGGAGTCTCTCCAGGACCTTCATGATGTGGGATGTCAGGGCAACAGGTCTATAGTCATTGATGACTGATGAGTGGGTTCTCTTTGGTACTGGAACAAGGCAGGATGTCTTCCACAACACTAGAACCTTCTCCTGAGTTAGGCTAAGGTTGAAGAGGTGCTGCAGAATCCCACAGAGCTGCTCAGCACAGGCCTTCAGGACTCTGGGGCTGATACCATCTGGACCTGCAGCCTTTTTCCGGTTCAGTTTCTCCAGCTGCCTCTTCACCTGAATTTTGGAGACAGACAAGTGGGAGGGGGAGGCAATGGAGGTAGCAGCATTTCCTGACTTGGTTGAAGTCAGACTTGTGGAATCAGAAGAGTCCATGGCTGAAGTTAAGGATGACACATCCGAGGTGTAACAGGGAAGCTGTTGATCAGAGGAGAGTGGGATGTCTGTTTGGCTGGGAACAGGAGAGGGGGATGCTGAGCTTGTTCCTGAACTGAACCTGTTGAAGAATGTGTTCAGTTCATTGGCCCTGTCCAGACTTCTATCTATCCAATCCTTCCTGTCCTTAAAGCCTGTGATCTTTTTCATTCCTGACCAGACATCCCGGATATTGTTCCTCTGTAGTTTGTTCTCCAGCTTCTTCCTGTATGCCTCCTTGCTGTCTCTGATCTTGACCTTAAGTTGCTTCTGTATACTCCTCAGTAATTCCCCGTCTCCCTCCCTGAAGGCTCTTTTTTTCTTGTTTAGCAGTTCCTTCAGGTCACTGGTGATCCAGGGTTTGTTATTGAGGAAGCATCTCACTGTTCTGGTGGGGATGATGTTGTCCACACAGATGTTTATATAGTCAGTCACACACTCAGTAATGGCATTGATGTCCTCTCCATGTGCTTGGCAAAGAGTCATCCAGTCTGTGGTTGCAAAACAACCCTGCAGGGCTTCTTCAGCTTCCTGTGACCATTTTCTCACAGTTCGTTTTGTCACAGGTTGCCTCTGAACAAGTGGTTTATATTCTGAACAGAGAAAAACAAGATTGTGATCTGATTGTCCCAGAGGAGGTCTTGGTTTGGACGTGTATGAATCCTTTACATTTGCATAAAACAAATCCAAGGTCTTGTTTTCTCTTGTGGAACAGCTGACAAACTGTTGAAATGTTGGAAGTGTAGTAGAGAGCGAGGCATGATTAAAATCACCAGATATTGCCACAAATGTATTGGGGTGCTGTGTCTGTAGCTTAGCAACAACGGAGCTGATGACATCACATGCATTGTCGACAACGGCTGAAGGTGGAATGTAAACAACTGCCAAAATTACACTGGTGAACTCTCTTGGTAAATAATATGGACGAAAACTTACTGCCAAGAGTTCGAAGTCTGGGCTGCAGAGACGACACTTCACAGTAACATGTCCTGGATGACACCATCTGTTGTTGACAAGCACTGCTACTCCTCCTCCTTTTCTTTTCCTGCTCGTTTTCAGATCTCTGTCTGCTCATACAGTCAGGAAGCCTGGCAGAGAGACGTTGGAGTCGGGAATATGATCCAGCAGCCACGTCTCCGTAAAACACATAACACTGCCTTCCCGGTACTCTGGCTGAGTCCTTGTAATGGCTTGGAGTTCATCCATCTTGTTAGCCAGTGATCTTACATTATCCATTATCCATTACTTCCTCTTTCTCTGTCTCCTTTTCGCTCCTACTCTGCATCCACGTCTCCTCCTTATCAACTCATTGGGGATTTGTGGCTTCAGTTGAGGTATTATTTCAGCTTTTGCGATGTTAATCAGCTGCTCCCGGCTGTAAACCACATTGTTGCCATGGTTACGCATCATAACAAGTTGTCAAAAAGGGAAACATTTACAGCAAAAATCCTTCCAGCTTCACAGCACCAAAAACTAGAAAGTATACATGTAAAAAAAAATGTAATCTTCCTCAAGATAAAAGAGGAACCAATGTACAAAAACCCAAAAATTGCAGCGCCACACATCTGTCCATCCATCCATCCATCCATCCATCCATCCATGCATCCATCTATCCATCCACCCACATCTGTTTGGATGTGAGCAGATCTTTTATGTATTGAACAGCTATGTGGTTTAAAATGTGGCCTGGACTGGAGCCACTGTAAAGGCATAACTACTGATGGAGCTGCAAATATGACGGGCAAAAACAGTGGAGTTAGTTAGGTTATAGTGTGGAATCACTGTTTTATTCATCGGCATGCGTTGGCGTCCAGAGTAATGCCTGCTGATCTTGACAAAACGCTCAAATAGGTAATCGGTATTGTTAACTTTATTAAGAGCAGTTCCCTGAATTCTCTGCTTTTTGGTCAACTGTGCAGAGATATGGGGGGCGGAGCACTCACACCTGCTCTTCCACACAGAGGTGTGCTGGCTTTCCAAAGGACAAGTTCTGACCAGAGTATATGAGATGAGAAATGAAAAAAAAAAAAAAAATGAAATTCATGGATTCCTCCTCGAGAAGAAGTCCCCACTTGCTGATCTGTTTACTGATGACTCAGTTTTTACATTGTCATATCTGGCAGATATATTTTCTTTTCTTAATTAGCTGAATTTGAAACTGCAGGGAGAGCATGATGACATTTTCCACAACTGGAAACATGTCTTTCCCTAGGATTAAATGACTGATGACTGACAATCATTACATGGTTTAGCACCAAAATATGTTGAAGACCTGTTGTCATGGTACCAACCACCAAGACCACTCAGGTCCTCCAACTCCAGCCTACTAAACATCCCTAGACTCAGAACCAAACATGGAGAAGCAGCTTTCAGTTTCTATGCTCCCCTTATCTGGAACAAACTTCCTGACGAGTGTAGAGCTGCTGAAACTCTGAACTGCTTTAAATCGAGACTAAAAACTCATCGGTTTAGAATTGCCTTCGAGTAAATGATTGTCATATGTATGAAATGTGTTCATGCTCTCTTGCTTTATTGATCTTTATCTTGCTTTATTGTTTATCATGTGTAATGTTTGTTTCTTTTACTTTAAATTTCCAATGTTATATTCCATGTGTTTTTGTTTTTTTGTTTTGTTTTTTAAATCACCAAATCATGTAAAGCACCTTGAATTACCCTGCTGTTGAAAGTGTGCTATACAAATAAAATTGCCTTGCCTTTTCTGAAGTCTCTGAAGTTGTGGCTTGCACACCTCAAAGGACCAAAATGATGCCATATAATGTTTCCAAAAGTGTTACAATACGTAGAAGAAAATTATGTTTCTTACACACATCCAAAACATCTGACTGAACTTATTGTAACACTACTTGTTGCAATTACTGAAAATTTTGAACGTTATTATCCAAAAACCAGATACAATATGTTGAGCGTTTAAAGGTGGAGTCAAAATCCCTTGCAACTGAGCAGTGATCTGCTGCTAAAGGAAAGACATGAATGCATGCAGTTGTCCTCATTTTGGACAAGCATCTCATCAGAATATCCTGCCTTAAGTAAGGCATTGTTTTTCACAACAACACGCAAATGTGAAGTAGGGTTCTCAGTTCAAGTCAAAATACGGAAATAGACTGAATGCTGCACCAGAAATGAGAGTTGCATTGGTCACTTGGACACCTGACTGGTATGCAATACTTTAAAACAAGCAAGCCCATCTATCACATTAGCAAAGCAAAAGGACATTTTGTTAAAAGCTATATTACTTTCTTGATTATGCATATGCGCAAAACCTTTTCTGTGTTCTAAACAATATCTGTGTTTGATATTTGTATGTTCTGAATGTGGTTTTATCTGAGTTTTACACAATATTCAATATATTTTCCAAGGTTAAACATATTCTTTATCATTCAAGAGACAAAAAAACCCAGATATTATTATTATTCTGAAAATGTTTGTTTTCTGGATTGTTTTTATATACATAAAAATTTACATATTAAGTGTATTCAAATTTATGCAAAATTTTGAGTGAATAAAAGTAATGCTTTGAAGACAACAAAATGCATAGGAAACATTTTCTTGAAAAGCACAATTCTTTTTCTTTCGAGAGTAAATAAAGCCTAATTTAAATGGGGTTACAGTGTTTTGTCTTTTTCAAAATGTGGATCACCTGCAAAAAAACACTGGTATAGATAATACCATACCATTTTATTTCTACAGCACATTTAAACAATGGCACAAGGGCCAACCAAAGTGCTTAACAGGGAGAAATAACAACAATTGAAGCAGAACAAATGCAGGCAAATATAACATCTTAAAGAAAAGGAAAAAGTAAACAAAACAAAGAAAGAAAGAAAAAAAGTAAAATATGCTAGAAAGAATTAAAAGCTAAGGAGTAAAAATGGGTTTTTAAACGACAATTCAAAGTCGCTAGGGATGGGAATAACCTAATCTGAAGTGGTAACTGATTCCAGAGTGTTGGTGCACATAGTGAGAAAGCACGACCACCGTGGGACTTGTAACGGAAACGTTGGGCAGTGAGTAGGCGCTGGTCCGCCAACCTGAGGTACCGTGAGGGGACATAAGGGGAAACCAAATCTGACAAATAGGCTGGTGCAGGGCCATTAAGGGATTAAAAAACAAACAACAATGTTGAATGGATAGCCTACTTTAGTTGTCAGAAAGGTTCTATTTTAGTGATCTCTTGATTCTTCAGGTTGAGCAGTGATCCGGCCTAGGCATAGCTAGTGAGATTAACAGTGAAAATCTGGTTAGTCACAGTTAAATAATTACTTCATTCATGTATTTTGAATTTTTTTATGTTCATCCAGGACTAAATTGTTTTTTCTCCTAATAAATGTATAATTATTTCACAACTGCATTTTACTGGTTACCCGTTTCTGGTGTTCTGAAACAAAATGTGACAAGAAAGCAAAAGTCTCTAAGAGCAAATTACTTTTTCACAGCACTGTATAATTCTAAAGTATTTTCTATTAAATCATATTCAATTAATATCCCAGCAAATTGTCATGTTTTGTTTTTAATGACATTTTTTCTGTCTGCATGTTGTATTCTTTTTTCATCTTCCTGAATTATTCTTCACAAGATTTCTGCCCCATCAAAATGACCTAAGTTGCTCAGCGCTTGACTACAAGCAAAGGATTTATGCATGTTTAAGGATTCCCAGAGCATACACCTACAGGCAAGTCTCATTTTAACATATAAAGGAAAATCTATATTTTGTTTCAGAGGAAGCAAATATTGGATCTTTATATCATTTCTGCTGTTATGTTAATTTAAAGGGAAATATTAAATCTTTTTAAAGGCCGTGCACAACCCAGAGGAATATTTGGAGCAAGTGTTGATATACATTTAAGAATTAAGAGTTAAACATAAAGTCACAGAACAGCATCAGGAGAGTAATGGAGAGGAAAAGTGAAGGAAGGCGAAAGGAGAAAGATTATTGGAGCAGTGGATCTCTGAGGAAGGAGAGTTATTATTAAAAACAGATGAGGACCTTGCATGACAACTACTCTCTTTCTCATTGCCTCTCAGCCTGCCACCTACCTCTGGGATTTACATGTCACACAGAGATAACACTGAGAATGTACCTAAGAAGTTTACTTAACTAAACATCTCAAAGCTCAGATCTACATTTAGGTACAGATTGAGTGCAAAAAATGTATTTTCCCAATCTCTCCATCTTTTAAGGGCTTTTGAGGTCTACAGGTTTAACAGCATCATTTGCATCCTGAAAGTCATTACTTTCAGTGGCCTTTTGAGACGGATATCCACTCAGTCAATGAGTATGTGCCAGAAACCGAAAGCAAAAATAGAGGAGAACTAAAAGAGTGTGGCTGAATCCTCTAAATCAGAAGTCACTAATAGGCGGACCTAATGCTAAAACAAAGATCACCATTTAAAAACTTGTTGAGGTTTACCAGCCCAGCTTTTGCTGTCTTTACAGTAGTGGTAGTCCAGGGGCAGACTGTGGATGAGGTGGTAGGAGTTTGTCCTGTAACCGGAAAGATGCTGGTTCGAATCCCCACTACACCCCAATGTTACTTTACCAACATCAGTGTGTGAATGACTGAATGACCACTGAACTTTGTGGTCCTCTGACTGAAAAAGCGCTATACAAATGCTGGTTGTTTATCTTTTACCATGTTCAAATATCCATAGAAACCCACAGACTAATTGCGTGCACTAAGCCAATAAGCACTTTGCATTCCAGACAGAAAAGTTAGAAACATTGAAGCGCAGACGGATAAGAGTGTGAGAGAAGTTACTTGAGAAAAGGCAAAAATAGAATAAAAAATATGTATATAGCGACGCAGCAAAAATTAATGGAGAGCTACTGAGTGGTGAGACAGAGAAAGGGACAGACACACAGCAAAAAGGAGAGAAACACGGGCTTGAGACAGAGAAAATAAAAAAGCTGATGGTTGAGACAGAGAAGAGGAGAGACACAGGCAAGAGATAGAAAGAGAGATACAGCCAGAGAAAGGACGAGAAACAAGCGGAGAAAGGGAGAGAAAAAGGCAGAGAAATGGAGAGGAACATGCCAAAACATGGAGAGAAAAGGAAAAAACTGATAGTTGAAATAGAGAAAAGGAGAGAAACAAGCGAATGAAATGGAGACAAGTATAAAAAGATTAAATAGCAGCATCTAAAAAAACTAAAAACCTTATGTTCTTCCCACTGGAGGCAATAAACCCATTTGTGGCACTTATTAAACGCGGCAATGTGAAACGCCATTATGAGACAAAATATAAAAGTTTTGAAAAAACATACCCACTCAAATCAGAAGTAAGATCAGATCCCAATATGACCAGTCCAGCAGGATCCCGAGCCACACATTCACTGCTCAGCCATGAGATCATGAGACTTCCCTTTGAGTTGTTTGGATTTTGGGTCAGCACAAAAAGCCAGCTACTGAATGAGAGGTTGTCAAGGAATGCATGCTTCTCAAAGTAAGTCACACAGCACTTTAAAAGGGTAAATGCTGGGCATCTTCAGATGCATTAAGTTGACCTCCAAGCAGATTTGGCCACAAAAGAAGAGTATGTTAGGACTGACCCTTCGACTTTCTGGCTCCAGCCTCCAAATCGTTCCTTTTTCAGGTCCAAAGAAAGAAAGCCAGTTGATCTTTACCATGTTTGGTTCCACAAACAACTGTGAGGCAGATTTCTCCATAATGAATATTATCAAAACCAGATAACATTCCAGGCTCCCCAAGGAGCACCTCCACACATGCATGAGAATGGCCCTGACTTCATTCAAGGAATATGAATATGATCAGCTTATAAATAGGTTGAGATTTAAATTCTTTGAGTCCATGTGTGAAAAAAATCAATTCCACCATTTATTGTTTTCTGAAGTTAGTCATTTGTAAACATGAAAATTTGCCATGTTTTATTAATTTTCTTACTGACATGCTATCCTACTTTTAGTCATTAAATGTGAGAACATTACATATAAAAGAAGATATACATTCATGTTCAGCACTTTGTTACATGACAATAAATGTTGTCAACAAAGTATTTAGTAAAACTAATAATCTACCTAAATATATTTCACACTAAACTGTAAGAAATTATGATCTTCCGGACGTTGGCCTCAAATTTTCTCTGACTGGACCTCTTTAAAATTTATTTGAATACCCCTACTCTAAATGGTAAGGCAGAAGGGGTATGCTGAAACTTGTCAGGTAGATGTGGATAGTAATATCTGGAAAAAATCTGACACCTTCAAACATTTTCACAAAGAGGAAGGTGTACATCTGGGTTTTAAAGTCAGGTGAGCTCTCCATACCATGGTGGCTCTGACCTAGAGGGACCGGTCTCTGTTACAAACAGAGAACACTTAGTGAAGTTGTATTCATGGATCTCATTAGACATAAAAGGAGATATCTGATTTAGGTTAAGTAAAAGCCATTTTAAGGTTAAAAGTATAATTCTAAAAATAACTACCGAAACAAACAAGGAGCCACTGTGAGGTGGGTGTCTTGATGCTTATTTTTAACCACTCTGAGGCAATAAGGAGGGTTTTGGTTGGTATTTGCAAAAATGCATGATAGTAGAGGACAAAAAGCATGCATAAATTAAAGGTCTTGTTCACTGAGAAACCGTGTTATACTTGCTGTTTTTGAAATACAATCGATTCCTCTGAGTTGCATATGTATGCTGCACATGAACATTTTCTCCAACCCCCATTGCCTGCATAAGACACAAAAAGGAAATAGACGACAAAAATGAGCAAGTCAGAAATACCCCGTCTCTATTACCTCACAGAGAAAAATAAGTATTCATGGCCTCACCCACCTTGGCTTGCGACCGCCCACGGGAATGCTGCTGTTTTTCTGGCCAGAAAACAGCAGAGCACATCTCTGCTAGTACAAAAGCTAACCATTAGCAACTCCACAACATGGCGGAACTTGTTCGGAAATGTGTTATTTGTGGAGATAATACATCACCATTGCATTTTTTCCCAAGGAAGAATAGCTGAGGTAGAGTTGGAAATAGCCTTTAGAACACCACCAGCGAAATGAGTTTTGTTATTTATACGAAGGCAGAGTTAGACTCATGTTGCTGTTAGCCAGTCAGAGGCGAGATGTTTGCATAACATGAATATTAATAAGTAAGACTCATCATTCTGTCGTTTTCCCCCACCCATGCAAATGCCTTTACTCATTGCTTTTAGGCCCGAATGTGACCCAATGGAACCACTCTCCTTTAGACCAGCCATTTACAGGAGGCAAAGTAAGGAACCGGTGCATTGTAGACAGGGTGAAAGTGTAAAGACATAATTTTGGGGAAACAGCTTTAACTTCTGAAGGATTTTGACAGATACTTGGTAGGCATGGTAAAAATGAAAGTAAAGGCAAAACTTTTAGTTTTTAGATCTGCATTCTATCCCTCGCCTAGGCTTACGATATGAATTAGTTCAGACCAAAAGCAATTGGTGACCCTGATAAGAGCTCTGTGAGTTGTAGAGAATGTGTCTCTCTGTTACCATTTTAGACCCAAGAATTCAATTCAATTCAGTTTATTTATATAGCGCCAATTCACAACAGATGTCATCTCAAGGCACTTAACAAGAAGTCATTTCAATACATTTATACAAACATTCCAATCAGTTAAAAAGTTTCCTATTTAAGGAATCCCAGCAGATTGCGTCAGTCATTGGCGTGAGGTTGGGCCCCGTTGATGCAGACTTTCCAACCACAGCAATCCTTCAGCAATCCCTCATACTGAGCAAGCATGTAGCGACGGTGGAGAGGAAAAACTCCCCTTTAACAGGAAGAAACCTCCAGCAGAACCAGGCTCAGTAGGAGCGGCCATCTGCCACGACCGTCTGGGGGTTTGAGAAGACAGAGCAGAAACACAGAAGGAACAGAAGATCTGATATCAGAGAACTTTCTATGTTACAGAAAGTAAAAAGTTGATAACAGGACACAGTGGATGTTCACCCTAACCCATGCCCCCCGTCCAACAGGGGATTGCAGCCAAGCAGGATACCAGACCAGGTGTAGCTTCTATGGAGAGAAAAACACTGAGAGAACACAAAGTTAATAGTCGAAATAGCAGAATGTACTGTAATACAACTGGAGAGTAGTAGGAGAAAAGGAAGTAGCAGAGTGAAGAAAATTGGTAAGTCTGTCCTCCAGCAGTCTAAGCCTATAGCAGCATAACTACAGAGATAGCTCAGGATGACCTTAGCCACTCTAACTATAAGCTTTATCAAAAAGGAAAGTTTTAAGCCTGGCCTTAAAAGTAAACAGAGTGTCTGCCTCACGGACTAAAGCTGGGAGCTGGTTCCACAGGAGAGGAGCCTGATAACTAAAAGATCTGCCTCCCATTCTACTTTTAGGAATCCTAGGAACTACAAGTAAACCTGCAGTCTGAGAGTAAAGTGCTCTGTTGGGAACATATGAAACAATCAGATCTCTGATGTATGATGGAGCTTGATTATTAAGGGCTTTGTATGTAAGAAGGAGGATCTTAGATTCTATTCTGGATTTAACAGGGAGTCAATGAAGGGAAGCTAAAACAGGAGAAATGTGATCTCTCTTTTTAATATTCATCAGAACTCTTGCTGCCGCATTTTGGATCAACTGAAGGCTTTTAATGGCATTTTGTGGACTACCTGATAGTAAAGAATTACAGTAGTCCAGCCTTGAGGTAACAAATGCATGGACTAGTTTCTCAGCATCACTCCTGGACAGGATGTTTCTAATTTTGGCAATATTCCGGAGGTGAAAGAAAGAAATCCTAGACACCTGTTTAATATGGGATTTAAATGTCAAGTCTTGCTCAAAAATAACGCCGAGGTTCTTTACGTTGTTACTGGAGGCCAATTTAATGCCATCCAGATGAAGTGATTGACTAATCAGTTTCTGTTTTAGAACTTCTGGTCCAAAGACAGCAACTTCTGTCTTGTCAGAATTTAGAATGGGGAGGGGTCACTGGTCAGTGCCTTGTGGGGTTTTTTTTTACGCGTCCCGTTTGGCAGTGTTGAGCTCAGAATTGGTGTCTGAGTACCAAGTAGAAGCCCAACAGATTTACTTTCACAAGCGGAGCAGTACAGCTTTTGCTATAGTCCTCCACTTGATATATGTGTGAAAAATCTATATTATGAATTGCTGGGGGTTTAATTTCCTGATGTTATAGACACGGAGACAGAAAATTAAGGGGAAAAAAGAAAGAAGATGAAGAAGAGAGGTAGGAAACCACAAGTCATGAGAGAGGGTGAGTTGAAAATACAAGAGAGGAAGGGGAACAAAGAAAACACAGGAAAACATTGAAGTCTGCCTCCATTCCCACAGGACGGCAAAGAGAGGGGAAAAAACAAATCAAAAAACGAAAAAGGAACATAGACAAAGCAAACCAAACATCGTGAAAAGAACTAAACAACCACATCACACAAAAATGGATATAAAAATACAACAATGTCACAGAGAAACTCATGGTACCGATTAATCAAGCTCTAGCACTGATAACCTCAGCCCAAGAATATATCTGTAAACACCAGAGACCCCACATCTATGTGTGTGTGTGAGCATGCTGGTGCATATAAGGTTTCTCCATAAGAGTGTTCGATAGCTGGTGTGAGCAGGCATCAATCCATCTCCCAGGAATCGATGCAGACATGAAGGAGATCGGAGTCAAGACGTCCAAAGGACCCCCAGAGCCCCAGGCGGACCCGGGCGGGGCCGACCGCATCCCGAAGAGAGGAGCAGAGGAGAAGCCCAGGGGAACGTCCAGCAGCTACTATGCAGGGGCCCGGGGGCAGCAGTGACAAGCCCACAGGCCCCGCCGGCAACCAACCGCGCCAGGGCGGACCGGTCCATGGACCGGGAGAGCGGCCGCGGCCACTGCGGTGCCGGGGCCACATTGGGGCGCCCCACCGATAGCCGCAGCGGGCGGACAGCATCCCCAGGCCGAGCTCAGCCAGCACCTGGACACCAAGTTGTACCAACCCCCACCCCGAGCCCTCAGTGTCTATATGTGGTTTAACAGTGGGCACCGGCACCAGAGGTGAAGCTGATTGAACCGCTCCCCCTCTGGATGCCGAAAAGTGTGCCCACCCCAAAGTCCCTACATGTGTGTTGCATGAAAATGTTATAAGTGGGAGTGTCTAAGTTGTGTATTAAAATTGGGACCCAGGACGCCAGGGGATAAAGTACCTTGTGGTTAAGCCTTGGCTTTCATGGGTCAACCATGCCTAAAAATTACTGCAAGTCACCTTCACCCATCAGACCCAACACCTCTGGAGAGAGATACGTAGGTTGAATCCAGTAGGAGTTGGGCAGCATGTGATGGCAAAGGTTCTAGATTTCTGGTTCACACAATGTAGAAAGGGAACTGTAAATTTAAAACTTTTTTTTCACTCATGCTTAATCTGGGCCATTTCTGCATATGTTTAGGTAACTAAGCAGACGCGGTTAAGACAGGTTAGAAAACTTCCACTGAAACACTTGCATAAAATGAGCTGAAATCCACACATCCACACAAAAGTTCACAGATATGTGTTTTAATTCTGCTTTACCACCTAATTAGGTTCATAACACCATCATGAGACATTTAGTTTGTTGGCAGAAATAAGACCATCATTACCACCTTAACCCAAAGACTTTCATTGCCTGGATGCTGATTTGTCCTTTTTCCACAGAGGACAAGATGTAATTACAGAAAAACAAAAAGAAACTGGAAATCTAAATTAATAAACTAAGATATTTGCAGAAGACATCAGTTAGTTCGTGTGTTTTATCACTGTAAACTCCTCAGTGGAGTCCAGAAAGCCACTACAAACATTAAAACCTCATTTGCATTTTTTTCCTTTCCATTGATGAGATTTCTCATTTGGACTGTCTCGATTAACTGTCATTTGTGGCCTTTTTGACTCACCACTGAACATCCTCGACTGAATCACTAAACATCCCTGGGTTTTCCAGTGTAAGATTCAGAACCACTTTTTTACACACTAGTTATTTACATTATAATTATTTTCTCACCCCGACATACTTTCTAATAACAATATACTATTTCTAAACCCTGCATCACAGTGTAGATGGTATATAAGACTGATGCTGTGGCATTAAAACTTAGACAATTGTCAGAGACAGAGGCCACCTGATGGAACTTTTTTGCCTCGTTTCCACTGAACAGTACAGCACAGGTTCGGTACGCCATTTTACTGTCCAGCATATTCAGGTGGGGGTTTCACCCGCCAGTTGGACTATCGCTGAGCAGGCGGGGTTAAACCCAAACGCCTAGTGTGGCATCAAACCAGTTTGATGACAAACGTGAAACACTAGTATGTCATCTGCTTATCTCAACCAGTTATGTTTTTCTGTTCCCCAATCAATGGACTGTGTTGTGTGACTCCAGCAGTTCCACTCTAACCGTACCGTACCATTGTCCTGTGGACCTACAACTGAAGGAAGCCCAGGAATGGTGCCGTACAAGGTTGGTTGCAGGGGCCACTTTCATAATGGAAAAAGACAACCGTACCAAACAGCACCAGCCCGTGACGTACCGCTGAGCGGAAACAAGGAATCAGACATCAAGAAAATCTAAGAAATCCATGAGATGGTGCTTGTCACTGCATCAGGATTTGGCTGTGCCATTCCAAGTCTTTTGAGTTTAAGATCAATGTATTTGCAGTGGTTACCTTTTCTTGCTGGACCCTTCCTCTTACTCAGATCCATAATAACCCCTTGGTCTTCCCTGTGTTCAGCGACCAATTATTAACCAGACACCAGGCAACAAGTCCAGGTATTTCCCTCCTGTACTCCACCTCCACCCCTTCAGCAAATGAGCTTATGCTGGATGTTCTTCTAAGAGGTCAAACAGTCACATGTGAAGAGACTGTAAAACAGTGAACCTACCACACAGCCTTGGGGACTTCCAGTGCAGATTATCCTAGTTTAATGTTAAATCATTGTCATAACCAATATGAAATATATGCAAGGTATCAGATGTCCATCCATTCTCTATACTCACCTGTCAATGCAGGGTCCCAGGGGAGCTGGTGCCTATCTCCAGCAGTCATTGAGCGGGAGGCGGGTTACATCCTGGAAGGCTCCCCAGTCCATCACAGGAAACCACAGAGACACACAAGACAAACAGCGATGCAAGCCATACCTGAAGGCTGTTGGTAAACGGAGAGCTATTGATCTAACAGTCATGTTTTTGGACTGTGGGAGGAAGCCAGAGAACTTAAAGAGAACCCATGCATGCGCAAAGAGAAAATGCAAACTCATTGCAGAAAGACCCCTGGCTAGGATACAAACCGAGGACTTCTTCGTGCAAGGCAACAGTGCTACCAACTGCCTCACCATTCAACCCATCATGGGATGTCTCCAGTTCAATAGTGATATTATATTTCTTGAACCAATAATATTTAAGTTTACACATCCGTCCATCCATCCATTATCTGTACCCATCCATCCATCCTATGCAGGGTTTTGGGGGGGGCTGGTCCGTATCTCCAGCAGGCACTGGGCGAGAGGCAGGGTACACCCTGGACAGTCGTCAGTCCATCAACACACAGACATAAAGGACAAACAACCATGCATGCACACACTCATACCTAAGGGCAATTTTAGAGAGACCAATTGATCTAATAGTCAGGTTTTTGGAATGTGGGAGGAAGCCAGACAACTCAAAGAGAACCCATGCATGCCCAAAGAGAACATGGAAACTCATTGCAGAAAGACCCCCGGCTAGGATACAAACCAAGGACTTCTTGGTGCAAGGCAACAGTGCTACTAACTGCCTCACCATTCAACCCATCATGGGATGTCTCCAGTTCAATTTTGATATTATATTTCTTGAACCAATAATCTTTAAGTTTACACATCCGTCCATCCATCCATCCTATGCAGGGTTGCTGGGGGGGCTGGTCCGTATCTCCAGCAGTCACTGGGTGAGAGGCGGGGTACACCCTGGACAGTCGTCAGTCCATCAACACAGAGACATAAAGGACAAACAACCATGCACGCACACACTCATACCTAAGGGCAATTTTAGAGAGACCAATTGATCGAACAGTCAGGTTTTTGGACTGTGGGAGGAAGCTGGACAACTCAAAGAGAACCCATGCATGCCCAAAGAGAACATGGAAACTCATTGCAGAAAGACCCCCGGCTAGGATACAAACCAAGGACTTCTTGGTGCAAGGCAACAGTGCTACTAACTGCCTCACCATTCAACCCATCATGGGATGTCTCCAGTTCTATATTGATATTTTATTTCTTGAGCCAAAGATATTTAAGTTTAAACATTATTTCATAAATATTTCTTAAAGTTTGTAATCTAGAGATCAGTTACTCGTCAATGACTGATCAACAACACATGGGCAAAATGTTGATTATGATGTAACTGACTGCAATCGCGACTCCACAGAAAGCTGCAGAGGGAACGAAACGTTTCTTGTTGCCACACGATTGGATGTTTTCTGTCTTTGTGTTTCCGTATTTGATCTGTTTTGATTCCTTGACAGCAGGATAAATGTGATGACAGCTTGAGGCCCATGATGCTCTGTGTGTGTCATCTGTAATTGGTAATGCCTGATTTTTGTGTTTTAGATGAAGAAAATCAGAGCAGCAATCTGTCTGCGCTCAGGCAAACAGTCAAAGCATCAAGGGAAGTTTTTTTTTTATTCAAGAAGTAAGAGGAGGGAACATTGCAGCTAACAGATCAAACCCTGTCTCAATGAATCAGAGTGAGACAGGATTTTTCTCCTTTACTCTAACACACACACAGGCAGATCGGCTAATTAAAGGGAAGACAGACTGGAAGGAAATCAGACGGGCAGGAATGCCGATGGGATGAAAAAGGCTTTAAACTTCATAAAGAAAAGAGAGCAAATTGACCCCCTGAATGAAGGAAGTGTTTCATTACATATCCCCTGGGTCTGCAGGGTAATAAGGTTAACGCTTGGGGCACTTACTACAAGATTAAAAGACACAGAGTGAGGACAGTGAAAATTAGAGAAAAAAATCATTGTAGCACTGCAGTATCAGTGTTTAAACACCCTCAAACTGCCTCTACTTTGAGTTCAGCTTGTACAAATAACTTCAAGACATTTTCTTTAAAAAAAAACTCAGCAACATCTGTGTAGCAATGGTCCATTTATCGATTCATCAATTTTGGAAAGATTATTTTTCCTGAAAGCATAAGAGAGAAGTCCTCACTCGATTCTGAAAGCTAAACATGAAATCATCTTTAATAAGAGTTTTGCCAAAGTCTCATCACCTTCACTGTCAAAAAGAACCAACAGCCCAGGCAAGCAAATTATTTATCTAACAGGATAATATAGGTTAATATTCATGAATTCAGTTTTATTTATTTAAAAAGTAACTAAACCCCAAAGCAACTTTTTTTTCCTTATAAACTGAATAAATAGATCTTTACCAATGCAATCTTTCAGTTTCTGGGAATTTTCTTTACATTATTGTTTAAACTTGTTTAATGCTACACTTTTTGAGATCTGCTGGCTCAGGGCGCTGAGTCAGGGCTGCCCGAGGTTGGCGCTGCCGGTGCTGCTGAGGCAGAGGAAAACAGGATGGGTCCAGTCTCTGAGTGGTGATGCTAACATAGACTAACGTTCAAAACAGATGAACGTCATTCAGATCGATCAGTCGCAAAACTGCCAACGTCGCTTCGGTCACTGTTCATGTTTCAGTGTCAGATTTAGCTAGCTGTCACTGTCCTCCTGACCACACCCCCATGTTCCCCCCTCCACTCATCCTCCACACTTGGGTACGCCCCTCCGTTCTTCCTGGCACTGCCCACTTTGTTGGAATTTTTCAAATGTTGTCTGGGGGTGGGGTTATGCTTTTGTCATGGGGTTCAGTTACACTTTAAGTGTTTCTGTAGTGATGTAAGCTCTGTACCGGTTGGTCGTGGTGAAGAGATTTACGGTCGATCTACATTTCTACCTTCACCTTTGGTCACGCTCTGGATAGTGAACAAAAGAACGAGATTACGGATACAAGAGGCTAAAATAAGTTTTGTTGCAGGGTGTCTGGACTTTTCCTTAGAGATAGGGTGAGAAGCTCAGTCATTCGGGAGGGGATCCGAGTAGAGCCGCTGCTCCTCCACATCGAGAGGAGTCAGTTGAGGTGGCTCGGGCATCTGGTTAGGACGCCTCCCTGGTGAGGTGTTCCAGGCACGTCCCACCAGGAAGAGACCCAGAGAAAGACCCAGGACACGCCGGAGGGACTGTTTCTCAGCTTGCAACGCCTTGCGATTTCCCCGGAGGAGCTGGACCAAGTGACTGGAGAGAGGGAAGTCTGGGCCTCTCTGGTTAGGTAGCTGCCCCCTGTAACCCGACCACAGATAGGCGGAAGATAATGCATGGATGGATGGGTGGTACTTTATGGTACACAGTCTGCAGAGCAAGCCCGGATTTTCTGCTCTCCACCATCTGCCCCTGTCTTCTGGCATCTGATTTATAATTTCTCAGAGGAGTGGTAAAAATGTCCTTCTAAAAATGTGATACTCTCACAATAAACCACTAGGTCTCCATTTGTAATTTCAGTTTTTTTCTGAAAGAAATGTAAAAATCAGGGCTGTTCACAAGGAGTGCATGCTTTTCTTAGTGTACTGACAGTTTACCTTTACGCAGGAGGTGCAGCAATGAAAGAGAATTTTTGATGTGTTTTCTTTGCTGAAGAAAAGGTTAAACAAAAAAAAAGCCTTAGAAAGAAGTGAGTTTTTTGGGGGGGTTTTGTTGGCCGAGGTCATCAGTCAGGCTTGAATCTTTTATAGCACAGCTGAATGACCTCCTGCTCTCAGGGATGGAATGAGATCGACAGTCTGAAACAGACACACACACACACACACACACACACACACACACGTGTGCTGCAGATGGGCACTCAGTAACGATGGGCACAAGCTGGACCAACTGGCTGGGCACAAGAGTTCATCGCACACACACATGCAGTGAGCACCCGGAGCGAATTGTGTTGGTTTGAAGGGCGGAGGGTCGGGGTTGGGAGGTGACCGGCGTCCAGGTGTGCTTCTCCAATTATCGGACTGCAGAGCACGCACACACAAGCAGCTGAGCCCACAAAAGCATACCGATCCGACTCCAGCTCCCTTCACATCCCTCCACAATTAAAGCGCCTCCCCGCTCCGACACCTGGTCTCCTGCTGCAGAGGAGCAAAGGAAGGCAGGTACAGGTGGAGAATCATCTTTTTGATAACCTGTTTGTATATTACCTCTCTGATTCCCGTCAGCATCTCATCCTGTGTCTCTTGTTTTCTTCAAGTGAGATATCAACCTGAGAGAGACGGCCTGACTCCCATCTGCCATCAAGCAACAGATGTTTGACTTTGAAAACATAAAATGCATGAGGGTTACAGAAGAAGCAGAAGAAGAAGAAAGAAAGAAGATTGAGAGTGAGAGATCTGAAAACAGTGGAGACGAGAACCGAGAATCAGGAGAGGTGATTGAAAAAGACGTGCAAAGGCGGGAGGTGCGGAGGTGAAGGTGAGTGGAGGAAAACTGCAAAGCAAACAGGAGCTGAATGAAAGCACGACGTGTGGGATGAAAAGAGACACGTGGAGGGATGCAGATCAAAGCATGAGCGGGGCGAGGAGTAAAATGTTGAAACAGCAAACTGAGAAAAGACACGGGACAGACGGCAGCGTCCAGGGTCGAGAGGCCGTCTTCTGCAGCAGGGGAAGGGTTACAATTACGGCCCTGGAGGACATTAAGACGTGTTCCATGTTTGACAGGAGTAAGACTTGGAGTCCAGAGGCGGCTGATCCCATGAAGCATTCACTGACCTCCTGTAAAACACTGTACTTTGTCATTTCCTGTAAAAGTTCAGTCAAGCAAAAATAAATCCATTTACAATGTTCACAGACTAAGCAGCACATAAAGAATTGACAAATTACACAAAATTACATAAAATTATTAGTAGGTCAAAAATAGCTAAAATGCTTTGAAGCTGTGCAATAGTTTCAACTAGGGCTGTCAAACGATTAAACGTTTTAATCTAATTAATTACAGGGTAGCTGTGAATTAATCACGATTAAAGAACATTCCTAAATATGACTGAAAATGTACAATTTTCGGTGTAAATATAAGACAAAACCAGAAGTTGTTGCTCTTTTTTTTTTTAAATACATGACAGATTCATAACACTTTTAACCTATTAATCTTTTCGCCAGTTGCTAAGGCAGACTAACAGTTTAACATTTTCGGAATCTAAAGCTGACCGTTTCTTATTAATGTTGGACAACCCTGAGCATCCTCTTCATGGGACTCTCCTACCACAACAGAGTGCCTTCAGTCAGAGGCTTTTTCAGTTTTGCTGCAACACAGACTGCTACAGGAGAGCCTTCCTTTTCTTTCTCTCTGGGGTCTATAAAGTATTTTTTTAATTGAATTTTTCTGAACAATAGAGGGATGATTTGTTTACCAACACCGTGATGCATGGACAAAGGGTTTGACACAGAACCTTTTCATTACTCCCCTGTTCTCACTGATATTCAGAATTATCTTCCAGCTGCAGTGTTGGTTAGCAATGTTAGCTTAGATGTTAGTTGTGAAGTGATTGCTGCAGAATGTTGCATTTTTAATCATCTGCTCGTTCCAATCATTCTTCTGATTACTAGCAACCAAAGACGTCTTTTGTTTGCCCTAAAATGGGCAAGTTGATGGAATATAACTTGCACGTTTTGTTGTTTAAACAAAGCGATTTGTACAACCATGCTTCTGTGCATGATGTGTCTTTCTCCTTGGTAAAAATGCTGCCAGTGGTTTTATTTGACATTTCGTATTTATTTATTTTTATTTTTATTTTTTTACTTGTCATGTTTGGCAGTGTGGAGCTCAGAATTGGTGTCTGAGTACCAAGTAGAAGCCCAACAGATTTACTTTCACAAGCGGAGCAGTACCGCTTTTGCCATAGTCCTCCACTTGATATATGTGTGAAAAATCTTTATTATGAATTGTTGGGGTTTTTATTTCCTGATGTTATGGACACGGAGGCGGAAAATTAAGGAGAAGAAAGAAGGAAGATGAAGAAGAGAGGTAGGAAACAAAAAGTCAAGAGAGAGGGTGAGTTGAAAATACAAGAGAGGAAAGGGAACAAAGAAAACACAGGAAAATATTGAAGTCTGCCTCCATACCCACAGGACGGCAGAGAGAGGGAAAAAACAAAACAAAACACGAAAAAGGAACATCGACAAAACAAACCAAACATTGTGAACTAAGAATTACACAACCACATCACACAAAAATAGATATAAAAATACAACAACAATATCACAGAAAAACTCATGGTACCGATTAATCAAGCTCTAGTAATGATAACCTCAGCCCAAGAATATATCCTTAAACACCAGAGACCCCACGTCTATGTGTGTGTGTTAGTATGCTGGTGCACATAAGGTTTCTCCATAAGATAGCTGGTGTGAGCAGAATCGATGCAGACATGAAGGAGATCGGAGCAAAGACGTCCAAAGGACCCCCAGAGCCCCAGGCGGACCCGGGTGGGGCAGACCGCATCCCCCAAGAGTGGAGCAAAGGAGAACCCCAGGGGAACATCCAGCAGCCACTATGCAGGGGCCCGGGGGGCAGCAGTGACGAGCCCACAGACCCCGCCGGCAACCGGCCGCGCCAGGGCGGGCCGGTCAATGGACCGGGAGAGCCGGGGCCCAGGGGCACCCCACCCCCCAGCAGGGACCCGACAAGGGACTGGCCGACAAGGGGCCACCGGCCGCCACGCACCACTTCCACCCTAGGCCAATCCCCACCGCCAACATCCCAGCGCCCCACCGGCAGCCGCAGGGGACGGACAGCATCCCCAGGCCGGGCTCAGCCAGCATCTGGACACCAAGTTGTACCAGCTCCCGGGTCCTGATCCCCCGCAACGCAGGGCGCCGAGACCAGGCATCCAACGAGGGCCAGGGCCGGTCCAACCCACCAATGAACCGGCCACGCACGGTGCACACAGAACAGGTGATCAAACGAGCAGAGACGCCGGATCCGCATCCCGCCGATCCACCGAGCAGGTACTACCCAACAATCCCAAACCTGGCACCTCTAAAAGAGGTGCCCCAACCAACCAAAGGAAGATATCGGCCCAGCGCATCGGCCGACCGACACACCGTCCCCCCCAGGCCCGGCCAGGCACGCACCAGGTCCGAACAGGATTGACCTCCGATGCACCGGCAGGCAGGGGCTCCCGTCACCGGCGGGGAGTGACGGAGGGGAAATATGCCCCCCATTAAGTGTAAGGCCTGAGGTGCGCCAGGCGAGGGGGCAGACCAAGATCCAACCTGACAGGTAGACAAAGACATACAGACACAGTCATACGTTCCCTCCCTCTTAAACCCATACATTCTCACTGACTCACCAAGACACCCAAAAAAATGACGCTGTACCCTCACTCACACACCTCATACACACTTTATGCTCCCAGGTCCAGGTACCGATGCCCCAGTAGAGCCACCAGTCCCCGGACCCGGGAGATGGACCCCCTACCTTCTAGGACGGAGACAAGCAGACCGCCAAGGGCCCCACAGTGGCAAAGCAGCCCGACAGCCCAGGACCCCGACCAGACCACCTGTTCCTCCTCCGGACCCCAACCCCTGATGGCCCGTAGCGAACAGGGGTGTGAAAAGACCCCTAGCCTCCATCCTCCCGCTCGAGTATGGTGTTGATGCGTGTTGTTATAATGTGCATTTAAAACAGAGGGGTGGGATGTGGGGAAGGCAGCCCCACATCCCCCAACCCCCACCCCGAGCCCTCAGTGTCTATATGTGGTTTAACAGTGGGCATCGGCACCAGAGGGGAAGCTGATTAAACCGCTCCCCCTCTGGATGCCGAAAAGTGTGCCCACCCCAAAGTCCCTACATATGTGTCGCGTGAGAATGTTATAAGTGGAAGTGTCTAAGTTGCATATTAAAATTGGGACCCAGGACACCACGGGATAGCGAGGAGGGAAGCCCCTCCTCGCACCCCAGTGATGTGCCCATGCCCCAAGACCCTATATGAGTGGTAAAGTGATGGAGCGGGTGCACAGAGGTGTCCAGGGATGGGGAGGGAAGGACTGGGAGACAAAATGTCTTCCCAGGGAGCCAGCTCCCCCACTGACCCCAATAGGCACCGCTGTTCACCGGGATCCACCAAGGGAGGGAGGCCATGGCACGTTCGACCCGGGGCCCACGGCCACAGCACCACAAAGCCCCACGGACCCCAAGGCAGTCCCCCCAGCCCCATCCCAGAAGGGGAACTAAACCCACCCTGACATTCGCTCTACTCTCAAAACACAAAAGACACTAGACACCCAGGTTGAGTTCGCGCCCCCCCCTCTCCCGCACACCCCTCCCCCCCGTCCAAGTGCCCTCGTAGGGGGAGAGCACCTGTCGCTACACAGCAGCAGCCTCCCCGCCAGCAAAGGAGGCCCCCAGCGCCACCCGCACACCGGAGACCTCCGTAGCCCGAACCACGGCGACGTACCTGCCCAGACCAGGAGCAAACCGATTAGCCGGGCGGCCGACCCACCAGGCCGACATCCACCAGCCTCATTCCTTGTGGAGCGACCACTGTTGCTCGACGGCCCGGCAGGAGACCAAACCCAGCGCCCCACCCACCTGCCCTGCACGCCCACCACCCGGCCAGTCCACCCGCAAGTCCGACCGAACCCGGCCAAATGCCCAACCCCAGCGCCCCGCACAAAGACCAAGGCCCAGGAGCCGAGTCCAGCGCAAAAAAGGACTGATCCGGCCCAGAAACGCCACCCAGCCGCCGCGACCAGCAGCCAGGCACCCCAACCACCAAACAAGGCGAGACGCCATACAGGGACCGGCGATGACAATTGGCCCAGAGAAAAAGAGAGAGGCGGCTGCACATGCCGGCCACCGGCCGGCCCCGACCCCCACAACCAACAGAGACCCCACGCCGGCCGACCCCCAGCCAGGACCACAGCTAAGGGGTGCGGCGCCCCCGAGCCCCGAATCCCCAAGCCCACCCCAGACCCTACCCAGGCGCAGCACGGCCACCAGGCCAGTAACCCATGTCCACCAGTGCAACCCCCCCAAGGCACCGTATGCAGCCATCAGGAGTTACCACCCAAAGCCCAACCCCAGGCCGGCCACGACGTCCACGACGTCCAGCGCCCCATCCGCCCAGTGATCCCACCCCCTGGGGTCCCCCCCAGACGCCTCCAACCCCAAAACCCCCACATCAGCAACAGTGTCCCAAACGACAAAACCAAGTGCCCCCCACCCCCACTAGGTGATGGAGCCGATCAACGGAGCCCAGAGAGATTGATCAGATATGGAGCCAGAGGCTGTCTCAAGACCAATATGGTCCAACAAGAGATTTCTATACTGATTAATATTAAGAGCTTTTTTATTTTCCAGTTCAGGAGGATAGTTTTCTTAGCGATGCATAAGGCAATGTGAACCATTAGAACTGACTTTGTGTCCATGGTGACATCATTTAAATTTCCTAACAGGCAAATTGAGGGAGATGGTGGGATGTTACATTTCAGACACTTTGATAAGTCGTCACATATCTGGCCCCAAAATTTCTTAACAGGTGGACAGAACCAAAGCGCATGAACATAAGTATCTGGTATATTGCTTGTGCATTGTAAGCAGGTATTAGACGATGTAAAACCCATCCTAAACATTTGTTGACCTGTATAGTGTACTCTATGAAGGATTTTGTATTGTATTAATTGCAAATGAGGATTTTTTGTTATTTTAAAGGTTCTTAAACATATCTGAGACCAGACGTTTTGGTCAAAGCTGGCTGATAAATCCACCTCCCATTTTGAAATAGGGATGGCTATCTAATGTAGATAAAGTTTTGCATATTTTAGACAGCAATTTGGGGGGGTTGAGATTAAGAAAATCTAAAACTCTTGCTGGAATTTGTAATTCAGCTGTATTGATTCTAAATTTACCTTTAATAATAGATTTAATTTGTTGATATTCTAAGAATTTGTTTTTATCAATTCCATATTGTGTAATTAATGTATTAAATGGGATAAAGTCTGTTCCTTCAAATATATGTTCCAGGTATTCAATTCCATTGCACCTCCAGACTGGGAAACTTATCATACATTTATTTGCAAGATGTCGGGGTTATTCCAGATGGGTGTACGTCTGCATGGGATTATTGTGACATTTCGTATTTAAACTAGATCCTGAAAACTAGTGATGGGAGTTCCGGCTCTTTTAGGAGAGCTGTTTCTTACCGTTAATAAGCCATTACTACAAAATAAATTTAAGTACAAAAACAAACGCTGATTGTATGTGAGATATTTATGAATTTTCGAATATTTGCAGCGAGACAACATAGAAAAGCTAAGATAATGTAGATGACTGCAGAGCCCGCTTGATGTATTTTACCTTTGCATACTCTACACTCTGCATTTGAATTAACAGTGTAATTGAAATGTTGCGTTACCTGCTGTCACTCATTTTCTCACATTTCCAGCATGTTTTGTTCGTAGCGCTTTTTTCCTCCTCCTACACCCTCCCGTTTCTCTGCATGTTTGTCGTGCTATCTGTGTCTGTACCCCCCTCTCTTCCCTTTCCCGTTCCCCTCCTGCTCTGTGCAGACACACAGAATCGGTCACGTGCAGCTTTCACAGAAGAAGAAGAAAAGAAAAAAGCGGCTTCGGTTCGGCTCTTCCAGGGAGAAGCCGGTTACGGTCAGTCACTTCAACTGAGAAATTGAAGAGCTGTTTTGTTCTGACCGACACATTAAACTAAAAACCTTACATCTCCCTTGAATCCCCCTGCCTGGGTGCAATTTGGGTGTGGGCGCTTCTCTCCCAAACCCAACTAAGCTTACTTTCTACTAGCAAGGTGCCAGCAATGGTGCTAAGAGCTTGGAGGACTGTAAGCCTAGTTCACGGCCAGGCAAGCTTCAAATTCTCTGTTACTCAATCCCCACTTAGCAGTCTGAGAGAATTAATAAGCTCCTCCCCCATCCTGGCACCAAAGAGTTTGGGTTTTTGTCTGTGCGAGAAGAGTGCAAGTTCTGCTGTCTGAACAGGTTAAACAAGTGTAAAGAGGTCAGACTAGACTTGTAAAGACTTGTAAAGACTTGTCAGACGAACATCCACAGATTTTCAGATTTTCACCACCCTGCATCTCTGCTTGGTGCACTAAAAGCTACAATCTACAAAGACACTTAACAGTGTTTGTAGCATTTACAGTAGGTGAAATCCATCTGTTTCTGTTGACGTTTTAAGAATATTAGCAACCTGCTGCTGCAGAGGTACAGGCAGAGGTAGCAGGTGCAGATTGTTTGAATGTTGGTGAGTGTAAATCAGCCTTTTTGAAGTGGAGCGATCCTTGTCGCTTTAAGTTATTAATAACAGCCCATAATCTCAGTACCATATGTGTGCACACTCACTTTTTTTGTTGTTGTTTCCCATCTGCAGTGTCGCCGAGCGTGTGCCGTAGGTGTTTCTGTGTGTGAGCGTGACGGGGCCCGACGGATGCTCATAACGGCATTAACGGAAAGGAAATGCCGGCTCAGGTAAGTGAGGTGGTCCATCTCTGTCAGATTAGCCCCTCACCTGCTGCCAGACACGTGCGCAACACAAACGTGCACACACGCCGCTGGACAAACAGCGAGAGCTTTCAATGCAGAACAAATGATAAATGAAATAAGATGTGAGTGGACAGTGGATTATGTGCTGAATCGCTTTTTGACTGTTTTAGCTGCAGATATTGAAGGACTATGCAGTAGCAGTTTGCACACAACGCTTTGGTTTTTACACTCATTTGTTGAAAATAAAAATATTTTTGTAATTCCACTGCATATTGCTTTCAGTTTTTTTTTTCTTCTGGAAATTAAATAAATTCTTCCTTTAAAATTCAAACTAATTCTGCCATTTTTTATAAAAAACATTAGGTGAACATGTTTGAAGTTATTGGGGATTTTCTCCAATCTATACAGGCTTATACATACATATATTCTGAGCCTTTAATAAGAAAAGCTGAGGGCTGTAGGAAGTATTTTCTCCTAAAACGGCCATGAACTTCGGGATGTTGTTAAAAACTGTTTTTTTATCAGCACTGGTTGATTTGATCAATGCTCTGAACAAGTGGAATGTCTTATGGTGCGTTCACACCGCCCCAAAGGTCAGCGTCAGTTGCTGCAAGATTACATGTAAAGTCTACAGTTGAGTCCGTCAGAGGTCCGTCAGACTCTCTGCGGTGCGTTGTGTGGGTTGGCTCTGTCAACTTTTCAAGCGTTGCCTGCGTTTCAAGCGGCAACGCAGCAAACGCAAGCAACGCGGACTTAACACACTTGACGCACTTGACACACTTGACGCAGTGCGCCAACCAATCAGAGCGTCTCACTGTAGCGACGTCACCACACTTATCTTCTTCGCGCTCTTTTTTGCTCAACGTACATATGTCAAACTTGATGCGTTGGGAGCGTTGCCTGACGCAGTGCGGTGGGAACGGTGTGAAGCAAGCTTCAACGTACATGCGGCAAACTAGATGCGTTGAGAGCGTTGCCTGACGCAGACAAAGTGTGCGGTGTGAACACACCATAAGGAATTCCTTCAACAATTTTTCAAACATCCGCAGATTCCAAGATCTTCACTTCAGACAAGTGTACATAAGGTGCTGAGAGGCATCTTAACCACTGTACCAAGATATGCAAGACCCAAACTCATGTTATCAGTCTCTGCTATTTTGTTTCTCTCGTCTGCAATGTTTATTTGTGTTCTGATGTTAATCGTGCACTTATTGGACAAAGATGGTTGCTGTGGTAATGATTGCACAAACAGACCGTCAAAGAAGTCTCTGCTCCATAATTTTCTGTAAGTAAAATTATATTTCTGCTGTGCATTCTCCTTGGTCAAAAATGGGTTGAAATGATAAAATTTCTTCTTTACAGATTGATTATTAAAACTTGTTTTAGTTAGAATTCACATAGTGTTAGTAAAAGTTATGGACCAACAAGACTTTTATGCTTTTATTTGATAAAATTATTGCATATGGCTAGAAAGCAAAGGGGTAGCAGAGTCACTCAACCGCTGTTTTCTGGCTAAAAGTGCGAGCTAACCTCTGTTAGCTTCTATTAGCTTTATTAGCTTTGGTTAGCTCTGTTAGCTTGTAGGTACATCAGTTCAGAGTGTCAATCATTCGCCCCCACCTCTTTGCCCATTTTTGGTATTTTCCGGGTGTGACGCGACGCATGACGGGGCCAAGATGGCGGTGGTGGGAACCGCCCACTAGACTTCAGTTCTGCTCTTCATAAACCTACGGGTGACGTCACGGAGGCTCCGTCCAGTTTATATACAGTCTATGGTTGGAGCAGAGATGCATAACAGTGGCACTCGAGGACTGGAGTTACAGACCCCTGGTTTGGATGTTTAGGAACAACCCAAGAACCACCCAGGATCAAGGCTACCATAAACTGGAAACTGCCTGACCACCAGCGCCACTCTCCACCCCCAAATCAACCTTCCAGCACAACTAAACTCTCCAAATATCCCCACGGATAAACCAAATACCTTCTATAGAAAAGCTTTATGTTCAGCTAAGACAAACCTTGAGCATTTTTTTACCACATTGACAAGAACTATGTTTGGAGGAGTTAATGTGAGGCTTTCAAACTTAACACTGTACAAACTGTCAACCATGGTGGTGGTAGCATCATGCTGTGGGGCTTCACAGACTGGATGGAACAAATAAGAAAGAGGACTAGCTCCAAAATCTTTAGCTTCACCTTTAATGCAACAGCTGGATGCTTGAAACTTGGACCCAACTGGTTGTTCCAGCACAGCAGTAATCCTGGTTTTAAATCTAACCGTAAGCCCCCTGAAGGGCCGTCTTGAAGAACCAACAGCCGGGTCTGTGCCAGGAAACCAACCATTTTAAATTAACTCTATTTCATCCAATAGGAGTGGTCACATATTCTGCCTGAAGCTGGTCGGCGGTAAAAAAAAAAGTGAGTGATCGAGGTGCAGTTTGCAAAGTGACATTTAACCAACATCTGACCTTCCACGCATGATTTTCTGGTTGTGTTGGGTCAATATTACTTAGTAAGACTTGAATAACACTTCTCAGTCCTCTGGCATTTTTATTTTTATGTAAACACATGGCCACTCATGGAGTCAAAGATCGCAGCCACAAGTCTCTCGGGATTCAGAAGATAGATGAGGTAACGTTCTGATGCTTTAATAATCCCAAAGCTGCTCTAAAAATCTGCTGTGCTTTTTTCTCCCTTCAACAGTCGCGACTGTATGATGTTTATCCATTAATCAAATATTCATACAGTTGATCTCCTTTTCTACCACAGATGTTATTTATTTGCATGTCCATTGGCAGCCCCATATCTGATCTTACATGTCATAAATTGATTATTTGAAGAGATCCAGACACTTTGAGTTCACACTGAGGCAGCAAGAAGCTCTGTAGGTCTTTGCTTAATAAACCTCAGATGGAGCCCCTACCCGCCGCGCTGGCGAGGAAAACGGACAAACCAGAGAGGAGATGAAGGAGGAGTGAACGAGGATGAGAGGAAGGAAGTTAGAGGTAAAAATTTGACGTTGAAGACTGAATGTAGGGGGTAGGCTGGAAGCATTTTCACCACTTTTATGTTTGATACTTTACGTGTTGTGAGATGTTAAAATAAAACCTGTTTTTTAATCTTGGCACAATAATGTGTACCAGAGAGAGAGGTATGGCATTCACTGGAGTTCCTGTCAATAGAAGCAACTGTGTCTGTTAGACCAAAGAAGCTCTATGAGAAAAGGTAAAAATAATGACACATTTTCCTCATTGTACTACTATTTCTCCTACTATACTATAATTTTGCATTATTTGCCGTTATTTCTGCTTTAAACCCTATGTTCTCTGTCTTTTTTCTCCTCATGGAAGCTACACCTTGTCTGGTGTTCTGTTTAGCTGTGACATCTTCCTAGAGGGGGGCATCGGCTGAGCTACTGCTGCCAACAACTTCCTTCTCTGTTGTTCATGTGTGTGCACTTCATTTTTCAGTAGGACTCGCTACCGACCCACACCGCCAAAGGTACCAGAAGCTGGTCCAATGACCATGCTGAAACTGTCCTTGATTGGCCATCAAACTGCCTTGACCTTTAACCCCATAAAGAATCTATGGAGTATTGTCAGGAGAAAGATGAGAGACACCAGAACCGACAATGCAGATGACATGAAGGCAGCTATCAAAGCAACCTGGGCTTCTAGAGCACCTCAGCAGAACCACAGGTTGATCTCCACGTTGCACTGTTGCAATAATTCAGGCCAAAGGAGCCTCAACCAAGTACTGAGTGCATAGAAATGAACAAGCTTAAATATATATGTTTTTATTGATCTTACGTAATTTTCAAATTTTCAGTTTTTTCAAATTTTGAGTGTGTGTGTTTGTTTGTCCTGTATGTCTCCGTATTGCCCTGCGATGGACTGGCGACCTGTCAAGGGTGTACCCCGCCTCTCGCCCCTTGACCGCTGGAGATAGGCACCAGCCTCCCCACAACCCTGCATAGGAATGACGGGCTTAGAAAATGGATGGATGGATGGATGGATCTCTATATGAGTTTCACTTTCTGAGATGAGTGACAGAAAAATAGAACTTTTCAGAATATTCTAATTGTTTGAGATATCATTGTATGTTAGTTTGTTTTGCTATTTAGCTGTAAATTGTGAAAAATAAACGTACACTTACCTCATTCTGTGCACTTCATTGGAGACGTCAAAGTAGGTGTCAGTTTAGAACGGAGTATAGGTTTCTACGGCTGATTCACTAAAAGTATGACTATTTGGAGTTGTCTTGGTTTTTAACTCTTTTCCACCGTCAGACAAAAACCTTGAGAATGTAAATTCAAAATGTTAGTTCAAAGTTATCCGGAAATGTATCAGTGAAAGCTCAGACAGATGTAAAGGGTTAACTTCTACAAGAAACTGACTTTAATGGAAAAATTGTGTTTTTTCCAATAGTGATGATGTGATTTTCAGTGGGTTTTACTTGTATTTTCTGTCCCCCGGAAAAAAACAAAAACAAAAAAAAACTGAGCTATCTGTTGAGAACTCCAATAGGTAATTTGGAAGTTCTTCAAAAGGACTAAAATGACCAGATTTTATTCCATAAGGACCAAATATTAACCCCGTTGCCAAGCAGACAGACTGATGATGGGTCCGCTGGAACAACATGTAACATGAGAAATGTGTGTTTTAGTAACAGCGTGAAGAACAATTCTGCAGTTCTGCACATGTTGAAGTTATCTGCTCTGTTTTTGCACTATGTGGAGTGTTTCAGGTTTATGACAGTGGATGTGCACATCAGCCTTGTGGTGATGTTGGATCACATAACCGAGTCAACACTAACAGAACGTGTGAACATGCTCAGAAATCAATAAATAGAAAAACATCAGAAGAAAAAAAAAAAGACAATCCTTATCCTCGTCACCACCTGTTCCAGCCTCGGCATCCATGTTAGCATTCACCATGGTTCATGGATCAGCTTCTCTCGCTGCAAATGTACTTGTAAGGCTTAACTGCCTGTAGATGGAACGTTCCCTCTGAATCTGATAGGGGAAAAGTCCATCTGACTGGATGGAAGTACTTTACAACCGACGTCCGACTCTTTCCAAGTGGTCGTCCAACATCATTTTTACTATGGCCAACAAATCACCCTGAATCAGTTGACCTAGAAGTTCACTATGCAGTGTAATGGGAATATTAAATTGATTTCGTATTTGACTATGTTGCCTGTGTGCAACATAGTCAATTACTAGTGTGAATAACAACCAAGAAAGTAGGTCAAGTTAGAGAAAACAAGCATGTTGTTCTAGTTTCTGATAGAGATGTGTAAAACTGCAGGATCACAGAACGTCTGGACAAAGTTTTTCTGTGTCTTTTTTATTGTTTACATTTTGAGAACATGATTATTGTTTGATTATCAAATTATTATTGGAACATTGTTTTTTTTTTTTCTCCAGCCTCCCCAACCCTATAGCTAAACTGTAATAGCATTTTAAATATTCTTTCCATGTCTTAGTTTGTGTTATCTCTGTAGAAGGTAATAAAAAGCAGGTAATGTAATGTGAATATTTAATTTATTTAGTATTTGACTATATTCAGTCTTAGGGTTTGTAACAACTAGGACAGTAGGTCAAGTTAAAGAAAAACAAGCATGTTGCTCGAGCATAATGTTTCCGATAGAGATGTGTTAGATTGCAGGATCACAGACATCACCATGTTAACTATAAGAACACAACATTCTCCCCGCTTCCGGTATCTGACATCTGACCAGTATGAAGTGATTCTACAGTAGACAAGCGAGGATGACTGGTAATGGGAAGGGGTGAGCTAATCTTGATAAGAGATGATACACTGGGAAAAAGGCTAATCCAGAAACAAGTTTTTTTTAAATAATACAAGATATTTTTGATTGTAATAAGCTAAAGGATCTGCCAATTAAACAAATGGAAAATTTCTTGAAAAGATTTCTTGAAATAAGACAATATATTTAAAAAATAAGAAAGAATGTCCATAAACAAGGGATTTTTACTTTCTTGAAAATCACTTTTTGCAGTGTAGCCTAATACTATATAATGTTTTAGAAGTTGATGGGTTGGCAGGTTTGAGTGAAGGGAATGCTTCTGTGCACACTGTTCCTCCATGTTGATCAACATGCTGCATTAAATCCTTAGAAGCTGATAGACAATATTTTATCCATTGTGTTTTTTAAACTTCCTATTTTTGTGTTGAAAATTTATTGTTTTGGAATCCTGCTGTTTAAAAAAAATTATTGTATAGTTGTTGAAAAGGAAATCCACCTCTAGATATTTACTCAAATGTTTTCCACCATTTAATATTTTTTGAATCTGACTTTTCATGTCAAATCAAGCAGCCTAAATATATAAACTCAGATCCTGGTTAAAAACATTTTTTTCTTGTGATGCCACTGACATCTCAGCGGAAAATCATCATATGTGAATCCCTCTCAAAGATCTCGTTAGAGTTTGTGCTGCATTCTTCTCGCTTTAAGTTCCTCCTGAACGCCCCTGCAGTTGTTGCAGCCTTGAGATGTTCCAGGTAAACACTTGACGCTGCTGTGCATCTTTTTCTCCTGTCCTCTGCCTTCTGCTTCCTCCTTGTCCGTTTAGAAACAGACAAACACGCAGAGACACAGCCAGGACCCCCCTAGTCCCATGTGCCGGCCCCAGCTACAGCTCCAATTACCTGACGGCTGTAACAGAGGGGCCCTAAATGGGCTGCAGCACCGGACAGGCATGTCTGCAAAGGATTGTCAGTGGGAGGGAAGGAGGAAGAAGAAGAGGAGAGGAAGAGGGAGGGAAGAGGATGCAAGGGGGGGACATCTAGATAAGTTCAGGCTTCAGTAAAGGAGGGATGGAGGAAGAGTGAGAATAAAAAGTGGAAATGAGCCTGTAGAAAACGCAACACGGGAGAAAACAAAGTATTAACATTTTTCCTGACATTTGTTAAGATTCGAAAGCCTTAACCTGGGTGTAATATTGCTGTCTTACATGCAGGTTACATGTGCTGTATGCTACTACTAATTCCTCTTTTCTCCTGCTGTCGTTCTTCATCTTGTAAGGAGGAGAAGGATAAGATGAGAGGAGGAGGAGGAGGAGACGGAGGGAAAGGCGAGCCAGCAGAATGAAGGGGCCATGAGTGGGCGAAAATGAAAGGAGGTTGTCATTTCTTACAGAGCTTAAGAAATGATCTCACTCAGCGTAATGCCAAACACAATCCACAGGGTGTTTGTTTTCTATGACACAGAATTAAAGGTAAAATTGTTTTATTTTTGTCTCTAAAAAACAAAACAACAAAGCGGACGAACAGTGCAGCAGAAACCCCAAAACCTGCTTTTTAATCCGACATTAAAAGTAAAAGGGCCTCCAAGAAATGTATGAGTTTTTTTGCTGTTGCCTTGTTTTGACTCAGAACTGGCAATATTTAAGGCCACAACCAGAACCAACCAGAATCAAACAATCACAGAGTTGGATAAATGAGTTGGTACGTTTACATGCACATTTAAATCAAATTTGAGCAATAATTGGACTAATAGCTTAACCAAAAAGGGAGTCTTAATTGTTTTTTCATCAAACTGACATCATCAAGCTAAACCTTTCAACACTGATACATGTAAAAAGGATATTTATGATTGTTTTTGAAAAAGCCAATGATTGTCCTTAAAATATATATTACTTTCTAGTTTTTCTCATGCTATATGCTGTTTCATACTCTAGCTCAGTTGTTCCCAAAGTGGGTAAAAGTCTTTATAAGTCACTCAGAAAATCGAATTATTGAATGATTTGAGTTCTACTACCCGACGCTAAGTGGCGTCATGCGCCCTTTTGTGCTGACACGAGTTTACATGTAGAGTAATGTCAGCTTTCTAATCGCATTATCTGGGTGGGTTAGTCGGATTAAGAGAAGACAGGTTCGGTTCGACTTCACCCGGAATGAGGCTTCTCTTACTGCTTGTACACTCACTGACTGAGAGTGCATTCCAGGGTTCTACAGTGCTGCACGTGCGATGAAAAAAAAACTGTCTGTGCGATAAACTATTTTTCATATGTGGCACTTGTGCGACAGCTATGCAAGCTGGTTGTTTCCTTGTTTTTTTTTTGTAATGTTAAGCCCCGTGTTACGTCAATCTGACACTGTACGCATTTCGGCCATCTCAAAGGACTTCTTCATGACAAACTGTGCAACCTCCAAAGAGCTCTAGAGGTGCGCCACAGTGAACGGCCCAAGATTTCAGTGGATCAAACTGCACGACGTCTCGTTCTAGCAGAATATGCTCCAAAAGCCAAAAATCACTAGTAGACCAGGGTCATAGAATTTCTGACACAGCCTGAACCCAGTGTTGCCAACTAAGCGACTTTTCAGACCCCTTAACGACTTTTTATTCTTCCAAAAAGCACCTAGCGACAAATCTAGAGACATTTCTGACCACCCTTTGCTACTTTCTGTGAAACTTTGTCGCCGATATTCCCTGCAGATTAGAGACCAAGCCTGCTCTGCATCCAGACTGTCCTTCCAGATGCTCAGTAAGGGAATGATTTCCGGGTCTTTCTCTGAATTTGATGCACTTTGGGGTATCTAGCTACTGAAAAATCTACCAACACAAAACTGTTTCTGAACATTGCATCTGATGAAGAATTATTTGTACCTCTGAGAAACTAAATTTATTCACCTTAGGCATAACATCTCAAACACTATTAAGAATATTTTTTGTTATCTTGGACAATTTAAAACAGTTTTTTTGTTACAATGTTGAATGTTATGGGGTTGAAGATTTTAGCTCAAAGTAGCCATAAGTCCACATTAGCTAAAGCAGTGTGTCATGGTGGGACTTCCTCCCTATCTGTGTCACTGCCTGTTTCCTTCCCTGTCAGTCTGTCTACCTTATTGTCCCCAGGTGTCCCTTGCCTCTCCAACTAGTCTCTCATTGATACCTCAGCCATTTTAAGCCCTGTTGTGTTTCCCAGTCTTTGTCAGGTCGTGGTCTAATGTCCTCCAGTCTTGTCTTGGTCTAGTCCCGTGTTCGTGCCTAAGTCTGACCTTTGGACATACTATTAAATATGAGCGCTCCAAGACGAAAGAAATAACTGATGTAAAGGGTTGTTTTGCCAAACATAGCACTTCAATCATCATAACTTTTCAGTACCTGGTGTGAGCCTGCTTTGATGTCCCTTTATCTGCCAGGTGGAGGTTTGTGTTTGTGCCCTGCATCAAGGAATTTGATTCATTGAACATTGGTTTCAGGGAAAAAAAAAAATCACTGCATCTAAATTTAATAAAGAACTTGTTACGGTAAAATGTGTGGTCACATTTGCTGCACTCTTCCTTCAAAAAGATGTGGATATCATTTCGCAGTTCAAAGACCCTGGACAGCACCTTCCCAGCTGACAGCCATCAGGACTCGCTGCGACACAGAACAGCTGTCTGGCCAGAGCACATTTCCTCGCACAGTACCACAAAAATTTGACAGGTCGTGTTTTAAAGTAGTTGACTGTGCCGAAGACATCAATCATTACATCATTTAGTTCTGGACCCGGCAGCCCTCTGCGCCCTGTCTGTGCAGAGCCCTTCAAAGTCCCTACATGTAAAAGGACATGTCATAAATGTGCCTGACAATAGAATTAGCCAACTATTTTCTGTATTTGAGGGTTTTTTTAGTCTCCAGTGTGGCGGATTCAGCACAACAACATCTGAACACCTGAAAGTGCACATTTCAGTTCCATGCAGACCAGGAGGAGGATGTGAGACTGTGCGTTCAAAACTTATAATAAAAAAACACTGAAAATAACAACATAAGCCATAAACGTCTGTTTAATGGCTGTTGGCAAGCAGTGTTTGGTGCATACTAAATATGCCATACTAATTTTTACAAAGTACTAAAAAACAAACAAAACTACATTCTTTCTATTAATTTTGTTTTAACATATCTCAGCAACGTTTTTTTCTTTTTTTTTCTTCCAGAACTAGACATTTAGTTTAAAAGATCTTGGACCTCCAGCTGCAATTTGATATCTTGAACATTTAGGTCCCTTCTCTCAACAGTATACAAAATAATATAACATGTTCCACAGTCTCTTCTTGAAGACAAGAAGACAATGTTTTTAGAGTTTGTAAAAGACATTCTGTGTTGATGCGCCAGTGCTTTAAGCTAAAAAGAGTTAACGTGCAGCCCTGCATTCGCATCAGCCCTGTTTAGTCCGCTTTAATAGAACTCTAGTGGTGGTGGGTGGAGATGTGAATCCCTAATCGAACTCTGATGCAGACCAATACGGCAAACTCTGGCCCGCCTAAAAACCCAGGTCTCGGTTGGGTTGAAATGAACTCTGGTGCAGTTTGATTGCTTATGTGAATGCCAAGCGGACTGGGACACCCCCCAAAACCAGGAAACTGACAATAGCGCAGAGCATTCCAGGTAAATAAAACCAAAACCACCCCACAACAACAACTCTGCCTCGCATTGTGAATGCGAAATCGCACCAGCTAGAAAAAGCAACAATGTTGCAGTTTTGGTCCCCAGTCGAACCAAGTCAACTAAATGGTAAATGGTCTGCATTTGTATAGTGCTTTTTCAGTCAGAAGATCACAAAGCCCTTTACACTACATTCCACTCATTCACGCACTGATGGTGGCAAGCTACATTGTGACCACAGCTGACAGAGGCCGGAGGCTGGGGACAAAGGTGCCACCAGGCCCTCTGACCTATACCAGCAGGCAATGGGGTGAAGTGTCTTACCTGAGGCAGACAGAGAGGGGATTTGAACTGGCAACCCACAGATTAGAGGACGAATTCGTACCACATGTTCCACAATCGCCCAGACTGGACTATTAGTTGTGAATGCAAGTGAGTTTAAATTTGACCATCCCGGGCTCATGTTTGGAGCTGTTTATATTTCATTCATGTCTAACTTTGACTGTGATGTTTATTTTAGGGGGGGGGGTATTTTTATTTTTTTATATTCTAAGCTAAAATAGAGCTACGTGTCTCTTGTGCATTTTTTGTACCACTTACTGACATTAAGAATGTGTTTCATTAAAAGACCACCACATCAATTTGATTTCTATTTGTAACAACCCAAAAAACACAAACATTTTGATGATTATATAAAGATTTTGTTGAAATTTTGCTGCCAATTATTGAGTCTACCAAGCCGGAGCCCAGAGATGGCGACTCCAGTTGGAGAGTAGAAGTGAGTCACGTTTAAGTCATGAGAAACAAGACTTCAGGGTTGACTTGGACTCGTGGTCTGAGACTCTAATCTTAGTGACAGTTGTTATCTCATAATGAAGAGTGACAGGAGGTTGGTGTGTGAGCTACAGACTGTTTTATTATCAAAAGGATGAACTTCATTGTTAGCCACTGACATTGGTGGATTATTATGGTACGCTAATGGCTCATAAAAATCTGTTCATGTTAGTTGTAGCTTCATAATAAAGTAACTCTCTCCAATTGAACGCCTGTGCATATATATATTTTTTTTTGGCTAAAATGTCTATCCATCCATCCATCTTCATCCCTGGAGAAGGCACTCTACCCTTTTCCGGCTCAAGACCATGGTCACGGATTTAAAGGTGCTGATTCTCATCCCAGACGCTTCCCACTCGGCTGCAAACCGCTCCAGTGAAAGCTGTAGATCACGTTCCAATGAAGCTAACAGGATCACATCATCTTCAAAAAGCAGATACCAAATCCTGAGGCCACCGAAACGGATCCCCTCATCAGCCTTGGCTGAGCCTAGAAATGCTGTCCATAAAAGTTAAAAACAAAGGACAAAGGGCAAAGGGCAACCTTGGCGGTGTCCAACTCTTACCAGAAACGAGCCCGACTTACTTGCAAACCAAACTCTGACACCGGTTGTACAAAGGCCTAACAGCCCGTATCAAAGGGCTGTTAGAGCATCAAAATGGTTTATCATTGTTATGAAGCCATTTAACTGCTGAAACACAGCTTTTTCAATAATCTTACTGATGAATGGAAGATTAGAGATTGGCCTGTAGTTCTGCATTAACGTGTTGTCCAGAAAGCAAAACACTTGCTCCCAAAAGCTGACCTTGAGGCACCCATGGATATCAGAGAACAAAAACAGCAAGTCATGATGACACCACAGGACCGAACAGATAAACAACCATCAGAGATTAAGTCTTCATCTTCCTGTGAATCAGCCACATCAAATGAGTCTCCATTTAGAAACTTTACAGACAGACTGAACGAACAACTCAAATTTGGGACACAATTAACTCCTAAACTTGGACTACACCAAACCCCTGGGACTAGTGTCAATAAGCCTGGGAGCTTATCCCCACTGATTATTACAGATATTTGATATTTGAGGGAACCGGGCAGTAAATCTACCCCTACTGTCTCCCAGAACTCGCCCGGCACCCCTGAGTTTAGGATTTCAGTGATCATCAGCAGCAGGAAACATAAACCGTTAACCACACAATCTCATATTAAACAAAATCTCAAATTGATAACCTGTCAGAAGGTTCAGCTGCCCATCATCACAAAACTTAAGCTAGCTTTATTAAACATTAGATCTCTATCCGGGAAGTCTTTTCTTATCAATGACTTCATCACTGAGCATAATTTAATCCCGGAGTACCCGGGAGTATGAAGGGAATGATGAAAGATTTAGCAGACTCCGCATGCTCCATAAATGGTTAAAGAAACAATCAGCTAAGAAGTCGTTCACATTTATTAATAATTTCAAAGTATTTGGAAGTGCTAATCATCTGTTCAAAGCAGGCCAACGTTATCTTAACAAGGCCGGAGTAAGGCTGTTAGCAGCAAACATTGTTTATCAAAATCAGAAAGCAAAACACTTGCTCCCAAAAGCTGACCTTGAAGCGCCCATGGATATCAGAGAACAAAAACAGCAAGTCATGATGACACCACAGGACCGAACAGATAAACGACCATCAGAGATTAAGTCTTCATCTTCCTGTGACTCAGCCACATCAAATGAGTCTCCATTTAGAAACTTTACAGACAGACTGAACGAACAACTCAAATTTGGGACACAAATAACTCCTAAACTTGGACTACACCAAACCCCTGGGACTAGTGTCAATAAGCCTGGGAGCTTACCCCCACTGATTATTACAGATATTGGATATTTGAGGGAACCGGGCAGTAAATCTACCCCTACTGTCTCCCAGAACTCGCCCGGCACCCCTGAGTTTAGGATTTCAGTGATCATCAGCAGCAGGAAACATAAACCGTTAACCACACGCTCTCATATTAAACAAAATCTGATAACCTGTCAGAAGGTTCAGCTTCCTATCATCACAATACTTAAGTTAGCTTTATTAAACATTAGATCTCTATCCGGGAAGTCTTTTATTATCAATGACTTCATCACTGAGCATAATTTACACGCCCTTTTTTTATCAGAAACTTGGCTAGATGAAAATAACGAAACAACTGCTTTGATAGAATCTACTCCTCCAAATTACAATTTCTTAAGCGAGAGCAGAAAACAGAGACGAGGTGGAGCCACCATTTTTCACAACTCAATGAACTTTAAAAAGGGAACCCTGGGCACGTTTGATTTTTTGAATACCTAGCCACCCAGATAAATGAGCCTGACAAAGCTTTATTTCTACGTTTATATAAACCACCAAAACTTAACTCTAACTTCTTTAATGATTTCAATTACCTTCTTTCTGTAATATGTATCGACTATGACCAACTAATCATTGTGGGGGATTTTAACATCCATACCGACAACCCCCAAGATAGACAAGCAAAAACATTAGATGATACTCTCCACAACTTCGGCCTGACCCAGCACGTCAAACAACCAACACACAATAAAGTACACACTCTGGACTTAATTATCAGCAAAGGTTTAAATATTTCCAACATCTCTGTAATTAATATTGCATTATCTGACCATTTCTGTATTTTCTTTGAAAGTACCATCTCTGCTAAATTATCCAGCCACAGTAAGACCACTATAAAAAAAGCGTTTTCTAGAGGACCGTTCAGTAGAAACCTTTAAACGTATTTACCCTTCCACCACTTCCCCCTCATCTCCCAACTCAAACTCAGTAAATAAGCTGGTATAAAATTTCCTTGCGTAAATCTCAGACATCATGGATTCCATTGCTCCAACTAAAGTGAAAGTAGTCTCAGGTAGAAAAAAAGTCTCCGTGGACAAGTAATCCACTGGTACGTAGTGAAAAAGGAAAGTGTCGGCGAGCCAAGAAAAAAGGGCGGAAAACTCGACTCCAGGTTCACTGTGAGATCTACAAAGAGAGACTGAATAGATATCAGCTAACTATAAAAGAAGCTAGGGAATCGTTCTTTTCTATAATCATCAACAGAAAAATTAATAATGCACGGACTCTATTTTCAACAGTGGAAATACTAACTAATCCTTTAGTGACAGTAGCCCCAGAACTAAACTCTACCAGGGCCTGCAATGAATTTGCCAGCTTTTTCACTGAAAAGATTCTAACAATTATACTGTCAATCTGTACCTCAATATCGAACCCACAACCAGTGCCATCCCCAATCAACAACAATGTAGAGAAAATGACTGAATTCCACGAATTAAACCAGAACAGCCTTTAAAAAATCATTATTCAATTAAGTTCCTCCTCCTGCTGTCTTGATATCCTACCCACAGCTTTTCTAAAGAAATTTCTTCCTTTTATTGTGTCTGATCTTGTTCAAATAGAGAACTTATCCCTCCTGTCTGGTGTCTTCCCCCAGGCTTTAAAAACAGCAGTTATTAAACCACTACTAAAGAAGAAGAATCTGGACAACACGTTAATGCAGAACTACAGGCCAATCTCTAATCTTCCATTCATCAGTAAGGTTATTGAAAAAGCTGTTTCAGCAGTTAAATAGCTTCATAACAATGACAAACCGTTTTAATGTTTTTCAGTCTGGTGTCTGTGCTCACCACAGCACCGAGACGGCCCTCGTCAAAGTTTTCAATGACATCCGCATAAATACAGACTGTGGTAGAACCACAGCGCTGGTTCTGTTGGACCTCATTGCAGCATTTGACACTGATTTTATTGGAACGACTGGAGAACTGGATCGGACTTTCTGGTACACTACTTGGCTGGTTTGAGTCTTACCAAAAGAACAGGGACTTCTGTGTTTTAATAGGAAACTTTTCATCAGAACGAACAGAAATCCCATGTGGGGTGCCCCAGGGCTCCATCCTGGGGCCCCTCTTATTTAATATCTACATGCTCCCACTAGGCAAGATTATAGCAACCAATAACATTAGCTACCATAATTACGCGGATGACACTCAGCTTTACATTACAATGTCACCAGGTGACTCTGAACCCATTCAAACCCTAAATCAATGCATTGACCAAATAAATGGATGGATGTGCCATAACTTTCTCCAGCTGAATAGAAACAAAACTGAATTATTTTTGGACCCAAAGAGGAACGATCAAGAGTCAGCACACAGCTTCAGTTAATACAGCTAGAAACTACTGATCAGGCACGAAACCTAGGTGTAGTTATGGATTCAGACCTGAACCTCCAGGGTCACATAAAGGCAATAACAAGGTCAGCGTTCTATCAGCTGAAGAACATTTCTAGAATTAAAGGACTGATGTTGCAACAGGTCCTAGAAAAACTCATCCATGCGTTTATCTTTAGTTGGATTGATTACTGTAACAGCATCTTCACAGGTCTGCCTAAAAAGTCAATCAGACAGCTGCAGCTGATCCAGAACGCTGCCGCTTGCATCCTCACTAGAACCAGGAAAGTAGAGCACATCACCCCAGTTCTAAAGTCCTTACACTGGCTCCCTGTAGCTCAGAGAATAGACTTCAAAATACTCCTACTGGTTTATAAAACATTACATGGCTTAGCACCAAAATATGTTGAAGACCTGTTGTCACGGTACCAACAACCAAGACCACTCAGGTCCTCCAACTCTAGCCTACTAAACAACCCTATACTCAGAACTAAACATGGAGAAGCAGCTTTCAGTTTCAATGCTCCCCTTATCTGGAACGGACTTCCTGACGAGTGTAGAGCTGCTGAAACTCTGAACTGCTTTAAATTGAGACTAAAAACTCATCTGTTTAGAATTGCCTTCGAGTAAATGATTGATGTCATATGTATGAAATGTGTTCATGCTCTCTTGCTTTATTGATCTTTCTCTTGCTTTATTGTGCATCATGTGTAATGTGTGTTTCTTTTAGTTTTGATTTCCATTGTTTTTTTTGTTTTTTTTAAATCAACAAATCATGTAAAGCACCTTGAATTACCCTGCTGTTGAAAGTGTGCTATACAAATAAAATTGCCTTGCCTTGCCTTACCCACACAGGACTCCCCGAAGGACACGGTTGAACGCCTTCTCCAAGTCCACAAAACACATGTAGACCGGTTGGGCGAACTCCCACTCACCCTCCAGGACGCTGCTGAGGGTGTAGAGCTGGTCCAGTGTTCCACGGCCGGGATGAAAACCGCATTGTTCCTCCTGAATCCGAGGTTCGACTATCCGTCGGACCCTCCTCTCCAGATCCCCGAATAGACCTTACCAGGGAGGCTCAGAAGAGTGATCCCCCTGTAGTTGGAACACACTGTGTATTTTAAAAAGGGGGAACGCAGAGGTTCTTTAAGTTATTACTGGAGGCCAATTTAATCCCATCCAGATGAAGTGATTGACTAAGCAGTTTCTCTTTTAGAGCTTCTGGTCCAAAAACGATAACTTCTGTCTTGTCAGAATTTAAAAGCAGAAGGTTTAAAGTCATCCATGTTTTTATGTCTTCCAGACATGCTTTTAATCTACCAAACGGATTCATCAGGATTTATGGATAAATATAGTTCTGCATCAGCATACCTGTGGAAATCTATCCCATGATGTCGAATGACTTGACCAATTGGAAGCATATGTATAGTAAAAAGAATTGGTCCAAGCAGAGGACCCTTTATTTACTTCTGTATTGTCTGTATTATCTACTTGTGTATTGCAAGATTATTTTATTTATCTAAATTGTTAATAAAAGTGCAATTTTTACTATTGGGGGGAACATACAGGCCTCCACACGCACACACTTTACAAAAATAAAATGGCCAAAAACAAAAAAATCAAAAGAAGGGTATCATTGAGGAAAGGGGCAGGTGCCCAATAACTACCCCCCCGCACGTGCCTGAACTGGGTCATTAGTAGGACTGTAGAGTTTGACTCTATGCTGTGGAGGTAATTTAGCCATTGGATTCAGCTCTGGTGGACCAGGGACACATCTAAATGTTCCAGGACACTGCAGTTTGACACCCTTGCTTCAAGGGCTCTCCCTTTCTTGTATAAGCAAAGCAATACCCCTCGTGTCAGTGTTTTTCCCAGTACAGGTTGGACTCCACCAGGACTGCTCCCTGTCACAGATCATTTTGTGGTATTCCTGGACAGGGTCTCAAGCATTAGTCATGGAGAGAAGAGTGTCTGGTTTAGGAACCAGTGACCCGTAGCCACCGATCAGTTCTTCCTCAGAAAGGAGAGAGGTCACCCCTCAGAAGGCCCTCCAGAGAGAACCTCCCTATGCGACCCTTGGGAGCTGAGCTAATTAGGTATTAGAGCATTGATGTTCAAACACAGGTGAGCCAATTCACAAAAGATGAATAGAATGAATATGACAAGTGATTAAGTGGAACCAACACCCTCGGAGTATGGTTTCAGATCAACCTGATACAAATCACTCTAAATCACTCTTTACTAAATCCATGCCAAGAAAAAGACAACCAACCATTCCAACTTGTGAGGCAAAAAAAATCCCGAGAATCAACTACTCCCAGCAAGAAGTAAAGAAGGTTTTCAGATCAAATTAAAACTTTGTAAAGTTCCCAGACACAATATGTACTACAACTCTGAACACGAACCGAAATGGAAGATGAAGTCAGACGTCAAGTCCAGGTAGTAAAAAACCCTATTAATTTATGACAGTTATGATTCACAAGAAACTCAATTAAACGTGCAAGTTACAATTCTCTTCATAATCCCTGAAAAATCTATTCCAATTACTATCAAATCCAATTCCCCCTTTTTTTAAGGCATCGTCTTGCACATGCCTTACAAATTAAAGAAACAAGGAAACAATAACTTCAACTGCTTCTCCAGTGTCCAGAAAAGAAACATAGTAGGTTAAAGGTCATGCATTAGACATAACCTCAGAACCTGCTGCTGTCGCTGCTGAGGCAGCTTGAACCCCCAGATGACCATATCCCAATCATTTAGGTTCGCAATTAGGTTCTTATATTTGAATTACCTTGTTGTTGAAAGTGTGCTATACAAATAAAATTGCCTTGCCTTGCAAAAACAAAATAAATTCCCCACATAGTTACCAAATGTATTTCAGAATTTAGTCCTACTTGCACGAGCTACAAAACTGCTTTTTAGAAAAATTGTTTTACTCAGGACACAGTTTATTTACCTAATTGATATCTTTGCTGCTGTTATTTGCTGCTCTGTTTCTTACAGTTTATTCTCTGTTAACTCCTCAAATAAAAAAATAATATTTTTTTTCTAAATGCACAATTTTAAAACCTGGACAACTGTAAAACATCTCTATTTTTCAATTTATCTAACTTAGTTGCACATTCAGATTTGAGTATGCCACACTATTTTAATAACAACGATGTTAAGTAACCTTTTTACCTGTACCTGATCCTCTTACTTAAGAAATAAACTTTTTCTTCATTGCAGTTTCTGTGTAGGACTTGAGTTATACTTTATACTTCACCGGAGTAATTATTTATTTGCAAACTTTTTACCTCTATTCAGTACTTTAGACCGCTTATATTTTAAAATTAGCCTCGTTACTCCTGTCTCATTTAATCTTTTATTAAAAGGAACACACAAAAATCCATCAAACATCAAAGAATGCTACAATTGAATAGAATTAACTGCGGTTTGATAGTAGGTCTAACATTTATTATTCTGACACCCTGTTTTTTATGCGATCTATATCATATAATGCGCACAGGTGTTAACTGAATATTTTCCACATTTGTCCCGTCCTTAGAACAGTGACTGAAATTCTGAATCTATTTTAGTCATAATTTGTCTTAATGAAGTAAACTAAATTTTAAAAATAGAAAACAAGTAATTTTAAAACCCCACTGTGTGTGTGTAGGTCACACCTGTTGGCTTAAATATTGCACTAAATGCAACTAAATTGTTTTATGCTTTCTACCTCCTTTGTGTGAATCTAAATTTATGAACAGTATATGATCTAAATGCTTCTACTATCTGTCACTTTGCTGCCGGTACAGCATCCCCTTCGTGGGAAAATAAAAGGATTATTCATGAAGTTAAGCATTACCGCATTTTAATTTGGAAAGCTCATGTTTGAAACAGGAAGTGGTTTTGCGCAAAACAAACAGTTTGACTAACCCGGACTCGTTAACATCCAGGAAGTAACTGAAAATTCAAGACTAAACTTTTCGTCAAAACAAGTGTTTAAGTTCCTATTTTTAGACTTCCAGCCGTAGTCTAAGAGCGCTATTAATGCTTCATCAGTGTCGGGATCTATGATTGTTTACAACCAGAGAATCGCAGCACATCGGTCGTAAGAAAGAAGTTTGTGGCTCAATTAGCTTATTAGCAACAAGAGAATCACATTAAACCTGCAACGGACTTTATTTCAGATCATTTTTACCACATTTTAGTTAATAACTCGCTGGCTAAGATTAACCTTAGAGTTTTTACCCGCGTTGTTTTTCGTGTGTTTTCTGTAAATAACTCAAAAGACTGAAATACTTTCATACTGCCACTCGGATTCGAATTAACTGGAGTTGGTGTTAATATGTCCGATTTTAACAGTGCGTTTTCCGTGTTATTTCTATTTACTACTAAGTAGGCTACTTTTATCAAAAGTATTAGTTAAACATAGAAATCATTGTTCATCTAGTTTATACCTGAATTGCATATTATCTCATAGAATTTTAAAAGAACGTTTTCAAGCTAAGGTTCCTGGGCCAAGTGCGGCCGCTCCTTATTCATGAACACAGAGTGTTATAGTCTTAGGTCAAACCAGTTTTAATCAATTTTATATTACCATTTACCTTTGTGCATTATTTCCCCCCGCAAATCTAACAGCTGTAACTCACTGAGTACAGCACACCCATTCAATAGGGTGACCATATTCTCAGAATCCAAAAAGAGGACACCCTCCCCAGCATGGGCCTGACTACCCCCCGAATCAAATCTATAAATTAATATGGATTCAGGTTAGAAAATACTCAAATATTAGATTGATGAGATAAATACAGTCAGATGTCATTTCCATCTCACATGAATTTGAAGGATTGCTTAGAAAAATCCCCACAAAAAATCAAATAGACTAAAAAATGTTTATTCATATTTGCAGAAAAATATCGTTATTAATGATTGTTGGAAATGTGTTCCAGAAAATGTGTTTTTTTAAAATGATGTAGGAATTTATTCTCCAGTAAATCACTGAGTCATGTTTAGTGTTGTACCTGGATTCTGACAGAGAACTTGTCATGATGCGAGGTTAGGGAGGACCCAAATGCAGCAGAGTAACGTCAAAAAAGGATTTAATGAAAAAACACAAGGAAGGGGAACTTACAAAACTCAGGAGGATACAGGCAGCAAACAGGGAAAAACAGGAACCAGGATGGGCAGGAACCGGCAAGGGAAGAACGACAACGGACCAGCGAGTTGTGACTGAGAGAGGACCGAATTTATACTGAGGGAGAGTGTGAGGATGTGAGCAGAGAGAGCTAGGGACTAATTAAGAGAAGCGGTTGCAGCTGAGAGGGAGTGAGCAGGTGGAAATTATCAGCTGGGAGAGGAGGTGAAGTGGCTGGGAGACAGAAAACCAGAATGATCTCAGGAACTAATTAAAGACAAGACTACAGGGAAACCAGAAAGTACAGAAATCACAGGGAAGGACACTAGGAATAAACTAACATAAAAAATGAAAGAAAATAAGGAAAGTAACCAACAAAAGACAAACACCTAGGAACCATGACAGAACTTCTTCTATATCTTATAACATACAGGCTGGATGGTGCGACTTGAAATCTTTATTTTCTAATTGATGCATTAGATTAAGTAATTAATCATTATTACATTATCACCATTATAAACTATAGCAAGTTTTCAAGATAATATACTTTATTTTAAACATTAAATCTGACTCATATGCACCAATCGAGATCATAATAATCAGACTCTGGCTTCCATCATTCATTATGCTTTAAAACTGGAACATCTCTGTTTTATTTGATCTATTTTTACCCAAGATCACTTGATGTTATTGTAGTGATGTGGCAAAAAATATATTGATCATGTTAAAGGTTAAGTCTTTTCAAGTTAAAGGTTAAATCCCTGTGTTAACTGAGGGCCCGTCCACACGGAGACGCGTTTTGCTGTATACGTATAAATTTTTTATCGTATTAGCGTTTCGTCCACACGGATCTGGTGTTTTCGGAGACTGAAACCGCTATTTTTTGAAACCGGGTCCCAAAGTGGATAAATCTGAAAACGACACCCTTGCGGTTTCGTGTGTTCAGCGAATACGTATATTTTCTGAAACGAAGATGTCATCACATCACGTTTCGGCTGCGTCACACGTAACTTCAACAACAATAATGGCGGACTACATGATTTTGTTCGTGCTGCACAAGCTACTAAGCCTACTAGCTTTATTACAGCAAAATCTAATGCTTTGTTATAAATTTATTCTTCTTGGTTCGTATACAGCGCGCAAGGTTATGCGCATGCTCAAAGTCTTCTTCTCCGTGTATAGTGTATCTCTGTGGCAGAATTACAGCGCTCCATACTGGTCTAGCATATATACTACACCGTTTTCAGTCGGTTTCAGTGGTTTCGTGTGGACGCAGATATTTCTTGAGACGACGCCGTGTTTACAGAATTGTTTTTTAGAACGAGGAAAAAAAATTATCGGATAGGGAACAAACCGGCTTCGTGTGGACGTGGCCTGAGATATGTATTATGTTGAACCAACATGTGAGAGCTCAAGGATACTTTCTGTGTCTTGGGTCACCAACTTGTGAGATGTGTCTGCATGCTGACTGAAGGACGTGGGAACCACTCCATTATCTTTTCCCTGACCCAGAGCGTCTGAGTGGTGTCTTACTAACAAGGTTAAAGTTATTCTATCTTACTGAAGACAGACACCTGTCTATGAATGAGGAGTCTTAGTTTTATTAATTTCTATAAAGTAAGATGTGGGTGCAGGTCAGTTACTGCCATGCTGTATGTGCTGAACTCCTTGTTGATCAACAAGCCAAATTAAAGCTCTTAAACTAAGAAGGAATCCTTTCTCATCCTTGTTAAATGATATTTCCATAATAGCAGTTTTCTAGATCTGTTGCATTCAGTTTTTCAGATAGAGCAATGACAGTAGCATATTTAAAATCCTGGACATAATTTTATGGCCAAAAAGGAGGACATGTCCGGGCAAAAGAGGACGTCTAGTCACCCTACATTTAAGGGCTTATCACCCATTGTTTTTACAAATGTTTAATTATGTTTAAACAAGAAAAAACAACAACAACAAACTGGTAGTGGTCAGTGTCCTTCATATTTTCTTGTCCTGGTCCCAGATTGCGTTAGAAGAAATCTTGAAAGCATTTAAGAACGGTATCTATTGCAATACATTCTTCTAAACTATTCTCACTTTCCATATGCATTGCAGCAGAACAACAACTTCAAAAGTTTAGAACGCCATTTACAGAATATGTATTGTCAAATGCATTAAAAAGACATTCTAATATTCTTTTAGAAAAAAATGCTATGCAGAAAAATTCTCATAACAGGCCTCAAATAATTTAGGCTGAGGGGAGGCCCTTTGGTGTTGTTAGGCTGGAAACAAGCAATTAAATTCCAACATTTCGTGTTCTTATTACGTTTCATTATTTGTTACTATTTTAAAGAAAAAGAAAAGGGGTCCCCAGACTGTTTTTGCAGCTACAGGGGATCATACTTCTGAGCCTCCCCTGTAAGGTCTAAGAGAAAATGTTAGGATTTGAATTCCCTTCACCATAGCCCCAAATAAGCCAAAATATATAAGCACCCCCCAAACTCAGGTACGCACAGGTAACCTCCCAAGCCACTTTTCCATACCTTTTTGGGCCGAACTTCGAACATCACTCCTCCCCTGTGGACAAAGTGGTCAGTCCAATCTAGAAAAAAAAGCAAAAAAGAATGAGAACCAGCCTGATTTCCATTCTGGTTCAGTTGAAATTGAAAATTGCATTGGTTGTCATAAGCAAAATTCCAAACTCACAGGACCACTGTATTGTAATTGATGGCACCTAAAAAGCATTTCAGACATATTAATATTTACAGTGAGACGTCTTCCCTTTAATTACAAAGTGAGGTGCCTTATATTAAGACCCACTTATTTAACTTCCTGTGTTTACCCACCAGAGTGTGACAAAACCATCAGATTTCTAGGATCAAACGTTCTCTCCTGACCTCTTGCTTCCTTATCCTGGAAGGAGACACAGAATACTTCACAGCTTGAGATCAATTCAGTAATTTTCCGAGCTAATAAGGCCCACTAACTGCTCTGACGCTTGAATATTCCCCAGATAAGATTAGTATTTACCTTTTTTCATTTATTTAAGACCTAGGTAGCCAAAGGACCAGTCGTCTTTATTTTAATGTAACCCAGAAGAAACCTAAAGTTTTATTTATTTTTTTAGTTGTGTTCAAATTATAGCCTAAACAATGTTGTTTTACTGTTGCTGCTCAGAGCAAAGTCTTGTTATTTTTTTGTCTCGCCATTTGTTATGTCAATAAGAGATTGTTTACCTTAGCGTCTTGCAAGCTGATAAAAAAAAATCGTCCTTCAGAGCTGTGGCGAAATCTAAGCAGTGTTTCTGTAAAAGGTCCTATTTACTTTAGTTAATGTTCACAGTTCTAAGATTTATTACATTCTTATAAACCCCGAACTACAAGAACAAAATCAACCCCAATTGACCCAGAAAGAAAGAAAATATCTGTTTTTACTGTCAGTCAGCTTAGTCAAAATTTAAGTCAGTCAGGGTATAATTCACAACCTACTCTAAATGCCCCAATCAACTTTGCTATTTGTTCTAGTCGTGAAGTGGGAACTCTGTTTCTAAGTTAGTGCACACAAGCTGCGACAGCTAAGGAAACTTGTACTTAGTGTAATAACAATTCCATCAAATAACCTTCAACCAAAATAAAATAATAAAATAAAATGTGGACTCTCCTGACAGAGAGCATTAGGAGAGAAGATTAAAATCTTGCCCTAAAAAAAATAGATGTGCAACAAATTTTTTAAGCTCTGATTAGACTAAACTCACCGGATGACGAATCATTATCACCTTTTCACAGCCATAGCAGTTTCGTTGTCTGCTTTACCCTGTCCTTCTAGGACAAACAAATTAAGTTTTAGTTGCACATCAACTCTCCCTTACAAATTACAACACAATAACAAAAAAATTAGATCAACAAAACACAAAAAAAAATAGAAAGAATCAGGAATTATGGCCTGCTTCCATCAAGACCCCTTTCGCTCTAAGGGTCCTCTGGCAGAAACAAAAAAAACAAAACAAAATGTATTTTCCTAAGGGAGTGTGTATGTGTGTCATGAGCAGGTGTCACAGAGATAAAATACAGCTACATCAGTCAGCAAGCATTTCTTAATTGCATTTGAGCTGTGTGTATTTTTGTCCTGCCTGAATCTCGCTGGGTCATCTGCAGGCTGGCCGGCCCAGGGCCCCCCCCTCTCTCGATCCAGCTAATCGCCATGTTTCAGGGACCCCAGCCCCCAAATAACTCATCTCACCTGAGCAAGAGTTTTCCCCTCTGCCCACTGGTCAGCCCGCATTCAGGCCGGAGTCCGGCCTCCGCCTTTGTTATGGCTGCCAAACCCCTCATTCCGAGGGTGGTGGGGATTTTGGACTAGGCTCTTTGTGGCCCTCCCCAGGCGCCGCTGGACTGAAGGCAGGGGTCCCAACCAGCCTGAAGAAAAACACAAAAAACTCAGCGAAACTCATCGCAGTTCTACAATGGAATGTGTAACAGTGTGTGTGTGTGTGTGTGTGTGTGTGTGTGTGTGTGTGTGTGTGTGTGTGTGTGTGTGTGTGTGTGTGTGTGTGTGTGTGTGTGTGTGTGTGTGTGTGTGTGGCATTCTGCATTATACCAAACCATCAAACAAATGATCTTAATGCTCAAACACTCCAGTTCTGGAAGAAGCAAACAAGAGTAAATAAAAGAGAAATAAACAAAACCCCATAAATAAACCACAAATAAATAACATAACCTTTAGGGTTTTTTTCTCAGATTAACCAAATTCCTCCCCCTGGGCCCATTAATTGTTTTATTATTATTTTTCTGTCGACATATTGGACTATCTGGAGGTGAAGTGTTGCTAGATCATAGACCCGATTGTCTGCCTGGGTACCCAGTTCCAATGAAGGACGTCTCCCCCATCTTATCTACTTTATAGTTTACTTAAGTTAAACAAAAGTCTAAAAAAAACCTCGTCGGAAAATAATCAATCAACTTAATTAATTGACCACTTGTCCAACTGCCGTGCTCCCAGGTAAAACCTGGAGCAAAAACCGTTACTTTCTTTGACATTGATTAAATAATTAACCATACAATTATATATAAGTATATTTATTATATTAATTAATCAATCAATCAACCGCGTGTAAGTAAATAAACCCGAAACCGCTAGCAAATATTTCACCTCCGGAGAGTGCAAATAAAATTCTGTTACCAATATTTATTTAAAGGACTCAGACTTACCAGGTTCTGTCTCAGGCGACAGCAGGGCCGACAGAGACGCTTCAAGGCCTCCATCTCCCAAACAGCTACTGGAGGTAAGAGGCTGGGAGAAACTTTCCCAGGAGGCTAGCAACTCCCTTGACCCTGTCCCTGCCGGTCCATTCCGTTCGCTGAGGCTGCGTTGTTGTGCCAAGTGTAATGGTAAAAATGTTTCTCAGAGTTTCCATAATAAAGAAGACTTGAGTCCTAGAAGGCGTTTAAGTATTTAATACGAACATGTCTGGCCAGAACATGGAGGGGACAGAGTTACTCGTGCATCACCCTAAGCAACCTTTCTAACCGCTTAAATAGTATTCGGCAATCACTGTTTATCTCTGTAGATGTCTTCTCCATCCTTCACGCCCCGCCTCTGGACAGCTGCTCCATGCGAGTCTCAAATCAACGCATAAAGCAGCTCATCCAAAGGCCAGACAGTTATCTTACTGCCCCGGCGTCTGTCTCTCTGGTGACCTGACACATATATATCATAAACATTAAGTTGGAGCAATAACCTTGTCATTTTACCCTACATGCATTCACTAAACAGATAATATACACTTAATTCCTAATTACATAACAATTTTCCACCACAACCCAAAAATGGAGGTACCACATTTCCCTCTTAGCCTGGGGATATCTTGGGATCCTCCAGAGTGAACTGGAGCAGAGCGATGTCTGGGTTAACCCTGCAACCCAAACTCCATGAGCAGAAAATGGATGGACGAAACACACACTAAGAGCAGCCTGCCTTTTTTTGGTGCAGTGACCGGACTTTAGGACCCTGTAAATGAGTTCCATGAACAGGATCAGGTACAAGAAGGAGCACTGCAGAGGTGCAAGCTGTAAAAAGCAAACTAAAAGCGACTCTTTCATCCCCATGCAACTCCAGGTCTCTCATGAAACCCTGCAGGGAACCAAGGCCATCAGAGTAGGACTCTCCAGATCTCCAAATGTGTAGTTTTGAACTGATTACCATGTTTTCTTTCTTCACTTCTGTTTTAAGCTCCAACTCCAGTCCTCCAGAGCTACCATCCTGCAACTTTTAGATGTATCCCTACTCAGACAGACCTGGATCAAATGAATGACTCATTATCTGACCTGTGCAGAGCTGAATGACTGAAGGGTGATAAGGGAATTCAGGCATTTGATTCTGGCGTGTTGGAGATGTGATGCATCTGAAAGTTGCAGCTCTCAAGGACTTGAGTTGGGCACCCTTGGTCTTATGTGCTTGTTCTGGTTGCAGAAACCCTCCGCCTCTCGGTCGTTGTCAAGAAAGCTGTACATCTTCAACGTCTTCATTGGACAGTTTGGGTCAAATCACACTGAGTGCAGCATGAGGACAGTTCAGCGCTGTTAACGGTTATTTGTGGGTCAAACAGAAAGAAGAGGATGAGGAGGAAGCTGCACACTTCTCATCCTCCGGTGATCCAGAGCCAGTGTGTTTTTTTCCACCAGATCCATATTTTCAGCATGGGTCGTCTTTTAGCACGTGTGGGTGTGTGTGAGTGACTGTTTGGGTGTGTGTCCAGCGCCAGTCCCACATTCTGCATCACCATCCGTCTCAATTTAACGGCGCTCGATGTGCGACTCCCCGCCCGCCCCCTGTGTGCGAGTGTGTCCGACCATCAGATGTATAAATCATCGGTGGAGATTACGGCTGTTTTATTATTCATGATGCAGGCCTTTTATTGCCTGCGATATTTATCTCCTCGATATCTCTCATGACCTGCAAGGGAAAGAGGGATGATGGAGGGAGGGAGGACAAGAAAGAACGGGGGAAAGGGGGGTTAGTCAGCGTGATTGGAGGAGGTGGGAGGCTGGAGCTAAGCTCTACATAAATAAATTTGTTAAGTGGGCGGGTGTGTGTGAGTGTGTGTGTTTGCTGAAAGTGTTATCTTCGATTCTCCCTCCATGAGGCCCACAAAGCGCATGGAGCAGTCCCACACAGCACTTTTCCCTACGTTTTCCTCACATAGGTATATCTTCTTCTTCTTCATCCTCTCTTCTTCTTCGTCTTCATCTGTATTTTTGGAAGCTCCTGGTGAAGATAATGTAGAAAAATCTCACAATTAAAAATGTGAAGAAATTCAACCTTTTTTTGAGCAAATTAATCAAGTGGTTAAAAATTCCCACATCAAGAAATTATTTTTTATTTTGATAAAAATGAATGGCGACACAATTACATTCACAATTCGACAATTTAGTTTGTTAATCAGAGTTTTGTGGAACGTTTAACTTTCAATCATTTTACGATAATAAATTTAGATATTTAAACTTTCAGAGGAGTAACATAATTTAATTATGGCAAGGCAATGCGAGTCAACTTTATTTGTATAGCACACTTTCAACAACCGGGCAATTCAAGGTGCTTTGGGTGATCTGGGGATAAAAAAAAAGCAGCAACAGAACTACAGTAAAAGCATAAAACACAACATTGAAGGCACATAATATATGAGACATTTAAACATGACATTCCAGCTATTATTAATCGCTCACTCAAAGGCCGCTCCAAAGAAATTAGTTTTTAGATTTGATTTAAAGGAACTCAGTGTTTCAGCATTTTTGCTGTGGTCTGGAAGTTTATTCCAGATAAGGGGAGCATAGAAACTGAAAGCTGCTTCTCAGTAGACTAGAGTTGGAAGACCTGAGTTTGTCTGGGGGGGTTGATATAGTGGCAACAGATCTTCAATATACTTTGGTGCTAAGCCATTCAATGATTTATAAACTAGTAAAAGTATTATGAAGTCTCTTCTCTGAGCTACAGGGATCCGGTGTAAGTACTTTAGAACGGGGGGATGTGCTCTACTTTCTTGGTTCTTGTGAGGACACTGGCAGCAACATTCTGGATCAGATGCAGCTGTCAGATATACTTTGTAGGGAGACCTGTGAAGACACTGTTGCAGTAATCAATGCGACTAAAGATAAACGCATGGAGGAGTTTCTCAAGGTCACGTTACGACATTAGTCCTTTAATCATAGAAATAGATTTTTTACAATATTGTGGGAAAGTATTTGCCCCCTAATGGATTTCTGCTATTTTTGCTTCTTTTAATCACACTTAAATGTTTCAGATATTTGAATTATTTCTAATATTAGACAAAGATAGCCTGAGTAAAAACAAGTAATACTTCTCGCATTATGATTTTATTATTTTTTTGTCCCGTCCGGCAGTATTGCACTCTGAACTGTTGTCTGAGTGCCAAGGGGAAGCCCAACAGATTTACTTTCAAAAGTGGAGCCATAATCTGGCAAAGCCTGTTTTCGTCCAATTTTATTTATGAAATGTGGAGAAAACTATAAAAATCAATCTGACCCTTAGTGTAAAAGAAATTGTACCCCTTGTGAAATTGTGAATTAACTGTTAGTCACCACATTTAGGGAAAACTGAGTTTAATTCATTGGTTATGTCTAGACCTGATTACTGCCAGACCTGTAAAATCAAGAAATCACCTAAACAGCACATTTCTGACAACATGAAGTACACTATTAGATATCAAAATGCAGCACATCAGGCTACGAAAAAATTCAAGAACATATAAGAAATGATTGTTGTCTATCACTCTCCAAAACTCTGCGGGCCTCTCTTGGCTCAGTTAAGGTCAGAGTTCATGATTCAACAATAAGAATGAGTGACTGCACAGATAAGCCTCCATGGAAGAGATTTAAGTCCAGAACCACTGCTGATTCAAAAGAACACAAAGATTCGTCTCAGATTTGCCACAAGAAAAATAAATTAACACCAAGACTTTTGGACAAACAGTCGGTGGACCAATGGGATAAAAGTGGTCAAACATGGTGGTGGCAGCATGATGGTGTGGGTCTGGTTTGCTGCTTCCGGACCTGAATGACTACATATAACCGATGACATGACGCATCAACATCTGCTGCCCAGGGACTGAAGCTATAATCTGGATCAACACATCAAATGCTGACGTTTATGTTTCATACAGTGTCGCTTTTTATGTAGAATGAACCTTCAAAGCAGGATCAACAAAAGAAAGGTTTTTAAGTGATCTAATTAAAGTGCAGACTGGGATTCAATTAAGATCCAGTGAGTTTGGGCCATTCATGCTTAAAAAGAAAAAAACTCCCATTATTTAAATTCAGCAAAAACCTTGGACCAGAGGTTCTCCACGGTGATGTAAAAGACTCACAGCTGCTGCTGCCAACCAGTTATTAGGTTTAGGGGGTAATTGGTATTTTAACAGGGTCTGATCAGTTTGTATAGCTTCCTTCCCTTAATAAATATTACCATTACTGGAAAGTGCATGTTGTGTTTAATCAGTTTATGTTTGTCTGATGTTAACATTAGTCTGATGATCTGAAACATTTAAGTCTGACACTTCATAAAAACTGGAGGATGTGACGTTCCTAGCAACAGAACCATGATGGAGCCACATCCAGTGGCCATGGTGCTCTGTTTTTTTATTCATCCGCTCGCTTTAATCTTCCTCTCTCGGGTCACATTTTCTTTTTGATTCATATTGAAGTGGAACCACTTTTAAGTAATTAAAGATCTCCCCCTCTGGATATCCACTGGAAAATTCAGCCAGCCTGGGTTTTCCATTTAATGTTGGAAAACCTCGGATGCTGCGCTCCGTCTGTCTCTTTCCTGGTTTTTGTTTCACCGTTTTTGTCTATTTCCGCGACTCTCGTCATGTCGTGTGGAACTAAAGAGGAGCATGTGTCGCAGGTCAGCCTCCCTTTCACCTCGCAGGTGGCAGTCACAGCTGTTCAGACCCAAACACACGGGACTCCACATCTCATTGACACGTGGAGCCCCCTGCTGGAGAGATGTTTTCCTATTAAATTGAAGGTTACTTCGATACTGTTAAATGTGTCTCTATCCATTTGGAAATATTTAGTTCAAACACTCTGCAGTCACATGTGTCTGGAAAAGTCCAGGTGTGGACAAGAAAGCTAAAAGTTTGGAAAATATTTGTTTTCCTATTTTATTCCATATACCTTCTTCTAGATGCTGTGTCTTTCCTTCCTTCCTTCCCACCTTTTGACCTATCTACCCTTCTTCCTGCCTTCCACTGTCATGTTTTTTTAAGCTGCCTGACCAACATGCATAAACCTTTTAGGAGACAAGAAAGATTTTAAAAGTTTATTTGGGAAGGTGTTAAGGAAAGGGCAATCTGGAACCAGGAACTGCAGGAAAACAGGAGCTGCTGAGGAACGGGAGTGGGAACACTGAAATGGGAGGAGAATGTGTGAGGAGGCTTGGATACTGGAATATGGAGTAGGATGATTGAGCTTACTTAAGGTGATGGTTGAGAAAGCCAGGTAGGAGTGAGTGGCACCTGGGTGAAGGTCTGTGTGGTGGCTATTGAGGAAATGAAGATCACTGAGGTCATTATTATGCCTATTTCTAGCTGTCACGGGGCGAGACACGGGGTACACCCTGGACAGGTCGCCAATCTATTGCAGGGCAAAACAGAGACACACAGGACAAACAACCATGCACACACACCTAAGGGCAATTTAAAGAAACCAATTCACCTAACAGTCATGTTTTTGGACGGAGTACCCCCCGGGGAGAACCCACACACGCACAGGGAGGACATGCAAACTCCCCAGGCTGGGATTTGAACCCAGGACCTTCTTGCTGCAAGGCAACAGTGCTACCAACTGCACCACTGTGCAGCCCGCACACAAAACCAAAAACCCAATATTCTGACACCCACGTGTCCTTCTATGTGTCCTTCCTTCATTCCTTCCTTCCTTCCTGAGACTAATCAGCAGAGGTGGGTAGTAACTAGTTAGTAAAGATTCTGGCTACTCTACCCACAGCGAGTAACTTTACTGAATGAAACTAAACGCTTGTTTCAACCAAAAATACACGAGACTCACACGTACAGTTTATGTTGAAGTGAGACCTCTTGTTTGTACACAAGCTTCATCATTTTAACATTATTTATCTGCTGAGGCTGATGTGTCATTTAGAGGTCAAGTAGGGGAACCTTACATTCTAACATCCATACATTACCTACTGTAAGTAGTGGTTTCATTGGTTTTAGTTTAAAAAAAAAAGATTTTGAAATATGGTTCTTTTAGTCAAATTTGTTATTTTAACATCATATCATGAATTTCTATTTATTTGAGTCTTTAGAATTTGCACTAGCTTTTTTAACAAATAGTTTTTTACTCTTACTTGAGTAATTGTTTGGATTACAACTCTTGTTTGTGTAAAATATGCTAAGGTAGTGCTGCTTTTACTTTAGTACAATTTTTGCTAATCAGCGGGGTGAGAACCTGAACAGAGGAGCCAACAGAAAGATGACTAACACAGAAATAAACTCAAAGATTTTAAACAGAACACAAAAGGATCTAGAAACTAGAAGAATAAATCTAAAACAATACAGAAATAACACAGAAGAAGAAGAAGAAAAAACAAGAATCAACATAAACAGGAGAGTAAATTATTTAGGGTGGGAGATACAGAAAACAAAAAAATAACCCAACAAGTTCGAAATAGGAGACTAACAAAACACCAAGGTCCATGGATCATGACATCTGTTCTATCTTGTGTCCAATTCTTCTTACGTCCTTTCTTGCTCCCTGTCTGTCCTACTTTCCACATTTCTTTCATTTTTCTTTAAATTCATTGTTGTGTCCTTCCTTCCTTCTTAAGCACATTACTTCATGTCTCCTTCAGTCCTTTTTTTTACTTCCTTCTGTTCTTCCTCCGCCCTTTCTTTCTTGTCCTGTCTTTCTTCCTTCCAAACATAAGTTGTTGAGTCCTTCTCCTTCCCCACTTTTTTTATTCTTGTGTCCTTTTCTTCATGGACAGCTGCCAGTTTCTGGTTTTTGCAGGTTTCCATATTTAAAACCCTCCCACTGTAGGAATATTTTCCATCAATTCAAAAAGAGTTTTAAAAGGATGTTTTTAAACGAATGGAAATGATTGTGAATTCTAGAGTTTTTAGTTCGTAAATGTTTGTCATTTTTACATGAGTAGCCTTTTAAGCAGCCATAAAGCAGGTCATTATTATTTTTACTTTTATTATTAGTTGATGGTATTCAGCAGATTGTCTTGCAGAACAACTGACCGATAGAATGAGATAGATAGAGCCGACGACAAGCAGAGAGACGGCGGCCTGTCTGCCTCTAAAATAACACTGTGAACTTTAATAAAGACAATATTCCTTTGCCGTGTGCGTGTGGACCTCAAATAATGAAAAATATTGATTTGAAGCGTCCTTAAGTCGATATTACAGTCAGCTGGGAGGTTGGGAACCTAGCTGCCATGATGAAGCTTACACCGCCATCTAGTGGTAGGCATCAGATCATCTCTGAGCTTTTTAGATGAATGAGATTTTAATCATTTATTTTAAATTGTTGTCTGAAATGTTAACATGTAAAGACATTTATTTACAAGTTTTTATTAAATAAACATTAATCATTTCCTAAAAATAATTAGCTTAAAACATCTTATCTGATGTAAAGAAACAACAGGAAGCCCAGATTAGTATAGATTTTGCTTGGAGGTAAACGCTGATTCAATCCCTTCACACAGTGACATTTTGTTTGGTTTATTAACAGCATCAATTAAAGTTTTTATTGTGATGCAGGCCCAACAAATCAGGTTAGGTGCTCTTAGCAAGCTGCACTTAAACTGTACACTTTTTGTATCCTCTAACAAGATTCTGGTTCTGGACATTTAACCATTCTTCTTGCCAGAATTGAATTGTTCATTCCAGCAGGTTGGTTCATTGCCATGGACTGTTCTTTTGAGCATAGCGTGAATTTTTTTCAACAGATTAGAGATCAGAGCTTAAGAAAGCTTCCAGAAAACATGTGGACCAATGTGGATGTGTTCTTGGGATCGTTGTTCAGTTTTAGCCATCTAGGTACTATATCTGGAGGTAGCCTTCTTTCATTATTCAATCCACTTTGTGCAATACACCAAGACCTGCACATGACCTACCATCGCCATGCCGGACAGTTAGAACAGTGCTCTATAGTTTGAAATCCTCACCTCCAACAACAAGAGCAGAGCAACAACCTTTGCTGCTAGTTAGTTTCTTTTTCTTTTTTTCTTTGTTTGAGTTTTTTATAATCAAAAACTGTGTTTTTAGTGGAAAAGTTTGGGGGGGGGGGGGGGGGGGACATCACTTAGTGCTTAATTCAGGGTTTGAGTGTTCCTGGAGCTGACAGAACAGACTGACAAGAGAATAGTATTAATGTCAGAAGGGCACCCTCTGGTGGACGGCAGAGGACGCTAAAATGTATTTAAATTTAATTTAATTAAATCAAGTCAATATTTAATTTTTTAAATAATGAAATCATAATAAAATACATAAAATTGGCAAGGCAAAATACCTAAAAAAAACAAAAAGAAAATTTCATCTAAAAAATTATCTAAAATATTTTCACTAAAATACTTAACACAAAGATTAACTAAAACAAACGGTGAGATTTTTTATTAATTAAAGCATCGACATATTAAAACAAAGAAATCAATTTAATGATTGTTTTTTTTTCTTTTTTTAGAGAATATTAAAAACAAAAACATTTGTTGTATTTTTTTCTATTTATTAAAATTCCCTCCTTCAATATTTCTTTATTAAAATAAAATACCAAACTAAAATACAATTTAAATTTTTTTAATATTTTCTTATTATTGTAATCTTATTTATCAGATGACCTTCATAAGAAGACCTCAGGGGTTTAGAAATAGGGGCTATGTAATTAAATATTTTAGGGAGTCTGAATGTTCATGGATGAGATAGAAGATTGAAAATGTATTTGTCTATTGGACTAAAAGTGAATATAAAGACATAAAAAAAGCGTTTTTTTTCTGCAGGCGTCTGTCTTCACATGTAAGACTCTTTGCTGCAGAGGATATCTGCAGGACCATGTGTTACCTGGACACTCACAAGGAAACTATTCTAACTGTTGTGTAAGGTGGTGTTAAATCTGGAATCCTGTAACGCAAGGCAATGCAATTTTATTTGTATAGCACACTTTCAACAACAAGTTAATTCAGGTAAGGTGCTTTACATGATTAGGTGAAAATGTGGTAAAATAAAAATAGCAGTAAAACACAAACAAAGCATGTAATGTAAAAACAGCAGTAAAACAAGAAGAATACACAAAACACGATACAACAAAGCATTACTCAAAAGCAACTCTAAATGGATACGTTTTTAGTTGTGATTTAAAAGAACTCAATGTTTCAGCATCTTTGCAGTTTTCTGGAAGTTTGTTCCAAATTAGAGGAGCATAGAAACTGAAAGCTGTAAACTGTAGAAAAGAACCCGGATAATCAGTTTATCTGACGTTCCCCCTATCAAAAATCAGAGTTGTATGTTATGCGGTCTGCTGTGGTTTCACTCCACCTCCCACCTCCTCCTTTCAGCCGAGACTACAGCGAAACTTTGAAGGAAAGTTACTCAAGATTCCTGTGAGAAATGAGAAGTCTGATTTCTTGGCAACAAAACACGCTTCCTTACTTTAACTCATGAAAAGGTCCTGCTGGTTAACCTCTGAGGTCATCACCGGGAGCTTGAGTGGAGAGAAAAAAGAAGTAGAAATTAAACAACAGCAGAAAGAGAACAGATTGGAACAGATCAGAAATCAAGTCTGAAACGTGAAACTAAGGCTTCATGACTCCAGCAGAAACAGTGAGAGTCATTACAGACTGGGCAAAACCACTGCAGACCAAAAAGAGCACAAACACCTGTCTCACATTGAACGAAAAGTACCTTGAGGAGCCCCAATATCTCCAGAAAATACTCCATGGACTGGCGAGACAAACATGGAACCTTACCAACATGGTGGTCCCATGGTGGTGGTAGCGTGATGGTCTGGAGCTGTTCTGCTGCTTCAGGACCTGGATGACTCGCCGCAAACGATGGAACTATGTCAGAAAATACTGAATGAGAATATCCATTCATCAGGTGATGACTTTAAGATCAAGTAGATTGGGGGCGTACAGAAAGTCAACAATCTGTGTCCCACACGCACTCCTGAATGGCTCAAAAAACAAAATGAAGATTTTGAAGTGGCCTTTTCAAAGTCTCTATTTGACTATAAATAGGCTATTGATGCCCAAAAACCATCCAACATTGCTGAACTGGTCAAGCGTGGAAAGAAAACTGGGCCAAACTGATTACACCTCAACATATAAGAGTCATTACAAATGTTTTATGACAGCTGTTGCCACCAAGGATGGATGTTGGGTTTAGGGTGTTAGAGGTTACATTTTCACACAGAAGCAGGTGGGCTTGGACAGCCTTTTTCCCTTAATACATGAAATCATCAATTTAAGGCTTCTTTTTGTATTTTTTAGGTTTTCTTTGTCCAATCTTAGAATTTTCTTGATGATCTGAAACATTTAAGGGTGACAAAAATCAAAAACTGAGGAAACCTGTAAGGAGGTGAACATCATAGGTCAGCACCATGGTTCCAGTGAAAGAAACTCTTCAGCGTAACGAGAGAGTTTGGACAATTTCATGCAAACCCTTCCTGTTTCCAGAAGGTCCAGAAAGACATAGATGAGCAAGTTTAATGTGGAAGAACTTCACTGGCCAGCGCAGAGTCCTGACCTCGGCCCAAAAGAAAACCTTTGGGATGCACCAGAGCTGGGGTTGTTGTCCAACATCAGTGTCTGACCTCACAAATGCACTTAACCTTCCCGGAAGAACTGAAGCAGCAAAGGAAGGGCTGATATCATCTTAAACTGTATGGATTAGGAATCGGGTGTCAGATGAATGAAGTAATCTTGATCCAGTTTGCTGAATGTAAACTTCAAAAGGGTTATTCTAAGCACATTAGTAAAGACATTCCACCCTCCTGTATCACATTTACACAAACGGAGCAATATATTTTAGGTTTATATTAAGCTGCTACTCTGTGCTTTCATTTTCACCATCCACCTCCTCTGTCAGCGCTCTTCTGTCTGTCATCACTGGCGTCCAGCATCCATAAAATTTGTTTGTATTTGTGTGCATCTCTTGTGAGATTTTTATTCTTGTCTTCCAATATTTCTCTCTGAACGGCTCTTTTAATCTACACTCCTGCAGCGAAGTGCTGCGCCGAGGTAATATCAGAGGATCAGGGGAGAACATTTGTTTCCTGATCCTCGTTATTGATTGTGGTCAGTAAAGTATAACAATCAGGCCTCTTAAGGGACTCTTTGGGCAATTCTCTACTCACACCAATGCACTTTTAAAAAGAGTAGATTAATCTGCTTTGAATGCCCCTCGTAGGATTCTAAACAACTCAGCGATTTGGTTTAAAAGCACAACATTTCCACTCTGCAGGAGGGTCAGTTACAAATGAGTTAAGCTCCTGCACATTTAGTTAATTTAAGATTTTACAGGAAAATATCTGCCCGTCTTGAATGTGTTGATCTTACCATGCCTCCATATCAGAGTTCCATTACAGCATTAGCCTCTGGAAATCATCTCTTTGCAGTTTTATTTGACATTAGGTGAGATATAAGAGAGGGGAAAATGGAATAAAGACCTTTTTTTATGTTTTTGATATTGTACCACATTATAGGATACAATGATACATTATAGCATGGCACAAAATTATACAACACAATAGAAAGTAATTAGATATAACACAATATAATACTATACCATATAATTCAATATCAACATTATGTGATGTAATATAATGCAAATTGTGTAATAGGATACAATGCAGGACAATAAGCACATTACATATTTTCAAGACAACGTGATAAAATACAATACAATATTATATAGTAGAGGTAAATATATTACAGATATGTGATACAGTTTAGGATACAATGAGATATGATTCAATACTATAGAATGTGATAATAACTGATAGTATGTTATGAAATATAATATTATATGATGTAATACAATACAAAATAATACTGTACGGCACAAAATAAATTGTACAGTATAATTCAAAATAATACAAAGCCACATAAAAAAAAATTTTATTGTACAATATAATACAATTTGTTACAATTTGTTACAATTTGTTATAATATGATAACACAAATAACATAATACAAAATATTTCTATATGATATGATACAATATAGTAAAATGCAAAACAATACTATACTATCCACTGTTAATACGGGTGTTATGGCCGACAACCAATATTTAACCATATCAGATTGTCATGGTTTGTTATGAGAAGACCCAAATGCAGTGAGGTAATGAAAAAATTATTTCATTAACAAAAGAACAAGGAACTTTCAATGGAATGCAGGAGGACCAGAAAATACAGGGACCAGGGAACAGGAAGTAAAGACGAGGAATTAGTGAGCTGTGACTGAATCAGAACTGCTTAAATACTGAGGAGGGAGTGAGGAAATGGCAGAGATCTGGCGATGCGACATGTATCGCGATACAGGGGAGACAATACAATGTATCGCGATATATCGCTTATATGAGTAATATGAGCTTATATATGTGCTTATATGAGTAAGACAGTATAAATGTGATTTTTAAAACTGAATTTAACTGTAAAAAAAACTGTCACGGCATTGTAAACATTCCAACCTGTTTCATACTTTAACACATCCAGTTTTATCACTACATGTAGTTGATCCACTGAAACAGCCACCAGCTACCAGTCGTACTTTTATATTTGCTACAAAAGTGACTGTCATCAATAATGGTTCCATTCAAATCCTAAAAATAAGAAAACCTTTATTTTTGTGATATCGGGAAGTAAAATATCACAATAAATAGGTGTATCGATATTTTCTTACATGCCTAATACTGATAATGATTATATATATATATATATATATATATATATATATATATATATATATATATATATCCTTAGACTTTCTACACTGGTCCCCAGAACCAGAACCAAACATGGAGAAGCACCATTATGTTTTTAAGCTCCTCTAATCTAATCTGGAACCAATTTACAGAAAACCACAAAACTGCTGAAACACTGAGTTCCTTTAAATCAAGGCGAAAACCCAATTTGTTTAGATCTGCCTTTGATCAATAACAGCTGGAAGATCATAAACTGTAGACTGTTTTTCAATCTATCATCATCTTTGCTTACTTTACCACTGCAGTGTAATGTTGTTTGTTTTGCCTGTTTGTTGTTTTATTTTCCTTCTAATCACGTAAAGCACTTTAAATTGTAAATCTAATGTATTTGTGTAGCACTCAAAATGTGCTATACAAATAAAATGTCCTTGCCTTACCATAGCAACCAGTGATTCAGCTTTTTCCCAATTTTGGGTTTAATTTCACGCATTTTTTGCTCTATATTGATCAAAGATCAAATTAATTTAAATTTACGGACAAAGCAAACCGAAAGAAGTTGTAATGTGTTAGATATGTAAAAAGCAGATGCTTGGCACCCTAAAATGTAGCTTTTAAAAACGTTCATTTCCAGAATAGCACCGTTCATGGTGGCAACATGTCGGAGCAGCTCTATTAAGTTAGTTCTGATTTGCTCTTTTTATATACTTTTATTCATGTTTTTTTATTTATTTATTTTTATCTAGGTGTTGCACGTTTGGACAATTTTCCCTTCTGGTTTTGGATGCTGTGCAGCTGGAAGGGATTTTGCTCCTAACCCCTTTACTTTCGCAGTTGCTATGATGTGCAACTGGGTGCAGCTGATTAGCATCTTAAAAGCTCAAATAACATTAGGACTACAACCCTAAAATCCCAGGAGAGCTGAAAAAGAGGCTTCACGGATGCAGCGCAGGACCAAAGAGCAGAGAGAGAAGGAGGAAGTTCAAACCATCTCAGATCATAATAGGCAATGATCATATCCTCGATTCCAGCGTCTCTCTGCCCGGCTTTCTAACCATACGGCCAGACAGAGATTTAAAGAGAAGCTGCAAAAGCAAATGAGGTTGTTATGGGTTAAAATATACCTCTTCTAAAAACAAAGATGAAACTGAGTCCTTCAGGGGTTAAATATTCAATAAACACGTTTGGCCAAAACATGGAGGGACAGAGCTTACTCTCGCATTCCCTACCAACCCTTCTGATTAAACACCTTAAATAGAGTTTAGCAATCACTGTTTATCTTCTTCAGCACGTCCTTTTCAATCTTTAAGTCCAGCTCCTGAAGAATCGGTTCATGCCAGTCTGATAGTAAAGCATGAAGCAGTCCCCCAAGGCCAGAATGTCCGGTAGATATCTTGCTGCTCTGACGGCTGTCACCCGCTGATGTGATACATCTCAATCAGAAACATTATGCCAGAACAACAGGCTTGTTTTCTCTAACTTGACCCCCTGCCCTAGATGCTTTCACTAAGACAGAGAATAAGTAATCAAATCTTAATTACATAAGAAATATTCATTTAAAGGTTGGATTAACTGTGGTTGCTAACTGATGGTGTGATCCAGGATACGTTATTGTGGAATATCGTGTCTACTGCCCAGGAATAAAGCTGTTAGCATGTCATGACAATACAGTCTTGAATCAGAGGCCTTTTCAGATTCAGTGCAAGACTGATTGCTACTGGAGATCCCTTCTGCCCACAGCATCACCATCCACAACGACTCTTTGAAGATACTTACATTATATGAGTTACAGAGGTGGGTAGTAACTACTTACATTTATTCAGTTACATTTACTTAAGTAACTTTTTGAGAAATATGCACTTTTATGAGTATCTTTACTACGCCATTGTTTATACTTTTACTTAAGTAATATTATTATGAAGTACAGCTACTCTTACTTGAGTAAAATTTCTTGATATTCTGTCCCCTGTGCTGAGTACTTGAGTATTTGTTCTGAGATCATACCATATGATTTAATATTAAACATTATGTTTCTAAAACAGAAACTGTTTAGTCAATCACTTCATCTGGATGGCATTAAATTGGCCCCCAGTAATAACGTAAAGAACCTCGGCGTTATTTTTGACCGAGACTTGACATTTAAATCCCATATTAAACAGGTTTCTAGGATTTCCTTCTTTCACCTCCGGAATATTGCTAAAATTAGAAACATCCTGTCCAGGAGTGATGCTGAGAAACTAGTCCATGCGTTTGTTACCTCAAGGCTGGACTACTGTAATTCTTTACTATCAGGAAGTCCACAAAATGCCATTAAAAGCCTTCAGTTGATCCAAAATGCGGCAGCAAGAGTTCTGATGAATATTAAAAATGAGATCACATTTCTCCTGTTTTAGCTTCCCTTCATTGGCTCCCTGTTAAATCCAGAATAGAATTTAAGATCCTTCTTCCTACATACAAAGCCCTTAATAATCAAGCTCCATCATACATCAGAGATCTAATTGATCCATATGTTCCCAACAGAGCACCTCGCTCTCAGACTGCAGGTTTACTTGTAGTTCCTAGGATTTCTAAAAGTAGAATGGGAGGCAGATCTTTTAGTTATCAGGCTCCTCTCCTGTGGAACCAGCTCCCAGCTTTAGTCCGTGAGGCAGACATTCTGTTTACTTTTAAGGCCAGGCTTAAAACTTTCCTTTTTGATAAAGCTTATAGTTAGAGTGGCTAAGGTCATCCTGAGCTATCTCTGTAGTTATGCTGCTATAGGCTTAGACTGTTGGAGGACAGACTTACCAATTTTCTTCACTCTGCTACTTCCTTTTCTCCTACTACTCTGCAGTTGTATTACAGTTAATTCTGCTATTTCGACTGTTAACTTTGTTTTCTCTCAGTGTTTTTCTCCCCATCGAAGCTACACCTGGTCTGGTATCCTGCTTGGCTGCAATGCCCTGTTGGACGGGGGGCATCGACTGGGATGATCCTCCCAGTAACTGAACATCCACTGTGTCCTGTTATCAACTTTTTACTTTCTGTAACATAGAAAGTTCTCTTATATCAGATCTTCTGTTCCTTCTGTGTCTCTGCTCTGTCTTCTCAAACCCCCAGACGGTCGTGGCAGATGGCCGCTCCTACTGAGCCTGGTTCTGGTGGAAGTTTCTTCCTGTTAAAGGGGAGTTTTTCCTCTCCACCGTCGCTACATGCTTGCTCAGTATGAGGGATTACTGAAGGATTGCTGTGGTTGGAAAGTCTGCATCAACGGGGCCCAACCTCACGCCAATGACTGACGTAATCTGCTGGGATTCCTTAAATAGGAAACTTTTTAACTGATTGGAATGTTTGTATAAATGTATTGAAATGACTTCTTGTTAAGTGCCTTGAGATGACATCTGTTGTGAATTGGCGCTATATAAATAAACTGAATTGAAATTGGACAACAATGTAAAGTTATGTGCAAACTAAATAAATAGAAATACATGACATAATTGTAAAATAACAAATTTGACTAGACATATTTTTCAAAATTAATTTTTTTCAAAGTAAAACTAATGTCACCAATACTTACAGTAGGTAATGTATAAATGTGAGACAGGGGTAAGGTCCCCCCCACTCGACCTCCAAATGGCACAACATCCTCAGCAGATAGAAAATTATGTTAAAATGATTAAGCTTGTGTTGAATCAAGAGGTCTCACTTCAACATAAACTGTATGTGTGAGTCTCTTGCATTTTTGGTATTAAAAAAAGCATTCATTTAGTTTCATTCTCCTCTGATTCTGATTCTCCTCTGATGGCGTTTCCTTGCATGGTTCATCTACATTCGGCCCAATGTCCTTTTTTACTTTTCCTTTTAACTGTGTGTGTGCATGGGAGTTTGGTTGGGGGTTGGGGTATAACTGTGATCATGCTTTTAAATCTGTGGGGGAGGGAAGGGAAGGTGGCTTTATGTGGGTCATTTTAATCGGTAAAGCACTTTGTGATGCAACTTCTTGTATGAAAAGCGCTTCATAAATAAAGTTTGATTTGATTTGATTCAGTGAAGTTACTTGTTGTGGATAGAACCAGAAACTTTACTCAAGTAAGAGTAGCAATACTTAATAAAATATTATTCAAGTATTAAAAGTAAAAAGTATGGTGTAGTAAAAACTACTCCAAAAGTAATTTTTTTTAAAAATCAAGTAAATGTAACTAGTTACTACCCACCTCTGCTTAACACAAAGTACCTTTTTACTCTTACTTGAGTAATTTCTTGGAATTTTCCCTTGGGATCAATCAATCAATCAATCTTTATTTGTATAGCACTTTACAACAGCCATAAGCTGAATCAAAGTCCTTCACAGTATTAAGAAAAGTAAAACATAAGAAGTACAAGAAAGTTAATGAGCAAAAAAACATTCAAAACAGAGAATATAAAAATAAGACAGGAGGAATAAACAGTGGCAATATTATACATTATATGTTAATGATAGCCATTAAATGAGAGTTAAGAGGGATAAGCAGCCTTTAGGTACCAAATGCTACACAAAAAAGATGGGTTTTTAGTTGCGTTTTAAAGCGGGCCAGATCGGGGATTCTCTGAAGATGCTCAGGTAGAGCATTCCACAACTTTGGGCCAGCAACAGGGACCGCCAATAGGTGTTGTCCAGTGGAGCACAATGACTTGCTAGGTAGATAAGCTTACATACTCACAAAGATAAGATGGAGCAAGACCATATAACGCAGTAAAAACAAATATTAAAAGTTTAAACTGAATTCTGTACTCAACCGGGAGCAAAAGGATGGAGTACAAAACAGGAGTAATGTGGTCATGCTTCCGAGTGTTCGTCCACAGACGAGCCGCAGCGTTTTGGACAAGTTGTAGGCAATTTAGCAACTTGGGATGAATAAAGGCAAGGCAAGGCAATTTTATTTGTACAGCACACTTTCAACAACAGGGTAATTCAAGGTGCTTTACATGATTTGGTGATTAAAAAAGTAAAGAAAAACATAGAATATAACATTGGCAATTCAAATGAGCAAATTAGCATGAAACACACATAACACAAGATGCCCAATAAATATGTACAACACATGATACACAATAAAGCAAGAGAGACATCAATAAAGCAAGAGAGCATGAACACAGTTGATAAATATGACAATCATTTACTCAAAGGCAATTCTAAACAGATGAGGTTTTTAGTCTCGATTTAAAGCAGTTCAGAGTTTCAGCAGCTCTGCACTCGTCAGGAAGTTTGTTCCAGATGAGAGGAGCATAGAAACTGAAAGCTGCTTCTCCATGTTTGGTTCTGAGTCTAGGGATGTTTAGTAGGCTAGAGTTGGAGGACCTGAGTGGTCTTGGTGGTTGGTACCATGACAACAGGTCTTCAACATACTTTGGTGCTAAGCTTTTTTTTTTTTTATTTAACAAGGACAATGTGCAAAAACATTAATTAAAGATGTTTTACACCAGATTATAGCCAAAGCTAGTTTCCATCTGCAATCCCTGACCAGGTGAGAATGTGAATTAAAATATCTTAAATTGTAAAAACACAACAATCACTGATTACATAATACAATCATTCAATAAAATATCACTAAGACCAATATCAAAAAAGTAAATAAATCCTTAATGTTGACAATGCTGGTTTTCTAATAATATCTTCCTGACACTACAAGAAAACATTTGTAGTTCAGTGGAAAGTTTCAAATTCTGTGTGAGTTTATTCCATTCCTTGATGCCTTTGTAAGAAAAGGCTGTTTGTGCAAAGGCTGAACTGCGTTTTGGTAATCTGCAGTCATGACTTGTTGACCTGGATGTTCTGGTTGTCTGTTCAGAACAGAGCTGGACAAATCGTTTCAGAGGAGGAGGCGCCTTATTATTCAGGATTTAAAAAATTTTTTGCACATTTAAATGAACAGTTAGATCATCAAAGTTTAACATATTATATTTTGCAAGTATTGGGCAATGATGATGTCTCAGTGGTGCTTTTTATCCAGTATTTTAACAGCTTGATTATACAAGGATTGCAATGGCTTAATAGTTGTTTCAGATGCCTGGAACCAACATGACATGCAATAATTAATGTGAGAAATAATCATTGACTCAGAGTACATTTTTGCAGCATCAGGGGTTAGTGTATTTAAAATATGTCTAAAAAATAATTGTAATGATTTATAAACTAGTAGGAGTATTTTGAAATCTATTCTCTGAGCTACAGTATTAAAGTAATAAAGTATTTTTGAATTTGAAAACTTTCTCAGGCTAATCAAGTCTCCACCAGGTGCCCTGAGCTAGTACCACCTGCTGACCACTAGAGGGCAGAGCGGTGGATTTAACCAGATGTAAAAAAAAAAAAAAAAAAAAAAAAAAGAAAATCTGTTTTGTTTTGTTTGGTTCTCACTTTTTTTTTTTTTTTTAGATTATAGGTGGGTTTATTTCATGGCCTCAGAAAGTGGGTTACTTTGAGCGGAGTTTTTATTTTCATAGCTGTCGAGTAGATAATCATCTGAGGAGACAACACTTAACTGTGCTGTCGTGCTCTGATGAGGCCATCACTGGGACTTTCCGGAATACGTCAAACCGAGCTTCCGACCTGTTAACGCTAAGCCGCCGCCGCGTTCATGTCGTTAGAAGCGGTCAACGTTACGTCGCAGCTCCGAAACAAACACAGACAGGAGGCCATGAAAACTCCCAGAAGCCGCCAGCAGCGCCAGGAGGTCTGAACGCAGCGGCGCGGGTGGTCAGAAGCGACGGGGCGGGATGTCAACAACTCGGCCTCTGCTCGGAATGAGACGAGTCACCGAGCTCGCGTGCCCGGAGCAGCCGGCCAGCAGGCTCCCCGCGTCGGCCGGCAGGCAGCAAGCAGAGGCCGCCACGGTGGACGAGTTCACGGTCCCGGAGGACAAAGAAGAGGAGCTGAAGTGTGCCAGGCCCCGGGTGGAGCAGGTTTTTAAAGTGACGTTTACGATCATCGGTCTGCTGGACCACACGGGGCAGCCGCACGGCAGCAAAACATCCCGGCAGATATGGCTGCAGCTCCGGGGCAACAGGGACGACGTGTCCAAGGCGAAGGTGGGTTCAAGCCGGCCTCTCTGTACAACAAGCCAACGATGTCACGTCGGTTTCTTTTATAGACAATTCGGGTAACAGCGACAGGGGCCCCGCTGTAGTTCAGAAATACAGAAACCCAAAGTCCAGATGGACTGTAGCACTTCCTGGTGAACAGGTGTGTGACCCACAGCTTCTCTGTAGTGGCCTTAAAGTCCTAAATCAACCATAATTCCATTATATTGTCACTGTCTGCTTTAGTTTAGGGATTGAAATCTTAATTTCTTTTACATTTTCTGCCTTACTTTAGTGTTTAAAAGTCTTAAATCAGTTTTATTTCCATGCTAAGCTGCGACAACTGTGTGTTGATCAACAGTTCTCAGGGCTTTTGAAGTGATTCTTTGGACTTCACAGTATCGGTGCTGCCAATCAATCAGACAATGATATAATCTACCCATTTTCAGCAGGTATAGAAAGCTCCTAAAAGTCAGATCCACCCCCAACTCACCCCAGTATGGTAGCAAAGAAAAACCAAGTCTAAATCTCAATGGTTTCCTCTCAAAAAGGCCAGCAAAAAGGGCCTTACAACTTTAAAACACACTTTCTCTTAGTGTAAAAGTCTGATCTTTGTTTTTTAAATTTAAGATCATTTCTCAGATTATAAACGGGTATGTTTTTGGAAGTTTTGAATATCAAACATCTCCATCTGTAAGGGCATTAAATGTTGCCGACCTTATTTACCTAGGTTAGGAGAGTCCTAAACGTCCCTCAGTTTACATTAGGACCGGGAAAAAGTGACACAAAGTCACAAATAATAGCAACAAAAAAAACAATCATTATTAAATCTTCAAACAACAATCTTTGATGAATGAAACGTATAGTAGTAGTTACATTTGGAGAGAGGGGGACCTTGAATGGGCTAATTTAGCATCTATATGTATATATATATATATATATAAGCTTAATTAGCAAACCCACAGCTATGTTGTTATCAGAATTGGTCAATATTCTGGGTGCACAGCTTGAAGCTTTATCACAAATCGAGGAATTGGAGCAAAAAAAGGCAGACCAGACTCTGTGATAGTACCAGACCGACTGCCAGGATTATTTATATAGGTCACAGATTCATAGAGTTACAAGAGTTTAATATCGTGGATGCAAAATGTTGTCTTGGGCTAAAGAAATTAGTCGGTTTACGGTTTATAGCTACTTAGAAACATGAGCTAACAGATTTATTTCGGGCCAAAACATTTGTGGCTCGTGTTTTCTAAAGCATTGTTTACAATTTCCTTTTAGTCATCGACGTCTTCCAGCCAGGATTGTCTAATTGAAACAAAGAACAAAGTGGGACAGATGTGGAAAACTAGGGGTGCACCGATCCCACTTTTTCAGTCCCGATACCGATACGATGCCTGGGCTTTGTGTATCTGTCGATACCCGATACCGATCCGATACTGTTATTGAATTAATAATAAACTGTATAACCTCCACCTTATACCTTACTTGAAGAGACTACAGGTACCAGACTTTACTAACTAAACATAACTAAGACTTCTTTTTTCCTTTTTGACCCCGCTCCTTTTGTTTTGCTGAGGTGCAGGAATTCAGCGTGCTCCTTAGCATAGTGTTTCTGGATGTGCATGATTAAAGTGGTGGTGTTGTACTTTGCAGTAATACCACCTCCCCTCGAAACATTTACTTTGCAGACATTGCAAATAGCCAACAAACTAGTTGGAGTGGTAAGTGTGAAATATCTCCACACGGCCGACCCTCTGGCTCGCTCCATGTTGCTTCTAGCATGCGACACACGTGAAGCTGACGAATGACATAGGTTCTGCTGCGACGAAACCCCCCCCAAAAAAAGCCTGGATCGGCCAGTGGATCTGTTCATTTTTCCGATCCCCGATCCAGCTATTTTGTCAGTATCCAGCCGATATCAGATTCTAATATCGGATCGGTGCACCCCTATGGAAAACCCCATTAAAGTAGATCTACTGTTGCTAATAGCAAAGAAAGCCAGAGCGGAGACTGGCGGTGGAGACCACTAGGTGATTGTTCCTAAAAGTTTCCGTATCTCTAGTCTACATGTAAAAAGAATCACAATAAAAAACAAACAGAAAGTCAGCTTCTTCATTTTTTTTCCTTAAAAAAAAAAAAAAGTGCGGATAAAGCCGAAGGAGATAATGACTAAACGTTTAGAACATGTACACGTTTGTACTTTTGGTTTAATGGCCGCAAATGAGCAAGAACAAGCTAAAAAAGTGAAGAAAAAGAACAATAATTCTTATTATTAAAGGTCTAGTTCCAACTATTGCGTGCTAGTAATGAGATTTTGTTTTGCCTAATAGCCCTTTTAATGATTTTTGACCCGTTTATGTTCTCTGTAATGGATCGCAGCAAGGGGGGTGGTGTTAAACCATGAAAGGTTTTATATATGAGAGCAGAATCTTTCAAATGGACTTTACCGGTCCACATTTCCTTTAGATGTTTTGATGAAGACCTTTTTAGAGCTTGTTTATTGGGCTTCAGGGTGGTCTTACAGCCCAGCTTGTAATGCAGTAGGTTCTATATTTTGTTTTTTTAACCTTTATTCAACCTGATGGGACACAATATGAACAATTCTCATAACCGTGACCCGCAGAACCTCTTCAGGGAGAAGGGAACATGTGACAGAAGCGATTTATGCTGTCAAGTATATGTTAAGAGGACAGCTGAAAACAATGAATTATGTTCAAGTTATATTTTATAATCAGCTGAGTTAACATAAAGATAATAAAGAGAAAGGATTTGTAGTTTTTGGATATTTCTTTAGCATCTTCCGGGTAATTTCATTCAGAAAGCAATTTAATTAAACATGAACTTTGACCCTGACATGAAGCACACTTGGAACTAGAGGTTGGTGTGTCAAGTAAAAAAGATTTTCAACATTTTGATTTTAACCTTTTAATCATGAAGAATCACAATAAAGCACCACCACCAAGTTGCATAAGTTGTTAAAAAATGTGATAATCAGACCCAGAAAAAAAAGTCCTCCACAAAAGTCAATTTATTTTTGAAAGAATTGTTTTGCAGTGATATCATCTCTAAAGCCTGCTTCCAGTTTTGTTTTTGGGTTATTTTGTATAGATATGGAGGAAGAAGTTTGGTTGCCGATGGAAAAACAAGGGGCTTGTTCAGTTGTAAAGTTAAGTAAATTTTTGATGTAACAACCAGTTTGTCAACATATTTCTGACCATAGACGCTGCAGTTTCAGCATGCATTCAAACCAGGGGATCTCCAGGTAGGAAGTCCACGTTCTGGTTTTCTTTATCTGCCGTTTTACATCAACACACCTGAGGAAATAATCCTGTCCAACGGAATTTCCTTCGGGATCAATAAAGTTGTCTGATTCAGCGTTATCCGACGGTTGTCCGCAAACCCCCTCCGGAGTCGGCCTCGGGTCCGGAGTCGGCCTCGGGTCCGGACCGGCGAGACAGGAAGCTGGCAGCACCTTTTAGTTTATCATGAACGAATCAACTTGATCTGACTATAAAAATTTCGACTCAGGGCAGAGTTTAAAAAGTCATGTGAGCTTCAGCTGCATTCGGACATAATGTTGTCTTTAAAAAAAAGGAAAAAAGCATGCAGATCAAACGTTAACCAGTCGGTGTGTGTGATTTCCCGCTTTCACACTTCTGCATCCTGTGTCACGAGTCTTGGTCGATTTTTCAGCAGCTGCTTGGGGCTCTGCCAGTCAAGCGAGACCAGAAGGTGTCTGTGGACATTTCATCAGCAGCAGTCAAAGCTAGCTCACCACTATCACAGAGGCGTGGAAAGGATTCAGCTTAGTTTGACTGTTTTGTTTTTGGTCTGGAAGAGAGAGAATAGATTCTGTTGATCCAGATCCAAGTCTCTGAAAAGTGTTGAGCTAGTTTCAGCTCAGTTAGAAAACTAAAACCAGTTTTACCTATCGGACCGATACCCATACGTTAGAAATGACTAATGCAGAAATAACGAGCATCCTTATTATGGTTTTGCCAAAAAATTCTGATGAAATTATGAAGGCACAACCAGCCATTTGTGCCTAACACAGTCAGACTGCAGGTCTGTTGCACTTTAACTCACCCCGCTGCACATTAACGCAACTTCTCTTGGGTTTAGGTGACTTGTAACTCAGCTGTATTTTCTCCTCGTTTTCATTGTCCTTGTTATGATATACTTTTGTGTTTCTGTGACGTCTGTATTATAAATAATAAAGTTTAGTAAAGCTTGAGCTCCCATGCAGCGTTAGCAGTAGCTCAAAGCTTTCACTGTTGTTTTTATGAGTAGAAGAGGAACTATTAACTCTATCTATCTATCTATCTATCTATCTATCTATCTATCTATCTATCTATCTATCTATCTATCTATCTATCTATCTATCTATCTATCTATCTATCTATCTATCTATCTATCTATCTATCTATCTATCTATCTATCTATTTATTTTAGGATTATTTTTACTAGATTTTTTTATGCTTATATTTTTGTCTTTTTTATTATCAATTATTTTCAGCTTTTTATAAAAACTTATTTTATTAGAGATTTTAATACTATTTATTTATTTTATCATCTTGATTTTTATTTTTTCAGCCTCTCAAAAAAAATTAATTAATTTTTATATTTTCTTATTTTATAATCTTGATGTTAAATTATTTTCAAGTTTTTATAAAAACGTATTTTCTTCTAATAATGGATTTAATATTTTTATCAGCTTGATGTTAATTATTTTTAATATTTTTTGGAAAAACAACTGTTTATAATTTTATTGTTATTTGTAACAATTAGATGTGTTTAAGTCATTTTCTTTCATATTGTTAACTTCTTTTTTATCAGTTTTTTCTCTTTTTCTTTCCAGTTTTAGATTTGAAGTAAAAGCTAAAGCAAGTAGCCTCATCTTGTTTCTTTTGGTTAGTAAAGCAAACCTGAGCTTTTCTCCTGGGGTCATTGTTGACTCATTTTACACGTGCGAGCGTTTCATTGATACTAAACGGGGTGGGTCAAATTATCAGTCAGAAAGCTGCTGATTCATCCTAACCTCTGCCTCAACCAGGAGCGTCCATGAATCACTCTGAATTGTTCAGTTTCGTCTTCATGAATTAATGCATATACACCCTAACTTTAGCTTTATAGTTGTTGTTTTTTGTGCATTCTGTGTGTAAATAAGATGATTTTCACTCCTTCACACTTCTGCGTTCCATCCTGCAGGAGTACGTCCGAGGACTCTGCGACCCGGAGCTACAGAAAGAAGAGCACTACCCCGCGGACATGCACTGCATCTTCGCTGGGGCCCGGGGCCTCTTCCTGGACAGGCTCATACGGGACACCAGCGCCGAGGTTCTGGTGCCAGAGCCGGGCCGTTTGTGGCTGATGGGCCGAGCCGAGCCTGTCGTGATGGCTCAAAGCAGAGTTCAGCAGTTTGTCGCGCTCTTCCAAGTAAGGCCGGTGATTTAAACATGCATAAGTGGTTACATTATCAGTGGCTTTTCTTCGTGGTCCTTTGAAAAAGAAAACCAATTGAGGATGGACACTCAGCCTAATATGTGATTTCTGTGCAGGAGAAGAAGAGTCTGCCAAGTGACAGAGAATCAGCGGTGAAGCGAGCGTTCAAGTCGTTTGTGGAGGAAAGAGATGATAAATACACCATGGAGCTTCTGCTGCTGCCCAGTGCCCTGAAGGAGGAGTTACTTGGACTGGTCCACAGTCCCACCAGCACAAACACTTCTCCTTTGGTTGGTCTATTCTACATCATTTATGGAATTTAATCAGGACCTTCAGCAGATGCTCTTTCTTTTGATAATGATTGCAAAAAATGCATGTTTGTGTCCACAGGTGTATTATTAAAATATAGAGATATTATCGAAAGTAAGGATGGGCAATATGGCCTCAAATCTATATTGCAATATAGTCTAAAACATGATATTTATTGCGGTATATTGTTCTCTTCTGTTTATATATGTAATAAAAAAAGACTGTTTTTGAGCATTCTCACATTCCAGATACATTGCAGCAGAACAACTACAAAAAACTGTAGAATCCCATTTAAAGGACCTTCATTGTGCAAAATGCATGTAAAAAATATTCAAATCTTTTTCTGAAAACTGCATCAAAAATTGTGACAAAATAAATAAAGATGAAGATATTTTAAATAAAAGCTAAATGTTATGAAAACTATGGAAGCCCATTTCCACCACTTGAAAGTAAAAAAATGAAACATGGTATGTCATAATTATGACTGAAAGTCGAAATTATGACTTTCAAAGTCATAATTATGACTGAAAGTCGAAATTATGAGATACAAAGTCATTGTTTCGACTTTCAAAGTCATTATTATAAGATACACATACAAAGTCATAATTATGACTCTGAAAGTCGGAATTATGAGATACAAAGTCATAATTATGAGATACTAAGTCATAATTATGACTCTGAAAGTCAAAGATTATTACTTTGTATCTCAAAACATAACATCGTATCTCATAATTATGACATACCACGTTTCATTTTTTAACTTTCAAGTGGCAGAAATGGGCTTGCATAGAAAACAAAATTCTAAATTGTTTAAAGGGAATTGCAAAATGTAAAAAGAGAATTAACATTTCTTTCTGCTCTCCTGATTACTTTTTTATGAATTTAATATCGCAAAAAAATAAAGCTAGTGTGTAGGCACAGCTTGATGGCATTATCAAAATGCACAATCACGGTACACCGGTATAGTCAAAATCTCTAAGAATGGTTGAATTTATATAATTTCTACCTTATACTGTTTATATCGACGAATAGTAATCAAAAGGTTAATTTATTTCTGCAATTCAGTTCAAAAAGTAAAAAGTTTAATATATAAAGTCATGTTTTTGCACCATAGCTCCGATGGTCAGCTCCTTTTCGGTTCAGAAGTTAGAGATCAAAAAGTTACCTTCAAAGTCTGAGTCTGAAAGTTGGCCGTTTTCACACCTGTCATGTTTAATGAAAAGTGATTTCATCGATTGGAAGTAAAAGGAAAGTCTTCTTTGTTTCTACCCAACATGATCTCTTATCATTTTCTCACTTTTAGGTCAACCAGGCGGTGCTACCCAGCATGGCGGAGGTTGACCAGGACCGCTCCCAGAGCAGCACTCCGGTGACGGAGCTCTCCAACCGCATCCTGGACACCAGCTTCGAGGAGAAAGGTGGAGCGGCGGCGTCCGGCTGCGGAGGCGGCGGGAAAGCGGGCTTGGGTCAAGAGGCCATCCTGCTCAACGGCACCCGACCGTCACACAAGCGCCGCTCGTCCGAGAGCGAGACCCGAGACACAAAGAGACAATTCTCCCTGGAGCGGAAGGAGGAGTCACCCGAGAGAACGGCGAGGGAGCGTCCTCGGGACAGGGAGGCCCGGGGGGCCGGCACCAGCTGCAGGTCCAAAACCCCGTCTGCTTCCTCCACGCTCACCTCCTCCTACTCAGGGAAAGCAAACACGGTGGCCGGACCAATCACACAGGAGTCCGGTGAGGGCACACCGGACGACGGAGAGGCCGTCAGCCCGGAAACCAACCTCCGCTGCTTGGTGAATTTCTTCAGGTAAATTCCCAAATCAACGTTTTGCTGCATTTGAAATAAAACTTAATCACCATTGCAGATATTAGTGACACTGGTACCCATTAAAGGGATACTCCACCACAAAGTAAAATTATGTTTGATGCCATCTTCCCCAGATTTAGATAAGTGAGAAAAAAGCATTTTATAACCAGCCCAGTCATTCTCCTGGTCTGGCAGCAATCCCTTTGCTTTAGCTTAGCATAAACAATGTAAGTGAATGGGAGCAACTAGCATTATGTGTGCAAAAGTGATTAAAATGACTCAATATTGATCCTAATTATTCCTGGTGAACTCAATAATCATATAGAATGCAAATAAGAAGCAAGAAGTAACATGAAAGAATTACAGGAGCCGATTTAGGCTTGGGACTACATTACGACAAAGCACCGCTGTAAGACGCCGCTGCAAGGCGCAAGGACATGACGCAGCGATCGCAAAAGCCATCTGCTTCAGTAAACAAACACAACACTGTGAAACATACTGTTCCTGTGTGTCTTCGGCTTGTTTTCACAACCCTTTGCTACACAAGTAACAACCATTTTCTTGGATTAGACTTGTAACTACTCAAACTACGGCAATAAAAACTCCTTGCAGTTTGCGCATTTGTGTTTACAGAAGCAGGTGGCTGTTGCGGTTGCTGCGTCATGTCCTTGCACGAATAATTAGGATCAGTTTTAAGTAATTTGAATTACTTTTGCACACATAATGCTAGTTGCTCCCATTAATTTACATTGTTTATGCTAAGATAAAGCAAACGAACTGCTGCCAGATTAGGAGAATGACTGGGCTGGTTACAAAATGCTTTTTTCTCACTTATCTAACTCTAGGGAAGATGGCAACAGACATCATTTTACTTAGGGTGGAAAATCCCTTTTCATGCTCTAGTTACATTTTGTGATCTACTTTACTTTTCCAGAACCATGGGCTACCAGCAGGAAGTGGTGGAACGCGTCGTCAAGACGACGGGACAGACGGAGGATACCTTCCTCCTCCTGGAGAAAATAGTTGAAGAAACCAAACTTTGCGAGCAGGACTCCAAAGGAAGGGACAGAGAGAGGCGAACAAACTCTGTGCGTCCCGCCGCCAACCTCTGCTCCTCCTCTCCTTCTTCCTCGTCTTCGTCGGCCTCATCGACGGCGTCCCGTTTTAGGGAAAAGGAGCTGGGAGACTCTGGGAGATCCAAGGAGAACATAAAGCCGAGCCAACGAGGTGGAAGCAGCAACGGGTTTGGTCACAGACGGAAGTGCAGCGGCAGTGAGACGAGCACTCAGCAGGTATTCCACATCTCGCATCAAACTACATATAATCTCTGTTTCTTGCTCTTTTCCCCTTATGCCACAGTCGATATTCAGATTGCTACAGGTTCAGTCTGGCTACACCATAACCTGTTTATAATTAGCAACATTAGCCCCCAGTGCCTTTACAACCAAACGGAGGATTAATGGTAGGACTGATCCGTCAGCTGATTAACATTTTAAAACGGAGCATTGCAAGGTTCAGAACTTTATAGCATCTTTCATTCATTCTACCGTCTCTATGGGGAGCTCAGACCCACAGAACGCCATCACTGGCTGTCTTTGTCTGTGAAGCTAATATTTAAACAAGATAACGTTAGCTTATTTCATGCAGGAAGTTTACTACTTTACTGCTGCAAATTCAGGAGCTTTACTGACCTTAAGTTGCTGTTAAACATCAGCGTAGCGTTTGCTTGTAGCGTTAGCGCAGCTAGCATGTTGGATCCTTCAGCATTTCCTTGTTTTCTTTCCGTTTGCCTCGTTTTCTAGATCTTGTTGGGACATCAACCTTGAATCCTTCGTAATTGTCTGTATGTGTCTCTGGAGGTTCAGGTCTGAGTATTTATTGTAACAATGCTTCTTGGCAAAAAAAATCTTACACCATTGAAAATCCAGTTTATTGCCCCTTGATGGGGCCTCATTTGTAAGGAAAAGGCATTCATGAGAACTTGCCGGGGCCAAACAGCTTTTGGTGGAGGTAGTGTGATGGTGGCTGATCAGACTCTCTCTTGGTGGACAACAATGCTCACCTTTATTGGAGGAAATCACAATGCAGAGAGAGAGAGGGAGATTAGATTCTGCAGACAGGATGTGATATCTGTCCTCCAACCTGTCTATGTTCGCCTCCACAGACTGGTCTTGCAGTCCAGTCCTCAACACTATTAAATCTACTTGATCTTAAAATGGGAAAAGGACGAGTTCAAATGGAGACGAATTAAAGAAAGTAGATTTTTTTTCCTTCAGCGATTGCCTTGATTAAATCAGGTTTTGTAAGAAACCTTTAACTCTCATTTTAGGCCATCACGATCAAGAGAAGCTCCAGTGCTCAGGGCGGGGCGGGGAACTATGAGGTAATCACGATCGACGACGACGACGATATCATCCCCACTAACGTCAAAACGGCAGACGGCAGAATGTCTCGGATAATGACGATGCCGCACCCTGACGCCACGCAGTCTGGATCCCGAACAGACTACCTGGCACGAGGAGGGGGCGGAGTCACGCAGCGGGACTACCTCTCTCGATGCGGGACTCAAACTTTGGGCGGGTCAGTGAAGGTCGAGAGTGTGACGGCGCTGCGCAGCACGCCCCAGTGGCTGAGCAACGCCTCTCTGGCTTCAACTCCCAGCGTAAGTGTTTGTTTTTGTTGAATTATGTTAGAATTTCTCTTCTAAATACAAACTTAGTGCCTCCCAGTAAAAAGAATCAGATGTTTTGCTTTCAACAGACTAAACCGTATGCTGTTGCCATGGCGAGTACCCAGCCAATTGCTGTGCTCTTTGTTCATCTACAGTGAATCGGCCTCCGGTTTTGTTAAATACTGTGAAAGATGATCAAAGCTGTTCCTAATGACCAAAATACTTGTTACACAGCAAACCAAGTAAAACAAATCTGCTCAAAGGCCTCTTACCATACAACTGTCAAGCACAGTGGGGGAGGACTGATGATGTGGGCTTGTTTTTTGAACCAGAGTCTGACAGCTGAAGCTTCAATAACAGACACACAAACACAGCAGCCGAATGACTAAAAGACAAATAAATCCAGGTGTTGCAATGGCCTAGTCAAAGTCCAGAAGTCAACCTAACTGAATGCTGGGGCCTATGCCGAAAGAAGTCAGGGGTCCGATTATATTCAAATGGTGTTTTTCTGAGATTAAGACCTGACTTGAACCAGATGGGTTTTAAATTGAGAAAGGGTGTTCTGCTTTTTACCTAATTTTTCTTTAATTTTAATGTTATCTTTTTTTTTCGTTTTCAAGAAATATATATTATTCTAATTAGCTTTTTTTGTTTGTTATATTTTTTTATTTTTACCTTTGTGTGAATCTGCATGCTTCCGTTTACCTTCTGCTGGTACCCCTGAATTTTCCCATTGAAGGAAAATAAAGCATTATTCTATTCTATTTTTATTCTTTTTAACAGCGAAAATAAGAATTTTATAGCAGAATCATGATCTGAATTCCCATTAAGAAAACTCATGACTGGCATTTTTGATTAGAATCATGTACTACCTTCGCTACGAACTCACCTTTGGGGTTATCCCCAAAAGGTGATACTGGCCATGATGCAGGTGTAAACAGGAGTTACTGGCATATTGTAAGCGTAGAGTCATTGGCTTTTTTTTTGCTTTTTTTTTTTGTGGCTAAAATCGAGAGTTCGTTAGCGCCCTTTGAGTCAGTCCTCATTTTGTGTGATAATATAAAAACAAAACGGGTAGTAAATGTTGGTAATATGTGCCAGTCATAACTGACTCACACTGATATTTCACCAGAATCAGTTTTAGGGTTGTTGTTTTTTGTTATTTTTTAGTTTCTGTGTGGAGATGAGAAGCTGTGGATCATCTGATGATAAATCGAATATGTGTTGGCGTCCCACACCCTTCCTCCAGATATTGATGGACCAAGAATAATGACCCCTAATCACATATTTATGTATTGTATTAAATAGAACAAAACCTAGACTAGTGGTATTTTTGTTCTTTTTAATCCTGTAGTTTAACACGACACCAGCCCTGGCACTTACTGTGTTTTTATTGTCCTTTTATGTGTTGTAGTGTCACTTTTTACAATATCACACCCAGATTTGACTAAACAAAGCTGAGAAGGAGCTGCTGCCTTGACTGCCCGCATGCAGTGAGGGGTTCGGACATGTTTGGCTCTAAATCGCAACGTTGCGTTTCTGCTTTCTTTGACCTCCTCAGTCGGCTCAGCCCATCAACCGAACAGCAGCCTCTGCCTACCAGCCCATCAGCCACGCGAGCTTTCAGGGGGGCCTGGCCCGGACCCCTCCCACCAACGACCCCCCGGCCCCGCCGGTGACCGGTCTCGCTCGGTTCCACCAGTCGCTGCGGACCCCGTTCACCCTAAACCTGCCGAACGAGCGGGGGAACCCGGATCTGAGGCACATCATTATAGACGGCAGCAACGTCGCCATGGCGTGAGTCTGCACACAAACATCTGCTTGATTTGCTTTTTGACAGATAAGATCGAGGTTTTCAGCAACAAACTTAAAGAAAGGCACCTCAGGCCCTATTCTAAAGCACTGTGAAAAATCCTTTATTCTGTGGGCCTTCAAAGCCTCTGAGAGCCTTGCTAGAGGGTTAGAAAAACAAGAAAATCTTTCGGCCTCTGTAGGAAAAGTAACAAAAGGGTTGTGTGTGGACACGCACCTCGCTGCTAATAGCACCCACGCCTTTAAGGATGCCCAGCCGGTAACTCTCCGTCACTTCCCCAGAAGCGAAAATGCTTTCAAAAATACAAACGGGGAGTGAAAGACCTGCTGGCTTCAGCACCCAATCTCTGGACTCGACTCCAGTGTTTTGGGAACCATCTTTATACTCAGCCATCGGTGAGCAGCTTGTTAGCTTTAGCAGCTGAACTGAATTAGAATCGGCTTTATTGGCCCCATTTTGCACACAAACTAAACCAAAGGTCTAAGCCATTAGGCAAGGCGATTTTATTTGTATAGCACACTTTCAACAGCAAGGTGATTCAAGGTTCTTTACATGATTAAGAGGTAAAATAAAAATAGTGGTAAAACACAGACAAAGCATATAAAGTAAAAACAGCAATAAAGCAAGAAGCCAACACAGATACATCAAGGCATTACAAAGCATATAATATAAAAACAGCAAGAAGCATAAACAAAACGTTACTCAAAGGCAGCTCTAAACAGATGCGTTTTTAGTTGTGATTTAAAAGAACTGTGTTTCAGCAGCTTTGCAGTTTTCTGAAAGTTTGTTCCAGATTAGAGGAGCATAGAAGCTGAAAGTGTTATAAAACATTTCAAAGATATTAAAAAGCATCAAGATGAGCCTACAATTTTATTTATTAACATAATTAAAATATATTTAATCAAAACCATAATGGTTAATAACATTAGTGTTTTTCTCTCAGGTCTCTTAAATTGATTTATTTTTATTTCTTATAAACTTTTAGTTGTGCTGAAAAAGGTGTTTGAATAAAGGGCTGAATTGAATTCAGTTTTTGTATGAACTTTATTAAAATTAGTTCATTAAAGAATTGCATAAAATGATCAGGGCTGCACTTACAATACATTTTCTACATTTTTGTTCATGGTCATCATTAATTGGCAAAATCGATTAATATGACTTTCCTTTTTATCGGTAGGCTCTTCTTCTATATTGTCTAGCCCTACATATTACTATTCTATTTTTATTCTTTTTAATGGCAAAAATAATAATTTTGTGACAGAATCATGATCTGATTTCACATTAAGAAAAATCAGGACTAACATTTTGATGAGAATCGTGCACTACCTTCGCTCACCTTTGCAGTGGTAAATGTGATACTTGCCAGTGTAAACAGGAGTTACTGGCATATTGTAAGCATACCGTCATTGACTTTTTTTGGGGGGGGGCTTAAATTTAGAGTTATTAAGCGCCGTTTGAGTCAGTCCTCATTTTTTGTGATTGATACAAAAACAAAATGGGGAGTAAATGTGGTAATACGTGCCAGTCATAACCAGCTCAAACAGATATTTCTTCAAAATAAATGTTATGGTTGTTGTTTTTTTTAAGAACTTGTATGAAGATGCAAAGCTGTAACTCATCCAATGACAAATCGAATCTGTGTTGAGTTGGCGTCGCCCACACCCATACTACATGTTTTCCTTTTGACTCGTGAAGCCACCACCCTTCCCATCAGCACCAGCTCATGCTGGCGCCATATAAAGCCATCCGTGTAGGTCTGTGCTACAGGCCTAGTTGTGTGGGCACACCAGAACTTCGCCCATGCCTTCACATGTTGTTGTGACTCATCATCTTTTTGTATGACTGTAAGCGGGCCCGAAAGCAGCTGTAACACCTTGTCAATGCGAGGGTGGGTCTTACGGAGGTGTTTCTCAGAACAAAATACCTTTTCTAGTAAAAAAAAAAAAAAATCATCAATTTCAATCTCTGATTGATTTAGAAATTGTGCATGAAGGACTATATGTTGCTGAAGATAAAAGGATTTTTACATTCACTTTGATTTATCGGTAGTCTTCTTCCTGCATGAACATATCCTGACTCTTCACTTGTGCAACTACTTCCTTTCACATTGTCGCTTCTTTCTTCCTTCCCTTTTACCCGAACTCTTCCCATCATGCACCTCTGACTCAGTCCAGCCAGATGTCACAATGTGACGAGAAGTTTGGTTCAGGGTAGTTCTCTTAGAGCAATTCCAGATGACCCCTTTCATTTGGATTTCATGTACATCATTATGAAGTGAAAAAAAATTTTTTTACATGGCTTAAACATTTTTTATAAATAAAAATCTATAAAGTAAGGCATCCATTTATTTTTCAGCTCCCTTTACTCTGGTACCCCTCAATAAAATCCAGCCTTTGGATGATTTAATAGTCTGGTTGTGTGTGAATAATATAGTATAAAACGTCAAAGTATAAATCCAGCTGTTCCCTGAAGGCCTTAGTGGAGAACACTGGAGAACAACCAACATCATGATGATCAAGGAACAAAGCTGGCACATCAGGGAGGAAGTTCTGGAGAAGTTTAAAGGAGGGTTAGGACTATTGTTGACAAAAAGTGCCTTCTTAAAGGAGTCATAACCTAGTATTACCTTGGATACCCATGCTCTATTATAGTCTTTCAGGCCCTTCTAAAAAAGAAAAGTTGAAAAAATAAAAAACGCTATTGGCTTCCCGGCCAGTGTATAATCGTTAGAAAATCATAACACATTTTTTCTCGTGGAAAAGTGAAAATGACAGGTCATGACTCCTTCGGGTGTTTTCTAGTATTTAACAGCGCATGTTGGCCAAACATGGAGGAACAGGGTACACCCAAACAATGCCATAACTCACGTTCCTACCTAACCCTTCTAGTGCAAACCCTTAAATTCAAATTGCTTTACATTATGAGAAGGAAACTAAAACAACTATGGCAGGCTAAAAAACAGACTACACCTTATGATGTTCCAGGTATTACTGATCCAAGGCAGCTCTAAACAGATGGGTTGTTAGCCTTGATTTAACGGAACTCTGTGTTTCAGCAGTTTTGCCATTTTCTTGAAGTTTGTTCCAGATTAGAGGAGCATATATACTGAATGCTGCTTCTCCATGTTTGGTTCTGATTCTGCAAATGCAGACTGGAAGGAGTGGTCTGGAAGGTTGACACAACAGATCTTTAATGTACTGCTAAGCTATTTAGTGATTTATAAACTAGTAAAAGTATTTAGAAGTCTTTTCTCTGAGCTACAGGGAGCCAGTGTAAGGACTTTAGAGCTGAGGTGATGTGTTCTACTTTCCTGGTTCTAGTGAGGACGAGACCAGCAGCGTTTTGGATCAGATGCAGCTGTCTGACTTTTTAGGCAGGCCTGTGAAGACGCTGTTGCAGTAATCAATCCGACTAAAGATAAACGCATGGATGAGTTCTTCTAGATCTTGTTGGGATATCAGTCCTTTAATCCTGGTTTTGCAGGTGGTAGAAGGCCGATTTTGTAATTGTCTTTATGTGTCTGTGAAGGTTCAGTTCTGAGCACCTAGATTTCAGATTTGATCTGTTGTTTCCAGCTGTACCAACTGAAGCTTTGCGCTGACTCTTGGTCGTTCCTCTTTAGGTCCAAAAATTATTACTTCGGTTTCGTTTCTGTTCAGCTGGAGAAAGTTTCCTCCATGTATTGAAATGTTCTCTGCATCTCCTCAACATTTGAACGGGGTCTAAGTCACTTAGTGACATTGTAATGTAAAAGGGAGTATCATCTGCATAGTTATGGTAGCTAATCTTATTGCTCGTTACAGTCAGGGTTAGCGGGAGCATGTAGATATTAAATAGGAGGGCCCCCAGAATGTACCCCACATGTGACTTTACTCAGCTCCGATGAACAGTTACTTAATGACACAAAGTAGTTCCTGTTCTTTAGGTAAGACTAGGAAAAATGAAAAGGGTCTGTAAGAGGCTGCAGAAGGCCTGAGGCTGGGGTGAAGCTTCACCTTCCAGCAGGACAACCACCGTAAACATGCGGCCAAAACTACAATGGAGGGGTCATGAGTTGGAGTAAGTACACAAACATTAAGTGGTGACTGTTTTTAATTAACCTCTTCCATTATACAATCTAATTTTATTAAGAGTTTATCACTAAATAATAATTCATAAGTCTGTTTTTTTTTTTTTTACTCTGAAAAAATGGGGACAAGTTGAGTCTCAGTAAAGGCTTACAGATGAGGACACACCCTGATCCTCGAAAAAAAAAAAGTCTATTTGAAGTTATTCAAATGATCTTTGAGCCGTTTTCCCTCCTCAGGTGTCGTTTCCTCCGAGAGTTGGGTGATTATAACATGATTTACCCCGCTTTCATGTCATTCACCACTTTCTCTTTCAGCAGCTGTGGGGACTTCCCTGCTGTTTGCATAAATTGACCCTTGGCTGAAAATGATCTGCCCCAGAATGGCGTCGTGTTCTATACTCTGAGGTGTTTGTATAGAGTTACAAATACCAGGGAAAGTGAAACGGGTCGGTAACATTTCCCCCAGATCATGAATTCAGGTCAGAGACCTGAATCTCAGCAGCAGTTTCATCACTTCCAGCTTTAGATTATGATTAGAAAGCCTCCGGTGACGTGCAGTGTTTTAGTGGCTGGTCCTGCTGCACTTTTATAGCTCATTGCATCACTGTTCGCCTCACAAGTACCCATATCCCTGAACCCGGGTCAGGCTGCTTACATGCGTCTCTGTCAGACCGCAGCTCACGTGAGTCCAGATCTCTGAACCTGATAGTAACCCCAGCAGAAAGGGAAAGAACCTGCACAGAGATTCTCACGACAAGGAAGAATTTCATTTAACGTAATTTTCAGACTGTTGAGCACACCTGAATACCAGCCGTAGGTTTTCATGTTGTAACATTTTTTGCTTTTGTTTTAATTACCTCCGTCAGTAGGTAATGTTTTTGTGCTGTATGTCTGTCCGTTTGCAGCATAAATCAAAAATGTATGGACGGATTTTGATGACGTTCTCAGGAAATGTCCGCAATGGGACCAGGAACAACTGATTAAATTTTGGGCTTGATCCGACATGAAGCCCATATCCACCCACCCAGGGGCGAAAATCGCATTTCATTTTTGGGGGGGACAATAAACAGTAACATTTCAGAGAGTAATTTATTTATTTTTGGGGGGGGGGGGCATGGAAAGAAATTGCTTTCTTCTGCTTCTTTGCATCTTGACTTGCAGGGCGGGCCTTTAGCATGTTAAATAATGTTATGGAATGTTACATAGGAGTAGCTATAGCATCGTTCTGCATTAGTCCATAGGTTTTTCTATGTTCTATCAGAAATATCAACAATGGTACTAAGTGGAAGAAATGATGAAATTAAATTAAACTGATGCACCTTTATGACCACATCTAACGACATTTCTTTTCACCCTTTTCTAATTTCCACTATAGTCCATCAGAGTAAATTTACAAAAAAACTTAAGCTCAAAATAAGTTCCAAAACTATTAATGAAATACTTTCAAGAATAATCCAACATCAAACACGTCCTGAAATGACATGGTTACTTTTACTAGCAGAGCAAAAACTGCATAGATCAGGTGTGGACAGATATTAAACCTAAAGGTAAAGTACTACAACATCTCTGTAATCTTTTCACAATTTATAGAGAGAACACCATCTAGAACATGAACTGAAGGCTGCTGATTTTATTTGGTAGTTTGTTACTAAATGACCTGCTGTGATCAGCAGCAACACAATGAGATGATCAGAGCCGCTGGATCAGTGTCACAGCTCTGTGAAACATTGAAAACTCTCCGCTGAACCCGGATGAATATCTTTCAAATTTACAACCTAAAAACTAAATTTATTGTGGTTTCATTTTGCTTTTAATGGTGCTGAATCAGAGGCCGCGGTATGCTGTTTGGGATAAAAAAATAATTATTTTTACCCGTTAATTTTTAAAATGGTTACGTATTTAATATATATTTTTTAATTCATATTAATTAATATTCAATCCAAACGAGCTGAACAGAGAATCCACATTGTGCTATCACACATCAAGCTGTTGGATCCAGGTAATTTATTTCTCCACAGAGACAAAAATCACTGGCACCAGGAACTACATATTTCACAGATAAATGAAATGATAGCCCTCACAACTTCCTCGGTTCGCACTAGGGATGTGTATTGGTAAAAATCTGGTGATACGATATGTATCACGATACGGGGGGGGGGATACGATATATTCCGATACTATGAGTAAGACTATATGTTGTGATTTTTAAAACTTAATTTAACTGTAGAAAAACTGTAACAGCATTCTAAACACTCCAACCCGCTTCATACTTTAAGACATCCAGTTTTATTACTAGATCTAGTTGATCCACTGGAACGAAGAAGGTGAAAACAGCCACAAACTACCAGTTATACTTTTAATTTTACTACAAAAATTACTGTCATCATTAATGGTTCCATTCAAAGAAATAAAACAAAAATAAAAATCGATACACTGCTGAATCTGTGCTCCGCTGCCAAACTGGAGACTGAATTACAAGCACCACTTCGGTCAAAGCTTTGAAATCCTCGAAAAAAAAATTTTTTCAATTCAAGGGATCGGTAGTAGGAAAGACTCTGAACGAGCCGCTTCCTGACCCGTAAGCTATCGCTTTAGCGGGACGAAATACTGGATCATGCGCCGGTTTGGCGTTCTTCGGAGCGCGCTCCAAAGCCTCCGTAACTCTTTAACGTGCTGTCAGCTCACGCATGCTATGAAAAGATGCTCAGATGATCTCATGGCCATGGGAAACTCTTTTTTTATTATTATTATTATTATTATTATTGATTTGTCTGCACCAGTTGGTCAGGGGTATGAATATTAGTCTGTCAAAATGATGGACAGCCTTTACATTTAACCATCAGCGTTCTAAAAGAAAACTTATCAGATAGGGAAAATATTCAGTTAATGCAACCCTTGGCGTTGATGTAGATGTTTTAAGAAAATAAACTTTCTGTTGTGCTTGTTAATAAAATAAAAATCATTTTTCAGCAGTTAGCTTAAGTCTGCTGCTCATCTGAACCTTTAAAGCCAAAACCAAGCCTGCTGTCAGGGAGTTTCTCATCTCTGCTGCAGCTGCTCGTTGTTTGCATTGTGGTTTCTGTTGCCCTACCTACCAACACGTTGTATTAGAGCTGTCTGACGTGCGCTGTGCAGGTTGTGTACGTCAGCGCCAACAATGTGTGTCAGCTGATGTTTTGCATTGTGTCTCTGGGAGTTTTGTTGAGACTTAAAAAAAAGCCTGTTTTTCTTAGAAGTTGTTGCTAATCTTTAAAACATTCTGGCTCGTTTCTGATTGCATCATAGACACAGATGCTTATGCATTCGGTCTCAGAGGTGAATTTCTGCACAACAAAACTTGACTCGTGTATTCTACAGCTAAATTAAATAGTGTTGGCCTATGTTGAGCTGTCTGTTTCCATGATTCGTGGCTTTCTTTTACATTTTTATGAAACAATTCACATTTTAAGTGCCGCTTCTGAACTAAAAAAACGGTGAAGCCTCATATCCCACCATGGAAATACGTTTGGCTCTAATTTATACGTGCATCATCTGATCTGCACCAAATTTAACAACATGGATATTGGTCCAACCCCTAACAGGTATTTATGCAAATATTTAGTGGGTGTGGCCTAATACCTGCACAGCGCCCCCTAGAAGTATTAAAACAATCCTCCTCAAGCAATGATTTCAACCAGGATTATGAAATTCCGTACATATGTAATTTTTAAAGACCCATAAAAAGTTTGTTGAAGCCAGGGTCCATTCCCCACAGAAAGTCGGCCATTTTGGTCGAAAGCTGCCATTTCGCAGGACAGGCCGAAGCGGCGCTGAGCTGCGAGGGCCGTTCGAGGCTGCTCGCAGCTTTAATTATTCATTGCATCCTTTTACGTTGTTTTGAAATTTAAACCTAAAAGTTCCTCAACTCAGTGCTTACTTTTTGTCTTCTTTAACTCAATAGCCATGGCCTTCATCGGTTCTTTTCGTGCCGTGGCATCGCTCTGGCCGTGGAGATGTTCTGGAGGAGAGGCCACAGGGAGATCACGGTGTTCGTTCCACAGTGGCGTCAGAAGAGAGACCGACTTGCTACAGGTAACTACTCTTAATAACTATCAAGCACGGTGGTGGAGACATGATCATCTGGGCCTCTTCTGCAGCCACCTTGCATTCATTGTGTTGATCATAAACTCGTCTGTTTCCCAAAGTTTACTAGATACAAATGTTTAAAATGTAGGCAAGCTGAAGCAGAACAATGATCCCCGACAGAGCAGCAAATCTACAACAGAAGAATGACTGAAAAAGAAAATAATCAAGGTGCACAAATGGCCCAGTCAAAGTCCAGCCCTTAATCTGATTGGAATGCTCTGGTGGGGTAAACACCTCCATGAACAGAAGCAATGATGGATAGAAAACTGGGTCCAAAATCCTCCACAATGATGTGAGAGAGACTGAGTAGGTCAAAGAGAATAAAGCTGCTCTTTGACTTTGTTTTCACACTATATGAAGGTTGTGCAGGTTTAGATTTCAGCAGTGAAAGAATCTAGACTTTATTTAATTTAACAAAAGCAAACGATTTGTGTTGTACTATATTGTTGTCTCCTCTTGGGTTCAGTGCAGATTTGTCGCAATCAGATATTCAAAGACTCAAATTTCCAGAGACCCTAAAGCTTCTTAAAACGATCAATATTGTGAATGTAAAGGCATGTTGTGTTTTTTTTTCTAAACTATCAATTTATACTTCAAAACCCAAAGTGAGAAAGCGCCATACAGGAAAATATCTACATTACTTTAAAACGTCAGATCATCGGAACATACTAGTCATTTGACTCCAGATAGCTTGGTCTGATCCATGAAGTGTTTTTGTCTTTTTTAAATTCCAGAGCAACACTTTCTAAACCAGCTGGAAGACCTGCGGCTGCTGTCCTTCACCCCCTCTAGAGAAGTCTGCGGTCAGAGGATATCTTCACATGACGACAGGTAAAAACAGCCTTTAACTTGCAAGTGAGTGTAGCCAAAGCGCGAAAAGCGGAGCTAGAATGTCCCTCGTTGGCGAATGTATTTCAAAGATGGAGGCTCAACATGGATTCAGCCATTAGCGCGACACGCGCGTATGTATTCTGAATAGCAGGTTCTACACTTACGAGAATACTTTCCTTAGTAGGTGGAAGTAATTACACATGAATGAGCACATATTTTTGAAAGAACAAAGGGTTTTTTGCTAAGAATTAACTCATAAAAATACACAATGTAGCTTTAAAAGAGCTAAAGAAATCAGCCACCCCACACACATACACACATTTCAAATGGTCTCAAACTGTAAATTTGCCTAGGTGACTCTAAGATAAGACAGAATAGAAAAAAAACTATGGAAAAGTATATTTACGTAGCTGAACTGAGGATGAGCGAGATTTACTAGGATAACCTAGATCAGTTCAAATAAGCTAAACTAAGATAATCTTAGGTGGGCTAATGTAAACTAAATAAGATTAGATAAATATAGGATAAACTGAGCTAAAGTAGATTAAAGGGGCCTATGCTGAACTAAGTTGATATGAATTTAGGTGGACTATGTTAAACTAGGCTTTGTAAACTGAGCTCAACTCAAATAACTTAAGATAAAATAATTTAAGACAAACTATACTAATCTAGAGTAGATTCAATTAATATAAGATGTCTTAAATTTATTTTAGATAAATTCATATAATTTTAACTAATGTAAGATCAACTAAAACCAGATCTGCAAAATAAACAAAAATCAAAATTTAGATTAAATAAAATAAGCTAAGCTAGAAGAACGCCATCTTAGGTTTGCCAAATAAGATAAGCTAAGCTAAAGTTGAAAAGGATTGCTAAAGTTTAAAATTTGGTGAGCTAAACTAAGCTTGAATTTGCTGAGATAACCTTGCATCATCTAAATTATTTTATGTCAAGACTAAGTTCAGTTCCATTAGCTACACTAAGAATAACATTAGGGTAAACCTTAACTAAGATAATGTAAGATAAATATAGCTATAGAAAGCTAAAGTAAGGCTAGCTATACTAAAAGAAGATAAAGTAAGCTAAACTAAATTTATGTACATTGTGGTGGTTTTAGCTAAACTGAGCTAATTTATGATGAACTGAGTTAAGATACGCTAAAATCGGCTAATCTAAACTTAGTTAATGTAAATTTAGGTTGGCTACACTAAGCAGAGCTAAATTTCTGAGATAACCTAGTTAGGGTACTTTTAAAATAAATCAAGGTAATCTAAAACAAGTTAATGTAAATTCAACTCTGTACTCAGCTGTACTTACAACTCTATTCTACTAATCATTAGTGTTGTCAACAGATTAAAAAACTTTAAGATTAATTCTGATCTGTAATCAATTAATCTAATTATTCTCCTTTTTTAAACGCATCTAATAATTGCTGAGAAAAACCCTCATCTTGAGGCATATTCATTTAAATTCATTACATTATTGTGGCCGAACAAATATATAACAAAAAAAGTGTCTTTATGAAGTCATTTACTGTTTTTAACAGACTTGAACAGATGCAGTCCGAGCCATTTACATTTCTCTGTTTGTGAGACTGGTCCCAGGGCTGACTGCAACTTCGGCTTCGAGCATGCGCGATTAATTAGCATTCTGGACTCAGTGGGGTAAATATCTGCTCATAGTGAGTCTAGCTGGACCTGGACGGGCGGGCGGAGCTGCTGCGCACAGACTGCCTGCCTGCCGTGAGCGCTCTGAGACGGAGAGCAGTCCACGGCACCACCGCTGCTCAGGGAGAGCAACAAGGATACATGCTTCACCCAAAAGTCTCCAATGACCCCAGAAAGAGTCGCTAGATTTGTCACTAGTCACTTTTTTAAAGAAGGGTCTGAAAGCTCGCTAATTATAGTGACAAAGTCGCTAAGTTGGCAGCACTTTCTGCAACTCCCGTTGCCCTCTCCACTAAAATGGATAAGCAGGGCTAATGACAGCCAATTGATGTCCACTTCTGGGTGTGGTTAACCCCCAACTCAAGCACAAAAAGCCCGAAGCAAAAAAACGGATTTTATTTAAAGGCAACTTGCATGAAGAAACAGTCAAATTAAAGATTATAAATTTGTTTAACGAGATTAAAAAACATAGCGTGCTGAATGGGGCCGTAATAAATTAAATTGCAATTAACGCCATAATTTGACACCCCTACCAATCATCCCTAGAATTAGAACCAAACACGAAGAAGCATATTTCAGTTTGTACGCTCCCCTTTTGTGGAACAAACTTCCAGACCACTGCAAAACTGCTGAAACACTGAGGTGTTTTAAATCCAGGCTTAAAGCTCATCTGTTTAGAGCTGCCTTTGATGTAATGATTAATAATAGCTGGAATGTCATATGTTTTGTGTCTCTAATGTTCTGTTTTATGCTTTTACTGTTGGTTTATTGCTGCATTTATTTGATCCCATAATTATGTAAAGCACCTTGAATTGCCTTGTTGTTGAAAGTGTGCTATACGCACAAAGTGGCCTTGCCTTTAGGTTGGCTGCACTAAACAACGCTAAGTTACTCAGATAACCTAGCATAATCTAAACTAAGATATATCAAGATAAATTAAGTTAAAAAGCTAAACGAAGAAAAATGGTGGGTGAAACCTAGAAAAGGTAAACTAAGAACATCTAGAAACAAAAAAGTTAAATGAGTTAAAATGAGGTGATGATGTAAGATGCCCATATTTTTCTCTGTAAATGAGAAAATCTGTTTGCAGAAAACTGAAATGAAAACTTTTATTCAAGTTTTTCTGCTGGTCTTCAAATAAAAGAGGGAAGCATTATCCATTTGATAAATATCTGCTGTATAGCAATTTTTCAATTTCCTTTCAGGACATTCTGGTCTATAGAAAGGATGGAAAGAGTTTTGAAAGTTTATTAGTTGATTGTGTCATGAATGCCTTCAAACTTAAAAACCGGAAGAGTTAAATTAGAATCCCTTTTCCTCCCCGTGCTGGGAATCTCCGACCTTTGAACACCGGGAAAATCCTGAGTGTCTAATCCAAACATGCCCTCACGGTCTCTATTTTTTATTTTTTTTTTCACTCCCGTCAGGTTCCTGCTCCACCTCGCAGAGAAAACGGACGGGATAATCGTGACCAACGACAACCTGCGGGACTTTGTCGACACCTCGGACACATGGCGTCGGATCATTCAAGAGAGGTGATATTTCGTGATGCATTCAGAGATTTTCAGTTTGTCAGACGCTGACGTGTTTCATTACCCAGCGAGATCCTGGAAAGTCCAGCTGCGCAGCTGACTAATAAAGATTTATAGTTTGTTTAGCTTTACTAAAAGAGTTCCTCTAAGAAACAGGAAACGGCTCTATCACAGGAAACATGTTCTAATAAGTAAAATATTCATTTGTTTAGTTTATTTCAGAATATTTGTGACATAGATAAACATAGTCTGAAATTTAGCCTCTATCGTTTTATATATTTTTTCTTTTATATCATATTTTAATTATCATTTTAAAGATGGTTAAACCAAAGAATAGATTATGTTTTAATGTAATGTTTGTTCTTTCAGATGCATTTACACACCAGAAGGGAAAATAATTTTTACTCAAAACAAGTCTTTTAATGTCAAAATAATTCCTAGTCTTTCTTTGGTTTCTGCATAAACAGGTGAGACATTAAAAATACTCAGACGATAAATAATAATAATAATACTGAAGGTTTTAAATCATACTAGTATTTACAGCTATTATTAAAAGTTTTATATTCAAACTCAGCTGTCCCTAGTTAAGACGGGAGACAAACGGGGATTTTTGTTTTCATGTGGGATTTTATCGCCATCTATTGGTTGGTTTGTGTATTACATGAAGGTGTGCGCCACCTTATACCTGAAACCAGTGTGAGTGCTGCCCCACCAGTGTCCCTCTCCGTGCCAGGGACTGGTTTGATGCAACTCGATGCAGAATGCAGAATAAACTCTTGGTTATAATCACTCTGACAGTTTTATTTTTATGTGAGACATGAAACACATCTGGTTTTAAACTGAGTTTGACCTCAGCAAACCATACGATTTAGATTATTTTCCTCCCCTGAAATTAACATCTAATAAATCTAATAAGTGTAAAATGTTTGTTTTTCTTCATCTCCTCTGTGTTATGTTTTCACATGTAGTCATTAGTGATTCTGTAGCCATTTGAACACATTTGAGGTTAGAAAACGATTACCCTACGAACAAACTGAGAATGATCCAAACCCCAGAGTCTATCTCATGTTGGCTGGTAATCTGATACTGAATTTCACTCGTCTGAATTATCTGACGATCTCAAATACTTCGAGGGGAAATTCTGCTGAATGTGATTTTTATTTTAACCGGATAAACGCCAGGAAAATACAGAACACGCACATTCAGTCTCTGGACTTTTTAACAACTACTTAGCTACTTACTTACATAGTTTTACTTGGGTAATTATATAGTTAATTATTTATAGATACATAGTGATGTACATAGTTATTTGCATAGTTGGTAAGATACTTAAATAGTTTTCTAGTTATTTATTTAGGTATATTAGTTCTTAGTTAGGTCTTAATTCTACCTAGCTATTTAGGATACTTGGTTACATATGTACAAAATTATTAGTTACTGACATGATTACTTATTTACATACCTATATAGTTAGTTGGTTACTTGCATTGTTACTTAAGTACACACATAGTTACTAACCAGTTTCCTGAATGCATGCAGACTCGTCTAGTTAGCAAGAAAAATATGTGCCTTGTTGGTAGCTAAGTAATTAAGTATTTCATCCAAGTTCCTTTATAACTTGTTGGTTCGTTACTTAATCAGTTAGGTATTCATTTAGACACATTCTTACTCGCTTGCTTGATTACGTAGTTATGTGGTTATCTGGTCGCTCTTCATAGTTCGTGAGTAAATTACAGGCGCCACTACCGCAGCTAAATTATTACATCCATAAATTGTTTGTTTATTTAAATGCAGTTTGGATTTTTAGATATATTTACTCTCATACACCGAATTTTTGAATAAATGGATTGTAAATTCGCAGTAACTAGATAAAGGTACCATACCTTGTCATAATGTAGGCAGCCTGGACTTTACCAAGGCAAGGAGATTTTTCATAGATTGATAAAAATGTCCGGGTTTTCATCGTTTTTAATGGGACTAATGAGCATACTTAAATTGACTGGTGCGATGCATGCAATACGACACATTTTCTCTCATCTATCGTCCTCACCGGGCTGCTGCTTCGTGGATGGTTCTGATCCGTTTCATAGATGTAACAGACAGCGGGCTGGGATGCGCCGCACCACTTTGCCCTTCACCGTGCTGCGCGCACGGCGTTGCCACTGTTTACAAGATATGAAAGCGCAAGCGTAGCTTTACAGACAAACAGAGCTGGCATGTGTGTTTCTGTGTGTGACAAAAGGAGCAAAGATCTAGTAGGTCCACATGGAAACGAAATCTATAATAATTAATCTATAAACGGACTGAGGAGAATGAAGATAAAATCAAAAAAATGGAGCAGGCATTATTGGTTTATAGACTGCTGCTTTTTACTTTTATTATTACATTGAAAAGAAAATAATACCTGTTTTCTCAGAATGTTCCTTCAGATTTTTGTTTAATATTTGTCCAGTATGACTTAAAAAGCGAACTATTATTGTTTCTGGTAAATTTTCTAATCCGGAAGAGTAATTTTTTCTAATATTAATTAATTTCTAGAGATTTTAAAGTCATTTTTGCACTTGTGAAAGCCTATCTGAAGTTTGTTATTTAACTGTTCATTCTAACAACATGGAGAATGTAAGCTTTAAATATGTTAAAATCAAAAGTCTGGTCACAATCATGAGTGTTTCAGGACTCGGCCAAGTGTCCTCTTTTTTTTTTTTTTGAAAGCAAAATATTGTCACCCTATGATAAAGTAAAGACAGCAATAAATCAAGAAGCACACACAAAACATATACGTGACATTACTCAAAGGAAGCTCTAAACAGATACCTTTTTAGTTGTGATTTAAAAGAACTCCGTGTTTCAGCAGCTTTGCAGTTTTCTGGAAGTTTGTTCCAGATTAGAGGAGCATAGAAACTGAAAGCTGCTTCTCCATGTTTGGTTCTGATTCTAGGGATGCTGAGTAGACTGGAATTAAAGAACCTGGGTGGTCTGGGGGGGGGGGGTTGCTATAGTAACAGTAGCTATTCATCATACTTTTGTGCCAAGCCATTCAATGATTTATAAACTAGTAAAAGTATTTTGAAGTCTATTCTCTGAGCTACCAGAGTTAAGGAGCAAGTTCTGCACCGTTTCTCTGCCTGTGTTTCCATGACGATGAGTTTTGGCTAAAGGATATCCACCATCATAATACAGAATACTGAGTTTTTGTTCAATGAAGTCGGTTAAGCTGCTAATGGGGAGCAGTTTATCTCAACTAATACAACAACATGTAAAACTGCGACGGTATTAGGATCCCTGCAGACACCCTGGACACAAACAGTTCAGACTTTTTCCTTCAAGTGGCGCCAGAGAGACACTTTCTACAGCCTGAGCGTTCAGCTTTTCCATTGTGAAACAAAATGAGCATATTTGCACTATGGCTGCACATACATGCCTTTGCTTTTTATCCTTTACTCTATTTCCTCTAAAGTTTATCTATGTATTCTAACCGTCTGTTAGCGCTTAAAAGCAGAAGAAAACATTCCTCGCTTGTCCAACAATCTTGGCCAATAAAGCCAAATCTGATTTGGAAGCTGTTGGTACGGAATTGTAATATTTCTTTTAAAAGATTAAATTAGAAATTGGTGGGAGTTTTTGTTTTTAAAAAAATGTAGTAGTTAGTGGGTGTATGCATTAGAAGATGGATGTTAAGGATATATTTGTTTGTTTGTTTTGTTCTTGTCGTTTTGGTTCTATGCCTGTACTGCTGTATCTGTTTTTGTGCTTTGCTTCTTTCTTGAGATTTTGAGGACCCTCTCGAAAAAGAGATGTTCCATGTCAAGGAGCTATCCTCTTAAATAAAACAAATTTCAAGTGGCAAAATCATGAAAAAAAATCAAAGTTTCATGTCTGTAAATGTTCCTTTTTTTGTTGTTTTTGTTTCCTGGCAGGCTTCTGCAGTTTACTTTTGTTGAGGATCACTTCATGATTCCCGACGACCCGCTCGGAAAAGACGGACCCCACCTGGACGACTTCTTGCGAAACGATAACAAGTGAGTTATTCCGATCGGCTCAAACGGATTATCCGTGTGGGTTTTTTGGGGGGGGGTTTTGCGGAGAAACGGGAAGATTGTTTGGGATTCAACTACAGCCTGTTTCTTCTCCTCCCTCCAGGAGAGCTCCAGCCTCTCCCCCGCCGCTCCAGCCTCCAGACTTCCGGGCCTCATCCCAGCAGCAGCAGCAGCCCGTTACGGTCCAGACTTTGCGGAACCCCGCCGCACACTGGCCTCACTCCGGCCCGCCCGAATGGCACCCGTCCCGCCGCTCTCCGTCCCCCTCGCCCTCCCCTCCGCCACAGCGGTCGCCGGGGGAGACGTCAGAGCTGAAGAGGAAGCTGTACGACATCTTCCCCGACCAGAAGCAGCGAATCGACCGAATCCTCAGCGACAACCCGTACATGAGAGACCTGAACGCCCTGTCGGGGCTGCTGCTGGGGTGAATAAAATCCCGAGGGTACATCTGTCTGTCTAAGGATTATTTATTTGATCGTCTTCTCCTCGTCGAAAGGCACGGAAACAGTTTCATTATTTTACAAAACGAACCGATCATTGAACTAGCTGCTATCTGCTTTGAATATTTTCTTGGATTTTGTTTTTTTTTTTTTGCTTCCTTATCCATCGAGGTGAGCAGCACCGGAGTCTCCAGAACACAATGATCAGACTTCTGTATTTTATCAAGAAAAATGCTGCGTTTGTCTGGGAATGAACCTCTGCAAGCGTTCGACTTTCGCCCCGTCACCAACTCCGAAGGTTTGTCGCGTTTTTATAAGATACAGAAGAGTTCAGCGTCACGTTGAAGAGGGTCAACTTTAAAAGCAAGCACTGCTTATCTCAAGAATTTCCTCTTTATGAAAAAAAACCCAACCCCGCCTGGTTTAGTTTATATTTATAAGTGTTTATCGTTGGAAATCGTTCTTCAGTCAGCTGGTCGCGTTCCTCGCCCTGCCTACATTTTACTGCTGATGCGTAGAAACGACAGAGTCGGAGGTCTACTTTACTGAAAGGATAAAACCTGACCAGTAACAACACATAAAGGCAGAACAAGTAATTTCTTCCCATAATGAGAATTGTTTTTACCCTCAAACTGGTTCCAGTGCTAAACCGGAGTCAGAACATGCCCTTAACTGGTTCTCAGGTAATGTTTGATCCTCGTTCTGGAATATTTTTGAATGTTTGAGAGGATCACAGAGTAATAAGATCGTTTTTTGTACACAGATCACTAGATTACTAGATTAGTATGGCTGTTTATCACCAATCTGATTGGTGATCATCAGGCCACGTCTGTAAACGCTATTTACGGCGGTCATGAGTTACACGCACGGTTCCAAGTCACATTTATAAGCACCAGCTTTCCACACTAAACAGTGTTAATAAACAGAGCTCCAATTCAGGATGGAAATATTGCAGTTAAAGCAGGAGCTGCATACATCTTTTAAAGCTGGATTGATGAACACAGCCTGGTTGGTACTAAGCAAACAAAGTGTTTATAACACAGCTGCAAACAGCAGCAACTTGGTGCCTAAATTATTCGTAAATTAGACAGAATAATAGAGTAGGTAAGGAAATAACTTTATGATTATTTTTTACAATTCTTCATCCTTAAATTTGTTTTCTAACCAGCTGGTTGATGAACCTTTGAGAAAGACAATTGATTATGCCAGGCACACAAAGGATGAATCAAATGCGATATTGTGGAATTCTTGAAACTAAAAGTTTTCATTAAAAGGCTCAGTTTTCCCTTCCCAAAACACAGATTCCATGTGAATAAAACATGCAAGCACAGTAGAAAAGTTTGATTTGAATGTTAGCATGTGTATGGTCTCACTTTAGTGGCCGTTTTATGCTTTTATTACCAGCTAGGCCTTCCAAGATTATCCTCTCAATATTAAAGCAGGACAATATAAAACTGTTTCCAGAGGCAGGCGGTACAGGATGTAGTTACATCTGGTGGGATAAACACCATAGAGCTCATGTTGAGCATCTCCTCTTAACTCCTGTACCAACGTGGCGGATGAATGTCGAGGACGACCTGTAGTCACAGATTTTTACACGATTCCTCCTAAAAACCCTTTTTTTTTTTTTTTTATCCCAGTTTTCCTTCAAAGTACGTCTGATTTGTAGGAATGTCTATAAACTTTAGCCGGGTCTATTTATTAGCCGTTCACTGAGGATCCTGTGCTTGAAAATTCCCTCACCAAACTAGAATTCGCTGCTCCGATGATCTCATAAAAAAAAAAAACGCCACATCCGGAGGAGCGTCCCGTCACTCCCCCTGCGTCGCTCAGTTCTGTGAGATTCGGTGAGTTATGAACCTTGGTTTGGAAGCCACACGTGATGGAAACAAACACTACAATAATTTATACACCTTAGACTACGCTACTGAGGTTTATTATTTTCAGTTCTAAATTACTTTCGTGACTAAAGTGAAATGCACTGAGCAGAAACGCTGAGCGAGCAGATAAACGTTTGATGTTTATCTCTTAAAGACTCAGACAGATTGTGGCTGCAGCTTTCAGATCTAAGGTCTCTTATGATTTCTGCTAAATCCAAACCCTTCATGTGTTTAAAGGAAAAGATTCTGCACACAAACTTCTGTTGGATGTTATTTTGTTGTAAGGGTTACTGAAGGATTCGTTTGTCTTGTATTATAATACTTCTGTGTATATTGATTTTCTTTTTTTGGTTTTGTAAATATTCACATTCTTTTGCTTACAAGTGCACATATGGTTTTATGTATGTGGAAAATCCAAAAATAAATGCAGCCTTTCCCATCAAAGATCTGCTGTTTGTTTTCTGTAAAATTTTAACCTGTTTTTTTTTAATTTTATTTTTTTTATTAAGGCTGCCACTGGAAAGCATCGACGCCTGTTTAATATTTCTATTTCTCTTTATTATAAAAGTCTTAAGAGGTGGGTAGTAACTTTTTTGGGGAAAAGTACTTTTAGCAGTACTTTTACAACATACATTTACTTGATGGTATTATGAAGTATTGCTACTCTTGGCTAAAGCTTCTAGATACTCCTACTGCGAGTAACTTCACTGAATGAAGAACAATCATGTTAACCAAACTTGCATCAGACACAGACATATAGTTTGCGTCAAAGTGAGACCTCTTGTTTGAACGGGTTTGAACACAAGCTTTGTTCTAATGGGAGTTTTTTTGTCTGCGGAGCCTGTAGTAGCATTTTGAGGTAATTTAATATACAGTAAACACCATATATTATCACTGAAAGTACTTTTTACCCTGTTCTAACATATCTGCATATGTATATCTATATACAGTCCCAATCAAAAGTTTAAGACCACTTGAACAATGGCACAAAATATATATATATAATTTTGCATGGTTGGATCTTAACTAGGTTCCAAGTAAAGCTTCAACAGGAAGACGTGAGTGAGACAAAAAAAAAATGTATATGCAATTTACTGAAAACACTTCATGGTACAGTGCATTGAAGTTTGACTCTGGCGCTTCGCAAGTCAGAGTAGGTATTGCAGCTACGGTAGCCCACACCGATCAAAAAGGCAATGTGTCATCAAAGACTTCCGTCTTTCAATCCAGCCATCGGGTTCTATAAAAGTAATAAAAACTGCTTTTTTATGTAAGCTATGTTGATAATTATGTTTGCTGTATTTCATAGCTAACAGCAACTAGCAAATTTGTAATGTCTCCAAACTAATGTAACAACCAAACTATATTTTATTTTATATATTTGAGGCTATTTATTTGATTATTTGCCCTTTTTGATATAAAATTGCCCCAAACCAGCCAGGCTGCCATGGAGAGAACCGCCGCCATCTCCCACACAACGTTTAAAGGGAGGAGAAGAACCCCTCCAACTTCTCGAAGATCTGTGTTTTCAAGAGAGGACACGAAACGGTGCATCATATCTAGTATGTCCCTAAACAGCTACTGTATTTCAAGATGGCGCATGACTATAGAGGGTCGACCATAGACATTATATACGTAGACGCCTCCTGGACCGACGCTGCCTATTAATAAAGCTGACGTAACAGCGAGGTCGCCATCTTGGATGGGTCGCCATTCGCTCCCAGTGCATTTATTTTTACTGAGGAAGATGTATACCCAACTGCAAAAACACGTTTTTTGTGTTGTTAAACAGAATCAGACACGTGGTATATCATGTTATTATAAATAATAGATGAAATATATATTATAATAAAAAAGTTTGATGGTTAATTTGAATGTATTTTTTCTTCTCTCTCTCTGAGGGGCTAAGGAGCTAAAACCCTTGAAAGATCAATTTTATTATGCTCTAACAAAATCCGACACACATGGTACAGCATACTAATAAAAGTAACAAAACGAAACAAGTTTGATGGTTCATTTGAATTTATTAATCTCTCCGTCTCTCTAAAAATATCAAAGAACTAACGCGTTGATATGACTTCCACTGATCTATAAAGGCAGACTTATAATACACTTTATTTGTAAGCGCCTTTCAAGACTCAAGATCGCTAACTATAGTTAACAATATAAAGAACACTATGAATTTCCCTTTTCAAACATATTTAACAGAGCATTTACAAATTACAGAATCTGTTAACTGCTTGCAATCACTGAGTCAGTCCAGAGGGATCAGGCTATATATAAAAAAAAGATAAATCCTAATTTGTGTTTTCAAGAATCTCTTTTCACTGTAACTTTTGAAATAAGAGATAGCCAAATACAATCTCAACTCTTCAACTTAAACAACAAAATAACCTTTTATATCTCTCTCTCTCTCTCTCTAAAACCCTTGAAAATGAACTTTTTTGCACAGCTTCTTGATGTGTGCTGGCACTCTGTAACTCCAGGGTAGTCAATTTTGCGATGTGGTGCAGCCGTACTTTATGAAATACAGAGACAACAAATGACACAAGCATGAAATGATGGTTGTCAATCCCAAATTGAGTTTCTGTGATGTGCTCCCCGAGTAAAAACACATCTGCACCAATCTCTGCTCGAACCAAATGGTTAACAAAGGACACACTGACACCTTGTTCTGTTGAATTCTGACGAATCACACGCTCTGCTGCTCTGACCACCTTCACTGTTCCCTCTGAGGGGACCATCAGCCCACCGTTGTTTTTAAGCTGAAGCAGATGGTAGCTCTGGTCAAAGGAAGAGTGCACAGCAGCTGTGACTAGGCTTGCACGGCACACTTCACAAAACAGCTTTCTCAGAATTGTTTGGACAACAAACCCTGAAATGTAGACCAGGGCATTGTGCACAAGACCACCAAAGCGGGTGGGCAGTTAGCTGTGGTCACAAATAAATGCAGAAATATTTGCAAATGGGGACAGGAGATCTTCCTCTGACATCAAAGCAGAGTGCATGTCTGCAGCTGATATGGACACAGTCTCATCTTGTGCTGCCACATTGCCTGACCCACTTGGTGAGACACCACAACGGACCATCAGACGGCGGAAAATGCCCTGGAACTGGCCTGCGGTTGGATTGTTATCCCATCCTCCTAAAAAATAATTTAAAAAAAATTATTAAATCCCATACACATTTACTCACCTCGATTGCCAAACTATTTAACAGGGACAGTCAGAGTCATGAAAGATATATCTTCTGAAGGTAAGTAAGCAAACTGTATAAAAATGGTTCCCAACAGGTAGGCTATAAACAGTAAGTAAGGTAATGACCTAATAAGGGGATAACAACCAATAGGTGACCAGTTTGAGAGGTCAATCCCATCGAAACATACTGTAAACTAGGGATGTATAGGTATTAAAAATATCTGTACTAACACTTGCCCACCCAGATGGCACCAATATTCTGTCTGGCCCACAGACTAAAAACACTAATTATAAATGAGAAAATTCTACCTGATGCATCTCTAAGCCTGACAATCTGACCCGTCCTATCAAAGTCCTCTGGCTTGAAATGGTCACTGCAAAGCTTGGAGAACTCTGTTGCAACAAAACCCTGCCTTCTTGTTGCAACTTCCCATTGCCTGCGAAACTATGTTACAAGGAAACCTTCAAAATGTGAAGGGAAACAACAACAAAACAGCAAGAGATAAAGAGAGAGAGAGTAACGTTACCATTTCTTTATTAGCCAAATAACGTTAGATACGATTACAAAAATGTATGAATTAAACAAAAAATATTGTTTAATCTTACTTGTGAAAGGTAATTCCTTGTGATCTGCTTTCAATAGTGCGCCTGTTGTAGCATCCGTAAGCTGCACGAAAAACGGGCATAGTTGCTAATTTTCAGTCAACTCCAGTTGGGTATGGAAGTAGCAGAGTGCGGAGACCCATCCAATATGGCGGCGACGCTGGATCACTCTCCAGTGCGTAATGAGGCTCTACTATAGAATGTCTATGGTTCTTCTCACTCACTGTGAGCATTCTGCTGTACAGCTAGCAACAACATGCTAAGTCGGAGTTGTATGAACTTCGTTCACCTCTGGTTACACTAGCAGATCGAACCCTAATTTATCCGAGGATGCCATTTTGAGTCGTTTGGATGATATTTTTTGAAATTATCGAAGGCCCAGCACTCGAGACTTTGGTGCTGTCCGACATAACCAACGGAGTTATTGCTATGTTTTCTGTGTCATCCAGCACAACCCGGAGGAGAACGGAGGAAGAGGGGCTAAAGTTACTGAATTTAATGTCTAATGGATTTTGTCTATGGCTTTATCCAGATTCTCGGAATATTGGCAGAATATTTACCAACTTTTTTAATGTGGCTGTCTAAATCCAACCGGAGGTTAGATGCAAACAATCGATGAAGGACCATGTTTACATAATTCTTCCCGTAAATGATTGCTTGTATCCAACTTCCAACTGGGGTTTCCTTCACCATTCTCCTCCCTATGTTATTCAGAATATAAATATATATTCAACTTATTTGCACAGCTAAGGAAACATCAAATCAGTGACTCTGCAGAAACCCCTCCCATTGGGCCCAAAGAACCCTTCAGCAGAGCTTGAAACTGTATGAGCAATCATTTCCGACAACCGCAAAGAGTAGTGCTGTGGGCTCCCCCGAGAAAGGCGGGAATCAACATGGTAACAACTGACTCAGCTGCTTCTTCTTTTTATTGCCTAATACCAGAGGCGGAAATAAATGATACTGTGTTTAATCTCGTTAGTCAAGCCAAGTAGTTGGTTCTGACCAAAATCAAATTAAAGTAGCGACAAGAAATTTTGACAAAGAAAATCAAACTTTATGTATTGTGTATTTATACTATTTAAGCTGTTTCACTCGAGCATGTTGTTTCATGTAATAAACTCAGTTTTAAATCACATCTGTCTCTAACTAAAATATGTCTAATGTAATGAGGGAAAGCCCTCCCACAGGAATTCATGAGTTGTGCTAAAAAGTGAACCGGTTGAAAGTTAGAGCCTTCTGCGCAGTTTGTTAGTTGAGCCACTAGAGGGGGCGCCATCTTCTAACTCTGCAGGTTCTTTATGGTACGGAGTCCTGTCCCAGCTAGCAACGTCTGATTACTGTGATATTATGCAGAAAGTCCTAGACCTTGTTCTTGCAAGAGAAGAAAAATCAAAACGCAAAATTTTTCTCTTTTTTCAAAGAAACCGTATGTAATATACCCATGCTTAGAACATACCCCTCCATCACCTAAGGGCAGCCCCTTGGGTCGGTTAATGTGGTGCGTTTAACCCAGGAGTCAGAACCCAGCGCTAGGTTTGACGTCACACCCGGGTAAACAGCTTTTCTGTTAACCTAGTCAGGATTCCAATATGGCAAGGCCCAGGTACCCATAGGCGATAGCATCTCTTACAAACATTGTTTGAAGCTGTGCTTTCGATTTTTACTTTATTACTGTTAGAGTTGCAGGCTCTGCATGTACCATTGATTTTAGATGCACTCTTGCACGTGTGTGTTATAAACATGTTTCCACCACAACTTATTGTCATTGACGCAGTGAGGGCCCATATTGAAACTCAAAGTCTGAGCAAGAAAAACATTTACAACTTTCTGAGTGGAAAATCCCACTTCGGGGGATCGGTTTAGTAGATTTTTACGACTTGTAAGTCGGAATTTCTGAGTTCCGACTACAAGTGGAAGGCACAAAAACAAAAATCTCACAATGCAACAAGCTTTGTTGTTTTTCCTTAGATCTTCCTTTGTTCAGCACGTCTCAATAAAAATGAAATTATTCAATTCAAAAATAACTGATTAATCCCTGAGGGAAGTTCAATGTTGGAACTTATTACACAATTTTCTTCAGAGTTTTCGATGCTGATGGCTGTGGGCAGTAAGGATCTCCTGTAGCTGTCAGTATTACAGCAACTCTAAAGAAGCCTCTGATGGAAGACATTGCGTTGTACAAAAGTCCAATGAAGAGGATGCTCAGGTTTGTCCATGAGGTTCTTGATTTTATGAAAAATCCTGCTTTGCACCATCATCTCCAGAGGTCCCACAGTCATCCACAGAACCAGCCTTTATCAGGTTGTTGAGCCCTTTTAAGTCCCTGGCTCTGCTGCTACCAACAGATGGCAGAAGAGATTACACTCCACAAACGATTTGCAAACCTTGAAGGATCCAAGATACCTCAAGAGGTCCAGTCTGTTCTGTCCCTTATTGTAGACTGCTTCTCTGTTGTCTTGAGGTATTTATATTCTTCCACTTCTCCAATGATGCAAATAGTGTTTGGGGCCCTCCGTTTTTCCATAGAAATTTCACATTCAAGAGATTCCCACACATCGGTCCACCAGCTCTACTCAGCTACTGATGCACCTGACAACTGCAGTCAGCATTTCTGCAGATGTGTTTTATACTGGAAGTCTGAGGCGTACAAACGATTGTGGGTACAGTCCTTTGGTGCTCCTGACTACCTAACTGGACAATCCTTCAGCCTCCAACTGTGGTCCGTCAGGTAGTCATTGAGGCATTCACCTGTGTCTTCTGGAGATTTTGACAGCAAATCAGAGTGAGTTGTTTTAACAGAGAAAAAAAAAAAAAGCTACAACTGGTAACTTTAGCCTGGAACTCTGTTTCAGGAAAGAGCACAGAAAACTGAAAGCTTGTTCGCCGCATTTGGTTCCAATTCTAGGGATGCCGAGTAGACTAGAGTTTGAAGACCTGAGGGATCTTGTTGATTGAGTGACCGGTCTTCCACATACTTTTGGTGCCAAGCCAGTCAACGATTTACAAGCTAGTAAAAATTTTTAAGTCTTTTCTGAGCTACAGGGAGCCAGTGTAACGACTCCAACTGACATGATGTGCTTTACTTTCCTGGTTCTAGTGACGCAAGCAGCAGCATTCTGGATCAGCTGCAGCTGATTGACGTTTTAGTAATCAGTCCAACTAAGTCTTTAGGTTTAGATGAAACATCGGTCCTAGAAATGTTCAGGTAATGACAAGGTTATTGCTTTTATGTGACCCTTGAGGTTCAGGTCTGAGTCCATTACGACACTGACATTTCAGGCCTGAGTAGTTTATTCCGGAATTGCGCCGCTCAAGGTGGCAGCATGTTGGAGTAGCTCTGTAACTTTGGTTCATATTTTTTTCTTTTTTAAAACTTTAATTCTTCCATTTCTGGTAGAAACATTGTTTTTGTGGACAACTGTTCTCTCTGGTTTTGAATGCTGTGCAGCTGGAAGGATTTCTGCTGATTCTTATTTTTGGACATTTGTTATGATGCATAACCATGGCAACAAGGTGGTTTACAACTGGCAGCAGCTGATTATCACAAAAGCTCAAATTATACCTCAACTACAGCCACAAAACCCTGATGAGTTGAAAAGAAGACGCCATAGATCCAGAGTATCCTCTACATCAGACAACTACAGAGCGTCTTCAGTCAGAGGCTTCTTCAGATCTGCAGAGCACTACAAGAGATCATCCCTACCCACAGCCATCAGCATCTACAACAAATCTTTGAACTTGCATAATGAGTTACAACATTTAATTTCCCTTTGGGATTAATAAAGTAATATTGAATTTACAAATTAAGCCTTGTGCCGACTGTTCCTCTTTAGGTCCAAAGATTTTCCTTTCACCTGGAGAAAGGTGAGACACTTTAATATTTTGATGGGTTCAGAGGCACCTGGTGACTGTACACAGTTTAGCTGCATAGCTATGGTAGCTAATCTTGCTTGTTCCATTCTGGGCTAGTGGGAGCATGTAGATAGGGGGTCCCAGAATGGAGCCCAGTCTGTCAATAGACATTTTAATCAGGAAAAGAGTTTATTTTACAGGCTAAACCAGCCAAATACTGTACCAGAGAGTCTGATCTAGCTTCAGTTGTACCATGAGCTGTGTAAAAAAAAAAAAATGGTACAGCAAGGTCCAAAAGTACCAGCGCTCATTAGAAGGAAGGCTTTGGCAGACATCCCAGAATGTCATTTGCTTTAGAACAGAAAAGTAAATTTAAAAAAAATAGATTTGACATGTGAAGCTACAAACCTACAAGTTGCTGTGGTATGAGAAGAAACAAGCCCCAGTAAGCAAAAGTACAAGGGGATCAGAACATCCCAACAATGGGAATAAGACTGAAACAACCAAGTGGAGCCCATGCAAGTCAATTGTTTTATTACAGTGTCAGGAGCCAGAGGTATTCCTCTACAACCTGGAAAATATTTAAAAAAAAATATTAGTCACGTAGCATCAGAGTCTGAACCTAAACATTGAAGTGAGCCTCACCACAGAGGTCTTCAGAAGCCCTTTTGGCCTGGATGATGAGGCTTCTTCCCTGGATGATGGGGAAACACTGGTGGCTGGAGGACTATTGGTTCTGTTGGGGTGTAGCGGAACTGGCTGAACCTCAGCTGCTTACGGTTGTACCGTGACTTGGACTTGTAGGCGTAGACCTGATCCTCCTCGTCTACAGGAGTGAAGACCGGCTCGTCCTCACCGCTGGTATCAGATGAAGAGCTCCAGCTCTGGTCTGCTAACTGGTAAGGGCCGCTGTCATCTGGAGCTCCCTGCTGGCCGCTCTGTTGGGCCCCATAAGTAGAACCTCCAGCACCGCTGGTGCCTCCACTGTAGTACTGAACTCCTGGGTAACTGATGTAGCCACCAGAACCACTAACCTGTCCGCTGGGGTTCTGGTTGACTGGCTTGGATGGTTCCTGTTGAGAAGGTGAAGCTTCATACCACCACATTGGTGGGTCACCTCCACTACCTGAGGAAGCAGATCAGGGTCAGAACAAATAACTTTAATTTTTAACCAATTAGCAATTCATGTTTGATTAGAGCTTACCTGGTTTTGGAGGAGCACAGGTGATGCTGCCAATCACCAGGAAAGAAATCCACAAAAACCTGCAGATGAAGAAGGTTCAGACCATGAAGTCCACAAACCATTATAGATCAGAAAACTTCACAAACATTAATCCAAATAAAGTAGCCCTCACCTCATTGTGATGCTGTTAGTCCAGGAAAGATCTCAGATCCCTCTGATAGTGATTCCAACCTGCAGGAGCTGCTTTTATATGATCCTCAGAGCAGCTGGAGCTGATTGCTGAGTGGGACCAGCTGCTGCAGAGGAACCACAACCACCAACATGGAGCTCTTCTCACTGAGTTAGACAATCGTTAAAGAAATATGGTATTATACTATAACTCAAGGAGAGGTTAAAAAAAGTTATAGCATGCTAAAGAATCTGATATCATCACAAATTTTACATTAGAAATATATTGCAGGATATTAGAGGAAATAATTTTGCCTAAACCATGGAGAGAAGCTACTGTTGTCCCAATATGTCAACAAGGTTCAGATAAGAGTTTTAAAGCCATCGCCTTAAACTCAAATTAAGGTTATGAAAAAAATGGTGAATGAAAAATTAAAGAAACTATCATAACCTCTATTACAACTACTACTGTGTTTAAAACATGAAATTAAACAAACTCAGGTGGTTAAAGAAAGTGTTGCACGTGTTTTATTGTTTTTATTTTGTAACTTAAAGAGCATATTGCAGGTTAAACCCCACCTTAAACCACTGTTTAGAGAACTACATTAGGAACTGGTTATAAATAAAAAATTACTCGTAAATAAATTTTTAATTTTAAAATGTATGAATAATAATATAAAAAAGTAACTTAAATGTTGATTAATTTTTCACATATGTATAGTCGTGACAGTACAACAAAACAGTTTAGTTTAACAAAAGAAAACAACTACACTAACAAGTTGTCTGGAGGCTTTCTACTCTGATTCCATTTTTACCAGTTCTTCTAAAACATGTTCCCTTTGAGCCCTTTATCAGGTATGCCAATCTTTCCATATCACAGATTTCCTCAACAATTTCTAACCATTGCTCTTATTTCGGAGCATTCACATTGAGCCAGTTTCTCATGACAGCTTCTTTGCTTGCAGCAAGAAATACTTTTGTCAGATACAGATCTTCCTTAATTATTACCTTCTCAATGTTCCCAAGGTACATCACTGGGCAGGTATTTTGGATTTCAAAGCCCAAGATATTTTTTTACAATCGAGTTAATGTTCTCCCAGTATATCCTTATTTTTGAACACTTCCAAAAAGATGTGTACATGGTCGGTTTCCACACTGCCACAAAATCTTCAACATTCTTGTTGAATAGCGAGTTGTCTAGATTTGATCTTTGTTGTTATAAAATACAGAGTTAGAATGAATTTATTGATGTACATTGTGTCTCACACATGCGGTACCATTCCTCATCTTGTATTTGAATTTTTAATTCTGCTTCCCATTTATGTTTAATATAAAGAGTTGTTTCCTTACTGCTCTCGCCCAAAGCTTGATTAAAAGGCAGAGGTGAGCCGAGATCCCTTGAGTTTATATGAATCATCATGGATTCACCATCAGAATTAATATTTTATCTTCTCAAAGTCAGATGGTTTTAGACAAATCTGAGTGTGTGACTTTACCAGAGGAAACGCTGGACAGTTTTGTCCTGATAGAAGCTGAGATTCTTGGTAAAGTTTTCTCGTCAGTGAGGCCCACCACATTTTTTTGGACTCAATTCCCACTTCCCTTTTAAGCCATTTTATGGATCGTTTAGAGATGAGATTTTAACCTTGATGAATTGCTCCCTTCAGACGGGGGTCTTTCCTGCCGCCTTTAAAGGGGCGGTGGTGAGTCCCCTGTTGAAGAAGAGCAATTCAGATTTAAATGATTTTAATCATTTTCGGCTGGTATCTAACTTACCGTTTTTAAGCGAAATTTTAGAAAAGCTTTTTTTTATTTCATTTAATGATTTTATTAATATACACAATGTCCTGGAGAAATTTCAGTCTGGTTTCAGGGTGAACCACAGCACCAGGACGGCCCTTCTGAAGATTTTAAATGATTTTAGGTTAAACTATGAGGGTGACAGTGTTGATTCTACTGGATCTAAGCGCTGCGTTTGATACAGTAGACCACACTATTCTTTTAACTCGTTTAAAACAGGTTGGCCTCTCTGGTGCTGTTCACAAATAGTTCACATCCTATCTCTCAGACAGGACTTTTATGGTAAGTTTAGATACCTGCTCCTCTAGGGTCCATTGGATTACATGTGGTGTGCCCCAGGGTTCGATTTTAGGCCCAGTGCTTTTTAACCTTTATATGCTCCCTCTTGGCAGCGTCATCAGAAGACATGGAGTTAACTTTCACAGTTATGCTGATGATACACAGTTGTACATCTCCATGTCTCCTGATGACACACGGCCAATGGATGCACTTTTTAACTGCATTTCAGACATCAAATCCTGGATGGCAGAAAACTTTCTTCAACTCAACCAGGCTCAGAGAGAGAAACTTTTACCAAAACTACAATCACTGTTGTGAAGGAGAAACACTGTTCCTCTACAATAAGGAGGCTGAGACAGAGCGATTGTCTTGCAAGCAAGGGTAGCAGCTCATGCAACCTGGCACTTGGAGCGTCAACTACGAGGAGACTGCTGCCCTGCTGGGTTTATTTATACAAAGTTACAAACAAGTCACACAACAATGTGGGCGTCATATTCACCCAGTTGGGCGCAGCTTCAACAGATGTTTCTTATAGATACATAATGTGAAATAGGGTATGAGATAGTACAGAGTGTTCTTCAGAGGGTGAGAAAAGCAGAAGAGCAAGTATATTTAGAGAGGCAAAAAAGAAGTCATACTCTGAGGTTATATGTAAGGCAGCTCATTTTGGTTATAGGATAAAACATAAGCACTATATGGTAACAGTAGTCAAGTAATTAACAAAAAATAAAAATCCTTCTAACAACTGTCTTTTAATCCTTCTTTACAAGTGAGGAACTTGGGCATCATTTTTTATTCTGAGCTGACTTTTATCCCTCACATTAAAAATATTACTAAAATAGGTTTTTATCAACTAAAAAACATCGCCAGAGTCCTCCCCATTCTCTCTCAGGCCAACACAGAGACACTGATGAATCCTTTTATCACCAGCAGAATTGATTACTGTAATGCCCTGCTTTCTGGTCTTCACAAAAAGAGTATCTTAGGTTTACAACTTCTACAAAATTCAGCAGCACGTGTCCTGACGAAGACCAGGAGGCGGGAGCACATTACACCGGTCTTAAATTCATTGCATTGGCTCTCCGTATGTTTTAGGATCGATTTTAAGGTTCTTTTAATGGTTTTTAAGTGTCTTAATGGTCTTGGGCCTTCTTATCTTTCAGAACTGCTTTTACCATATGAACCTTGGCGGTCTCTTCACTCCTCTGGCAGCCGTCTCCTTGTCACCCCAAAAGTCAGGACACACACGCATGGCGAGGCGTCTTTCCAGTTTTATTGCCCTCACCTCTGGAACAGGCTGCCAGAGAACCTCAGGGCTGCAGAGAACCTTCATGTTTTTAAGAGCAGGCTCAAGACTCACCTTTTTAGCCTAACTTTTAACTGATTATTAAACCAAAAACCCTTGAAGAAATCATTAGCCAATTAAGCTCCTCTTCTTGCCGCCTCGATATCCTACCCACAGTTTTACTAAAGAAAGTTTTCCCTGTCATTGTGTCTGATCTGATGCAAATAGTGAACTCATCGCTCCTGTCAGGTGTCATCCCCCAGGCTTTAAAAACAGCAGTTATCAAACCACTACTAAAGAACAACAACCTGTACAACATGTTAATGCAGAACTACAGGCCGATCTCTAATCTTCCATTCATCAGCAAGATTATTGAAAAAGCTGTTTCAACAGTTAAATAGCTTCATAACAACGACAAACCATTTTGATATTTCTTGGTCTGGTTTCCATGGCAACCACAGCACTGAGACTGCCTTCGTCAAAGTGTTTAATGATATTCACATAAATTGGTGTTAGAACCACAGTGCTGGTACTTTTGGAACTCAGTGCAGCATTTGCCACTGTTGATCATGATATACTACTGGAACAACTGAAGAGCTGGGTCGGACTTTCTGATACAGGACTTGGTTGGTTTGAGTCTTACCTAAAGAATAGGAACTTCTCCGTGTCAATAGGCAACTTTTCATCAGAACAGACAAATCACACGAGTGCCCCAGGGTTCCATCCTGGGGCCCCTCCTATTTGATATCTTTATGCTCATGGTTACACAGATTCCAGTTTCAATAGACACACTGTGGCGGCTTAATACGGTAATACTGCCGGCACGGTGTGTCCTTTGAATGCGCCATAGTGGCGGGATGAGGCGAGAATATTGTGGCATTTGTGACACCAGGCTTGATAGTAATATTACTGCAATATTGCTGCAACGCTGGACTTTTGAATAAAGATTATGCCTTCGTGCAACAGAAGGTGAAGGACAGTCATTTATTTATAAATATTTATTGGAGGATCAACGCCATGAAATGAATCATCTCGTTTTCAAGAGGATCCTCAGGATCATGTCTAAAGAACATAGAACAGCAGTGTAGATTAAAAAAAAGAAAATACAACAAAATCTTAACGCATACATTCCCACACACTCATTGACAAGCTCTCACTATTCCCTTCCCCACCCACAGATGAAGCATAGTAAGGTACAATGAGGTACAGTGGTTCCCAAAGTTTTGGAGCATCTTATGAAAGCAGGGCAACAGTCAGGATTAAAAGAAAGTTTAAAGGATTTTAAAAATTCCACAAAGCAGAGGTCGCACTAGACATTTGACTGAGTCAACAAAGTCCGGTCATGATCGATTTTCAAACGTCATTTAAAAACATTTAGTAGCATTTCTTTTTAAATATTAACACGCTGAACAGAGTGTAACGTATAAAAACTTTTAACAGTTCCACTTGAAATAGAATAGTTCACCTGCTGCAGCCTGAACGCACAGTCTCACAACTTCCTCCTGCTCCGCATCGAACTGAAACGCTCACTCGTTCGTAATTAAATAGTGGGATTGCTTCAGAGGTCATTGTTATGTTTTGGATTTTTGAAGCAGACAGATGACTTCTCATGGGTGTTTAGATTTTTTGGAGGCTGAAACTGAGCCCCGCTGCCACACAGGAGACTGAGATTAGGCAATCTACTGAGCAGGTGTGAAATCCAGGTGTAGTGATTGACTCCGACCTGAACCTCCAGAGTCACAAGGGCAATTACATGGTCAGCCTTCACTCACCTGAACATTTCTAGGATTCATAGACTAATGTTCTTTGCTCCCCTTAGTTTGAATACATTTCTGGACCACTGCAAAGCTTCCTTAACGGCTCCTTTAAAGCAGAGCCCCCCCCCAATCTTTTTAGAGCAAGTTTTGAGACACTAATGTTGCAGTTTAAGGTCAAAGGGAACCCCTTGTCTATATTAAGCTTCCAGCACCACTTGAGAGATTGCAGAAAGGTTGTATTGGACACCAAACAATGATGATCCAACTTGCAGTAAACTCAGTAGAGTTTTTTTAACCTAGTGATAAAAGTGTGAAGCTTTACAGCAGTGATAAGCAGATTCTGTCCTTCACCACACTGGAACCTCAATGAATGAAGCAAACTACAGAGTCAGACTTAACAGTTTATTTCTTCATTTGCAACCAGCAGCTCGTCTGGAAAAGATCTAGAGTCAGAGCATCAGAACCTAAAAGGTCTTCAGAAGCCCTTTTGGCCTGGATGATTAGGCTTCTTCCCTGGATGATGGGGAAATACTGGTGGCTGGACAACAATTGGTTCTGTTGGGGTGTAGCGGAACTGGCTGAACCTCAGCTGCTTACGGTTGTACCGTGACTTGGACTTGTAGGCGTAGACCTGATCCTCCTCGTCAACAGGAGTGAAGACCGGCTCGTCCTCACCGCTGGTATCAGATGAAGAGCTCCAGCTCTCCTCTGCTAACTGGTAAGGGCCGCTGTCACCTGGAGCTCCCTGCTGGCCGCTCTGTTGGGCCCCATAAGTAGAACCACTGTCGGCACCTCCAGCGCCGCTGTAGTAGACCTGTGGATATCTGATCAAGCCACCAGAACCGCTGACCTGTCCACTGGGGTTCTGGTTGACAGGCTTGGATGGTTCCTGCTGAGATTGTGAAGCTACAGACCACCACATTGGTGGATCACCTCCACTACCTGAGGAAGCAGTTCAGAGTCAAAGTAAACATCTACAATTGGTTTAGGAGTTCATGTTTGAACATGATCTTACCTGGTTTAGGAGGAGCACAGGTGACGCTTCCAGTCAGCAGGAAAGAAATCCACAAAAACCTGCAGCTCAGAAGGATCACAACATTTTAGATTAAATGTTATATCACCAACATCAACCATCCCAGAAAAACTAGAACCAAACATTGGCATCAGCCACGCTACTAGATTAGGCTGGTGCTCACCTCATTGTGCTGCTGTTAGTCCAGGAAAGAGCTCAGATTCCTCTGATAGTGACTCCAACCTGCAGGAGCTGCTTTTATATGATCCTCAGAGCAGCTGGAGCTGATTGCTGAGTGAGACCAGCTGCTGCAGAGGAACCACAACCAGGGCTCTCATTTATCAAATGTTCGTATAAACTGTCCTATTCTATCCTACGAATGAAATTTAGAATGTTTGTATGAACAGTCAAAAGTCAGATTTATGAATTGTGCGGTGGCCACTGGTATGATTGTTTATCTGATGATAAATCCCACAGGTGCTAGTGCCCGTTCTCAGTCATTTGCATACAGAAACGCCCTCAATTAACCATATTTGGTAACACCACATCATCTGCGTTTTTTCCTTAAAATAAAAAAAGGAATTTCAGTGACACCGAGATCGAGGTGAAACATAGGTGGGGCAATAAAAAAGAATACATGATGAACAGACTTTTAAAAAAATGGTCATAGTTAATACAAATTCATTTCTTCATTGATAGTTTTTGCCATCAGCGGTTTCTCATTTCCCCAGCACACACCCGTCATATTTCTGCTGCAGAGCAGACATAAAAAATGTGGCAAAGAATCATTTCATTTGCTGTTATTAACTTCTTTTGAAACCCTTAACTTTTTTGAGCAAATTAAATAAGTTAAATTCGTACTGAACATTGCTGTTTGGTTCAGCTCGGGGAGAAGCAATAAAAAAATAGATTACTCCGCCTGGGAGAAAGTGACACAGGCAGTAAATGCGGTCGGGACAGTGGAGATGTTCCTGTTGGAAATTGTGGAGGAAAATAAGCAATTACAGGTATGTTTAACTTTGTTTAGCTTGTGAAAGAAACTTAATTTAAGGATGTTCTCTGGAATGGACATTTACAGGTCAGCAACCCTACAGGCCAGCTGCCAGGGTCATTTAGGCTCTGTAAGATGTCATGAGATACTGGTTTATGGGGGGGAACAATCTCCTCTGATACAATCTGTTTTCTACAACTGGCTGGTGGGGTAATAAACCCCCTGGACTTCTTAGAGTTTGGACTAAGTGGAAAATAACTGTGAGATGTGGGGTGGGACCTAACTGTGTATAAAACAGGGTTGTAAGTGATTTTGTCAGACACAGACCAGGATGAAATGCTTGATCTGTCTCTCCTTGCATGCAAGAAATAAAACCAAAGAACTGTCTCAACCGTCTTTATTTAAAACTTAACTCTGCCAGCACAGAAATAAAGGAAAAAATGGTTTGATATCAAACTGAATACAATAAAATGGAGCTAACAGGTTAGCTGAGGTTCAGGAGCAAGGCCTCAAGGAGCAAGGCCTCAAACCCGCTTCATAGATACTAATCAGTCTTAACTCGATTCACCTGGTACCTCACGCCTGCTCTACGTCTCTAATCACACCGCGATACACATATAAACTCTGCCTGCCCTTCATCCCCAGTCTGTCTCGTTCATTTTCACCCCTCCCTTCCCCTCCCTCTAGGTCCTGGGTCCTGCCGACTCGCCTTTTCTTTTCTGGGTCCTGCCGACTCGCCTTTTCTTTTCTGGGTCCTGCCGACTCGCCTTTTCTTTTCTGGGTCCTGCCGACTCGCCTTTTCTTTTCTGGGTCCTGCCGACTCGCCTCTTTTCTGGGTCCTGCCGACTCGCCTTTTCTTTTCTGGGTCCTGGCGACTCGCCTCTTTTCTGGGTCCTGCTGACTCGCCTCTTCTTTTCTGGTGCCTGCCGACTCGCCTTTTCTTTTCTGGGTCCTGCCGACTCGCCTTTTCTTTTCTGGGTCCTGCCGACTCGCCTTTTCTTTTCTGGGTCCTGCTGACTCGCCTCTTCTTTTCTGGGTCCTGCTGACTCGCCTCTTCTTTTCTGGGTCCTGCCGACTCGCCTTTTCTTTTCTGGGTCCTGCTGACTCGCCTCTTCTTTTCTGGGTCCTGCCGATTCGCCTTTTCTTTTCTGGGTCCTGCCGACTCGCCTCTTCTTTTCTGGGTCCTGCCGACTCGCCTCTTCCTTTCTGGGTCCTGCCGACTCGCCTTTTCTTTTCAGGGTCCTGCCGACTCGCCTTTTCTTTTCTGGGTCCTGCCGACTCGCCTTTTCTTTTCTGGGTCCTGCCGACTCGCCTTTTCTTTTCTGGGTCCTGCCGACTCGCCTTTTCTTTTCTGGGTCCTGCTGACTCACCTTTTCTTTTCAGGGTCCTGCCGACTCGCCTTTTCTTTTCTGGGTCCTGCCGACTCGCCTTTTCTTTTCTGGGTCCTGCCGACTTGCCTTTTCTTTTCAGGATCCTGCCGACCCGCCCCTTCGACCCTCCCCTTTTTTTCCCGCAGCATTCATCGGGCACAGCCTCCCCGTTCTGCGCTCCAGTTCACTCTTGTACCACCTCTTCTAACGTCTCTCTTTTAGGTTCCGTCTGGGGGGGTGCTGAGCAGGCTCGGAAAGACTATTTCCGAAGACTGCACCCCCACACTGAGTCTTCCTCCGGGTCTTCGACGACGCCTCTCCCCAGACCATGTAGCGTGGTCCTTGCTAGTGAAACGTCCCTCAGCGCACAGCTTGGCCAGATCTCCTACTGAGGGTGCACCGATCATCATATTTGACACTTAATTGTGCGGCCATGCGTAATTGGAGATGCAGCTTTTGCTGCCATCAGTACGCAAGGAAAAAGCGACAACCTGCTTCACTGATAAGCGGGACCATCGTCACAGTACAGTTTACAAACCTTTTAATTAAATGTGTAACAACATCCCATTAAGCTGAAGCGCTTGATGTGACAAATAAACAAATGGGAGGGTGACAGGACAGATTGCGAGTGACAGGACCTCCATGAATGATCACCCCCAACATTAAATTGTGTATTCCTTGACAAATTTCAAATATTTCCTGAAAGTTTAATGCAAATCCTCCATAACTTTCTGAGTTATTTTGCTAAAAGAAAGACGCCAACATAAGCTCCTTGGCAGAGGCAATAAACTGCTGAGAGAAATATGACAAAGTAAAACTGTTTCAGTGTTGCAGCTCCTCCATTCTAACAGTAACACAGAGAGGACTGGAGACGTAACAGTGAAGCCATCTACAAGAAGTAACGGAGCAGACTGAAGTTCTTGAGGCATAGCAAATTTATTTGTATAGCACACTTTGAGCAACGAGGCAATTCGGGGTGCTTTGGGTGATTAGGGGATAAAATAAAAGCAGCAGTAAAACTTCTATTTAATTAAGTTTATTAATCTATTTTAAAACCCATGTCATCTTGAGGCACTTTAGAAGAAAAGTCATTTCAGTTCATTGGTACATACATTCAAAGAATCATTCAGTTCATTAGTCTAATCAGTATGAAGGTTTTCCAGTTCAACACTTTTGAACTAGTCTCAACTTAAAAGTCAAATAGCCACAGCTATTATTAATTAATCAAAGGCAGCTCTAAACAGATGGGTGTTTGGTGTTGATTTAAAAGAACTCAGAGTTTCAGCAGTTTTGCAGTGGTCTGGAAGTTTGTTCCAGATATAAGGAGCATTTAAACTGAAAGCTGCTTCTCCATGTTTAGTTCTAATTCTATGGGTGATTAATAGACTAGAGTTGGAGGACCTGAGTGGTCTGGGGGGTTGGTATAGTGACAAGTCTTCAACATACTTTGGTGCTAAGCCATTAAAACGATTGATAAACTAGTAAAAGTATTTAGAAGTCTATTCTCTGAGCTACAGGGAGCCAGTGTAAGGACTTTAGAACTGGGGTGATGTGCTCTACTTTCCTGGTTCTAGTGAGGAACACAAGCAGCAGCGTTCTGGATCAGCTGCAGCTGTCTGATTGACTTTTTAGGCAGACCTGTGAAGACACTGTTGCAGTAATTAGTTCGACTAAAGATAAACCCATTGATGAGTCTTTCAAGGTTCTGTTGCAACATTAGTCCTTTAATCCTAAGAATTGTTGTTCTTCAAAATGTTATTTAAAAATTGACAGGAAAAAATACATTATGATTGGACTTTGTTGACCCAGTCGGTCAAAATGACGAACAAAAATGTCTGTGTGACATCTGCTTCGTGGAATTTTTAAAATCCTTTTAACTTGCTTTTAATCCTGATTGAAGTCCCACTCCTTAATTTTTTAGCGAGCTGCTCCAAAAAGTGACTGTCCTTCACCCTCTGCTGTGCGAAGGCATCATCTTTATTCAAAAGTCCAGCGTTGCAGAAATATTGCAGTAATATTACTTTCAAGCCTGGTGTGATCAAATGCCACAATATTCTCGCCTCATCACGCCACTATAGCGCATTCAAAGGACACACCGTGCCGGCAGTATTACCCTATTAAGCCGCCACAGTGTGTCTCTTGAAACTGGAATCTGTGTAACCATGAGCATAAAGATATCAAATAGGAGGGGCCCCAGGATGGAACCCTGGGGCACTCGTGTGATTTCTGTCTGTTCTGATGAAAAGTTGCCTATTGACACACAGAAGTTCCTATTCTTTAGGTAAGACTCAAACCAACCAAGTCCTGTATCAGAAAGTCTGACCCAGCTCTTCAGTCGTTCCAATAATATATCATGATCAAGAGTGGCAAATGCTGCACTGAGGTCCAACAGAACCAGCACTGTGGTTCTACCACCAATTTATGTGAATATCATTGAACACTTTGACTAGGGCAGTCTCAGTGCTGTGGTTCCCATGGAAACCAGACTAAATGGTTTGTTCTTTTGGAAGCTGAAACTGCTTTTTCAATAGTCTTGCTGATGAATGGAAGATTAGAGATCGGCCTGTAGTTCTGCATTAACGTGTTGTACAGGTTGTTGTTCTTTAGTTGTGGTTTGATAACTGCTGTTTTTAAAGCCTGGGGGATGACACCTGACAGGAGCGATGAGTTCACTATTTGCATCAGATCAGACACAATGACAGGGAAAACTTTCTTTACAGACTGTGGTAGAACCACAGTGCTGGTTCTGTTGGACCTCAGTGCAGCATTTGACACTGTTGATCATGATATTTTATTGGAACGACTGGAGAGCTGGGTTGGACTCTCTGGTACAGTACTTGGCTGGTTCGAGTCTTATCTAAAGATCAGAAACTTCTTTGTTTCAATAGGAAACTTTTCATCAGAACGAACAGAAATCACATCCTGGGGCCCCTCTTATTTAATATCTACATGCTCCCACTAGGCAAGATTATAGCAACCAATAACATTAGCTACCATAACTACGCGGATGACACTCAGCTTTACATTACAATGTCACCAGGTGACTCTGAACCCATTCAAACCCTAAATCAATCATTGACCAAATAAATTGTTGGATGTGCCATAACTTTCTCCAGCTGAATAGAAACTAAAACTGAAGTAATTATTTTTGGACCCAAAGAGGAACGATCAAGAGTCAGCACACAGCTTCAGTTAATACAGCTAGAAACTACTGATCAGGCACGAAACCTAGGTGTAGTAATGGATTCAGACCTGAACCTCCAGGGTCACATAAAGGCAATAACAAGGTCAGCGTTCTATCACCTGAAGAACATCTCTAGGATTAAACGAGTGATGTTGCAACAGGACCTAGAAAAACTCATCCATGCGTTTATCTTTAGTCGGATTGATTACAGCAACAGCATCTTCACAGGTCTGTAGCTCAGAGAATAGACTTCAAAATACTTCTACTAGTTTATAAATCATTACATGGCTTAGCACCAAAGTATGTTGAAGACCTGTTGTCACGGTACCAACCATCAAGACCACTCAGGTCCTCCAACTCTAGCCTACTAAACATCCCTAGAATCAGAACTAAACATGGAGAAGCAGCTTTCAGTTTCAATGCTCCTCTTATCTGGAACAGACTTCCTGACGAGTGTAGAGCTGCTGAAACTCTGAACTGCTTTAAATCGAGACTAAAAACCTGTTTAGAATTGGCTTCGAAAAAATGATTGATGTCATATGTATGAAATGTGTTCATGCTCTCTTGCTTTATTGATCTTTCTATTACTTTATTGTGTATCATGTGTAATGTGTGTTTCTTTTACTTTTAATTTCCATTGTCTTTTTGTTTTTTAAATCACCAAATCATGTAAAGCACCTTGAATTACCCTGCTGTTGAAAGTGTGCTATACAAATTAAATTGCCTTGTCTTGCCTTGCCTAGAAAAATTCTGGGTAAGATATCAAGGCGGCAGAAAGAGGAGTTTAATTGGCTAATGATTTCTTCAAAGTTTTTTTGGTTTAATTCAGATATTTTTCCCCAGATTGGGTTTTTGGGGATTGGGGATGACATTGGTAATGGGTTTTGTACTGATGTACAGACTGACCCTCTAATTGTCAGAATATTTTCTAGAGGAAGATTAGGTCCTTCACGGTTTACAGCAAGATGCAGCAGATCTTCTATGAATCTGTTATGGAGAGTGTAATCTCTTCAGCCGTCATCTGTCAGGGTAGCAGCATCAGAGCCAGGGACTTAAAATGGCTCAACATCCTGATAAAGAAAGGCTGGTTCTGTTCTGGGGACAACTGTGGAACCTCTGGAGATGATGGTGCAAAGAAGGATTCTTCATAAAACCAAGAACATTATGGACAACGCCGAGCATCTTCTTAATGAGACTATCACACAACAACAGAGTGCCTTCCATAAGCATCAACAACTCTTGGTAGACACTTGTATGAGTTACAATGTTTATTTCCCTCTGGGATTAATAAAGTGTTTTTAAATTAAACTGAATCAATTATATATTTGAACAAATGGAGCAGAAAATCTCCTTACGCAGATGATGGGGTCCCAAGGATCTGAATTTAGAGAATGGCACCGACGAGGGCAGCTAAGCGGTGTCCTTCACCTCAGTAACATCTGTGGTAGCCAACAACAATCACAGACGCTAGCGGAAGTCTGAAACCAGTTAACAGAAAAACACGTTGTTCCGTATCACTGGATCAGATGTAGGACCGGAACTGATGGGAATAATGAAGTTGTTTGGTTGATAAAATTGGGCCAGGCTTCATTTAGGAGCTTGAAATAATCATATGTTACTCATAAGAAATGTACTGTGAACACAGCCCAGGATAAATGAATGTAAATATTTGAAAAAGAGAGGAGCTGCATGTTAGTGGGCCTGTTTCCTCTGCATCAGCTGTTCCCACTGAGCAATCAGGTCTGATCAACTGCAGCTGGTCTGAGGATCATAAAGCAACAGCTTCTGTATGCTGGCATCACTGTCATTGGGATCTGAGCTTTGTGTTGATTCCAGCTGACAGCAGAAGATTGGTTTCACAGAGGTTCCCGTAGCAGCTGCAGAATGAGGTAAAAAAAAAAAAAAATCAATGTACCACTTAACTGTAAGACAAATTGAGTCCAGGTCGAAAGGTGTCGGCTCTTCGCTTCTAAAATGTTGGCAACTTCATCTGCAGGTTTTTGTGGATATCTTTCCTGCTAATTGGAAGCCTCACCTGCGCTCAAGAACCAGGTAAACTTTAATCAAACATGAACTCTTAAAGCAACTGTAGATGTTTACTTTGCTCTGCTTCCTCAGGTAGTGAAGGAGCTCCACCAATGTGGTGGTATGTAGCTTCACCCGCCCAGCAGGAACCATCCAAGCCCGTCAACCAGGACCCCAGTGGGCAGGTCAGCGGTTCTGCTGGCTTGATCAGATATCCACAGGTCTACTACAGCGGTGCTGGAGGTTCCGACAGCGGTTCTACTCATGGGGCCCAACAGAGCGGCCAGCAGGGAGCTCCAGACAACAGCGGCCCTTACCAGTTAGCAGAGCAGAGCTGGAGCTCTTCATCTGACACCAGTGGTGAGGACGAGCCGGTCTTCACTCCTGTAGACGAGGAGGATCAGGTCTACGCCTACAAGTCCAAGTCACGGTACAACCGTAAGCAGCTGAGGTTCAGCCAGTTCCGCTACACCCCAACAGAACAAATTGTCCTCCAGCCACCAGTGTTTCCCCATCATCCAGGGAAGAAGCCTCATCATCCAGGCCAAAAGGGCTTCTGAAGACCTCTGTGGTGAGGCTCACTTCAATTTTTAGGCTCAGACTCTGATGCTGGTCTGCTTCTGGGTTTTTCTGTTTCAGATTCCAGAAGGCTTCTGTTGCCACAACTGATTAAAAAAAATAAATGGCTTTTAACCATCTGACTGTATTTTGCTCTGTTCTTTAAGCCTTCCTCTGAAGGGTTGCTAAAAGAATCTGATTGGGTAGCACTACCGTTAAATCCTGCATGTTCTGGATACAGCAGACACCAAAGCCCTTGCTCATATTTCTGTTCCCAAAGACTTGAAGATATTCTTTGAACTGAGGAGGATGTCCCAACTCTCAACCAGCATTTCAGAAACTCATTTATTCCCTGGTTGACTCTTCATAGATGAAGGTCTTGTGCTTTGTACCAGGAGACATATCAAGCTGTATTGACCCATTAGCTAAATTACACTTTGGCTACTCTAGCAGAACCATAATTAAATGCAAGGCCCCGAGTGACTAATGTGGTTTGGTGTGGGCTAGCTGTGCTATCAGCACCCCACTCTGCCACTGAAACCTCCTAAAATATTCGGACTCTAAGGCCTGCTCTACATGAAGACAAACTGGGTAGTTTCAACTGTACAATTTTAATACCGCTTCTCCACATGGATTCCCACAAACTGGCTTAAAATACTGCACTTCATATGTCGGCCCAACTGGTGCCACTGCCAGAACAAAAGAACACGGAGCATGCGCAGTCAACCCGCTGTCAAACACGACTTTAGCTTCAAATTAGTTTAATTCTATAGCACACGGTGTCTGTGGTTCTCCGGATCCATTTTTTTGGTGCTGGAGGGACCGTAAATCGTATTCCAGGATCCATAACGAGGTCAGATTAATTAGGACCACAACACCCTACGGCACTTTATTTTTTCTTTTATCACAGGGTTGCATGTTTAATATAGGAATGGGGCGGCGATGTCATCCACTAAGAAGAAATGCCAGAGAGCTCATAATCACGGAGACAACTGAGCTGGTGTTTTCTCCAATCTGGGACCCGGTTTCAAACATTGTTTACGGTGTCCTGAAACGCCGGCTTCTTCTGGATGAGACGCCTATTGGAGGCTATATCTGCTTTCATCTCCGTGTAGACGGGGCCTTAAAACATGTCTTATCAAAATGGACCTTGTATCCATTTGAACCTCTTCTGTGAAAATCTAAACACCCATTCTACCGTCCACACATCTACTTTTTATAGCCCTTTGCTTAGAATTCTGCGTGTAAATGAAACTCCGTAACTTCACATTTTTAAATCCTTTCTTGATCATGAATAAAATTGGACTGACTACACCTCCCTGCGGAGCTCCATTTTTTTTTACTTAGCTTCAGCTGAAATAAAGTTAAAAATTCTCTAATTCATAGTTCTGTTTTTCCTTTAAAACAAGTGGTTCAATTTAATCAGAAGCCTTACTTTTCATGTAATGCGTCCTCTCAGCATCTAAAAACAGCTGCGCATGAATTCAATAGGAGCATTCACACTAAAAATGTGGACATCGTAGGGAGAAAATACAAACTTAAGAGGGGCATAAGCACTCTAAAGCTGTTTAAGCCACGGAAGTATGATTAAGCATTCAAAGAATGGGCAAAAAAGGTATGACAGCAATATGTACAGTTTCAAAGGGTAGATAATTTCCATGATGCCATGACAAAATACATTATAGAAAATAAAGACCTCTGTAGATACTTGAAGTTCAGACATAAAAGAGATGATGCCAAATGAAAATATAAATAAGGTTATTAGAATCATGGATTCCTATAAACTGAACGGATCTCGGCTCACCTCTGCTTTTTAATCAAGCTTTGGGCAAGAGCAGGGAGGAAACACCCTATATTAAAAATAAATGGGAAGCAGAATTAAAAATTCAAATACAAGATGAGGAATGGTACCGCATATGTGAGACACAATGCACATCAATAAATTCATTCTAACTCTGTATTTTATAACACCAAAGATCAAATCTAGACAACTTGCTATTCAACAAGAATGTTGAAGATTTTGTGGGAGTGTGGAAGCTGACCATGAGGATATACTGGGAGAACATTAGATCGGTTATAAAAAATGTCTTGGGCTGTGAAATCCAAAATACCTGCCCAGTGATGTACCTTGGGAACATTGAGAAGGTAATAATTAAGTATTACTTGCCGCAAGCAAAAAACGGTCATGAGAAACTGGCTCAATGTGAATGCTCCGAAATGAGAGCAATGGTTAGAAATTGTTGAGGAAATCTGTGATATGGAAAGATTGGCAAACCTGCTGAGGCTCAAAGGTAACATGTTTTAGAAGAACTGGTAAAAATGGAACCATTATATGAGAAACAACACCAACTAGGTAAATACTAAATGGAAGACCAGAATGAAGAGTAGAAAGCCTCCAGACAACTTGTTAGTGTAGTTGTTTTCTTTTGTTAAACTAAACTGTTTTGTTGTACTGTCACGACTATACATATGTGAAAAATTAGTCAAAATCCAAAGAACATATTGCAGGTTAAATACATTCTAAAACGTATATAAAATGTTGTCCAAAATTACTATTTGAAATGTTTATTGAGGATTCTTTTTTTTTTACAGTACATAACGCCACAAATTTTAATAAAAAAGTTTCATTATCTGGACGTGTGACGTAAGCGAAGGGGGTGTCATGGGAAATTAATTATTAAGGATGATCTGTTCTGTGAGATTTCATGTACTGATAGTTACTGTGTGCCAGCTCCTTGTGATATGGTGACCAATCTGATTATTTGACACTGTATGAATTTGGGTCAGGACAAGTTCTACTGATTTAGGCTCTTACATCCTGGGTTGGCATAGCAACTGTCTTTTACATCTAAGGACATCCTGACATACATTGATTGCGCTTCCACTATCAAGGGCCTGAAGCCTGCGAGTCTAATGTTCTCATACTGAAGAAATGTTTTCTGTCATGTTGATATGAGTCAGGATTACTGAACCTATATAATTCTTTGTCTTGTTTTGGAAGGCGGGTCAATACTGCACATTCTTTGTTGACGCTGTACCTCCTTGTTCAACAACCAAGTTTGTATTAAAACCTCCAAATATCTGAAGGAATCTCTCTCATCTCTTATTTAAGAACTTCAACCACAGGAGTCATAGGCTATGCTATGCGCTGCCTCAACTCAGTGTAGCGAGTAGGTAGTTATCGGGTAGAGCGGTGGTGTTATCCAGAGTCAGTGAGTTCACTAGTTTTGTATTGCGTGCATTTGTCTTAAAAATGGTTAATTATTGTGTTTGTGGAGGCTGTACAAACAGCAGGCTGTCAGGACATCAAGTCCACAAATTTCCAAATGGAAACAAAAACGGAGCCATCTTCCGTTCCTGGGTGTGTTTTGTGCAGCTGAAAAGACGAGATTTCACTTCAGCTTCGGCAACGAAAAACACGGTCATTCGTGGCGTTCACATCAGGCCGAAGGATTACCATCTCAGCGATGTGATGGAGTCCAACATGGGATGCAGAAGCAAAGATCAGGTGCGACTGACACAAGGCGCAGTTCCTTCAGTGCAAACAACTTTATCTGCACCGCTGTCAGCGGCTGTTTCTGGGGCTCCAGCAGGCGGGAGATGCGGTCCCGGATCCATCAGGGGCTCAGCTCTATGCAGACGGGATCTTGGCATTATAAGTCTTGTTGTCTACGCTGCTAATTACCAACTTTGTTGAAAGAACAATATCAAAAACTAGATGCGACGTGATATGTGGGTTGTCAAATAAGCAGTAAGGCCTGCAACACCCAGTCTGATAATGCAAAGATGTTAGCAAAAATTAGCTTCGCGTTATCGTGTAGCACCACAGCTCTATCTCTCTCCTTTGGCCATTAATCCTTCCCCTGGTCTCTCTCTGCTCTCTGGGGCGCACAGCAGGCTCATAGCTGGATGGTCGTGCTCCATCATATGTGTAGTTGTAAGCATTTAAGGTTTCTTCAGTGTCGAATCCAGCATTAAAATCCATTGTTTTCTATTGATGGAGCTGATGGGTCTCCCTTCGCCTATGTCACTTCCAGTCTGGCGGAGGTTAAATTTTCTCACGAAAACCGCTCCAGAAGTCTAAATAATTTATTTACGAGTAATTTTTTATTTATAACCAGTTCCTAATGTAGTTCTCTAAACAGTGGTTTAAGGTGGGGTTTAACCTGCAATATGCTCTTTAAGTTACAAAATAAAAACAATAAAACACGTGCAACACTTTCTTTAACCACCTGAGTTTGTTTAATTTCATGTTTTAAACACAGTAGTAGTTGTAATAGAGGTTATGATAGTTTCTTTAATTTTTCATTCACCATTTTTTTCATAAACTTAATTTGAGTTTAAGGCGATGGCTTTAAAACTCTTATCTGAACCTTGTTGACATATTGGGACAACAGTAGCTTCTCTCCATGGTTTAGGCAAAATTATTTCCTCTAATATACTGCAATATATTTCTAATATAAAATTTGTGATGATATCAGATTCTTTAGCATGCTATAACTTTTTTTAACCTCTCCTTGAGTTATAGTATAATACCATATTTCTTTAAAGATTGTCTAACTCAGTGAGAAGAGCTCCATGTTGGTGGTTGTGGTTCCTCTGCAGCAGCTGGTCCCACTCAGCAATCAGCTCCAGCTGCTCTGAGGATCATATAAAAGCAGCTCCTGCAGGTTGGAATCACTATCAGAGGGATCTGAGATCTTTCCTGGACTAACAGCAGCACAATGCGGTGAGGACCAACATAGTCTAAGTAGAACTTCTGATGCTAATTTTGCTTCTGTTTTGTTAGGCATGGTAGAGAAATCTTCTTCTGAAATGTTGTGAACTTTCTATCTACAGGTTTTTGTGGTTTTCTGTTCTGCTGATTGGAAGCATCACCTGTGTTCCTCAAAAACCAGGTAAGGTGGTACCAATAAAACCACCACAAGAACCTTAAAGCCGTCACTGTCTACTGGCTGCTTTTATTTATTTTTTTCTCCCTCCCCAGGTGATGAAGGTGGACTAACCATGTGGCAGTACATGGTATCACAGCAGGAACCATCCAAGCATGTCAACCAGAACCCCAGTGGGCAGGTTGGTGGTTCTGCTGGCTACATCAGTTACCCAGGAGTTCAGTACTACGGCGGCGGAACCAGTGGCGCTGGAGGTGCCGACAGCGGTTCTACTCATGGGGCCCAACAGAGCGGCCAGCAGGGAGCTCCAGATGACAGCGGCCCTTACCAGTTAGCAGACCAGAGCTGGAGCTCTTCATCTGATACCAGCGGTGAGGACGAGCCGGTCTTCACTCCTGTAGACGAGGAGGATCAGGTCTACGCCTACAAGTCCAAGTCACGGTACAACCGTAAGCAGCTGAGGTTCAGCCAGTTCCGCTACACCCCAACAGAACCAATTGTCGTCCAGCCACCAGTGTTTCCCCATCATCCAGAGAAGAAGCCTCATCATCCAGGCCAAAAGGGCTTCTGAAGACCTCTGTGGTGAGGCTCAAGTCTTTGGGTTCATTTTCTGATTGTCTGACTGGGTATTTTCTTTTAAGAGCTGCTGCTTGCAACTGATGAAATAAATGGGGTTTTTTTTCAAAGTGACTCGTGTGGTGATGGACGGAATCTGAGTTATCACTGCCATAAAGCGTTGCATTACTAGTTAAAAGAAACCGGTTTATATTGGTGGTTTAATGACTAGGTTTGGTGTCCAATGCAACCTTTCTGCAATCAAGTGGTGCTGGAAGCTTAATATTGATTTCAAAGGGGTTTCCTTTTTTAAAGTGTTTCCATTTCTGGATTGCAAGGAAGTTATAGACCTTTAGGGAATGACAGGATTTCTGATTCAGAAGTCTAAGATGTAATTGACACCAAAACCAGAGTGTGCCACTCAAAGAATTCAGTTGAAAAGCAAAACTGAAAATGCAAAAAGAAGCTAAACTCTAAAAGCTTGCCTCCTGGAAAAACTGTGTTGCACTCCAAGGTGATAAGGAGAGACTGGTCAAGTCAAAGATGCGTGACATTGCTGCTCTAAACAGAGGGTTTGGGCTTTGCTTGAAAAGGAACTCTGTTTCAGCAGCTTTACAGGGGTCTAGAAGTTTGTGCCTTAGGGCGCATAGAAACTGAAAGCAGCTTCTCCATCTTCGGTTCTGATTTTAGTACTAATTAAAACAGAGTTGGGGTTGATGTAGCAAAATAGATCATACTTTGACGCTAAGCCATTCAGTGACTTATGAAAGTATTAAGTCTATTCTGACTCGCAGAGAGCCAGTGTAAGGACTTTAAAACTGGAGTGATGTGCTCTACTTTCCTGATTCTGGTCTGAAACTTGTCAGTTTCAGACCTCAAAGCAACACACATCACGAATATTCTTATGGTCCTATGGGGTGTGCAGCCTCACTGCAATGACGAGGCTCCACACACGAACAGATTATACTCAAACATTCAAAGGTCAGAATAGAAATCTCAAATCCTCGAGTCAAAGGAGTAAATATGGATGTCGAGGAGGCATTGGCAATTCGTAGACTAGTTAACAGGAAAAAATGAAATCCTGCCGATTTAAAGGAGTGGACACGACAGCAGCAGGGGCTTTACAAAGAAATGGCTGTGAATACTTTTTTTTTTTCACTTGAACTGTTTCTATGAATTTGTGGACTGCAGACACTTGGAAATGGTAATGGGCTCTTCCAAGGTGTATTGCTGCCTGTTACCTTGCTTTCTGATTGGCTACATGTCACATTCAACAGGCTGCATGCTAGTTTGTCACAGCAACACACCACACACGCACTGTGATTTCAGGCCAACATAAAGATGTTGAATATTTGTGATTGGAGTGGTCCTGACATCCTTCTGAGCAGACTAGAGTGCTCTGAAAACACCACACATGGCAGGAGTTGGCTGTAAGGATTATCTTAAGAGCCTTCCCGATAATCGCGCCATGTTGGAAGGGCAGAATTGGGGCAAAATCGTCTTTAAAATCCTGCCGTGTGAACCAGGCCTATGGTATGTGTAATAGTACAGTTTAATGGGGTCTAAATGCACTGAAAAGGATTTAATGCTAAATCACAAAGCATGCTGAGACTTACTGTATCTGGGGTAAAACAATATTATTGAATTAAATGGAGGTGTTCCAGACACATTCCACCAGGAGGAGACCCAGGACCGGCTGGCGGGACTGTTTTTTTTTGGCTAGCCTGGGAACGCCTTGGTATTCCACCAGAGCAGCTGGAGAGGGGGAAGTCTGGATCTCTCTGCTTAAGCTGCTGCCTTCATAACGTGACCCCTGATTAAGCAGAAGATAAGGATGAATGGATGGTGATTAGCATTAAATCAAGATTGGATGTATCATAGTAGGTTGGGCACAGTGATGTAATAGTAACCTGTCTCAGTATGAGCTGCAACCGTTGGGATCATTTGTGTGTAAAGGTGAGCGAGTTTTTAGTGGCAAGAACGGTAGAAGGCCTGCAGCAGTCGGCACCAAAGAGCAGCAAAAGACATGTGGACCAGACCCTGGAAAGCCACCGCAGCCCCAGGCAGACAGACAACCCACACAGAGGCAGGTTGTCAGTGTAGCAAAAAGGCATGAGGTAAGACGAAGGGCACTGATTCCCAAACCCCATCCCCTACCACACACACTAAGCCTGGGACCCCCAACACGCTAGGCAGGCAGCAGCCAGAATTAAGGACCAAGGTGGGAAAGGCACATAACCCCACACCCTGGGCAGCTAGCCCCTGGGAGGTCAACCAGAGCCCAGCGTAGTTTCTGCAGCCCACAACTGGGCCGACACTTCACCAGCAGCCAAAGACCACCTCACAGGAGCCTACTACTCCAGGCCGTGGCCTAAGGACGCACACATCACATAAAGGAGGCCAGCTGCCCCCCATGGCCCTGCCAGAGACCAAAAGGCCATCTCCACTTCTTCAGTCCCAGTTGAACCAACAGGTGCTTTGTTGGAAACAAAGAAAAAGGCCACACCATGACCCCCCCCCCCACCCCCCCCCCGCGCAGCTCAAACAGTGCAGGATGAAGCAAAACATAGAGGGAGGGGGCACTACATGGTGCTGTATGGTGTCACATATGCTGGGTGCCGGCTTGATAGTCAGTCCCCGCGCCCCCAGCAGCTTATTGCATATTCGATGAGCTGCTGTTGCATCATGGAGCCCGAAAGAAAGCGAAAGATTTCCGCCGTGTGGTATCATTTTGATTTTATATCGGCAAATAAGGTATTTGTTTGTATTTCCTGGTCTCATCCTGTTCCTCTCAGTTTTGCTCGAACCATCAGAACTTCAGTTGATTTCAAAATTACTCTTAGTTTAAAATATTCATACAATCTTCTGCAGGTTAAATGTCGCATTTGTTCAACTGAGCTTTCATACATAAATAAAGGAAGGACTTCAATACTGAGACATCACTGAGCCAAGCATGAAAATCAGGAGGCCAGAAAGGCACCTAGAATAAATACAGGTATGCTGACATTATACTACTTCCTCGTGGTCACTTTATTCACAATGAATACATGTTATTTTGTTATTTCTGTTTTGACCATCAAGCTACCAGAAAGCATGGGTTGGAGCAGGCCGTGGTGAATTTCATAATTAAGGACTGCCAACCTCTCAGCATTGCTGAGAGTGAGGGGTTCAGGGAACTGTTTCAGAACCTTGAAGCGTCATGTATTCTGCCTACCGTAAAGGTTTAAAGCTGGAGAAATTGCATCGAAAAAGCGTAATTGACTGAATGAAAAGACTTTGGAGAAACAAATTTTAAATGTTTAAAAAAACAACAGCCTGCCTCAAAGATACGTCCATAAGCAAAATCATCTCCACAACAGTTTCACTTTTTCACAAGCTGTGACACACATTCACTTTATTTATCTTATTGTGTATTTTAAAGATATCAAAGATATTTAAAAATTGGATTAAGATATTAAATAATGCAGTGTACAATATGGAACACAATTGCTTAAATAATTTTATTGTGTATACTAGGTCATTGAATCATTAAGTCAGTTGAGTCTCCCAATTAGGCTACCTGCAATCATGTTTAAGATCCAGCAGGTGTCAGTAGACCAACACAGGGACACGGTATCAAAACAGTCTGGGTAATGTGCTTCGAGACTTGAAGAGGCCTCATCTACCTATCACTAACTTTAAGTAATTCTGTATTATTTCTCATCCTCTAACTTCTGAATAAAAGGAGTTCCATGCTGGTGGTTCTGGTTCCTTTGCAGCAGCTGGTCCTACTCAGCAATCAGCTCCAATCAGCTCCAGCTGCTCTGAGGATCATATAAAAGCAGCTCCTGCAGGTTGGTGTCATTATCAGAGGAATCTGAGCTCTATCCTTGACTAACAGCAGCACAATGAGGTGAGACTAACAGGGTTCTGAAGATGGGAAAACTTTCTGATCTGTAATGTTTTGTGAACTTATGATCTGAGCCTCTGTGTTTGCAGGTTTTTGTGGATTTCTCTCTTGCTGATTGGAAGCATCACCTGCGCTCCTCCAAAACCAGGTAAGCTTTGTTCAAACATGAACTCTTAAACCAGCTGTAGATGTTTGCTCTGACTCTGCTCTGCTTCCTCAGGTAGTGGAGGTGATCAACCAATGTGGTGGTATGTAGCTTCACCAACTCAGCAGGAAGATTCCAAGCCTGTCCACCAGAACCCCAGTGGACAGGTTGGTGGTTCTGGTGGCTACATCAGTTACCCAGGAGTTCAGTACTACGGCGGCGGAACCAGTGGTGCTGGAGGTGCCGACAGCGGTCCTACTCATGGGGCCCAACAGAGCGGCCAGCAGGGAGCTCCAGACGGCAGCGGCCCTTACCAGTTAGCAGAGGAGAGCTGGAGCTCTTCATCTGATAACAGCGGTGAGGACGAGCCGGTCTTCACTCCTGTAGACGAGGAGGATCAGGTCTACGCCTACAAGTCCAAGTCACGGTACAACCGTAAGCAGCTGAGGTTCAGCCAGTTCCGCTACACCCCAACAGAACCAATTGTCCTCCAGCCACCAGTGTTTCCCCATCAACCAGGGAAGAAGCCTCATCATCCAGGCCAAAAGGGCTTCTGAAGACCTGGTGAGGCTCAATTTGGGGTTTTTCAGACTCTGCTGCTGATGGTCTGTGACCCTTGTCTCTTCCACAGGTTCTAGGGAAGCTTTTTGCTGCTTCTAAAACCACTTTAAATAAAATGACATGTATTACAGATCTGCCTCTTTTATTTACCACTACAGTAACAGACTGGTTTCTTTAGCTTAAAGCCTCAATGTTTGCTTTGGAAGGCAAGGTCCTTGTGCAAATGTCTGTACACTATAATCTTACAAAAAATCAGTCTTGTATCTGGAGTTTACAGGGGTAAATCTTTCCAGTTGCATTGTTAGTATGAGGAACTGGAGACTTGTGTCCTATGTTATTTCCCCCATGACTTTGTTTTTTTTTTTTTTAAGCCTTCTCTGCTTAAACTTGCACCTGGCTAACTATTCAGTAAGCCACTTTTGTTTGTTCAGCTAATGAACAAAGGCTCTCAGCTTTGTCGGACTGTAAATGACAGCTCCCTGGAAGACCTTTGCTTGCAGACATGCATTTAAATTGGTTACATTTTTGAAGACCCAAAGTCACCATTCAAACAGGCTAACTTGTCTTTGTGGCGCATAACGCTGCACTCAATGTTCTCATCACATCTGGTCTGTCTACATGCAACTGCACGTATTCTAAATGCAGAAATGTTGCAGTGTTGACCTTGGTTGAGGGAAAACTTCAGAATTGAGTCTTGCTGGTTAATATCTGCAATTGTCTCTCTGGCTAAGAGCTACTCGAGTCATTTTATACAAATGACTTGCTTTGCTGGTGGGGTACAAAGACCAATTCATTCAACTTTCTCATCTTTGAGTAAATGCCCAATGTTTTCTGCCATGTTGCTAATGCTATTTGGCTTCTAGTAGCTAAGTTGCTAACGATTAGCTTTGTCTCGGCTCGCTCCTGGCTGCAAAATCAATGCAGTCTTCCTGTGGGTGGTTGGTAGGCTACACCATGAATACTAATTTTCTGAGACTGGCTTTTGCTGACTCGCTCATTTTTGCCGTCCATTTCTTTTTAGTGGCTAAAGCAGCCAATGGAGGCGGAATTTTTTTTTGCATGCATGTGCAACTCTGAATATTTCAGAAAGCACTAGTACATGGTTTCTCAGTGAACGAGACCTTGATTTTTTTTTTTGCTGTCAAATGCATTGTGGAATCTAACAAGTTAAAGCTGAAAGAATATTGTACCAACACTTTCCTACCTCAAGGTGCCGTACTAGAACATAGTGCCAGTTCATGACCCTTGGACGAAGATTCAAGGTCCTAGATATTATTGAATGGACTAGAAGCCGCTTTCACTCTCTCCTCCTATCCAGTCACACCGCAACGAATCTGGGGGTGATTCTGTTTTTTTACAAGTTAAAAAAAAAAAACTCAGTGGTTAAATCAAGCTTTTACCACCATCTTTAGCTAAAGTTAAGCCTTTGTTTTAAAACCATGTTGATCTTGAGAAGGTAATACAAGCTTTTATCAGTTCTTGAACTGATTACTGTAATACTCTTTATGTTGGTGTCTCTTGGTTTTGTGGCCCTGGTAAATCCCTGACGTCATTGTCCCAGTTCTTTTTACATGAACTAAATATAAACTTCGGGGTGAGCAATTCCTCTGGATATACACTCAACCTGGGTCTTTTAAAATCTAAACGTAACACATTTTTATTCAGAAAAGCTTGTAATACTTAGGCACTGAGATGTTTTTAAATCTTAAAGGGCTATATAAATCAACAAATTAAAGAATGAAGTGGTTTGGACATCTGATCAGGATGTTTTTCTTCGTTGGCTTTCCAAGGATGTCGCCTCCAGGCAAGCTCACTGAAGATGGATGGCACACATTTAGAATGTACCGTGTTTTTATTTGGAAAGTGGTTTAAAAGTTAGAGCTGCCTTTTACCAGGTGACTTTGAACCCATCCAACCCCTAAGTAAATGCATTGAGCAAATCAATAGATGGATGTGCCAAAGCTTTCTCCAGCTGAACAGAAACAAAAGTAATTACTTTTGGACCTAAAGAGGAACTAACATACAGCACCCAGCTTCAGTCCATACAGCTAAAAACTACAAGCCTTAAATTGAGGTGTAGGAATTTACTCAGACCTGAACCTCCAGGGTCACATAAAGGCCACAAGGCCAGCCTTCTATCACCTGAAGAACATTTCTAGGATTAAAGGACTGATATCGCAACAGGACCTTGAAAAACTCATCCATGTGTTCATGAGTATCATTGGGCGAGAATGTGGAAGACTTGTTGCCTCTATATCAACCAGTAATAAATTGGCTTTTTAGCATGATGTGGTTAGGTTTGACACCTCCATAAGGCTGTGCTACTACAGATAAAATGAGGAAAACATGGCAGTCACAACCAGGTGAGGTGAAACTGTGTGGCTCCTGCAGCAGCTGTTTCCACTGAACAATCAGGAGAGGACCTTGAAAGCACCTCGTGCCTGGTAGGGTTCTGATGAGACGAGCTGTTAGCAGGTCTGAACTGAGGTTTGGTTCCGTCAGTGTTGGACAAGAGCTTAACTGAAGTTCTTTCTGAATATTGGTCAAAAGAAGCTTCCATCACATCTGAAATTCGCCAATTATCTTCATCTAAAAATGATGCAAGTAAACTTTAACTTTCATCACATAAGGAAAACATGGTTACTTCATTCTTTTTAGAATTTAACATCTTAGTTTGTTTTGTTTTTTTTCTCATGCATAGTTCATACTTTCTGCTTTTGCATGTGTTTCTACAGCTTTGGCTTTAATTTAATAGTTTGGGATAGAATAGTTTTGTTTTATCTGAGGAATCAGTGCAGAGTTGTTCATCCCGTTATCGAGATATCGAAACACAGCGGCGGATAAAATGCAGCCTATACTGTGCGAGGCATCTTTGATTGCTGTTGACGCTATGTAGAGCTGAGGTCCCCAACCACCTGGCGTAAATGAATGGATGATTAACAGGCTTCTGCAGCCTTTGGAGTCATACTGGGGAGGTAGTGCAATCATTTGAATCAGTTAGGCCGGAGTGGGGAAACATCTAATACATGCAGGACAGTGTGCCTTGAGGACCAGGGACTACTGATGTAGAGGATGACCGGCGTTCTCTAAAATGGCCAACACAGTTTAGCAAGTGATCGCCTCTCTGTATAGGAACCTGGCCTCCTATCAGCTGATCCAGTCCACTTGAGTCTAGACAGCCGACCACTGCATAAAACAGGACACTGGCAACCCCATACTGGCAAACATCCATAGGTGTTTCTTGTAGATTTTAAGTGGTTGAAGTCTTCTCAGGAAATACAGCTGCTGTGTGTTGCTAGTCCAGTCCAACTCGTTCAGCTACAGCACAAGGTACTTATATCTCCAACCTCCACCACCTCCCCCAATATGATCTGGTTGTGGCCTGGGTTTGGACTTCTCGAGGTCTCTAAGCTTCTTGGAAACTACTGAATGTGGCATAATTTACAGGTACGACATGTATAGTGTGAAGACAAGAGAGGACAGCACAGTCCCCTGAGGTGCCACTGAGCATGTTCTCGGGTATGATGACATTCAGCCTGACATACTATCATCTGTTGGTGAGGTAGCTGGAGCAACCAAGCAATTGCGCACTTTGTTTTGGATCAATGTCTCAGTACGTTATGGGTCTAGACCAGGGGTCTCCAACTCCAGTCCTCGAGAGCTACCGCCCTGCAACTTTTAGGTGGATCCCTGCTCCAACACAGCTGAATCAAATGACTGAATCACTTCTTCCGTATGCCATCAAGTTTGACAAAGGCCTGGTAAGGAGTCATTTATTTGATGCAGCTGTGGTGGACCAGGGATGCACCTAAAAGTTGCAGGGCAGTAGCTCTCGATGACTAGAGTTGGAGATCCCTGGTCTAGACGGTGTTAAAGGCACCTCATGCATTGTCCAGATGTGAATGGGATCTGGGGAGTAGGTACAGGATAGCATTAGACGTGTTTCTGCTATCAGAACTTCCGGGTAATTTTACTGGAACCTTCACGGTGTGTGCATGTCTCCACTTCACCAGGCTGGAACCAAGAGAGTACCATGTACTCGGAAATGGCCCGGTAGAGTCACTGGGCGGGACTTGTGGGTAACTCATGCTTATTGGTTGTAACTCAGTGGGAAATGTTATCAGCAGATGTCACCAAAGAACCGGCAGTTGTAAAACTGGAAGAGTTGCTGGCGAAGGAGTTTATAACATAGAAAGCGGAAACGCGGCAACAATCGTTGCTTCTTGCATTCCAGCCTTTTCCTCCCAGAAATGTCCTGGAAACGCACAGACTCTGTGCGCCAACTTTTGCCCAGTGGGCAAACTGTAAGGCATCCTGGTTATCCTGCTCCAGTGTCTTCAGTAAAAGGGATGTCAGCACTATTGGTAGAAAGATAATGCTTCTTCACTTAGGTCCTTAAACTTCCTTACCCCAACAATAAAATCTTTGACCTCTACATTTCCACATTTATTGTCTTAGTTTCTTTCTAAATATTTTTTTATAATTAACTTGAGGCAAACGTAGCTTTGTTTAAAAAAAATTTTTTTAAGTTAGAACATTAATTTGTTAAACATTCTCCTTAAGGTTGTCATGGATTTCTCTCCTGCTCATTGGAAGCATCTCCTGCGCTCCTTTACATGAAGGTAAGGTGACCTTAGGTTTCAGCAGGTAAAGCTAAGCTGTACATTAATTCTGACGTCTCTTCTCTCAGTTAGATCAGATGATTGGTGGCACTTCCCTTTAGGTTTCTCCTTTGGAAAAGATTTGAAAGAAACCAGTGGTTCTGGCAAATATCCAGAACCTTACGGTACCATCCAGAACCATCGGGTGCAACCATACAGCCCTGAGGATCCAAAGGCTGGCTCTGATGGCTCTGACTTTTATCAGCTGGCTAAGGAGAACTGGAGATTTGATCCCAGTGATGAAGAGGATGAGCATTTCTTCAGCGAGATGTCTGATCAGGATCCGGTCTTCACTCTGGATGCACATTCAAACTACTATCGAACGAGTAATGTGATCACTCGGGCCCGCTTCACCCCGACAGGATCGTTTCAGCACCAAGTCTTCAGGCAGAGAAGTGATCCTACAGCTGCAGTAAAACATGTCTTCTGAGTTACGTTTGTGTCTTTGGTTCTCTCGTTTGTTTACCATTGCATTGTGTTTCCAGATCAAGTCGAAAAACTTAGTAAAATATAGATGAATACTAAAAACAAAATCAGCTTTACTGAAAGGAACCAAAAAAATTAAATCTATGGCTCTAGAAAGGCGGTTTGGAGCAAACAAATATGCTGATTGTGATATTAACAATTCCAGTAACCAGTTGTTTTGTGGTGTACCTCAGGAATCTTTCCACGGCTTCTTTCTGGTCTCAAGCCAGCTAAAGAGCCATTTCCTTTACTTTTTTTCTTTTTTTTTTATAAACATGTCCTGTTTGGCAATGTGGAGCTCAGAATTGGTGTCTGAGTACCAAGTAGAAGCCCAACAGATTAACTTTCACAAGCGGAGCAGTACAGCTTTTGCTATAGTACTCCACTTGATAGATGTGTGAAAAATCTTTATTATGAATTGTTGGGGTTTTTATTTCCTGATGTTATGGACACGGAGACGGAAAATTAAGGAGAAGAAAGAAGGAAGATGAAGAAGAGAGGTAGGAAACAAAAAGTCAAGAGAGAGGGTGAGTTGAAAATACAAGAGAGGAAAGGGAACAAAGAAAACACAAGAAGACATTGAAGTCTGCGTCCATACCCACAGGACGGCAGAGAGAGGGGGAAAAACAAAACACGAAAAAGGAACATTGACAAAACAAAACAAACATTGTGAACTAAGAATTACACAACCACATCACACAAAAATAGATATAAAAATACAACAACAATGTCACAGAAAAACTCATGGTGCCCATTAATCAAGCTCTAGTAATGATAACCTCAGCCCAAGAATATATCCTTAAACACCAGAGACCCCACATCTATGTGTGTGTGTTAGCATGCTGGTGCATATAAGGTTTCTCCACAAGAGTGTTCGATAGTTGGTGTGAGCAGGCATCAATCCGTCTCCCAGGAATCGATGCAGACATGAAGGAGATCGGAGCAAAGACGTCCAAAGGACCTCCAGAGTCCCAGGCGGACCCGGGCGGGGCCGACCGCATCCCCCAAGAGTGGAGCAAAGGAGAACCCCAGGGGAACATCCAGCGGCCACCATACAGGGGCCCGGTGTGAAAAATCTTTATTATGAATTGTTGGGGTTTTTATTTCCTGATGTTATGGACACGGAGACGGAAAATTAAGGAGAAGAAAGAAGGAAGATGAAGAAGAGAGGTAGGAAACAAAAAGTCAAGAGAGAGGGTGAGTTGAAAATACAAGAGAGGAAGGGGAACAAAGATAACACAGGAAAACATTGAAGTCTGCGTCCATACCAAAAGGACGGCAGAGAGAGAGGAAAAAACAAAACAAAAAAGGAACATTGACATAACAAAACAAACATCGTGAACTAAGAACTAAACAACCACATCACACAAAAATGGATATAAAAATACGTCACAGAAAAACTCATGGTGCCGATTAATCAAGCTCTAGTAATGATAACCTGTAAACACCAGAGACTATGTGTGTGTGTTAGCATGCTGGTGCATATAAGGTTTCTCCATAAGAGTGTTAGATAGCTGGTGTGAGCAGGCATCAATCCGTCTCCCAGGAATCGATGCAGACATGAAGGAAATCGGAGCCAAGACGTCCAAAGGACCCCCAGAGCCCCAGGCGGACCCGGGCGGGGCCGACCGCATCCCCCAAGAGAGGAGCAGAGAACCCCAGGGGAATGTCCAGCGGCTACTTTGCCCAGGGGGCAGCAGTGACGAGCCCACGGGCCCCGCCGGCAACCAGGGCGGGCCGGTCCAATCCCCACCGCCAACATCCCAGCGCCCCACCCCTGCCCCACGTCGGGGCGCCCCACCGACACCCGCAGCGGATGGACAGCATCCCCAGGCCAAGCTCAGCCAGCACCTGGACACCAAGTTGTACCAAAGCACCATTTCCCAAACTGGTCCTCAAGGCACACTGCCCTGCATGTTTTAGATGTTTCCCTGCTTTAACACACCTGATTGATACGATTTTAGTTCAGCAAAAGCCGGGTATTCAGCCACCAATTTAAATAGGGTGCTGTGGAGCAGGGAAACGTCTAAAACACGCAGGGCAGTGTGCCTTGAGGACCAAGGTTGAAAAACACTGATCTAAAAGCACACGTGACCTTTCAGTTTGTTTCTACCTTTAGCTTTCATAATTTTCATTTTGTCACCATTAACACAACCAAAAACAAAAACAAGTGTGACTTGGCCACAATTGGTATCCTATGAATATCAGTGGTGATAGTTTTCAGTATGGCAATCAGACTTGTCATTTTTATATTATAAAGTTGGTTTTCCTTCTGCAAATTGCTGCAACAGACTTTCTGCAGGTATCGTTTGGGGCTCATTACTGGGACAACAAAAAGGGTGAATTTAGTTTGGTTTTACGTTCTAACCCATCTGGTCCTCAGTCATATCAGATGAACAATACATGATCTGTTGTTGCTGTTCTTTAACTTAAAACTAAACCAGAAGGCGGGGGTAGAGTGGGAAAACAAAGTCCATCCTTGCTGGTCTCACAGAAAGTAGCAGCCAGAAGTAAAAAAGTGCCACAATACCTCAATAAGTTGGAAAACACTTGAAATTTTTGAAAACACATAAAATGCATAGACATGTACACATAGACTGATTATATATTTGAATATTTGAATACATAGACTACTAATAGAAATAGCAATTAGATATTTTGTAATTTCATGATGAGCTGTTGGGCAACACATAATCTAAACATATGATGAAAACTAATTTAAATTTCAGCATTTGTCTCTTTAATAAATTATTCAGCCATTTAAATTATGGTAGAATCCCTTTTTTATCTACTCAATAAATTTATTGAAATTGTTAAAGTATCGCGTGTAAATGTATAATGTATTTAACAGAATATTAAACTTTGGCTATAGAACTCTAGACGGTTATAGTGGATGTTTTGATTTCCGAGGTAATTTGAACGTAGCATAAAACTGACACGAACATGAGCCGTAGAAATGTCGGGGTTTTTTCAGCTACGCAGTAAACGCGACACAACGTGAGCCAATCATTTCTCTCCTGTCAGCGCTGCGTGATGACGTCACACACCAGCGTTCTGCGTGTCTTTAGCCGATGCAGCGTGCAGTCTGGCGAAAAGAAGCAGCTGTGAGTTTGTTGTTAGAGCGGCGCTGAACGTCGGCAGAGTCAGATGACCTCCGAGATCCTCTCTGCGATAAATATCCTGACCAAACCTCTGGGCGGTGAGTTCAGATCCAGGTCCATCCCATCGGTTCCGATTCTGATCCAGTTCTCACGTGTTTCTGAGCGGAATCGTGCTCCTGTTCACTGAGGTTTTGCAGGCTTTATTTTCTCCACAGCTTCAATAGCATCCATAAGTCAGAACGCTGCTGCTCGTCCTTGATTCTTTGCTTTTGTAGTCATTCTGTCGCAGACCCAGTTTGTACCAAGCTTCAGCTGTTGGTCGTTTCACCCCAAAATATGTTGGGGATCCGGGGACTCTTGTGAACACCTGGGTGTTCACCTGAACTTTAACCTGAACTGGACTTACAGCATCGGTGCTGAAGAGGCTGATATCTTGTGCAGGGGGCGCTTGGATTTAGGATGACCCCGACCCAGTGCAGGTGGTGGGAGACAGAAGGACCCTGGCTAAAATAAAACCACTGACCGCTTTGGTGCCCTAGGAAAGGTTGTTGCTGATGCCCCATTGCATCATGGTAAACACAGGAACAGTAGAATCAGAATCAGCTTTAATGGCCAAGTATGACACATACAAGGAATAGGCATTAGCCAAGCCGATTTTATTTGTACAGCACACTTTCAACAACAAGGTAATTCAAGGTGCTTTACATGATTTAAGTGGCAAAATAAAAATAGCAGTAAAACACAAAGCATTTAAAGTAAAAACGGCAATAAAGCAAGAAGCATACACAAAACATGATACAACAAAGCATTACTCAAAGGCAGCTCTAAACAGACACGTTTTTAGTTGTGATTTAAAAGAACTCGGTGTTTCAGCAGCTTTGCAGTTTTCTGGAAGTTTGTTCCAGATTAGAGGAGCATAGAAACTAAAAGCTGCTTCTACTTGTTTGGTTCTGATTCTAGGGATGTTGAGTAGACTGGAATTAGAGGACCTGAGTGTTCTGGTGGGGGTTGGTATAGTAACAGAAGATCTTCAACATACTTTGGTGCTAAGCCATTCAATGATTTATAAACTAGTAAAAGTATTTAGAAGTCTATTCTCTGAGCTACAGGGAGCCAGTGTAAGGACTTTAGAACTGGGGTGATGGGCTCTACTTTCCTGGTTCTTTTTTATTTTTTTACGTGTCCTGTTTGGCAGTGTGGAGCTCAGAATTGGTGTCTGAGTACCAAGTAGAAGCCCAACAGATTTACTTTCACAAGCGGAGCAGTACAGCTTTTGCTATAGTCCTCCACTTGATATATGTGTGAAAAATCTTTATTATGAATTGTTGGGGTTTTTATTTCCTGATGTTATGGACACGGAGACGGAAAATTAAGGAGAAGAAAGAAGGAAGATGAAGAAGAGAGGTAGGAAACAAAAAGTCAAGAGAGAGGGTGAGTTGAAAATACAAGAGAGGAAAGGGAACAAAGAAAACACAAGAAGACATTGAAGTCTGCGTCCATACCCACAGGACGGCAGAGAGAGGGGGAAAAACAAAACACGAAAAAGGAACATTGACAAAACAAAACAAACATTGTGAACTAAGAATTACACAACCACATCACACAAAAATAGATATAAAAATACAACAACAATGTCACAGAAAAACTCATGGTGCCCATTAATCAAGCTCTAGTAATGATAACCTCAGCCCAAGAATATATCCTTAAACACCAGAGACCCCACATCTATGTGTGTGTGTTAGCATGCTGGTGCATATAAGGTTTCTCCACAAGAGTGTTCGATAGTTGGTGTGAGCAGGCATCAATCCGTCTCCCAGGAATCGATGCAGACATGAAGGAGATCGGAGCAAAGACGTCCAAAGGACCTCCAGAGTCCCAGGCGGACCCGGGCGGGGCCGACCGCATCCCCCAAGAGTGGAGCAAAGGAGAACCCCAGGGGAACATCCAGCGGCCACCATACAGGGGCCCGGGGGGCAGCAGTGACGAGCCCACGGGCCGCGCCGGCAACCGGCCGCGCCAGGGCGGGCCTGTCAATGGACCGGAGAGCCGGTACTTTCCTGGTTCTAGTGAGGAACAGAAGCAGCAGCATTCTGGATCAGCTGCAGCTGTCTGATTGACCTTTTAGGCCGACTTGTGAAGACGCTGTTGCAGTAATCAATCCGACTAAAGATAAACGCACGGATGAGTTTTTCTAGGTCCTGTTGCAACATCAGTCCTTTAATCCTAGAAATGTTCTTCAGGTGATAGAACGCTGACCTTGTTATTGCCTTTATGTGACCCTGGAGGTTCAGGTCTGAATCCATCACTACACCTAGATTTCGGGCCTGATCAGTAGTTTTTAGCTGGATTAACTGAAGCTGTTGATCTTTCCTCTTTAGGTCCAAAAGTAATTACTTCTGTTTTGTTTCTGTTCAGCTGGAGAAAGTTATGGTACATCCATCCATTGATTTGCTCGATGCATTTACTTTGCGTTGGGATGGGTTCACTTGGTGACATCGTAATGTGGAGCTGATGTAAGATGTCTTAGGGATGTAAGAAAATATTGATACACGATGTATCGATATTCAATGCAAAATATTAATTTATTTTGTTTAGATTTTTATTTTTAGAATTTGAATGGAATCATTAATAATGACAGTCATTTTTGAAGTCAAATTAAAAGTATAACTGGTAGTTTGTGGCTGTTTTCACCTTCTTCATTCCAGTGGATCAACTAGATCTAGTAATAAAACTGGATGTGTTAAAGTATGAAACAGGTTGGAGTGTTTAGAATGCTGTGACAGCTTTACTACAGTTAAATTAAGTTTTAAAAATGAAATTATACAATCTTACTCATAGTATCGTATATCATATAGTCTCTTCTGTATCGTGATACATATCGCCAGATTAAAGCCTTTCTATTCAAGCTTTTATTTATATCTGAGAATCTGATGCTGTGGCACTGGGGGTGGGGTTTAAATAGATCAAAGTGCATGTGAAGGGAGACAAGTCAGTCGGTCAAAAATAATAATACCACACTTACCAAACAATTACATGAGTGCTTGATTTAACTTAATTGCAAAGTAGTCTTCATTTGTACAAAATATTTATTATAATTGCAGCAACTCAGATCATTGACAATGATACAAACCCTAAAAACAAAAATGTCTGACTTTATAGAGGAAAATGACCAATATAATCCTGACACAATTTGGTTTTGTTCTGAGGATTCATGAGGAGCTAATTAAAACCAAAAATCCTCAGTCTGCTCAAGTTCTTCACATTTAGTTGTAAATTATTTTAAAAGAACCTGTTTTTTACAATGTTTATTATTTTCGACAGACAATAAATTATTTATCATATATTTAACTTTCTTTTTTTTTTTTTTTGCATTTTGTATTTTTTCACGATTTTGTATTTTATTTTTTTGTTGGTTTATAAATGTTTATTGTTGCCACGGACCACAGTTTTAAATAATTGTTTTAGAAATTATGACTTGCAACGTTTTTTGTTGAACATGTCTGGACAATCTGGACTTAATTCACTGCAGGAGACATTCTCCGTTTCTCTCCCTCTGAGCTGCATTAGGGCGCTATTAACTTTGACAGCACTAATAAGTGCACACACACAATATATTAATAAAAAATAATTTATATAAGTTAATATAAGGGTTAGAGCAACTCACAAATAGCTATTTCTTCAAAAACAATGCTGCTATCATTCAAAACAAGTTAACTAGCAAATTAACAATGCTACACAATAACTATGATCCATAATCATTAAAAAAATCTTTTTATATTAACGTTACTGTATGCACCTCTGTGTTCTTCACATTTTTCCTCCTATTCTCTCCTTCGTTTCCTTCAATGGGCGCCTGACTGTTTTGTCCCTAATAGCCTACCGGGTAAGCTGTACATGTCGCTAATCAGTCAATTAGCTTTGATTAAAACACATCAAGCTTCTTGACAACCCGACCTCACTGTGGAGTTATGTTGTGGCCTAATATTTCATAATCACATTAATATTTAGATGTTTCTCTCCGTTTGTGGTGCCCTAACGGCGCCCTTAGCATTTGCCTATACTGCCCATGCCAGGGCCCGGCACCGATCACTGTTGGACAATGTCTCCCACCTCGATGCATGAAGCTGCTGGAGAGATCCTTCAGCGAAAAACTGCTGCATCCTACTGTAGGTGCACAAAGGAGCGATATCACAGATCCTTCCTCTGTAACCATCACTGCTCCCAACAAACTCTGTTTACATCTCTGCTGTTATTTGCACAGTTTTTTTTCATTTCTTGTAAGTAGTCTGTTGCTGTTTCATGTGCACAAATATCCATTCTCTTGGTGCATATTTCTTGGATTCTGAGTATGCTATGCTTATTGACTTGCCTTTAACTTGGTGCTGGTGCATGTGAATTTCCCCAATGTGGGACAGTAAAGGTTATTTATATTCACTTCTGTTCTTTAGTATACAGTGGAGTTCCTGATTGACTCAGTCCCAAACCATGAGCCCTCCACCACCGTGCTTGTCTGTTGACATGAGGTGTTTGCTTTACTCCAAACATGGTGCTGCGCATTATGGCGCAGCATTTTTGAATTGGCCTTTTTGTCTGTCCAAAAGACACTTGTGCTTTTATTTATTTTTTTATTCCAAGCAGCCTCGTTGTCCTATTCCTGTTTAATTGTTCGATCAATCCGCTTTTATTTGTTGTGCGCATAACACAAAGTGCTTCACAGAGGTTTAAAACAAGGGAGTGTGGATGTAAACATGAAAATGCTAAGCTAAGTGGAGAGGGTAGTGTAGTGGAAGAATTGTAATGTTCTGTTCTGTGTAGTTCACATACTGATAGTTACTATGTGTCTCTTCTTTATGATATGGTGACCAATCTGATTATGTGACACTGTATGAATTTTGGTCAGGTCAAACCTGCTGATTCAGACTCTTACAGCCTGGGTTGGCATGGCAACACTCTGTTACATCTAAGAACGTCCTGACATACATTGAATATGCTTCTATATCAAATCTTCTACGCCTAATGAGTCAAATGCCTACCGACTGAGAAATGGTTTGTTTGTAATGTCATAGGTGATAGGCTCATGATTACTGAACCTATATAATCCTGTGTCTTGTTTTGGAAGGCAGGTCAGTATAGCATATTCTCTCTGTTGACGCTGTACCTCCTTGTGTTGATCAACCAAGTCTGTATTAAAACCTCTGAGTAACTGAAGGAATCTCTCTCATCTCTTTTATTAAGAACTTCGATGACAGTAGGGAATACGGATTCAGTTTTCCTTTTAATGAGCGAAGGCCGGAGCAGGATGTCGAAAGTAGTGCTGCCGCGAATAGTCGACCTAACCGATGAGGTCGAATATGAAACATTGTCGACGAGCATAAAGTTTCAAAGGACCATAACAACATATTTCTCCCAAACTACTAGATGGCGCAGCACGCTTTAGTCGCAGACTTCCACTCAACTCAGATGACGACCTTCCCAGTTATTATACAGTCTATGGTGAAGACGAAGCGATGGTTTCTCAACCATAGACATAGATAAACACATTTATATGTCTATGGTATCAACGCTGCAGAGTGGCTCCACAGCAGTCACTACATATTAATCGTGTGACTTCCCCCCGTTCGGCTGAAACAAGGGAACGGTGTTGCCAACTTAGCGACTGTGTCGCTATATATAGCTAGTGTTTAGACCCATCTACCGACTCTTTCACAAGAAAGCAACAAATCTAGCGACTTTTTATGGTGTTTTTGGAGACCTTTGGAAACACTGATGTAAAACATGCATCATTGTTACTGTTGTCAGCGAACAGCTGTGCTGCAGTGAGCCCAGAGTGCTAACAGCAAGCAGCTCGGTCCGCCTGCATGCTCTGCTCAGCCTGATGCTTCAGCATGAAAGACGAAAGAGAAATAAGGTCTGCCCCGTCTTCGCTGAAGGAAAATGTTTGGGCCATCTGAAATGACGTCTCCATGCTAATGAACAGCCTTAGTTACTTTTTTTTTTTTAATACAAATTTGCAAGTATATAAGAGCGATCTTAATTTTATAAGCCACACACAAACATCCGGCAGAGCAGCACACATGTGGTGCATTCAAGGAATGTTGGAAATGTATGCTGAGTTCAATAACATAGGACTTTTAAAACTGCTGACGAAAAAACACGGAAAATAATATCATAAGCCATAAACCTCTGTTTAATGGCGGTTGATAAGGAATGTTTGGTGCATACTAAATATACCTGACTTATTTTCTACTAAGTACTAAAGAACAAACAAAAGCTATATTCTTTCTATTAATTGTGTCTTCTTAAAATATCAGCATTTATTTCAGAACTAGAAATTCTGTTTAACATGTCTTGGATGTCCAGTTGTAAATTTTGTACCAGTTCTCTCCTCTTAACAGTTTGCTTTAGGCAAAATAATATAACCTGTTCCACAGTCTCTTCTTGACAAAAAGGTTTGTAAAAGAGATTGTAAAAGACATTTTGTGTTGATGCTACAACTTTTTTGTCTGTGCTACAAAACCAGCAACCTCTGTAGCACTAGTGCTTTAGGCTGAAAAACTAAACATACAGCCCTGATATGGCTGTTAGTACACAACAAAATCTTGTTGCATAGAAGGGAAAAAAATCACTTTCTTTATTTTTAAAGAAATGTATTTATAAGAATTTAAAAAAATAAAATAAGAATTTAGTGAATTAATAAATGATTAATTAATTAATTCTATTTAATTAATAAAATTCTTAATTAGTGAATTAAGAATTTAATAAATAAAATAAGAATTTTATTCCGTTTAAATATTTTCAGTTTTGTGAATTGATTGGTAATGTTTACAGAAAATAAAATGACTTGGAATTAAATCGTTTTTTTTCTTCTTCAAATAATCGTTTAGACTAATCGATTAGTCGGAAAATTAGTCGGCAGACTAATCGAAATTAAATTAGTCGTTTGTGGCAGCCCTAGTCGAAAGTAAAAAAATACAAACAAATAAACAGAAGAAACTGCATTTCGATTAGGAAATGAAGAATAGTTTAGATTAAAAAAGATCCACAATATTAAAGGCATTAAGAAAATGCTATAGAACAAAACAATACGACTTAAAACATGTGACTGATAAATAAAATATGTGAATATACTGACTGGAATTAAACTCAAAATCCAGCTTTTTAAGGAGAAAAACCGGCTGTTCAGTGACCTTCTGCGTGTTTGTGTTTGCAGAGGCGTCTGCGCAGACTTCGCAGCATGAGGCCCTTAATGCTGCCCTGGGGGCCCACAGGGCCCTTCTTTTGGAGCGGCTTCAGAGCGACGGCAGCCTGCAGCAGGTGGGGGGGCTGAGGGAGACGGTGAAGGCTGCAGCCGACTGGTTCTCCAGCGAGACCGAAGACGTCACATGGACCTTCGTTCAGGAGTGTCTCCTCCTCCTCCTCGCCTTAACCAGACACCTGACAGATGAGCTGAAGCGCTTCCAGGAGGCCCCACCTCCTTCGGGGAAACTCCACTCGCCCGAGATGGCCCCGCCGTTGCCCCCTGACGTCCTGAGCGTCTCCCAGCAGAAGACGCTTGATGCCGCCCTCCAGTTTGCGGTTTCTCTTGGGCTCTGTCCCTACCTGGCCGCGGGGGTCGGGGTCCCACTGGGCCGCAGGTCAGCGTTCGGTGCCGTGGTGGAGAAACTGATCCGGAGGGAGGCGTCGCCCCTGGCGGGACGGCGTCTGCTGACCACAACGAGAGTCCTGCTGCAGGTGGCGGAGCTGGCGTCTCTGGCCACGCTGGTGTTCACGAGACATCTGGGGGACATCATGGCGGCGCTGTGTCAGCTGGGCTACGAGCCTCACCGAGAGGACCACAGGGTGGGTTTACTTTTTTCCTTCCACACAGACACACTCGCATGTTCTTTTGGTTTCAGTCCTGTTGATTTGTTTGGTGTTCTCTCATCCTTTGTGCAGCCACTCAGCACAGACGAACGTCGATCGTGCAAAGAGGCCCTCGGGAACCTCCTTGGAAGAGTCTACCAGCCGATCGTCATCAAGGAGTTGCTGATCCTTCAGGGTGGACCTAAACAGGTGCTTGCCGGACGGTTCTGACCCAAATGTCGTGTTTTATAACCTCTGGAGCGTCCGTTTATTGTGCAGAGATTGGATTCATCACAAAGAACTTCATGAAGTTGACAAGTTTCCTTTATTTTCACAGTTTTTGTTCACGTATATATATATTATCATATTGCTAGATTGCTGTAGAAGGGATTAATCTAATCAGCAGACCGATTTCTGTCGGTGAGGAGCAGATCTGCTGACATCCCCGTCTTCTTGTGGTAGTGAGCTGCAGCCATCCTCAGTTTGCATCAACATGCAGAAAACTGCAGCTGAAAGAACAGTTATCTGAACCATCAAGAACTTGAAGCTTAGAGATTCAAAGAAAAAGAAAATTGGTCCAGCAAGCAGCTTGACTGTTAGAGATGTAAGAAAATATCGATACACGATATATTGCGATATTTTATTTTCCGATATTGTATCGATAGTCAAAACAAAAATATCGTTTTTTTAAGGATTTGGATGGAACCATTAATAATGACAGTCATTTTTGTACTAAAATTAAAAATATAACTGGTAGTTTGTGGCTGTTTTCACCGTCTTCCTTCCACTGGATCAACTAGATCCAGTAATAAAACTGAACGTGTTAAAGTATGAAACAGGTTGGAGTGTTTAAAATGCTGTGACAGTTTTCCGACAGTTAAATTCAGTTTTAAAAATCACAATATATCGTCTTACTCATAGTATCGTGATATATCGCATCGTCTCACCTGTATTGCGATACTCATCGTATCGCCAGATTTTTGCCAATACACATAGTGACTGTTGTGGTCCCACCAGTGCAGAGCTTGCTCAATGCTTAATGGAGCGTTGTGTCACCAGGCTGAAAGATCAGAAGGTTGAAAATTTTGGAAACTCCCCAAATCGGAAAATGATCATATCTGCATGAGAAATTCTCTTTCAGCTTTAGCAGGTTTCCTTGAAATTTTCTCTACTGGTCTGAAAATATCCAGTCAGGCAGATCTCAACATTGTGGCTGCAGTAATCTATTTTGTCCACATGATGGCAGCAAAAACGAAGCAAAAAGCAACTCTTTTAATGTTATTCTGGTGCCTAAAATAAGCAGCTATTTAAATAAGAATAAAACATAATAATGGCGTCAGTGATATTAGTAAATTTTAAAAAAAAAAGCAAGAAAACTTGCCAGATTAGGTTTTAATCTCCAACTAATTCAGAGTTCATTGAGCTTTGATGAAGCCGGTAAAACTCCAGAAATCATTATGGTCCTACATGCTGGCTTTTGGTTTCCCTCCGATGCATCAATTCTCTTTGGTTTTTAACTTTCACAAACAATGTTTTGATTAAACTGATCGAACCCAGTTACCTCGAGTCCTGCCAAACGAGGCACATTCCCCTTTCGGACGTTTGACCTCTCCCTCCTCTCTTCTTCCCGACAGTCTGGTCCAGCCGGGAGCTCCAGAGGCGCTCTGGGATCAGCTCCGGCCTGGCTGAGGCGTCTCTGCGGTCAGCTGCTGTCCGAGCGTCTGACGCAGCCGAATGGTGTGCAGGCGGTCGTCAGAGCCATCTTGGAGGGAGGAACGGGTGAGAAGGGATGATGCACAGATAGCTTGTATCTGATCCTGCATTTTAGGCTGCAACACAGGCTGATTGGTATTGGACCTTGGCTAATTTAAACCTGGCAGACTGGTTGTGTTCGTGATTTGGTCCTAGAGATGAACTTATTTAGGGCTGAGGAGCAAAGTTTGAACGACTGGAAGGGGTCCCTATTATTCTCCATCTGCAGAGCAGAAGATCATGAAACCACTCAGGGAATGCACGAGTCTAAGCTGAACATTGGTGATCCATTGGTTCTCCCAGCTGAAGTTCGGTTTGCCTCCTGCAGGGGGCGACTCGGACTGGAGGAAATGCGACGCTGTGGCCCGGATCCTGGTGGCCTGCCCCCAACAGTCGGCCTCAGCAGACGGGTACTTCAGACTGGTCTGTCCTCAGGTCAGTTATTCACAGATGGAGCTCCTGTGGAGGCAGCAGCTCATCCGTCTGAGGAGGAACAAGCTTCTCAGCGTTTCTGCTGACCTGCTTGTTTCGCCCACCTGCCTGATGATGCTGCAGGTTGACTGTAGCGCATGATTAACTGGTTAGATCTGCGTCCATCCCTCATCTCCTCAGTCATTCTGCACAGAAACAGCAGTTCTTTCTTTCTTTCTTTCTTTCTTTCTTTCTTTCTTTCTTTCTTTCTTTCTTTCTTTCTTTCTTTCTTTCTTTCTGTTCTTTCTTTCTTTCTTTCTTTCTTTCTGTTCTTTCTTTCTGTTCTGTCTTACTGTTTTTTCTTTCTGTCCTTTCTGTTCTGTCTTACTTTACTTTCTTTCTGTCTCTCTGTCTGTCTGTCTCTGGGTTTTGAAGGCTCAATCAGTACACCTTCCTACTGTAAAATGTCCATCCATCCTCCTGCGGGGGCTCGTAACTATCCTTGCGGTCAGCAGAGTACACCTAGACAGGCTGCTTGTTCATGCTGTGGAAATATCTGCCAGAAATTCTTTGGAGTCATCTTATTTATATTTGAAACTTGGTAAGATCGACTGAAGAACTTTGGTGACTGGAAAAGTCAGACACTTATACATCAAGAATGAGTAGGACTTCAGACATATCCTCTACTTCATCTGGTTTTCCCTTGTTTTTGATTTTTCAATTACAACCTGTTAAATCTTTACTTGACTCAGTTTTTAATGTGGTTTATAAATATGTGTGTGGCTAAAACAAGTTGATGCTTCTCAGATCCTAGACCTCCTGCACTTCAGAGACAAGCTGACGGCCCAGCAGTTCCAGCGTGTTGCCACGACGGCGGCGCTCTCGATGTTGCAGGAAAGGCCCGGCTTTGCTGAGCATTACCTGCTTTCTCCACTGCTGGCCCCGCTGCGCCGTTGCATCTCCGCCTCCGGTTAGTAACATGTCTGCAGATGGGCCTGATGTTCATATTCAGAAGAGTGTTTTAGTGAGGCCAATGCAACATCACCTACTTACTGTTACTGTAGCGCTGCTAGGATATCTGGATCCTACTTGCTGATTGACTGCAATAAGAAAGAAGAAGCTACCAGCGAGCAATGTAACAACCGCGCTGTAAATATGCTGAGTCACTGGTTGCTATGATGAATCCCTCCTTTTCTGAGGGAAGCGCAGGAATATTATTCGGACAATTCAATTCAATTTCAATTCAGTTTATTTATATAGCGCTGATTCACAACAGATGTCATCTCAAGACACTTAACAAGAAGTCATTTCAATACATTTATACAAACATTCCAATCAGTTAAAAAGTTTCCTATTTAAGGAATCCCAGCAGATTGCGTCAGTCATTGGCGTGAGGTTGGGCCCCGTTGATGCAGACTTTCCAACCACAGCAATCCTTCAGCAATCCCTCATACTGAGCAAGCATGTAGCGACGGTGGAGAGGAAAAACTCCCCTTTAACAGGAAGAAACCTCCAACAGAACCAGGCTCAGTAGGAGCGGCCATCTGCCACGACCGTCTGGGGGTTTGAGAAGACAGAGCAGAAACACAGAAGGAACAGAAGATCTGATATAAGAGAACTTTCTATGTTACAGAAAGTAAAAAGTTGATAACAGGACACAGTGGATAATAAGAAAATAAGAATGTAGGCCTCAAACAAACAGTGTATAAAAACTATAAATCATATTTGGATATTTATAAATGGCGAGTGTCAGAACCTTCTGATTAAACTTCAGGTGATTTTCTGTGCGTCTATGATGGTTTATGGAAGGAGATATTTGAGGTTAAAGTGTTGAAAGTACACAAAAATAAATTTTAGTGTGTAATATGTACATGTGTTGGTAAAACGTTTGGTATGAAAGTAGTTTAAATCAAACATGAATTTAAAACTGGGCAGGTTTAATATCTATATCAGATTCTGAGCGTAAGATTTTCTGAAAGAAATCTTTAGAAGTTCATCAAATTAAAACTGAGATTGTGTAAAAACAGTCAAATGGATCAAACTGCCAACTTAATCAGATAAATTCCAACTTTCTGTGAGTCACTTAAACTCTTAATGGAGTTTCTGCTGTTCAATATGGCTGAGCTGGGTTTTCAAATTCAAATTCAAAATTACTTTATTAATCCCAAAGGGAAATTAAATGTTGTTGTAACTCATTATGCAAGTTCCTTCAAAGATTTGTTGTAGATGCTGATGGCTGTGGGTAGGGATGATCTCTTGTAGTGCTCTGCAGATCTGAAGAAGCCTCTGACTGAAGACGCTCTGTAGTTGTATGACAGTCTGATGTAGAGGATGCTCTGGATCTATGGTGTCTTCTTTTCAACTCATCAGGGTTTTGTGGCTGTAGTTGAGGTCTTATTTGAGCTTTTGTGATGTTAATCAGCTGCTGCCAGTTGTAAACCACCTTGTTGCCATGGTTATGCATCATAACAAATGTCCAAAAATAAAATAAAAAATTTTTTCTCACTTTATCCACATAATTACTACTAATATACTTATGTGGACATTTCTTTTATTTCTTGCAAACATGTGATGTAAATATGTATATATACAGTCAGTGGATGTAACACTGCAGATACTGCTAGCACAGTCTTCCTGATTGCGTCACACAAGAATGCATCAAACCAAAGATCCTGACCAAAACACAAAAAGGAACAAAATGAAAGAAGTGTGCATTCATGCCCTTCCATTGACTTTTTTCCAACTTAAATTAATTATATGAAATCTATCTGGCACTAGAAAATAAGCTTAATAATTACTATAACGTATGCAATGCAGTCTAATAGAACAGATTAAATGCAACAAGGAACAAAAATACACTTAGAACGTGGAAAAATGTAAATAAAATGCCAATGTATGATCTCAGACAGATTCAGATCTACAAAAAGAAAACAATCTCTGCAATTCATTTGTTTTTTTTCTTGATAATTAAATGCTTTGAATGATGAAAACAGATTGTTTTCCCTGTAACATAAAACTGTTCAATCATCAGTGAATGTAAATGTAGAATCTGTAAATCTTTGGAACTGTTCCCATACCATTCATCACCGTCTCTTGTGTTTTGTTTTGTTTTGTAGTTGAAGAGCATTCACATGTCGCGGTGGAGGAGTCTGAGCTCACTCGCTGCCTGGAGGATGTGTACAAGGTGACCTAAAACAATCTGACAGCATGTTGTGGTTGTCTTGCTTTGGGGATTTTTTTTTCTGAGAGAAAGAAAACTGAAAACAAGCTGGGTCTGAAAGAGAGATCCATCACCTCGTCCATCCCTTGAATTTAGGACAGTTTTTCTCGATTAATTACTCAGAGCTAGGTGGCTTAGTAAAAAAAGAAATCCTCTGATAAAGGTCAAGAACAAAGACTGGGCTGAAAACTGAGTGAAAAAGCAGCTGAAGTTGAAAGAAAGACTCTGAATACCTTCAGAAAGCCTGAAAAACTCCAGATCGACACCACTTTATAAGGTCACAAGAATATCTGTATCTTGGAAATCAAAATGGCAAGAAAAGAGGAATAAAATAAATTCATTTGAAGAAGCCGTGCTATTTAAAGAAAAAAAACAATATAAATATCAGAAGGATTTGAACATATAACCTTTTAATTAAAACTACAAAAACATCCAATATCAGCTTCGCTTTGTTCTGTTACGAAGCTATAACTCGCTACATGATGGGTAAATGTTAAAGCCATACTCCGCAACTTTCACGATATTTGCTCTCTGTCGCCCTCTTCAGGCTCGCTGCGCAACATCACTGTCGTAAAATCAAATCTCTCTGTCGCTCATAAGAGGCATGTTTCAGTGGCTGCTTTCCAAATCGCTTGCCCAAACAACAAACAAGCGCCGTTTCAGTTCGCAATTCAACTGTAACAATCGGGATAATTTAGAGGAAAGATCTCACAGCTAGGTATTCAGTTTGTGGGGGAGGTCGGGGTAATTGGAAAAACAGTGGGATTAGATACAGAGAACGTCTAAGCGCCACGTAGCAAACAACTCCCGACACTAGAATCAGCCTACATCTTTAGGTGTTTTTAGGAAAAAATCAAACAACAAAAATATAAATCACTAGCTTGACAAAACCAAAAGAAAAAAGTTTGGCTTATATACTGAAATACAGCGACTGCGCAGGAGTTTGCAGCTTTATCTACAGAACCGAGTCTTACACGTTAGCATCACATTAGCCTCTAGATGGCTAACGGAGATCGACTCGGTTGTATAATTCACATTACTACTGTAAGGCGTACCGTGCAAACTATGTTCATCCACCTCCACACATTGAATAAATAGCTTTCTCAGGACTGTATAACGACATCATGCCAGACCAAACACTATAACCCGGTGAAATCATTGATTACTTACCTATCCATTAGCAGCACGGCTAACTCGGCGTCTGTAGTACATGACGTTAGTTCTGAAAGAACTCTCCAACGAGGAAAAGCCGGCCCAATATTTACTCTGGTCTTTTCTCTCTCTATCACGTTCTCTTTTTCTTTTTCTTGCTTCTTCTGATATGGGATTTCTCGGTCTCTTTGGTGGATCAGCATCTCTACAGTCTCTAAACAGCGAGGCCGTATGACTTTGCCGTAAAACAGAACTCAGTCGGTACTTCCGGCGGCGGGTCGCCGCTCAAAAGTTCAATAGTGCAGAAAAAAGCCAAGGACCCCTGTAAGGTGGTGATAACTCTAAAAATGAACATAATAGACGATATAATTCCACCATAACTTTTGAAAAAAACATTATATTAAGGTGTAAAAGTTGCGGAGTATGCCTTTAAAGGGGACATATACAAATTTCACTTTTTTATCCTTTTGTGTTGCTGCCTCTATAAACATTCCAAACATGGATTAAAAACCATCAATTTTTTCAGAAAACTGCTTCTACGAGCCCTTTGAGAAAGCCTTGGCAGCATATCAGGGTAATACTGCCGACACGGTGCGTCCTTTGAATGCGCCGTGGCGGCATGACGGGGTGCGAATATTGCCGCGTTTGTGCCGGCAAGCTTGATAGTAACATTGCCGCAACGATGGACTTCTGAATGAAGATCAAGCGCAACAGACGGTGATGTCCTGATTAGTGGTGGGCGATATAAAAGGTATAAGGTAGAAATTATATAAATTTAGCCAAAGGTACAGATTTTGACTAACGGCCTACCGCGATTGCGCATTTTGATGATGTCATATTGCAATTTAAACATTTTTTTGTTTTCCATTTAACGGTTAAAAATAAATTCTGTTGAACTTGAAACATTTTTAATTCAAATATGTGCAGTTTTGTTTTTGTACGATATTAAATTTACAGATAAGTAACCGGGAAGGCAGACAATTTTGAAATTTGCGTGTTCATAACATTTAGCTTCTTCATCTTTATGTTGTGAGAATTTTTTTGATGCATTTTTTGGAAAAAGATTTGAATACTTTTAAATGCATTTTGCACAATACATATTCTTTAAATGGCTTTCTAAACTTTTTTGAAGTTGTTCTGCTGCAATGTATCTGGAAAGTGAGAATGTTCCTAAACTGTCATTTTGACATATATAAAGAAAAGGAAACGATACATCGCAATAGATATCATTATCGCACATGCTTTAGATTATATTGCAATATAGATTTGAGGCCATATCGCCCACCCCTAGTCATGCTAATGTGTGGAATTCAGGGGCGTGGCTATGAGTGGGCCTGGGGGGGCCTAGGCCCACCGGCTTTGGACCAGGGCCCACCCAAATAAAGGGCTTTCCCAAAAGAAATTAGAACAAATTAAATATGAAATTAAGTTTTAGTTTTGAGGGATGTCACTTAAAGTCATCATAAAATGAAAGAATAAAATTTGAGGTGACATTTACATCTTTGCAAGACTTGCTGTCATTGAATGTTTTAAATTACATGCGTTGCGAACTCTCCAGACAAGCTAGAGCTCGCGGTGAGATTCCTTTGTGTAACCAAGTCTAAGATTGTAGTTTTTAAATGAAAACTTTTTTGAAAATATTAGGATCCCTAGCTTAACATTCCAGACTAATCCAATAAAGTACAGTTCCATGCATTAAAAACAATTAAATTTGACAATAAATTAATGTACATTGATTGAAGATTCTGTTTAGGAAGTTTTCATTGAAACACATCGCTACTACATTTGCCATTGTCCCTTGGGAAAAGCTGACCAATCACTGAGCCCACAGAGCCTAGATGATCCTGCCCCGTTTAACATCCGTCACTTTATATGTTTACTCTTTATAGTCTAAGTGTTCTTTGTTCTAAACCGTTTTTTTAAAACTTGCTGTCAGTTTCTGATGAATACTGAAATTTCTATTGAAGCAACTGTGGAACTTACAAACAAACTTAATTTCAATAATGTTTATATGGCCCACCCATTTTTTTTGTTAGGCCCACCTGAAAAGCAATTTCTGGCTACGCCATTAGTGAAATGTGTGCTGAGCCCTGGCCGGCAACAGTATTTAAAATGCAAGTGAACACGGGGAGTTCATTTAGGATTTGTAAAATGTATCAGCTGAAAAAGACTTTTCGGAGCGGGGCTTCAAATGGGATAAAAAAACAAATTGTGTCCAAACTATTTAGTCTGATTACCACGGACTCTTCTGTCTCACGGTTTTTACCCAACCCTCGCCATCGCATAATCTTTTGTGGAAAAACAGCTGATCGCGGCGCATTGCCGCCACATGCTGAGCACTTATGAATGACCAAAAGGCTCACTGATGGCGGCATTGTCTTTTATAACAGGCTACTGTGACATCACTATACGCTGAATAATTTGCATATAACCGCCCCTCACATGTCAAACCCTGCCCACCATTTCCATGCCATTCTCATATGTGGCAATCCTGCAGCCTTGTAACAAGATGTGTGAGCGTGGTCTGCAACACCTAATATACATAAAAGTGACAGAGCCCTCTAAACGGCTCATTCTGAAAGGGACTGAAATTGTCTATAATTGAGCTGGTGAGATCGCTTTAAATAAGATTGATTTTGTGCAAGGAGTTTCATAAACATGTTTTTTTTTTTTTTATTGCCATCACAGTAATAATAAGCCTCAAACAAGAAATCACTGTGAGGTTGTATCCCGAAAGAGAAATGCAGAGCGGAAATGCAACGGGAATATTTCACCGGGTCACTATCTGGAGCGTACCACAGAAAAAACACAACCGTCAAACCCAAAGTGTGATTGTTTTAAAACTGTAGAGGGAATCAAAATCTTTGGCTGTTTGACGCAAGCGTAAACATTACAAGATGTCCGAGACCGTTATTCGTCCCTCCTTGTTTGTGTTTGTCCTGTGGCCATCAGGTCTGGGTGGTCGGAAACTGTCCATCTGCGACTCTCCTCACGGCGCTCGAAGAGGTTCTTCCTGTCATCTTCACGCTTTTCTGTTTCACCAAACAGAACGTCTCCCATCTGCGGTACGTTTTTAAATCTGTGTTTTGCTCTTCATGATTTTCCTTTGCTGTGTCTCGGCGGCGAAGATAAAAACTTAACAGTAGCTCTTCTCTGTCCCCCGCAGCGCCCCCTGTCAGGAAATTCTGCTGTGGTTCCTGAGCCGTTCAGAGACGTCTGCAGCTCTGTCGTCGCTGAGGCAGCTTTCTGGCCTGAGGGAGCCCAAGAACGACGTGGCGGTGGAGTTCCACTTCATGGCCGGCTCCGACGGAGGCGTCAGGCTCGGCTGCAGGCGGAGCTGCAGGTGGGGACGCACAGCTGGCTCATGACTCCTTCTCCGAGCGGTCTCTTGACTGTCGGCGTGACTCCGACTTTCTGCTGTAATCCTAGAGATGAGGATGAGGAGCTGTACGAGAAGCTGTCCAGGGAGCAGTGGAGGCTGGAGTGTCTGATGCAGCTGCTGGCTCAACTGAAGGACTCCGACCTGCCTGGGGAGTTCTTCCTGGACCTGCTGCAGGTAAAGGTTTTCTACACCATCAATCAGGCTCAACTTTGTAAGTGTATGTTTGGCAAAATAACCTCCATCATGAACACAAAACATGCAAACTACAGAATAAAAACAAAAAATTAAGTGAACTGCCACTTCTGCTATTTTTTGTCTTTTCTTTATTGTATTTATTTGGACATCCTGAAACTAAAGAATCCCAATAGTCAAACCTAGAGGTAGCAGAGGAATATGGAGACTAGTATGTCTGCATTACCCTGAGGTACAACATTTCATATTATAGTGGTATCGCATAAATGAAAGAAAGATGTTATAAAATGGAAGAAGGAAATGTATATAAATTTCTGAATTGAAAGAAAACCATCTTTTTGGCATTTAGCAAATACAAATAATTTAGCTAATCCTATCTGACCTAAAACAGAACATTTAACCAGATTTCATGTCAGTGAGAGGAAAAAAGCAATGTATTTTTAAACAGTGTAGGTATAAATCTGATTCCAGCTGTACATGATAAATTCAACTGGCCCAAACAGTCAGCCTTGAGGTTCTCCATAAGTAGTTCTGGTGAGGAAGATTTCTCATTAACATAACCAAGCTGAAGTCTTGCCTCAGAGCTGTATCCTGTTGTTGTGAGCTTCAACAATATGGAAAACTGGTTATGCAGAGATGTTGTTTGCTGACTGAATTGCTGACGTTGCAGGAGCTGACCAGTTGGGCCGCAGCTGCAGATGAAGAGATGAAGGACGGAGAGATGAAGGTGGATGTGGCGTCCATGACGCTGCTGGAGGTGGAGCAGCAGCTGCTGGGTGGAGCTGAGAGACGAGCTGGGAGACTAGCTCTGCTTCAAGTGCTGGCTGTGATGGTGGAGTGTCTGCAGCATGACCAGCTGCTGAGGAGAACCTCACAGGTCAGTCAGTGGATGGATGGATGGGTTAAAAATAATGGATGGAAAAAGATGGTTGGATGGGTTGAAAATGATGGATGGATGGAAAAAAGATAGATGGATATAAAAGATGGATGGAAAAAAGAAGGAAGGATGGATGGAAAAGAAGAATGATGGATGGATGGAAGGGTTAAAAATAATGGATGGAAAAAGATGGTTGGATGGGTTGAAAATGATGGATGGATGGAAAAAAGATTTATGGATATAGAAGATGGATGGATGGATGAATGGATGGAAAAAAGAAGGATGGAAGGAATGGATGGGGAAAAAAGAAGGAAGGATGGATGGCTGGAAAAAGATGGTTGGATGGGTTGAAAATGATGGATGGAAAAAAGATGGATGGTTGGATGGATGGATGGAAAAAGAAAGATGGATAAAGAAGAAAAAAGGATGGATGGATGGAAAAGAAGGAAAGATGGATGGATGGATGGATGGATGGATGGATGGGTTGATAATGATGGATGGATGGAAGAAGATAGATGGGTATAAAAGAGAGATGGATGGATGGATGGGAAAAAAAAGGAAGGGTGCATGGATGGATGGATGGAAAAAGATGGATGGATGGATGGAAAAAGATGGATGGATAGATGGAAAAAGATAGATGGATATAGAAGAAAGAATGATGGATGGATGGATGGAAAAAAGGATGGATGGATGGATAGGAAAATAAAGAAGGAAGGATGAATGGATGGATGGATGGAAAAAGATGGTTGGATGGGTTGAAAATGATGGATGGAGAAAAGATAAATGGATATAGAAGAAAGAATAATGGATGGGTGGAAAAAGATGGATGGATGGGTGGAAAAAGATGGATGGATGGGTGGAAAAAGATGGATGGATGGGTGGAAAAAGATGGATGGATAAGTGGAAAAAGGTGGATGGGTGGAAAAAGATGGATGGGTGGAAAAAGATGGATGGATGGATGGATGGGTGGAAAAAGATGGATGGATGGATGGATGGAAAAAGATGGTTGGATGGGTTGAAAATGATGGATGGAGAAAGATAAATGGATATAGAAGAAAGAAGAATGGATGGATGGGTGGAAAAAGATGGCTGGATGGATGGATGGGTGGAAAAAGATGGATGGATGGATGGATGGATGGATGGATGGATGGATGGATGGAAAAAGATGGTTGGATGGGTTGAAAATGATGGAGGGAGAAAAGATAAATGGATATAGAAGAAAGAAGAATGGATGGATGGGTGGAAAAAGATGGATGGATGGGTGGAAAAAGATGGATGGATGGATGGATGGATGGGTGGAAAAAGGTGGATGGATGGATGGATGGATGGGTGGAAAAAGATGGATGGATGGGTTGATAATGATGGATGATGGAAAAAGATAGATGGGTATAAAAGAAGGAAGGGTGGATGGATGGATGGTTGGATAGATGGATGGATGGAAAAAGATGGATGATAGATGGAAAAAGATAGATGGATATAGAAGAAAGAATGATGGATGGATGAATGGAAAAAAGGATGGATGGGTGGATGGGAAAATAAAGAAGGAAGGATGAATGGATGGAAAAAGATGGATGGATGGGTTGAAAATGATGGATGGAAAAAAGATAGATGGATGGATGGATGGGAAAAAAAGAAGGAAGGGTGGATGGATGGATGGATGGTTGGATGGATGGGTGGACAAAGATGGATGGATGGATGGATGGAAAAAAGATGGATATAGAATCAAATCAAATTAAACTTTATTTATAAAGCGCTTTTCATACAAGAAGTTGCATCACAAAGTGCTTTACAGATTAAAATGAATAAAAGAAGGATGGATGGGTGGAAAAAGATGGATGGATGGAAAATGATGGATGAATAGGGTTGAAAATGATGGATGGAAAAAGATAGATGGATGGATGGAAAAAGATAGATGGATATAGAAGAAAAAAGGATGGATGGATTGATGGATGGAAAAAGATGGATGGATATAGAAGAAAAAAGGATGGATGGATGGATGGAAAAAAGAAGGAAGGATGGATGGATGGGAAATAAATAAAGAAGGAAGGATGAATGGCTGGATGGATGGAAAAAAGAAGGAAGGATGGATGGATGGGAAATAAATAAAGAAGGAAGGATGAATGGATGGGTGGGTGGATGGAAAAAGATGGTTGGATGGGTTGAAAATGATGGATGGAAAAAAGATAAATGGATATAGAAGAATGGATGGATGGAAAAGAAGGAAAGATGGATGGATGGATAGATGGATGGGAAAAAAAGAAGGGTGGATGGATGGATGGTTGGATAGATGGATGGAAAAAGATGGTTGGATGGAAAAAGATGGTTGGATGGGTTGAAAATGATGGATGGATGGAAAAAAGATGGATATAGAAGAAAGAAGGATGGGTGGGTGGGTGTAAAAAGATGGATGGATGGATGGATGGATGGAAAATGATGGATGGATGGAAAAAAGAATGTATGGATGGATGGGTGGAAAAAGATGGATGGATGAATGGATAGATGGATGGATGGATAATGATGGATGGATGGAAAAAAGAATGGATGGATGAAAAAAAAGAAGGATGGATGGATGAAAAAAAAGGAATGATGGATGATCCAGACGGTGGTTCTGGATCAGTGGACTGGGTTTGTTTTAGAAGAAGGGTGTAAAACTGGATCCAGATTCATCTTCTGCGTATTGCAGGTGGTGGACTTCATGGTGTCCTTGCTCCAGAGGGCCTGCGTGGGCCTGGATGAGACCTCAGGGCTGAGCGTCGGGAACCCGGTGGAGAGCCAGACGCTGAGCATGGGGATGGGCCTGGTGGCGACTCTGCTGTCTACTCCTCAGGTTAGCGTCCCTCAAGCTGCAGCTGATTGTTTTTCTGCTATCTGCTTCCTAACTTTGACTCCACAGCTCAGCGCCGAGGACTATTCCTGCATGTCGAGGCTGCTCTCGCCCCTGGAGGCGCTGTCTCAGCGGCATCCGGATGAGATCATCCAGGAGCTGGCGTCCAACCTCCAAGCCGCCATCGCCACTCATGGCGCCTACCGGCCTGAAACCCTCACGGCTGCTCGGAGGTCCAGGAACCCAGAGGAGACGGCAAAAAAGAACAGAATGAAGAGTGAAGGAAAGAGCCAGCAGACACCAGTCACCTCGCGTCCAACAGGTGGGGGAGGGGGATCCAGCTCAGATGATCCTGATCCGAACAAAAAACCTCTTTCTGACTGGCTGCTGGAGGCGTGTGACCCAGACGTGCCCAGCCGAGCCGTCGCCCTGAGGGTCCTGACCCAGATGGTCCGACGAAGGGACCCAGAGGCCATCCGGGCTCAGGAGAAGCTCCTCATGGTTCGTGTTCTCCTTACGGAGTCTTCTGTGTTTGCGATGTTTACATCACGCTCTTTTGGGTTTTCCGCACCCTCAGCAGGTCGCTGGTAGCATTTAGTGTCTAGCTTGGAGAACGATGCGATTCGTTTTGTCGTTCTTTAGTTTGTCACATTCGGGGGTTTTCTTTTTCTCCCGCAGTGTCGGAAAGACCCAATCAAAAGAGAAAACGTATATTTGATGGAAATGATTCACAGAAAGTTTTAGGTTACCAGACTGAACCAGCATCTTGAGCCCTTTTACAGTTTTAACTCAATCGCAGTTTACAATGTATTAGATGATTTTTTTTTTTTTTCTGAGCAGAGAGGCCTAGACTTCTCTCTGCCCAGCCAGTTGGACCAGCTCCTCAGGGGTAATCCCAAGGTGTTCCCAGGCCAGTCGAGAAACATAGTCCCCCCTGTAGGTACCCAGATCTGCTCGGGGGGGTCCTGCGCTTGCCGATAACGTCACACTACGGCAACGCCACTCGGACAAACTAGATTGCGCCCCATTTTTAACCCTGCCAAGCACTATATAGTGAAATGTAAAAGAGACATAAATGTTAATAACAGCTCCTGTTGGGATCATCGAGAAAACGTGACATCTTTTCTGAAACTGCTCTTTCATCGTGGGCTTTGGAAAGAGTTTAGCAGGTTATTAACCATATTTTGACAGATTTTCTCTTACAATTTTTTTTTTTTTTAGAAACCCAAAAAGATGACAAATGTTTAACTATACATAAAATCAATATCAGACTATCAAGAAAAAGGCTCTCAAAACAATTCATTTACGTAACTTTTTGCATGTACAGTATTGATACAACACCCCTGACTGATTGTATCTGTCTGTATCTGTTGAAGTCTTCCGTATACTTCATTTGTTCGTGTGTTGTACGCTTGCTTGCTATTTGTTCTTTCTTTTAAAAAATGCACAGTACCTCAACATGCTAACCACTAGCGGAACGTATCAGAACCGGGCTGGGGGCGGAGCAACTGACCGGGCCCTTTGAACGCAAATAACAAAGCTCATGATTTATTCGTTTCATTTATTAAACAGGAAAATATTAAAACAATCGTGCCTGACTCAGTTTGAAACTGTTTTTCAGCAGGTTCCTGTGCTGCAGAACATATAACTCAAACACATAAGACAGAACAATCATACAATCACATGAAGATGACAACATCATTTTACAACATGCAAATGCCCGCAACAGCGGGACTTACAAGCTTCGGCACTACACAGAGCGACTATGTTATTTTGAAGTCCATCAAACGGACATAAGGTAGCCTATAACAAACCAAGAGAACAACACAAACATTAGGGTTCGTGGTCAGTAATAGGCTAATAAAATAAAACAAATCGAACGCAGTTCAGCACCACGGATAGCAACTGCATCATTTTGACACCCACTTTAACTATTTCAACTCAGAGCGTGTATCAGTAAAGGTTAGTCAAACTGGCACATCGGCCCACATCTTCACAAACACAATTTCAATATAAGCCTGCTCGCCACTATTTGAAGGGCATATGACGAGCCTTGCGCTCCACGAACTCGTCCACGATGCTCTGTATGTCCAGTTTCTTTGCTCTCTCATTCTCTATGTACAGCATGGCAAGTCCAGTCAGTCTCTCTTGTCCCACTGTGCTCCTCAAGTGGTTTTTAATGAGTTTTAACTTGGAGAATGAGTGCTCAGAGGTTGCAACGGTGACGGGGAATGTCAAAAATAAAAGGAGGGCGGTGCAAACTTCACTGAATGAAGAAGTTACTGCTGGGTGGTTGACAAGGAGCATTTTTGCCAGATCCGCAACAGACTTTTGCTTTTTTATCTGGTCCCTGATAGAAGTTCTGAAACAGAGCAGCTGGCCAGGGAAGCTGGGGGCGATGTCCCGACTGTAGTGATCACTAAGCCGCCGGGCAGCTTGGTATAACTCCTCATCTCCTGCATGCAGTAGTGTGTGGGGATAAATTGCCTCAAACATATTTACAGTTCCATTTAAGCTGGTGAATCTTTGGGACAGTTGCTGGATGATAATATCAAGGCAGGCATTGAAAACGTTAACCCGAAAGTTGCTCTCTGCGTCAGTGAGGCGGCTGTCTTCAGAAAGTTCATCAAAGTGACGCTTAACTTTTCCGGCCCTGGTTGCTTCAAACTGCGTTTGACTTCCCCATTTTGTAACTAGAGCAAGAGTGGCAGACTTGGCCTCATCAAATTGCTCCCTAAACTCCTTCAAAACACTGATGGCGTTTTGCAGAAGGGTAGATGCTTTCAGAATATCACTGTTCTTTGCTTGCAGTAATTGTGAGCCAGCGTTTATACACTCAAGAATTTTGGTTTGCATGTTGACCAAAAATATGAAAGAAAATTTGCTTATTGCATTCTTGAGCGCACTTGCTTCACTACGCACCTCTTTTTTTGTCTCTGGTCAGGGATATTTTGACGAGGACTCTTATAATGTCTCCATATCTGTGCCTTAAAGCAAAAAGCGCATCATGCCGAGATGACCAGCGAGTGGGACAGAGGCGTTTTAATGTGACAGTTCTGCTCTCTGGCGTCATTAACTCACCGAGGAGCGCCCATCGTTTTATACTGTGACCAAAAAAGTTGTACAAGTTCTCTACAGTGTCATTGAACTGCTTCTTTCCAGGGACCTTTTTAACAGTCGTTGAGAACAAGGTTGAGATTATGAGCAGCGCATTGAACGTAACGGGCAAGGGGCTCGCTCTCTGCTATTCTGGCCTGTACGCCTGAATACGCACCACTCATATTCGTGGCCCCATCATAGCCCTGTCCGCGGCATTTTGACAGATCCATTCGGTTTTTCTCTATAGACTTCAAGATTTGGTTTTCAAGCTCTGATGCTGATGAGCCCACAGTCGCTTCAAAAACGCCTCATTGATCTGTATGTCTGTTGCAATATCCATGTCATTCTTAACAACAGTTAAGTAACGGTACACCTGGCTAAGCTGGTCTATCTTTGACACATCTTGGGTCGTGTCCATGATAATGGAATAAAACGGGGCTTCGTTTATTTCATTAATTATGTCAGCTTTCACTCTTTGAGACAGGATGTAAATAATCTCTGACTTAGGCATTTCACTGACCCTTCTGGTCGGTTAATTAGTTCTTTCAAGACAGGGTCATAGCGAGCTAATAACTTGATTATTGACAGAAAGTTGCCAGGATTTCCCTGAGCTAAAACTTCCCTGTGCCCCCTGAATGCCAGGTTGCATGAAGCCAGAGTTAGGGAGACATTTATAATGCGCTCCAGGACCTGTCTCCAAAACAAGGCTGCATTGCGCACATTCCTCTCCATTTCAGCGTCTATTGTGCTGTTGAGTTTCCACTGCTCGTATACTATGCATGCACCTAGATGTATTTGCGTGGATTCATGCTTCTCAACTTTGGCAGACAGATGTTTCCAGTCTCTTATTCCGTTTTCCCATGCATTGTTGTAATACGGGGCATTACGGCTGGCAAAAAGCCAGCAAGGCTCACAGTAACAGCCGTCTAATTTGGGGGAATAGCACATCCAGCTGCGGGGAAGTTTCATTCCAACTTTAGTGGTAGAGGTGTAATAACTTTCCGAAAAAGACCGATTGTCGTAATCAGTGGGAAATGGACCTTTGGGTCTGGATGGGCCCATCATAAGGATGTATCTTTTAATGTTGGCATCCTGGATGTTTTCAGCAAAATTGGCCCGATCAGTCGGAAAACATTCCAGAGGAACATTCCAGTGTCCAGTGCGTATGAGGAGGGGGACTATCGGTCAAGCACCAGGTCTGGTTCTACCCTGGAGCAGCTAGCAACTGCTGAGTCCCTGACATCACCGCTATAACGCCGGAAGAGAAAGAAGGGGATATAAGCTAGGCGGCTGGGCTACTACAATTTACAACCACCAGCAGTTTAGAACTAGCTTACATATTGTTTTATAGTTATTTTTAGAATTGCTACCTGCAATTAACTCGACTCCCTGGCTATCCTGGTAGTTTTGGCGGGTCTGAATTGCTGCCAACAAAAAAGTCAGGTTCATCTCCAGGACAACGAACAAAATGTGTGTCCAGTTTTTGTAACTTGGCTTTTTCTTGCTCTCTTTTTTTCCTTTTCTTTTTGCTTTGCCGATCCACTTTTATGCTTATAAGTACCACTCATGTTAACTTAAGTCTGTAAACAATATTACACCTAGTTTGCTGTTGACAAGTGACAGATGAGGACGTTAGTGGACGGCTGGTGACGAGTTTTACCCAAAATGCACTTGGACACAATCCACTTGTAAATTTGTGTGTATAAAGCTGCATGTGAGAGTGAAAATGAGGCCAGTCATGCAGTAAAACAATTTATTCAACATTTTACATCTACTATATCACTAAAGTCAGTCCCTCTTGTAAGATTTTTAGCAACCATGACTCAACCCTGACTGGACAACCTATATAAACCCTGCAATATTGTACACAGGGAACAGTTGTATTGCTGATTTCTGCCTTTTAAGTTTCTCGGTATTTAGATGTTAAGGGGGCCTTTCCTGTTAAACCCCATATCATCCACCACACAGCCGGGGCCCCCCTGACTCCCTGGCCGGGGGTATTCTGCTCTCCCAGCCCCCCCTGAAGCTCTGCCCCTGATGCTAATGTTCAGCCAATCGTATATTACGACGTCATAATTAGGTGCAGGCCCCCCGAGCAGATCTGGTACCTACACCTCCAGCGTGTCCTGTATCTTCCTCTGGGTCTCTTCCGTGGTTGGACGTGCCTGGAGCACCTCACCAGGGAGGCGTCCTAACCAGATGCCCAAGCCACCTCAACTGGCTGCTCTCGATGTGGAGGAGCAGCGGCTCTACTCTGAGCCTCCTCCCGGATGGCCGAGCTTCTCACCCTATCTAAAGCCCAGACACCCAGCGGAGGAAACTCATTTCGACTGCTTAATCTCATTCTTTCGGTCGCTACCCATAGCTCGTGACCTGTGGTAGCAAAACGATGCCGGCTCAAAATGAAACTGAAAAGAAATATTGGCACTGACAATAAAAATTGGCATCGAAAAGTAAATTTTGGCACTGAAAAATATTGTTGTTCAACTATATTTTTCCGTGACAATATTTACTTTTCCGTTTCATTTTAAGATGGCATCCTTTTTGCTGCCCATAGTGACCATAGATGACGATGGGAACGTTGATCGACTGGTAAATCAAGAGATTCACTTCTTGGCTCGGCTCTCTCTTCACCAGATCGGTCCAGCGTTCGCATCACTATAGACACTGCTTTAACTGCTTTAATGCTCACAGTTTCATCCCCTCATGAACAGTTTACACATCAAAACATGGGTTTTTCTGTCTACCTAGTGTGTCTCTCACTGCTGAGGGACTCACAGTTTTCTGTCAAATCAACAGAGAGCACACCTAAACTCTAATTTACTCCCATTACATGTTTGGCCACCAGTAGATTTTCATGACTCATGGTTCAAGACTTTTTCAGTTTGAAGCTTAAAGTCCTGTCCTTGTTTTTTATTAGCCTGTTTGATAAAAAGAGTGGTGATATTGGCTCCTGCTCCCCCTGCTGGCTAGAACAGGCATGTTCTGAGTCTCTGGTGCTTGCTTACATGATGACCAGCTTCTTCCTTCTTGCATTAATCCATGTCTGAGCTTCTCTATGGGGCTAGCAGAAGGAGGTTGAGGTATAGTGCCCTCTGTAGCTTCTAAAGATTTGGCATCGAAATCCAGTCCATAAAAGAAGAAGAGAGACAAATGTATAAAGCACAGAGGATTGATAAAAGTATCTAGTTAGATCCTGACATCTTTACAATATGGAAGATTATTTTCGAACAGCCTCAGTAAAGATTTCAGTTTATATATCAAAGCAATAAGAATTGCCTGTTTCTCAGCAGCCCCCTCTGCAAATCTGTGCGATCAAGTTGAATTAATCAGTCAATATCCTGCAACATTGGGTCTACATCTGCCGTGCATTCACGCTCTGCCGGGCAATAGCACATCTGGCCACTTGCGTGGCTTCATGAAAAAGCTCGAGTTCGTCTCCCGAAACGATTGTCGAGTTTCGGTGCCGAATCCAGGAATTTTCCAGGATATATTTCCTGGATTCAGGAGTTCTTGTTTGCTTTGTGAGCAGCAGCGAGTTTCTTGTTTCATCTTCGTCTCCAGGGATGTTTATAATTGATGAGCCAGTCGGACCTCTTCCTCAGTGGGACGCCTCTGCTCTCCTGGGGGCTTGTTAAGGTGGTATTGTCAGGAATAGATGCCCCTTATTTAGGGATTACCTTTAGTTCGAAGCCCCTGCTGATACTGCAGAAACCCCCCGTATTGATTTTTCTCTCTGGTTTAGTTCAGTCACCCTCTCCTCAGATCTGTGATCTGTATTATTCTCTCTGATGTTTGTTTCTAACCTAAGTTGACTGGCCATGCATAATTCCCTGTCTGGCCATGTTCTGTCCAGCTCTTTCTGGAGAACCTGGAGCATGAAGACTCGTTCGTGTACCTGTCGGCCATCCAAGGTAACGGCTCAGCTCTGCTGCAGATGACGCTCATGCCGATAACGGTGATAACTGAGTCCATACTGTTTTCAGGTCTGGCTGTTCTGGCTGATTCTTACCCGGGTCAGATCCTCGAGAGGCTCCTCAAAGATTTCCAACACGGTCCGTCGCTCCCTTCGTCCAACAACCATCGCTCTCTGGAGAGCCGGCTGAAGGTGGGAGAGGTCCTGATGCGGGCGAGCAGAGCGATGGGTGAGCATCAGATCTTGTCGGGGTAGCTCGATCAACATCAAACAGCCTTTCATTGCCATCTCTTCTGTTTTCGGTCCCAATGCATAAAATTCACTCTACACTGTCCATAGATGAGACATTATGTCCAGGTCTTCATCGAGCTCTTTGTCCGGCAACTCCATCAAATCACTGATTCCGCATTAAGGTGAAATCAGTAACAGCTAGGGATGTACTGAGAAATCAACTGGTGAAAAAACCTTTAAAAAAAAAAAAAAAACTCCTGACCAGTGAAGGCACCATACCTCACACTCTTCGGTGTGAATGCTGTTACTGGGGAAAGAAACCTCAGCTATTGTTGGCAGCAGGCGTTGCGTTACCCGAATATTTCCCGTATTTGACCGTTTTTTTAGAACGGTGTCGGAAAAATCTCAAGGCCGTCCGTCATTTCGACAGATTAGTATTCACACCCCTGACCACTTGGCGCAGACATTTTCAACGTTACGCATAGGGTACAGGTAACAAAATGTGTAATAAGAAAAGATTCCCATGAGAGCATCATCTCAGACCTGGAGACCGTGCTCAATATATCTCTCTAACCGGGAGCTGACAGCGCGTTGAAGAGTTACTGAGGCTTTGGAGCGCGTCGTTCCTAAGAGCCCGATGTACTGCCAACCACCGGTGCAAGCTGTGGTATTTCCTCCCCCTGAAGCGATAGCTTGCGAGTCAGGAAACGGCTCGCTCAGAGAATCTTTCTGACTTCTAATAACTTCAGTTGGAGAAATATTCCGTTAATTCAAAACTTTGGTTGAATTGGCGTCTTATTCCAGGCAGCGGAGCGGGGATTCAGCCTCCAGAACAACATCCAAACCTCCATGAGAAGTCATCTGTTCGAGGAAAAAATCCAAAACCTCATGACAAAAACCTCTGCAGCAATCCCACTGTTTGATTACTTACAAGCAGGTGATAATTTCATTTCCATTCGGAGCAGGAGGAAGTTGTGAGACTGTGTTCAGGCCACAGCAGGTGAACTGTTCGTATTTTAAATGCAATCATTTAGTAATATTTTTTATAAGCAGTTCTCTGTTTGGATTGAATATTATTTCAAATTAATTTTAAAAAAAATTACTATTGAATATGTTATCATTTGGAATGAGAATCAGCACCTCCAAATCCGAGACCACGGTCTTGAGCTTGAAAAGGGTACAGTGCCTTTTCCGGGTTGGCGACGAGGTCCTTCCCCGAGTGGAGGAGTTTAAGTATCTGGGGATCTTGTTCACGAATGAGGGAAAAATGGAGCGGGAGATCGATAGGTGAATTGGTGCGGCGTCTGCAGTGTTGCGGGCGCTGGAGCGGTCTGTCACTCTCGATTTACCCATAGGGTAGAAACGTCGCTCTGGGTAGTGAGCAAAAGAACGAGATCATCGATACAAGCGGCTGAAATGAGTTCCCTCCGCAGGGTTTCTGGGCTCTCCCTTAGAGATAGGGGGAGAAGCTCGGTGATCCATGAGGGACTCAGAGTAGAGCCGCTGCTCCTCCACATCGAGAGGAGGCAGTTGAGGTGTCTCGGGCATCTGGTCAGGATGGACGCCTCCCTGGCGAGGTGTTTTTTAGGCACGTCTCACAGGGAAGAGACCCAGGAGAGGGAAGTCTGGGGTCTCACCGCTTAAGCTGCTGCCCCCACGACCCGACCCGACCCCAGATAAGCGGAAGAAAATGGAAGAATGGTTATCATTTTAAATATTGACTGGTAAATATAGATTATGTCCAGATTTTTTGGACCTTGTTGGTCAAAATGACGGGACTACAAAAAATTCTAGAGCTATCTCTGCTCGGTCAGTTGGTACAACACCCTCAGCATCAAGAGCCAGTATACTGACCAATATGTTGCTTTTTATTTATTCAAGACCTGTTTTTGTGGGGTCCTGACCTCAACTTTGGGAACTGGAACTTTTATCCCTTGTATTTTCCCACCAGCTTCCCTGTCCCTAATAAAGGAAAGCATCTGCACAGTATAACATGGTGCAGGGAGCATCATGCTGTGGGTATTTTATTTTTAGTGTGAGGTCAAAGGTTAGTTTGTGGTTGTAGCATAACAAAATGTGGATAGACTTAAGGGTCGTTGACATTTTTGCACAGCATGTTCAACGGTTCCCATCTGGCCGTCACCAAATGTCCCGTAAGAGGAACGCGGACGGTCATTCAGGGGCGAAGGCCATGTTGTGGGGCTGCATCTGAGACAGGTCTCCTCCTCTGGAACCAGCTGTGTTCGCAGCCGACACAAAGAACAGAGTCGACTGCAGCTGCTTCTGCTAAGCAGCTCCGAGGCGAGCCAGAGGCTTTCACGGAGAGGAGGCGACCAACTGACAGGTCGGTGGCAGCGAGACACGACTGACCGATGTCGTAGGAAACACAGATAGAGCCCTGACCCTTCGTTACCGTGGCTCAGTGGACAATAACACTAGTGCAACACCCAAAACTCTACCTTAATCTGATTGCACGCCTCTTTCTGGTGTACAGATTTATTTAATATTTTTTCAGTGCAGAACTGTTGTATGCAGGAGCTCCTAGGAGTCTCCAGGTTTCTCAGCCAGCAACTGGGAACAAACCAGAAAGGAAACTGGGCCAGACATTCACTTACTGACCCGTCCAGTCAGCCTGGCGAGTCTGTTAAGAAAACCTTCTTATTTAAAAATCACAGCTTGGCCAAAAGGACAAATTTTGGCCGGTCGGGATCTTCGAGTCAGACACAGCAGCTGTCTGAGGGGCAAACTGAAGCTCCATCCAGTCTCCCGGCAGAGATATAAACACCCCGATTGTCCCAGGAAAAGTGGCACGATGGGAATCTGGCACACAGAACCAGAGCTGAGTCCGAAAAAATACATAAATAAATGTGGCGAAGTGGGAGTGAGACAGAGCATCTCCTCTGACTGAAGAGAAAATGACTGTGAAGCGTATAAAACATGAAATAAAAGACGGCGACAAAAAATGTTCCCGTGCCAGCAGGGCAATGCCCGACGTTACCAGTTTGAAAGGAGATTAAAAACAACCTTCATCTGCAGATTGGATGGATTTCTGGTTTGTTGTATTTATTTTTTTAAAGACTTTGTGGCATTTGTGACCTTTATTACATTACGTGTAAAGAAGTCATGCAGTAAATGGACAGGGGTCAGGAATCAAACCAGGGATAACTGTAGACTATATAGATGGCTCAGAGGCTCCACTGGCTGTTTATGCTCTTTCTATAAATCCAACACCAACACATTCAATTCAATTCAATTCAGTTTATTTATATAGCGCCAATTCACAACAGATGTCATCTCAAGGCACTTAACAAGAAGTCATTTCAATACATTTATACAAACATTCCAGTCAGTTAAAAAGTTTCCTATTTAAGGAATCCCAACATCATAACAGTTAGTTTTTTGTTTTTTATTGAGCTTTATTTTGAAAGTCCAGTTTATATGCTTTCTGTTTTAGCTTCTTCTTTTTTTTTTTTTTTTTGACTGGAAATACTAAAGTTTGCAGGAGGTTTCTGTAAATTCTCAATTTAACAACTTCTAGCCAGGGAGAAATTCATTGCTACAGTTAAAAGGATGTTTGCGATCATAATGAATCAAAATTCGAAAAAAGAAGCTTGTGAGTAATTTAACAGCCCCAAAAAAGTACCACTGGTTGCTATGGCGATCCCCATCCTTTAGGGGGCGTATGGAGCCCCATAGAAACAATCACAATTATAAAAAATACAGGTCGTTTAAAACTAATGAGCGTGAATTGTTTACTTTTCTTTGTAGCGATAAAGCACGAGGAGCTTCTGTGCATTTTGCTGAGTTTTTGTGCATTCTGTGAAATTTGGAGTTAATTCAGGGTCTAAAATGAAACGACTCAAAAAGAACATTATTGATTTTAATTAACGAACAGGTCTCCAGGCCATGACGGGGCAACACAGACACAAATAGCACAGACAGACACCCATGCACATACACCCATACCGAGACAGATTAACCTACCAGTCATGTTTTTGTTGTTAGAGGAAGCCGGAGAGAGAACCCATGCATGCTGTGGGAGAACACGAAAACTCTCTCCACAAAGATCCCAGGGTGGGATTTGAACCCAGGACCTTCTTGCTACAAGCTGTGCAGACCCAATGAATAAACACTAATTCTAGCATTCTGCTAAGGATTAAAGGAATAAATAATAACTTAATATTTAACAAATTAGAAGGCCCAAATTTATTAAAAGTTTCTGAGTCGTCTAAAGAAAAGGATTTACAGCCGGTTTCTGTTTTTAATGCCTAGATTAATCAGAAAGAGGAGCTTTTTCTATCTTCAGGAGCACATGAAATCTTCAGACGCCCTAAACCTTCAGTCCAATTCATCTGTCTCACTCTCAAAGAACCTGGATGATCTCTCGGCTCTCTGCTGCAGAACCTCAGTAACAGTCGGGTTCATGAAGCGGGTGTCTGTTCTTCCTTCAGGGGAATTGGCGCCCCACCTCGGCCGTCCTCTGGTGAGCGTCTTCCTGCGGGGAACCAAGGATCCAGACCAGAGTCTCCGAGCCAGCAGCCTGTCCAACCTGGGGGAGCTCTGCCAGAGACTGGACTACTCTCTGGGGCCGCTGGCACAAGAGGTGAGAACACCAGAGGGAGAAAAAAAACAGCTTAATGAACATATAGTTTAAGATTTTTCATCATGCATTACTAATACTCTAATACAAATATACAATATTTTCTATAGGTAGTAGTAGTAGTAGTACTATGGCGGAAAACTCGACTCCAGGTTCACTGTGAAATCTACAAAGAGAGACTGAATAGATATCAGCTAACTATAAAAGATGCTAGGGAATCGTTCTTTTCTGAAATCATCAACAGAAACATTAATAATGCACGGACTCTATTTGCAACAGTGGAAAGACTAACTAATCCTTTAGTGACAGTAGCCCCTGAACTAAACTCTACCAGGGCCTGCAATGAATTTTGCAGCTTTTTCACTGAAAAGATTCTAACAATTAGATGGTCAATCTGTACCTCAATATCGAACCCACAACCAGTGCAATCCCCAATCAACAACAATGTAGAGAAAATGTCAGAATTCCACGAATTAAACCAGAACAGCCTTGAAAAAATCATTATCCAATTAAGCTTCTCCTCCTGCAATCTTGACATCCTACCCACAGCTTTTCTAAAGAATATTCTTCCTGTTATTGGTTCTGATCTTGTTCAAATAGTGAACTCATCTCTGCTATCGGGTGTCTTCCCTCAGGCTTTAAAAACAGCAGTTATTAAACCACTGCTAAAGAAGAAAATCTGGACAACACGTTAATGCAGAACCACAGGCCAATCTCTAATCTCCCATTCATCAGTAAGATTATTGAAAAAGCTGTTTCAGCAGTTAAATGGCTTCCTAACAATGACAAACCGTTTTGATGTTTTTCAGTCTGGTTTCCGCGCTCACCACAGCACCGAGACTGCCCTCCTCAAAGTATTTAATGACATCCGCATAAATACAGACTGTGGAAGAACCACAGTGCTGGTTCTGTTGGACCTCAGTGCAGCATTTGACACTGTTGATCATTATATTTTATTGGAACAACTGGAGAGCTGGGTCGGACTCTCTGGTAAAGTACTTGGCTGGTTCGAGTCTTACCTAAAGAACAGGGACTTCTATGTTTCAATAGGAAACTTTTCATCAGAACGAACAGAAATCACATGTGGGGTGCCCCAGGGATCCATCCTGGGGCCCCTCTTATTTAATATCTACATGCTCCCAATAGGCAAGATTATAGCAACCAATAACATTAGCTACCATAACTACGCAGATGACACTCAGCTCTACATTACAATGTCACCAGGTGACTCTGAACCCATTCAAACCCTAAATCAATGCATTGACCAAATAAATGGATGGATGTGCCATAACTTTCTCCAGCTGAATAGAAACAAAACTGAAGTGATTATTTTTGGACCCAAGGAGGAACGATCAAGAGTCAGCACACAGCTTCAATTAATACAGCTAGAAACTACTGATCAGGTTCGAAACCTAGGTGTAGTAATGGATTCAGACCTGAACCTCCAGGGTCACATAAAGGCAATAACAAGGTCAACCTTCTATCACCTGAAGAACATCTCTAGGATTAAAGGACTGATTTTGCAACACGACCTAGAAAAACTCATCCATGCGTTTATCTTTAGTCGGATTGATTACTGCAACAGCATCTTCACAGGTCTGCCTAAAAAGTCGATTAGACAGCTGCAGCTGATCCAGAACGCTGCCGCTCGCGTCCTCACTAGAACCAGGAAAGTAGAGCACATCACCCCAGTTCTAAAGTCCTTACACTGGCTCCCTGTAGCTCAGAGAATAGACTTTGAAATACTTTTACTAGTTTATAAATCATTACATGGCTTAGCACCAAAATATGTTGAAGACCTGTTGTCATGGTACCAACCACCAAGACCACTCAGGTCCTCCAACTCTAGCCTACTAAACATCCCTAGACTCAGAACTAAACATGGAGAAGCAGCTTTCAGTTTCTATGCTCCTCTAATCTGGAACGGACTTCCTGACGAGTGCAGAGCTGCTGAAACACTGAACTGCTTTAAATCGAGACTAAAAAACCATCTGTTTAGAATTGCCTTTGAGTAAATGCTTGATGTCATATGTATGAAATGTGTTCATGCTGTCTTGCTTTTTTTTATTTTTCTCTTGCTTTATTGTGTATCATGTGTATTGTGTGTTTCTCTTGTGTTTTTTTTTAATCACCAAATCATGTAAAGCACCTTGAATTACCCTGCTGTTGAAAGTGTGCTATACAAATAAAATTGCCTTGCCTTGCCTTGCCTTGCCTTGCCTTGCCTTGCCTTGCCTTGCCTAGTAGTAGTAGTAAAGGCAATAAATAAACCTTCCAGACCACTCAGGTCTTCTGGTTCAAGTCTACTCTGCATCCTAAGAATCAGAACCAAACATGGAGAAGAAGCATGTAGTTTTAATGCTCCTCAAATCGGAAACAAACTTCCATAAAAATGCTGTAACACCGAGTTCCTTTAAATCAAAGCTAAAAACCCATTAATTCTATTCTGGATCACAACTTTCCATTACTTCTCTTTATTTTGCCCCTGAAATGTATGGTTCCTTTTCTGTTAGTTTACCTCCGCCAGGGTTTTGTCTGTCGGTTGGTTAACTCATAACTTTACCTGGGTAACAACTCAAAAAGTTATAGGTGGATTTTGATCAAACAAATTTCAGGAAATGTCTGCAATGGGAACAGGAACAAGTGATTAGATTTTTTGGGGTGATCTGAAAACCGCCACTACCGAAAATAGATTTTTGTAAATAACTACTGAATTAATTATATCAGTGTGAATCCGGCTGGTAAATGTTTGTTTTCATGGTCAAGGAATCTAAATAAGTTACAATTAGATCCCAACATTGGTGGTGGGCGAGGCTTGGTGGAGGTTTGCACTCTCCGAGTGGTTTTCTAGTTGTTAAATGTTTTTTAATGTAAACCACTTTGAACTGCCTTTTTGCTGAAATGTGTTATACAAGACGTCATGGTTCGGAAAACTTATAAAGTTCTGCTTCAACAATCACAAAGAAAGCATATCAGCTGGGTCTGAATTAGAAGATCCACCCATGAAGTTCTACAAGGGGGGGGACAAAGATCACGGTAGTTGGCTAGCTAAATGCTTCCCAGACTATTCTGCTCAAGACCCCACACTTGTTGGGTTGAGCCACTGAGCTAACCATTGCGTTCACTCCAAGGAAAAACGACAGACGGCAGATTAGAAGTGCTTCGGATGTTATAAAAAGACTTCAGCCCATCGTGTGAGCTCCAAACACAAACTCTGATGGTCTGACGCCACAGATCCTCCATCCATCGCCTCTGCAGAGGTCTGCGGCTCTGACGACGATGCAGCCCCTCTCCATGTTCGCCGCAGCCATGAATGAGCTTCAGTGTCGGCCGGAAGAACAGGATGCTTATTCATAAACCTGCGATCTTTTTCACACCATCAGACGCTGTGTGTGTGTCAGTGGAGCCTGTGTTGGTTTGATGTCAGGTCAACAAATAGGTCGATCCAGTTTGGTTCTGTCACTGGGCTCAGCGGTGCTGGGCTGCAGCTGACAGAAAACATTCCAAGATTTTTCACATGAAAATTATGTGATCTTGGTTAAAGGAGTTATTTTTTTTAAAACTCTGTATCTCGGCCATGTTTTCCAGCAAAAACACAGTTCAAAGGTCATAAAGCTTACAGGAAGTTGGAGTTTACCCGATTGAGTAGGTTCTGACTTTTTTTTTACAGCTTTACAGTTTTAGTTTATTCTTTTTCCAGGTTTTCACACAGGATGTTCTAGGACTGGGCGATAAATCGATTAATCGAATTTTCTGTTTATGAAGATTTCATTTTTGGATAAATCGAGAACATCGGAGAAATATTTCACCAATGCACTCCAAGGGTTTCAGTAGTTCAAAGTGATGTGAGCCCGCCCAAGTTCTACCTTCATGTTTTACAGTGTGCTTTTTTTTTGGACTTTGAATTCAGGTGAACTCCTAGAAAGGATGAGTAAAATAAAAGCAAGATTTAAAAATATTTTTTGTCATTTTAAATTTCTTTTCAGGAATAGATAGGGAGAAGAAAATAAAATCAATTAAAAATCGGATTTGGCATTACACAAATCGTAGATTTTATTTTTAAGCCATATCCCCCAGACCTAGGATGTTCAGCTTAGACTGTGATGACGTTTATTACTTTAGATTCTGACTATGTGAAATATTCAGAAACCTCTCAATTTAAACTATCATGCCCCCAGCTTCATATCCAAATGTTCAGTTTATACATCGAAACGTAGGTATTTAGGTTAGGTCTACAAAAATAACTAACGAAATTAGAATATTGCAAAAGAAGTTAAATTTTTTTGTCACTCATTTCAGAAAGTAAAACTGATTATGGCTTAGAGATGACGCACATTATTCAAAATATTTGAATAATGTGTCAAAGTTATAGCATATTCATAGAAAGTTGAGTGGAAGGAAAAAGTGTGTTGCCAGGAACAGGGATAGCCGCAGCCTTGAGAGAATTGTCAGGCAAAATCCATTCAAGAATCTGTGGGAGCTTCACAAGGACTGGACTGAGGCTGGAGTCAAAACATCAAGAGCCTCTGCGCTCAGACGGATTCGATACACGGGCAATGAGCGTTTTACCTGGGCTGAGGAGAACCAGAACTGGAGTGTTGCTCAGTGGTCCTCTTCTCATATGAAATTAAAGTTTGTATTTCATTTGGAAATCAAGGTCCCAGAGTCTGGAGGAAGGGTGGAGAGGACCAGAATCTTTGTTGTTTGAAGTCCAGAGAGTAGTTTCCACAGTCAGTGATGATCTGGTGTACCGTGTCCTCTGCTGGTTCTGGTTCACTGGGTTTTCTGAAGTCCACAGCCGTCTGCCACGACATTTTAGAGCACTTCATTCTTCCTTCTGCTGACGAGCTTTATCGATATTCAGCAGGACCTGGTACCGACCCACACTGCCAAAGGTACCAGAAGCTGGTTCAATGACTATGGTGGTACTGTGTTTGACTGGCCAACGAACAGGCCTGACCTTTAACCCCGTAGAGAATCTATGGAGTATCGTCCAGAGGGAGATGAGAGACACCAGAACCAAAAATGGAGATGACCTGAACGTTCTATCAAAGCAACCTGGGCTTCCTGAACGCCTCAGCAGAACCACAGGCTGATCTCCTCCATGCCACGCCGCATGGATGCAGTGATTCATGCAAAAGGAGCCCAGACCAAGTACTGAGAGCATAGAAATGAGAATCAGTTTCAGAAGTCTGACATTTCAGTTTAAAATATAATTTCTGATGTAATATTAACATTTGGAAGCCAGAAACATCAAAATTAGAAGAAATAAAGGCTCAAAATGTTTCATTCGATGTAATTTATTAGTCTTTTAAGGGTCTCTTTAAGTTGTCACATCTCTCACATAAAAAACCGCAAACTCATATATTTACATGCGAGTCCACAAGCAGGTTCTGCTGCTCGCTGATTGAAGAATTTTTTTTTTTCCACATAAGTCATGGTTTCTACACAGAGACTGTTTGTTTGAGGCTTGAAAGAGTGCTGCTGTTGGCTCCCCCGTCTCTGGTTCTTACATTATGTAGCAGCTTCTTCTTTCTAATCACAGAAAAAGGATTCAGCTCTTTAACGCCGTGTTTGGTGGCTTTTTAGTTATTAGGAACTCTTACGGAAGGTATTTAATGAGTCCTTTGGATTCATTCCTCCTGATACTTGCTGGTTTCTTGCCTGTAGCTGCTGTGGATAAATAATGATGACGCGTTTCTGTTTTATTTACTTTTCTTTTCTTTTTTTTCCCCCATGCAGCTGAGCTCCTGTCTGACCGCTCTGATCAGAACAGAGAAGGAGGCCGAGGTGAGGAGAGCTGCTGTCCACGTCGTCGCTCAGCTGCTCAGAGGCCTCAGCGATAAAACAACCCAGGTAACAAACACGCTGTGCAGGAGACGCCTGCAAAACCTAAAGGTGGTGCATCCCGTGTCTCGCTAACGGATTCATACACCTTCAGGTTTTGCACATTTTTCTCCATAATATAACCACAAACTTCCAAATGTGTATTCCTATCTAGCCCCCCTTACTCCAATGCCCCAAGATAAAATCTAGTGGAATCAACTGCTGTTCTGGGAATTTTCTTGCAGGACAACTATTGGACTTGCACTCCACAGATCTGGGGTCTCATTTATAAAACTTTACTTCGAACCTTTACTAAAACCGTTCTTAAGCTCAGCAAAAAAAAAAATGTCTCACTTGCGCAAATAAATTTTCCGATCTATCATACTTTGCGTATGTACAGCTGTACGCAATTTCCGCTTTATGAATCACACGCTCCCTAGAATTGTGCTCAGGTGATTTTGGACCATATCCCACCTCCCACTTTCTGAGACTGATATCGATGTGTTTATGGGTAGAGGCACGGCAAAACGTTTTATTTCAATCAATCAACCAATGTGTATCATTTAAAGAGCTTTATTCAGCCAAAAGGCGAACAAAGTGTTTAACAGTAAAAGACAAAAACATGGTTAGCAATAAGAAAATGTGTAACAACCCAACAAGAGTAAAGCGACTCAAATAAAAAATAGAAACAGCAGCACAAGCAATAAAATGAATAAGAATCATAAATATAAAGTTTGAATTATATTATTACTTCTTGTAGCAACAATAAGATTAAAAGTATTATCAGCGCAAAATATTATGTGGGGGTTACAAAGAAATGGAAGAGCTGCGAGTGACATAGCGTTGATGCAGCGGCGTGCCAGATATGAAAAATAAGGTGGAGGCAATGAGGGAGATGGTATGGGGGGGTGCATGGTTTTACCGGGTCAGTAGGTCTAACATGGGCCCAGTTCTGCACATAGATCTAACAGGGCTACTTTAGGGAATCTAAATCGGTTCTCCCCCATCCAGATGCTCCCAGTGGCTGATCTTCAATGAGCGCCAGCGCATCCATTATGCAGCATTATGCAGTAGTGTCACTGCAGTATTTATATTTGTACTCGTGACAATTAATCCACCAATAAGTGCAATTGCTGTATAATCTGAAGACATACATATGAACATAATGTGATATATAATTCTTAAATGCAACATATTATCATTCAGATTCTCACTTTTATTCTCAGTTCAGAGATGGGGGTCTGAAAATGGGGTTTAAATTCACCATTTTGCCGTATCACCAGCTACGCTGCCGGTGTCCTCCGTGTCCAAAATGGGTGTAAGCGGCAAGGTCCTTAGTGTGCTTAAAGTTGCGCCATTTTCTTCAGTCCCGTCTTTTTTTTTTTTTTCTATGAATCACTGACTTTTGCGCAGAAAATTACTTACGCAATTTTGTGCGTAAGCGAGCTTCACAAAAGAGAAGCCTGGTCTTTATACAAGAGTTGCAAGAAGAATCCAGTTGCTGAAAGAAAGCCAGAAGTCATTCAGTTTGCTGCAAGAGTCACACAAAACGTGGAAGAAGGTGAAACATGGCAGTGGCTCCGGATTTAAGAAAATATCGATTCACGGCTTTATCGCGATAGTTTATTTCCCGATATCGTATCGAATTTTTTATTTTTATTTTATTTTTTAGGATTTGAAGGGAGGCATTAATGCATTTTTGTAGTAAAATTAAAAGTATGACTGGTAGTTTGTGGCCTGTTTTCACCTTCTTTCTTCCAGTGGATCAACTAGATCTAGTAATAAATCTGGATGTATTAAAGTAAGAAACAGGTTGGAGTGTTTAGAATGATGGGACAGTTTTTCTACAGTTTAATTCAGTTTTAGAAATCACAACATATTGTCTTACTCATATCATTGCGATATATCTCAATATATGGCATCGTCTCCCCTGTATCGCGATACAGATTGTATCGCCAGATTTTTAACAATACACATCCCTAGTAGTGGCAGCATCATACTGTGAGGAGGCTTGTTTTGGATGTAGCTAAATCCAGAACTGCAGAAGACCTGAGACTTCGGTCGGGGTTTCACCTTCTAGCAGAACATAATGCAGCCAGAGATACAATGGGCTGGTTTTAGATCAATGCATAATCATGTTAGAAATGCCAAGTCGGGGTGGCGTAGCAGTAGAGCTGGCGCCCTCGATGCGGCTGTCCCGGGTTCGATTCATGATCTCGGAACTTGTGCCGCGTATGTCTTTCCCCTCTTCTCTCACCTATTTCCTATTGAGTGACTATCAGATAAATCTTAAGAAACAAAATAAGAATGGGCTCGTCAAAGTGCAGAAACTGAGAATCTGTTGCAAGACTTAAAGACTGATGTTCACAGACGTTCTCTATCCAATCCGGCAGACATTTCAGTCTTTAGATGTGCAAAGCTGGTGGACAATTGACAGCCTTCAATAGTCTCATTTTCTTTTCATGCATTTATAAACTACTTTGTGTTGATCTGTCATACAAGATCTTAATTAAAAAAAAAACATTTTTGAAGAAATGTGGAAGGTTCAAGGTTCATGAAAAGCTTTTAAAAAAGTAAACTCTTGACTCTCTGGCCTGATTTTCTGCTTCGTGATTGGAGGAAACATCCTGACCTGCGGGTGAAACTGAGCCAGTCACTGTTTGTTCTGTTTGTCAGATTTACAAAGCAGCTCCTTGACATAATGAATGTTTCTTAAAGCTCCACGGTTTGTAATTTTCCACCTGGTGGTCTGTCAGGTGTGTTTGTGTTTTCTTTTATTTTCCTGCCCCGGGGTCAGAAACTTTAGCGTGGCCGATCTTTGTTTCCTGCAGCTCTTAAGAGCGCCGAGTGGCTTGATCTTGGTCAGAGTGAGGGGCCGTCTTTAGACACCTTGACAGGTCCTGTTATACATCTAGAAATGGAGACTAAAATCAAGAACGCAGGTTTATGTCGTCTATATTGCTCCACTTTTAGGTTCCTCTGTCTAAAGACGTCTTTTACTAATAAACCATCTCAGCCAAGACACAACATCCAAGAAAATCACTTTAAACTTTGAGAAAATCCTAACTCCTTGTGACAGTTTATTTAAATTAACATTTCATTTCATATTTCCTTTAAAAAGCTGTTGAGTTATTTTAGAGCGCTTCTGTTTTCTAGCTTTTAGAGTTATAGGAGAGAGGAAAAGTGGAGTTTGTCAGAAAACCCCAGGTGATTCAAACTAGATGTTAGTTATGAGCAGGTTCATGAAGGCCGCCGTTGCAAAAAAATCAGAGCATAGTTGTTACTATTCAGTATTTCTCATTATTGGACAATTTTTGTTATAATTTAATATTTGCTACTCGTCTCTTTGGGTTAGGAAAAACAACATATTTTTCAAAATCAGTTAAAACTTGTGGCTCAATCGGGAATAAAGTGCAGTGATGTTGGTGGTGATATTTTGTATGGAATAAATATAGTCTCATGAGAATCTTTTTTTTAAAACATTGAATCTGTAACACTTAATTTTTATCCTGTGTATTAATGTATGTGAAAGAATGTGCTTTGGTGATTGAACCTTTGCAAAACGATATGTATAGGAACATCTCGGACGACCTTGAACGCACCATGAAACGATGGTGGCGCCAGGATTACACAGTTGGGAACAGTGATGCTGGTCAGAGTTGATGCACAGATTAATGGAGATAAATAATGCAGTGCGATTCTAGAAGAAGACATGTTGGCGGCTGCAAAAGGCTCAAAAATGGCCGCTCCTCTGTGTCCTTTGGCACGTCATAAATTCGCCCATCGACGGTATTACTGGACAGAGAAATAACCCGTAGTTTTTGGCTGCCGTTGTCAGCTAATGTGGTTGCCCTCTGGTGATCCAAGCTAAAGCAATGGGCGCTAAATCGAGTCGAGCGGCTTTTAGCCAATCAAATTACACTGCTATGATCACGTGACACCAGTGCGTTGGGCTAAGCCAGAGTTTAAAAAAAGAATATTAAAATAGCTCATACATAATTGCACAGGATACAAATCTGTGTTATAAATTCAATGTACACAAGAGTCTGTTTTTAATTAGACTATATTACTTCCATAATTTTGCTCCATATTTAGAAAATGGGGTGAAAACTGTAATATTTTCCCCAAAGAAACTAAGGGGATTTTGGTGAAAGGAGTATGAAAACTCGGCCGTTTTTTAAAGCTCCGTGTCTCAGCCATACTTTCCAACAGAAACTTCTTTCAAACTTTAAACGGCTGATAGGAAGTTGGTCTTTACCTGACTTAATTAGCATTTTCGATGCATTTTACAGGTCTCACACAATCACAGTTTAAGTTTGATGAATTTTTCATGCAGACTTTCTCAATGTTCAGCTTACAGTGATGGTGTCACTAGATTCCGACCCTAAAAAATTTTTTTTTGATTTAAACTGCATTAATGCCCACAGTTTCATCCCCACATGTACAGTTTATACACCAAAACAGAAGTACTTTTGTGCACTTTCACCCGGTGTGTTTCCCACTACTGTGGCCACACGCAGAGTCTCATTCATTATATTTAACCAATGACTTTTTTCTGTCTTTCAAAACCCGAACTGAAGGCTACTTTAACCTCTTATATCTCCTTCATATAACAAAGAAAGAACAAATAAAGAAATTCACAACCAGATGCTTCTGACACACACCATAAAAAAAAAAACATCATCTTATGGATTATAGTTTTCATACAGTGACTGTTTGAGGCATCAATTCTTGTTTGTCCTATTAAGAGTGCTGCGCCTCCCTCAGAAAAGAAGGGAATCCCCATAGCAACCAGTTACTCAGCATATTTTCAGGGCAGTTGTTACATAATATAGTGAATTTTAAAATGTTTCCACTGTAGAACATAGACTTGCCAAATTAGAAAAGCTATTCCATAAAGTTGTGCCCCTAAATCGGATGGAAAATTGAGCTAAGCGAGATCCATTGACTAGGGATGTGTATTGGTAAAAATCTAGCAACACGATATCTATCGCGATACAGGGGAGACGATACGATATATTGCGATACTATGAATAAGACTATATATATTGGGATTTTTAAAAGTGAATTTAACTGTAGAAAAACGTTCACATCATTCTAAACACTCCAACCCGTTTCATACTTTAACACATCCAGTTCTATTTCATCCCTACTGACCACCAGAGGCTGTGCCTTAAGCACTGAATGATCAATCTCGGCCATGCGCAGGTCGAGTGTTTATACCAACAATGTCACATGTGACCCCTGATGACCACGGAGACGCTATATCTTCCGGTGACATCAGAGGATCTGTTCCTTTTCATCTTCTCACTTCGCAGGTAGTATCGCCGCGCTAGCTAAAGCCTAAGGATCTTGCTGAAAGCTACAGCTACTTGTTTAAAATTATCGTTGGTTTGTTCGTTGCTGGTGGCCTTGTGACTTTTCTGTCGAAGCTGCGAGCCCTTCAGAGGCCGCAACGGACCCCACCGGGAGGCTTGTGACTTCGGCGCATTTCCTCGGCTGGGTAACTTTGTCTTGTACAACATAGCTGGTTCTTTGTATGACTGTCAGTGTAGGCAGTGTGCTCGCTCCTTCTCCCGACATCGTGCAGCTAAATGTTATGTTAATATCTGTGTCTTTTTTGGTGACTACTGTGGTTTCTCTCCCTCTCCCGGCATTGATAACCTGCACCTACCGTTGATATTTTGGATAGCTTACCCTTGACTGATGAAGGCAGTGCTCTCGCTCCCACCATAGGTGTGCTTCAGTGTTTCTTTGCAACGTCTGCTGGTGAAGGTTGTGCTTTCAATCCCTCTCCCGGCATCTGTACTGCACTTAGTGTTTTCGTTTCATAGTGGGATAGCTTACCCTTAGCTGGTGAAGGCAGTGCTCTCGCTCCCGCTCCCAGCATAGGTGTGCTTCAGTGTTTCTTTGCAACGTCTGCTGGTGAAGGTTGTGCTTTCGCTCCCTCTCCCGGCATCTGTACTGCACTTAGTGTTTTCGTTTCATAGTGGGATAGCTTACCCTTAGCTGGTGAAGGCAGTGCTCTCGCTCCCTCTCCCGGCATCTGCACTTGGTGTCTAAAAATAGAAAGGTAAGCGGTTGTGAGTGTAATAAACTTACTATCGACTGGTGAAGACAGTGCTTTTGCTCCCTCTCCCAGTGTCTCACTCCTCCTTTTATTTTTTTTTATTTTTTTGTCAGCATGGATGGCACCCACTCCTGCTCATCCTGTATGGCTCCTCTGCAGCTTGAGGATGGCCATAATTTATGTCCCTCCTGCCTTGGCCTCGGGCATCTGAAGGAGGGTCTTTCTGACGATCCCAGCATGAACTGCAGTATCATGCCTCGGGCAGTGGGGATTGCAAGGCTGACTGAGGTGGGGCGACTGTTGGACCCCAAGTCGTCACCCGACTGGCTGGCCCCAACCCAGCAACTGGCTCCAGCTCGGACTGGCCAATCTAGACGTTAGGCTGCTGAGACTGCAGGCCCCACCCCAGGGAAGAAGGCTAAGGGGTCCGGGCTTGCCTCCAGGGTGGACCAATTGACAATGGAGCTCGATGCTATGAAGTCCCTGTTCCTGGCCTTCCAGTCGGGGACGGGAGCAGAGCAGCCAGATGCTCTGGCTCTTCCGGTAGCCTCCTTGGGGTCGGAAGATGATGTGCTTTCCATAGCAGCATCAGCCGCCCAGTTTGGGGATGTGGTCCCACAGGAGGCGGCCACCCATCTAAGCTCCGCGGTCGGCTCCCATTCTTCCGCCAATAGTTCTACTGGTGGTGTTGGGGACTGTTCCCTGGGAGCCACCATTCGTATGGCTCTAGCCCCTGTCAACTTTACTGCGCCTCCATCGGCGGAGTATCTGAGGGAGTTGCAGGCATGCTGGAGGGATTCTAGGGCCCTCTCTCATCATACCTTCTTTCCAAGGCCTATGATGCAGCGGCACGCATGGGACGGATGGGTAACTCCATGTCCCACCTGATGCTTGCTCCGTCAGCATCCCTGCAGGAGGCTGAACTGGATGCTTCTGTCTATAATTTCAGTGATGCTTCCCTACAGGCATTTGCACTGATGTCTAGAGAGTTGGGGCGGTTAATGTCTACTCTTGTTCAGGCTCGCGGCCAGGTCTGGTTGGCACAATCCCCTCTCACTGAGGCCTGCAGGAGAACCCTCCGCAGTGTTCCGGTAGAGCCGGGCGAGCTGTTTGGTTCTGCTGCTCTGGAAGCGCTTGAGTGCACGGTACAAGCAGGAAGGACTCGACAGCAGCTCTCCGGGCTTCAGAGGAGTGTGCCCCCTCCTAATAGGCCTAGGGGTCCTCCAGCTGCCCCACAGCGCAGCTCTCATCCACAGGCTTACCCCAGGGGCTACATTAGGCCTCAGCACACACGACCACAGCCTGCTCAGGAGCAGGCGCAGACCGTTCGGGCACCCGAGGAACTGCCCTCTGGGCAGCCTCGCCCCTCATATACTGCCCGTCGTACCCCCAGAGCCTTTAGAGGCTGGGGGGCTCGGCGCTGAGGCCCGGGGGCCGGCCGCCGGCTGTTTTTCCCAGCAGCAGCTCAGCTATTGGTCTGCTTCTACCAGGGACCCGTGGGTGCTTTCCACCCTGACCCACAGGTACAAACTTCAGTTCCTACGCCGGCCCCCAACCTGTGGCCGGGTCAAGATGACCATCATATGCGACCCGGCAAAAGCCCAATCCCTCACCCAGGAGTTGTCTGCCCTCCTGGACAAGGGTGCCATCGAACCAGTAGATCCCCTATTGCACCCCGGGGGGTTCTACTCGACTTACTTTCTGGTAGCAAAGAAAGATGGTGGACTCCACTCTGGAGTTGCCAGAGTGGAGTGGTTTACGTCAGTAGACCTAAAGGATGCCTATTTTCACGTCCCTATAGCGGCACACCATCGGCAGTTTCTGCGGTTTGCTTTTCAGGGGCATCATTTCCAATTTTGGGTGTTCACCAGGTGTGTGACGGCGGCCCTCTCGCACCTGCAGTCGCGGGGCATGAAGATCCTGCCGTATCTGGACGATTGGCTCGTCTGTGCACCATCCCAGTCTCAGGTGGCCCTGGACACGACATGTCTTCTCTCCCATGTGACCCCCTGGGCCTCCGGGTGAATTTCATGAAGAGTTGCCTGGTTCCGTCGCAGAGCAGTCTTTCTCGGTGTTACTCTCAATGCAGTCACCATGAAGGCTTGCCCGTCACCACAGCAGGTGGACGACATCCTCCGCCTCCTTCTCCTGTTTCAGGAGGGCAGGCAGTTGCGCTTTGTGGAGTTTAGGCGCCTCCTAGGGAAACTGACGGCTGCTTCTACCGTGGTTCCTCTAGCACTGCTGTCGCTGCGTCCCCTCCAGAGCTGGGTGCAAACTTTTCATCTGGATGTCAAGTGGCACCGGCACAGGAGACTCAAGGTGTCACGTCGTTGCCTTGTTGCTCTGGCCCCGTGGAGGGAGAGGTTGTTTCTCCTCCAGGGCGTGCCCATGGGTTCCGTTGCATCCCGTCGGGAAACCATCACAACAGACGCCTCCCTCTCAGGCTGGGGTGCTGTGTGGCAGAACCGGACAGCTCAGGGGCTGTGGTCTGCACGAGACCGCTCACAGCATATCAATGTTCTGGAGATGTGGGCTGTGTACAGGGCATTGCAGGTTTTTTCTTCCCTTCTTGGGAGGCCGGCATGTCCTTGTGCGGTCAGACAATGTCTCGACAGTCTCTCACATATACAGCCAAGGGGGCACCAGGTCTGCACGGCTATTGCAGGCATCCCAGGACTTCCTGCTATGGGCAGCACCACGCCTGGCCAGCTTGAGGGCAATGTACTTGCCTGGGGAACGGCATCAGGCGGCAGACTTTCTCTGCCGTTGCAAGCCCCCACCGGGGGAGTGGCGGCTTCATCCGGAGGTGGTTCTCAACATCTGGGACATCTTCGGCAGGGCGGGGGTGGATCTCTTTGCCAACAACCCATTGCCCCCTCTGGTTCTCCTGGACGCAGGAGAGCAGTCCTCTGGGCCAGGACGCTCTCGCCCACGATTGGCCAGAGGTTCTCCTCTATGCGTTTCCGCCAATCCCTCTGATTTTTTCCAATGCTACAGAGGGTCCTCCATCAGGGTCACAGGTTGGTAGCCCCCTTCTGGCCGGGAAGAACATGGTTTCCACTGCTGTACAGGCTCTGCAGCAGTCCACCGTGGTGCCTCCCCAACAGGAAGGATCTCCTGTCTCAGTTACGGGGGCCAGATCTGGCATCCCGACCCTCTCCGCCTGCAGCTGTGGGTCTGGCCACTGCAGGACCCGACCCACTGCTGATTGAGTGTTCAGATGGTGTCTGCAATACCATATTGAATGCGAGGGCGCCTTCCACCCGGGCGCGGTATGAGAATAGGTGGCGGCTGTTTGCTGCATGGTGTTCAGCCGAGGGTGTGGACCCTGTGCTCTGTTCAGTGCCAAAGATTTTGGAGTTCCTCCAGTCACTCCTGGATGGCGGTAGGTCCCCTGCTACTCTGAGGGTATATGTGGCAGCCATTTCCTCTCGACACGCTCGGGTTGATAATAACACTGTAGGGTGTCAAAGTCTGGTCTCCCTTTTTCTGAAGGGTGCATGGCGGTTACGCCCCCCACGAGTACAGCGCGCCCCAGCATTGGGATCTGCACCTGGTGCTCGATGCTTTGTGTTTGTCCCCTTTTGAACCCCTGGCTCAGGCGGAGCGGAAGTGGGTCTCTACTAAAACTGCCTTTCTCCTTGCCATCACATCAGCAAAGCGTGTCGTGGAGCTCCATGCTTTGTCGGTGAGTGACTCATGTCTGAGGTGGAACCCCGATGGCTCGGGGGTTACCCTATGGCCAAACTCAGCTTTTCTCCCGAAGGTTCTGTCGGCATCGACCCTCAACCAACCTATCCACCTAGCACAATTTAATCCTCCAGGAGGGGAGGACAGATTACGTTTGCTGTGCCCTGTGCGGTTTCTGAGGGTCTATGTGGCCGTGACTGCTAGTATCAGACAGTCGGACCAGCTCTTCCTCTGCTATGGTGGTCCTAGGAGGGGCTGTGCTCTCTCCAAGCAGCGGTTGTTTCATTGGGTGGTGGACGTCATCACCCAGGCATATAGAGGGGGTGGGCGCCCCTTGCCATCCGGGGTGAGGTGCCACTCTGCCAGGGCTGTCTCCACATCATGGGCAGCCTTGCGCGGCGTGCCCCTGGAAGACATCTGTGCGGCAGCATCATGGGCATCGCCAAGTACTTTCTCCAGGTTTTACCGGGTGAATGTTGCCACTCCCCATCTGTTGGGAGTGGTCCTGGTGCCGGGCTCTGCGGGTTCCTCCCGATGAGGTATGTGCAGAAATTCTTTGTGTCTTTTCTGGTATAGGTCATTCACTGCTTAAGGCACCGCCTCTGGCGGTCAGTAGGTATGAAATACAACGAAAGTATGTAACTACGGTTCTATGAATCCCGGATGACCGCCAGAGCGTTCTGTTACTGAATCATTGTGCACTCGCGAGAAGATTCTGCAGGAACAAATCCTCTGATGTCACCGGAAGATATAGCGTCTCCGTGGTCACCAGGGGTCACATGTGACATTGTTGGTATAAACACTCGATATGCGCATGCGCGAGATGGATCATTCAGTGCTTAAGGCACCGCCTCTGGCGGTCATCCGGGATTCATAGAACCGTAGTTACATACGTAACTTTCGTTTTATTACTGGATCTAGTTGATCCACTGGAACGAAGAAGGTGAAAACAGCCACAAACTACCAGTTATACTTTTAACTTTATTCCAAAAATGTCTGTTTAATTTGTATAGCACACTTTCAACAACAAGGTAATTCAAGGTGCTTTACATGATTAAGAGGTAAAATAGAAATAGCAGTAAAACACAGACAAAGCATTTAAAGTAAAAAGAGCAATAAAGCAAGAAGCACACGCAGATACATCAAAGCATTACAAAGTATATAATGTAAAAACAGCAGTACAACAAGAAGAATACACAAAACATGATACATCAAAGCATTAATGAAAGGCAACTGTAAAAAGATAAGTTTTTAGTTGTGATTTAAAAGAACTCAGCTTTTCAGCAGTTTTGCAGTTTTCTGGAAGTTTGTTCCAGATTAGAGGAGCATAGAAACTGAAAGCTGCTTCTCCATGTTTGGTTCTAATTCTAGGAATGTTGCGGCGACTGGAATTAGAGGACCTGAGTGGTCTGGGGGGGTTGGTATAGTAGCAGTAGATCTTCAATATACTTTGGTGCTAAGCCATTCAATGATTTATAAACCAGTAGGACTATTTTGAAGTCTATTCTCTGAGCTACAGGGAGCCAGTGTAAGGAGTTTAGAACTGGGGTGATGTGCTCTACTTTCCTGGTTCTAGTGAGGAACATGAGCAGCAGCGTCCTGGATCAGCTGCAGCTGTCTGATTGACTTTTTAGGCAGACCTGTGAAGATGCTGTTGCAGTAATCAATCCGACTAAAGATAAACGCATGGATGAGTTTTTCTAGGTCGTGTTGCAAAATCAGTCCTTTAATTCTAGAAATGTTCTTCAGGTGATAGAAGGCTGACCTTGTTATTGCCTTTATGTGACCCTGGAGGTTCAGGTCTGAGTCCATTACTACACCTAGATTTCTGGCCTTATCAGTAGTTTGTAGCTGTATTAACTGGAGCTGTGTGCTGACTATTGATCTTTCCTCTTTAGGTCCAAAAGTTTTTACTTCTGTTTTGTTTCTGTTCAATTGGAGGAAGTTATGACAAATCCATCCATTGATTAGCTCGATGCATGTACTTAGCGTTTGGATGGGTTCAAAGTCACCTAGTGACATCGAAATGTAGAGCTGAGTATCATCTGCATAATCATGGTAGCTAATCTTATTGGTTGTTATAATCTGGGCTAGTGGGAGCATGTAGATATTAAATTAGAGGGGCCCCAGGATGGAGCCCTGGGGCACCCCACATGTGATTTCTGTTTGTTCTGATGAAAAGTTTCCTATTGAAACAAAGAAGTCCCTGTTCTTTAGGTAAGACTCAAACCAGCCAAGTACTTTACCAGAGAGTCCGACCCAGCTCTCCAGTCGTTTCAATAATATATCATTATCAACAGTGTCAAATGCTGCACTGAGGTCCAAAAGAACCAGCACTGTGGTTCTACCACAGTCTGTATTTATGCTGATATCATTGAAAAGTTTGACGAGGGCAGTCTCAGTGCTGTGGTGAGCACGGAAACCAGACTGAAAAACATCTAAGCGGTTGGTCATTGTTAGGAAGCTATTTAACTACTGAAACAGCTTTTTCAATGATTTTACTGATGAATGGAAGATTAGAACAAATAGAAGATTAATGGTTCTATTCAAATCCTAAAAACAAAATAAAAACACGATCTTTTGCTTTGCTTGGTATCTTCAATCCCAGATTGGATTTATGTGTTTTGTAAAAGGGAATGGGGAAATTTGAAATCAGGGAAAAACTTTGCTGAAACGTCCCTGTCATCCTTCTTGAAATACAAAAATTCACACATGATGACTGAAGCAAAGAGATGAACTTTAGTTTCTTTTAATAGGCCTACTCTTTATTTTGTCTCTTTTTTAGCACAAACGATGAACAAGAATGGAGCAAATGCACAAAAAAAACATTAGGGTGACAGTTTTGATACACTTCACCTCTTTGTATTGAGGCCTTTTATATAGTGTCCATTTCCTTCAGTTCTGTTCGAAGTCATCCATTATGAGTCGCAACATTGATGTCATTTTCTCCAGTTTATAAATCTCCTCCATAATTTCCCTCCATTGTTTTATTTTCACTGTCTCCCCTTTCAACCAGTTCTTTGTGGTGACTTTCTTTACAGCCACCATCATTATTTTAAAGATATAGATGTCCTCGTTTTTAATCATACCCTCTGGGATCAGACCAAGGTATAAAATCCGGGAAGTTTACACTGAAGAAGCCCATTCTTTCGGGCCAACAACATTCGACATCACAGGACCAGAAAACATGTGGGTGATTGACATTAATGTGACCTCACTCTCTCCAGCACTGTTGTACTGCCTTAATTTGTTTACTTTTAATATTGGGTGTAACAAAATACCGTACTAAATTCTTCCATCCAAATTCTCTCCAATTTCTGAGATGAGGAAATTTTAAAAAATCTAAAAGTACTGAATTTCTCTCAACCGGACCTTTGTGTACCTGCTCAGGTGTGGCGTGGCTCCTGAAATCTTCCAGCTGCTGGTTCTGGTTCCCAGTCCTGTCATTACTGGAAACAGCTGGACAGAGGCAGAACCAGCTGTATGAGCTAATTACGCAGAGGGATGTGGGAACAGGAAAAAGTGTCAGTGCAGAGAGCAGAGGTCAGAGAAGGGATGGATGGATGGATTTCCTTTAGTGACGGAAAGCATGGAGATGTTCTCACAGGGTTCTCACCTGTTTAAACCTATGCAGATTGTCTTAACCCATCTCCTGTCTCCTGCAGGTTCTCAGGGACGTTCTCCTGGACCTGTACCGGGCCCTGAAGTGGGTCGTCCGCTCCGACCCAGATGAGGCGGCCGTGCTCCATGCGCAGCTGGCTCTGGAGGAGCTGGATGACGTGATGAGGAGGTTCATCTTTCCAGAGCAGAAGCTGGAGAAGAAGATTGTCGTCCTGCCGTAGAACTTTCAACCATTTCGCGCCTATATAAATAAACAAAGATGCATCCATTCATTTTTCTGGGATTTTCATGAGCTGTGAAAATAAGTGGTCTTTAAAATTTTATATATACTTTATTTGAACTGTATATTATTTTCGGCAAGTTTTGTATTGCATTATATTTTCTTTTTCTTTTTTTTCCCTTTTAAAAAAAAATCCCTTTTGGAACGATGATGACCCCTGATTAAACCAAATGACTCTGATTTCCTGCTGGTGGATGGTATTTATTGGAGTCTCATCCATATTTCCACACAGTAGAACACGAGTGGATTCTTAAAAATAATTTAAAGTTGTCCGTTTTTAAAAGCGAGAGAACAATCCGTCTCCAGCCTTCTCCCTGGCTGGTTTGACTTGGAAGTCGGAACAAAACGTCCTGCAGTAGATGGAAGAAACCCGAGCATTTTCCAAAAATAAAAGCTCTGACCGAGTCATCATCTGGATCCTTTACTGAAGGCTTTTCTGAAACGCTAACCTTATCTGAGGTGAGTGAGGCCTGCAGTGTTTTAGGCATTGTTCCGGGTGCTTTCGTGACCTTCTGGATGAGCTGGTGATGGAGTACTGGAGTCCCAGAGCCTTAGAAATGTCTGCTGCTGTGACACAATAAATAACAGATACTTCTATTCTTTCCAGAGTGGTAGACGTCAATTACACTTTTCCATCTTTCTTTTTTTTTTATGTCTTTAGATCCGGTCATGATGTGTTGCTTTTTGAGATATTTTAGCCCGCTTCATGTTGTCAGATCTGGATGTGGAGTGAAAATAAAACCCAAAACTGTTTAATCCAAGTTAATATCAATGATTTAGCAAGGGAGGCATAGATATTTTTTCACATAGGGCCAATTTAGTTTTATTATTTTTCCATTCTTAAATAACAAATCATTTGAAAACATTTTTTTTTTGTATTTAGTCAGGTGATCTTTGATATTAAAATTAGTTTGAAACATTTTGGCCTCAGTGACAAGAAACATGTTTGGGTTTTCCAACCTAAGAGCTTTGTACCATTGGTCAAACGTGGGGGTGGCAGCATCATGCCCAGGATCTCTTGCTCCTCCAGTCATAATGGTACATTGCAGTGGATGGTGCATCCCCCATCCTATTGACTGATTAAAAGCCAGGTTTGGGCTTGGAAACTGACCAGTTTAAATGAACTCTGCCGAGAATGGTGGGAAAATATTCTACCAGAATTATGCTGAGGGGGTTTTAGGGCTGTAAAAAGTTACTGGTTGAGGTGCTAAAGGAAGTTTAACCAAATATTACCAAGGTGTGCAGGTATATTTTAGCCTTCATGTGTAAGTTTGACCCTGTTTTTGATCAGTGAAAAATCATTAAAGATTCAAACTTGTCATCAGTCTTGCAGTTGAAACCAGATATTTACATACACTTCAGAAAACCCCCCACAAAAAGTTTTTTTTTTTACTATCAAACATCAAATCAGAGTAAACGTTTTTGTTTTAGACCAATATTAAGAAATATATCTGTGGAATGTCAGAATAAAGAGGGAGAGAATTATGTATTTCGTTCAAGTTAGAAGTATACATACACTTCCTTAATATTTGGTAGAATTGCCCTGAAACTGTTTCACCTGGGCCAAACGTTTCAGGTTTCATCCCACAAGCTTTCTGCAATGGTTTGCTAGAATCTTGGCCCACTCCTTGAGAGAACTGGTGGAACAGGGTCCGGTTTGTAGACCTTCTTGATCCCACTCGTCCTTTTTGTGCCGACCACAAATTTACTATGGGATTGAGATCAGGGCTTTGTGATGGCCACTCAAACACCTTGACTTTGTTGTCCTTAAGCCACTTTGTAGCTAATTTAGAGGTCAGCTTTTTTTGTGAAGCGCACCAGTCCCTGCTGCAGCAAAACAGCCCCACAGCATGATGCTGCCACCCCTATCCTTCACAGCCGGGATGGTGTTCTGAAGCTTCAAAGCTTCCCCTCTTTTCCCTCCAAATATATCATTATGGTTGAACAGTTCCGTTTTTGTTTGTCAGACTACTCCAGAAGTTTTTGTCCCCATGTTGCCAACTGTAGTCTGGCTTTTTTTATGGTGGTTTTGAAGTAATGGTTTCCTCCTCCCAGAGTAACCTTTCAGCTCATTGTGGTAAAGGACTGGTTTTACTGGGGATAGTAACACTGTCTCACCAGTTTCAGCCAGCATCTTCACAAGGTCTGCTGCTGTTGTCCTGTAGTTGATTCGTACATTTCACACCAAAAAACCTTCCTCTTTGGGATGCAGAATCCGTCTCCTAACCGAGCGGTATGATGGTTGAACACTCCCATGTTTTTTTACACTTGCGTATTATTGTTTAAACCTGGGACCTTCAGGCATCTGGAAATTGCACCTAAGGATGAGCCACAACTGTGGAGGACCTCCTTTCTTTTCCCGACGTCTTGGTTGATTTCTCTTGGTTTTTCCCATGATCTCAATGAAAGAGGCTCTGTGTTTGGGGTGAGCCTTTATATACACCCACAGTGCCACCAATGAACTCAGATGGACTAATTAACTTATCACAAGATTCTTAAGCTCAGAATGGAATCAGAAGGAGTTTTTTGTTGTTTAAGACACTATAAACGTAGAGTATGTATACTTTTGACTTTGATGAAAGTAACAAAAAAAATGCAAAATTCTCTCTTTATTCTAACATTTCACAAATACCAAAAAATATGTTAATATTTATTGATCTAAAACAATAAAAGTTTACTCTGATTTGATGTTTGACAGTAAAGAAGAAAGTAAAAGGGGGTTTTGTGGCTTTTTTTTCTGAAGTGTATGTAAATATCTGGTTTCAACTGTATGTTTAACAATCATTCCAATCTTTTATACGATTTGGCTAATTTTAACAAGAATATTATGAGCAAAAGAAAAGATTACAGGACTGTGTGAATCATAAGGAGGAAAATATAAGAAACAAAGACTTGGTCAGGAGTTGAATAGTTGTGGATGATGCCATGGATCAGGAGATTTTTTTTACCATTTATAGCTGAATTAGGTGTGGGGTTTGGGGGGGGGGTTCTCCCACTGTGTCTCTTACTTGATGTTTAGAAGCCCAATGCAGTCTGGACTTCATGGTGAGAAGATCTGGGCAGAAATGTTCAACAAAGGCTGCACTGCTTTGTGTAAACGCGCCTATGTGTGGTCTAGTGTCTGACAGAGGAATTCCTTCTTTTGTTGTCGTTTGTTTAGCTAAAAGGCTAATAGGGTATAAGGGTTGACCCCCTCGTCTGTTTCTATATGAATATGCAACAGTCAAACCCGACAACGGGCTGAGTTGTTTGCAGTCTCGGAGACCCCCCCACAACACACACAGCGGGACCCCGCCTGTCTCCCATCTATCCGCAAAAAATACCCCGTCTTAGATGTTAAAACAAAAAACATCGTGCAGTGCTGCTTCTTGTCCACAAATGTATAAAATCCTTTCTTCTGTCTCACCAGAGGCTTTTCATGCCACTGGAGACACAGTTGGAGACTCCAGCTCTGTGAACAAACTTATCTAAAGTCTGCAGATGTTTTCAGAATGAGGCAACATGCAGTTATTTTGGCTCTGGAGCTCAGAGTCTATAAAAGGAGAAATGTTTCAGGGTTTTAAACAGGGGAGAATCTCTGAAACCTCTAAAGTTATAGATGCTCACTGTTATAAACAGCTACAACGTAGATGGTCTTCGCACCGCCTTGATTCAATTCAATTCAGTTTATTTGGTACCATAATGAAAGCCATTTACAATTAGTTTGTATTACAGCCCTGTCCTCAAAAGCACCCTTTACATTACAATAACCCTTAGGTTCCAGGAAAGTACCCTCTAAGATCTGGAAAGTAGACCTCAAAGTTCTGATAAATAACACTTTAAATTCTAGAAAGTAGCCTACCTTGCAAGTGAACAAAATTTTTTTTGTTTTTTTAATATTTCAAAATTTTAGACCCTGCAAGTAACCTCTAATTTCCAGGAAAGCAATCTCTAAAAGAAGCAATTCAGAAGTTTTGAGATAGTACCCTACAGGTTCTAGAAAGTAAGTTGTTTTTAGGGAAGTATCCTCTAAGTTGCAGAAAGTAACCGACATGTTCTAGAAAGTCCGTTGTAACTTTTAAATTCTGGATACTAAGTATCCTGTAAGTACCATGTCAGTCCAAAAAACAAAACATGCAAGTAGTTCCAGGAAAGTACCCTCTAAGTTACAGTAAAGTGGGGCAAAAAAGTATTTGGCAACCACCTATTGTGCAAGTTGTCTCACTTAAAAAGATGAGGTCTGTAACTTTCATCATAGGAACACTTTAGCTGTGAGAGACAGAGTGTAAAAATCCAGGAAATCACATTGTATGATTTTCAAAGAATTTATTTATATAATGGTGCAGAAAACAAGTATTCGGTCAATAACTGAAGTTCACCTCAATACTTTTTAATGTAACCTTGGTCGGCAATGACAGGTCAAAGGTTTCCTGTAGGCCTAGACCAGGTTTTCACACACTGTAGCTGGTATTTTATCCCATTCTTCCATGCAGATCTTTTCTAGAGCTGGGGTGTTTTGGGGCTGTCTCTAAGCAACACAGACTTTCAACTCCCTTCACAGATTCTCTATTGAAATGAGGACTGGAGACTGGCTAGGACACTCCAGAACCTTGAAATACTTTTTACGTAGCCACTCCTTCGTTGCCTAGGCGATGTGTTTGGGATCATTGTCATGCTAGAAGATCCAGCCACTTTTCATCTTCAATGCATTTGCTGATGGAAGGAGGTTTTCACACTTTGCTAATTACGGATCAGTCGTCCTCTCCCCTTTGCAGAAAATCATCCCCACAGCATAATGTTCACCCCCCCCCCCCCATGCTTCACAGTGGGTATGGTGTTCTTAGGATGCAACTCAGCATTCTTTCCCCCCCAAACACGGCGAGTGACGTTAATAACAAACTTTAGATGGGGCTGGCCATGTGCTGGCTTAAGCAGTGGGACCTTTCGAGCGCTGCAGGATTTTAATCCATGACAACATAGTGTGTTACTATAACCTTTGTTACTGTGGTCACAGCTCTCTTCAGGTCATTGACCAGTTCCCCCTGTGTAGTTCTGGGCTGTTTCCTCACTGTTCTCAAGCTCATGTGTACCCCACGAGGTCAGATCTTGCATGGAACCCCAGGTTGAGGGAGATTGTTATTGTTTCCATTTTCTAATAATTGCTCCAACAGTTGATCTCACCAAGCTGCTTGCCTATTGTAGATTGGCTCATCCCAGTCTTGTGCAGGTGTAGAATCTTGTCCCTGGTGTCTTCTCTGGTCTTGGCCGTGGTGGAGGTTGGAGTCTGACTGTTTGATGGTGTGTACAGGTGTCTTTTATACAGATAACTAGTTCTGACAGGTGCCATTAATACAGGTGACGAGTGGAGAAAAGAAGAGCTTCTTAAAGAAAAACTAACAGGTCTGAGGGCCAGAATTCTTGCTTGTTTGTAGGTGCTAAATACTTGTTTTCTGCACCATTATACACATACATTCTTAAACAATTATATAAAGTGATCTTCTGGTTTTTTTTTTTTTACATTCTGTCTCTCACAGTTGATGTGTACCTTTGATTAAAATTACAGATCTCTCTCATATTTTTGTTGCCCCACTGTTAGGACCCTACAGGTTCTAGAACGTACCTTGTAAGCAATCCTAATATTCTGGAAAAGTAACCTCTAAATTCCAGATACTAAGTATCCTCTAGGTACCCCATAAGTTCCACAAAAGTAACATATAAGTGGTTCCAGGAAAGTACCCTCTTAGTTGCAAAAAGGACCCTCTATTTATCCACTGAGTCCCAAAAATGCAACCATTTTAATTACAGTAGGGTACCCTGGAAGTATATGGAAAGCACCCAGGAGGAACCAGGTTACAAATCGCTTCATACTACAGCAAAGTTCCTAAACAATGAGTTATTTTAAACCACGGCTAAAAACTCATCTGTTTAGAGTGGCCTTTGAGTAAATTTTAATGTATCATATAAGTTTTGTGTGTGCTACTTGCTTTATTGCTGTTTTTACTTTATATGCTTGTCTGTGTTTTACTGCTATTTTGATTTTCTCCCCTAATCATGTAAAGCACCTTCAATTACCTCCTTGTTGAAAATGTGCTATACAAATAAAATTGCCTAGCCTTGACTTAAAAGTATACCCTGTGTTAAGTTTAAAAAAATTAACCAGTTAGTTATGAGAAGGTTCAGCCATAAGTTCTAGGAAAACACAGATTTATATCCTACAATCCTTCAGCTGCAATTGTTTCAGAACATTTGAGTAATGGTTGTTTCTTCTACATTAATCATTTGGGGCAAATTACTTTTTGGAAACACTTGGAATAGTATTCTTGTATGAAAGGTGCTTTATAAACAAACTTATGTATTATGAGTTTTAAACTAATCCTTTAAATCGTTCCTCATGTGAGGAATGGGGGGAGAACCTCATTACCGAGATGACCTTATCTGTTGTTCTGCAGTCTGTTACTTGAACTGATTTAAATGTAATTGAGTAGCTTGGACAGTATTGATCTTCAGAGTCCAACCTGCAGGACGTCAGCAGCTCGGCCTCAGAGGGAGGAAAGGAGGAGAAGGTGGAGGGTAGATAAATAAAGCCATAAAGGATGCTTTGAGTCAGCCGGAGAGATGGAGAGGAGAGGGGGCTCAGCTCAAACAGTCCCCCCAACTTGCAAGAGGCTGCATTGCAGAGAGAGAGAGAGACAGCAGGTTGGGGTGTCCTGTGAAGGCAGGGGGTGTGTCGGAGAAGGTGTGGAGGAGTAGGCAGCAAGGATTTAGGCTGCAGATAGGAGCTGGTTCTGCAGCAGAGCAGGGAGGACAGACGAGCTGAAGGAAACCTGCAGGACAAAGACTGAATCAGGCCCTAAGGGAGACGACCGAGTCCAGCGTTTTGACCCTCAGACTTCACCTTCAGGGCTCATGGTCGGGATCAGGAGCTGGGATGGAGAGCAGCAGAGTCCGGCGTAACTGCAGCCCAAGGACTGCAGAGAAGACTGCAGCAGCATCGTCTACTGGCTGAACTACTCGGATCAATCCCAGCCGGGGGAGAGGGGGAGGGAGGGGGGGGTTGCCTTCATGCTTCAGGACGGGACCAGTCCTGGGAGATAGAGGGAGGAGGGGGAGGAGGCTGGCCCCCAGGCAGGGAGTAGGGTGGTGGTCTGAGATGCCAGCTGTATTTTTGGATGTGTGATCCTCTGAATCAAGCGAGCAAGCTGGAATAAAGATTTAGTGTGAGCTGGAGAAGTAAGGGGGGGGGGGGGGGGGGCGTGTCAGAACAAGGAGCGCGCTGTGCTGAGAAGAGGAGAAGGCTGGACGTCCCGCCTGGACGGACGGAGATCTGGGGGGGAGACGAGCACAGAGGGTTCACCGGATCAGGAAGGTAAGTGCTTCTTTAATGAGACAGAGAGATGACCTTAATTAAAGAAGATAAGGGTGAGATTAGACGTCTGAGATGAAACCATGATGAGGTTTGACGTCTGGCAGGTTGATGCAGAGGCTGAATGAATGGATGTATTCAGAGACAAACTGGATGGAAAGTTTGGGGGGGGGGAAGCTGGAATAAGTAACAGCCAGCCACAGTGCAGGACAGTGTTAAGGTCTGGGAGGTTCATGTTTGCAGAGTGATGCAGAGAGGAGATTTTTCCAGTTTTATTCTGTGGGCCAGTTACTGAACAACCTGGGAAAAAAGACACTGCATCCAGCTGTGTGTCGGCGCATGTTTTACCTTCGCTCTGTTGTCTGAGCTGCTTCGTTACGACAGTGACTGTTTGTGAGGAGCCAGACTGCCTGTTGAAATGCTTCAGAGAAAAACCAGTCGCTTGTTTGGGTTTCTGTCGCCCCAGCGGAGCCGGAGCCGGACCTGGTGGCTCCAAATGTTCACCGATTTAGCTTATGATGGAAGAAATTAAATATTACAAATGATTTGCTCCGGAACTCATAGAAGGATTTACAGAGCCTATAAAAAAGTATTCATCCCCTTGGATGTTTTACCATTTCATTGCTTTTACAAATTAATCGTGAACAACAAAATTTGACCTATTTGACAAAATAAAATCTTATTTCTACAAAATAATGAAAGCTAAATTAAAATATTGAACATAAAATAATTGATTACATTAATATTCATCCCATTTAAGTCAGTATTTAGTAGCTGCAGCTTTGGCTACAGTCCCAGCAGGGAGTCTGTGTGGATCGGTCTTAGTCAGGATGTTCATCTGCAGTTTTCCTCCATTCTTCTAGCTGAACTGTTCCAGCTTTGTCAGGTTGGTGGGAATCAGCTGTGATGGAGGTCAGGGCTTTGACTAGGCCACTCCAGAACATCCACATTGTTCTCTTCCACCCATCTCTGCGCAGCTTCAGCTGGATGCTTCGGGTCGTCGTCTTGTTAGATAACAAATGTTCTCTAGCAGATGGAAACTAATTGTCCCACAGGATTATATTCTTCTGCATTTATTTTTGCCTTCTGCCTTTACAAGCCTCCCCACAGCATCATGCTGCCACCATCATGCTTCACAGTGGTGATGGTGTGTTTGGTGTCCTCCAAACATGGCGTCTTGTCTGATGGCCAAAAAGCTCAATTTTGGTCTCATCAGACCAAAGAACTTTCTTACATCTGACCATGGAGTCTCCCACTTTTCCCTTTTGAGAAACTCTAGTCCAGCCTTGATCTGAGTTTTCCTCAACAGTGGCTTTCTCATCGCCGCTCTCCCATGAGGCAACAGTTGTTGTCTGCAGAGTCTCTTCCATCTCAGCTGCTGAAGCTTGTAGCTCCTTCAGCGTAGTCAGATGTCTTCATGCTGTAATAGTAGCCAGGAACACTGATTAATCAGTGAATGGACCAGCAGACACAGGTGGCTTCATGTTTCAATCACTTGAGACGCTCACTGCCCTCAGGTGATCTCCATTCCTCTCATTGTTAGACCAGCACCAACTGGCTGGACCTCTGTTGAATCATGTCAGTCACTTTAAAGGGGGTGAATATTTATGCACTCACTTATTTTATATTAAATATTTGTATTTAATTGTCATTTTTCTGTAGAAATTAGTTTCACTTTGATATCATAGAGGCTTTTATAATTTACCTTTGTCAAAAAAAAAGATAATTTAGTTAGTCAGTATTGATTTGTAAAAGCAATACATAGAGGGTGAATATTTTTCATAGGGTCTGTACCTGAATGTCCGTTTGGAGCAGCTCTCTGCTTATTGTTGGAATATGGCCTGATTTTTCATGCCATGGTGTCCTTGATATGTCCTGAAATCCCTTAAGGTGTCTCCCTCCTGAAGAAATGTGTGCTTTAATCAGCTGTTTTTAGTCCTACTTTCAGTAAATCACCTAAACAGCCTACATCTCTGGACGTGCCGTCCTGGGAAGAAAAAAGTACAATATCCTTCCATTCTAGGCTTTTATATTTTAGCACATAAAAAAGTATTCCAGTCTCTCTGGACATGATTAAAATCTAACCTCAAGGATACAAAAACCATCACCAGATCCCATGCTGTTATTGCTTATTAAACAAAGACGAAGCCGAAATTAAAAAGCATCATTTCTCTATTTTCACTGTGGAGGACCTTTGACCCGCTCTTCTGAAGGTCCCACCACAGCACATCAATCAGGCTGTGGTCTGGACTTTGACTAGGCCACCTTGGTTGTTTTCTGTGGAACCATCCTTCATCAGTTTGATGAGCACCAACAACTGCTTCTCTGCGGCCGTTGCTGATGCTTTTCCATCTAGGCATTGTGTTAAAAACACACCTGTCTACTTTGGTGCAGCAAACTAACAAATCTCCTATATTTACAGAGGTATTCCAGCACCTGGCTGCTCTTCTATCTCTCTTAAATCTTGCAGAAGCCAAAAAGGTGTGCATAACTTTGCTTCTGGACTCCTGTTTGGTGTCAGTGTTTACAATGATGCAAAGGAAAAACCAACAGTTCATAAATTAACATTCTCTAAATGTAGTTTTTCTTTACAGTTAGGACTTGGGAGTTTGGTTTGTGGCAGCAAATATACGGTCCTGATCAGATATGAAGACAGTGTAGGACATCACACATGTTCACATTACGTGTTGGTGGATCAGTACCAGGATGTACGAATAGCTTTGAAATGAGGGAAGAAGAAAGAGGAGCAAGAGACGATGCAAAAAGAGGAAACAAGTTATTAAAAGTTGCATTTAAATGTCAGCAGGCTGGTAAAAGTCTAAGACTGTTTGACTGAAGAAGTCCAAATGTGGACATTAAACTGACATACATGGTATGTGAAATATTTCACAGTCATGGCCCTTTGATGGCAATAAAGAAGAAATATAGTCTCAACAGAATCTGACTTTTTTAGACATTTATCACTAGAATTTTTATCCTGTGTAATAGCGTAAATTAGTTTTTTCACTGTAAATTTGGCTGCAAAAAATTTCATCTGCAAAAACGTTGCCTTCAGAATTTTCACCTGCTATAAATTCGGCTTCAAAAATTTTACCTGCAAAAATGTATCACCAAATGTGGTGACCTTCTGGCGACCCGAACAAAACCAATCAGCACTGGTTCAAGTCGAGCGGCTTTTAGCCAATCAACTTGCTCTCCTTGGAGCTGCGTGACATCAGAGCGTTGGGCTGCATCTCTCAACAATTAGATGTAACCCAACACGCTTGTGTCACGTGATCAAAAGAGCAAGATGTTTTGCAGGGGAATTTCTCCAGTCGGTTGCTGCAACTTCGTTTACACCTTCAAATTCCAAACTGTGGTAAATATGGATTTACAAGCTTAAAATTCAAACTTTTTCTTTTTGAGTCGGTCCTTTCCACTGTCGCCATATCCTTTCCCAGACGGAGGGATTACGACAAAATCAGTGAGTTAATGCTTCGTTAAATAAGAACTTTTTGACTACGATAAACTGAATATGACAAATGTAGTTGGATTGAATTTGATTACATATTTCTGTAAAGTGTCTTCAAGACGTTTGTCGTGAATCGAGGATGTGTAGAATCACTAAATAAGGTTTCTCAGTGACTGTCAATAAATGTCACCCGATTCTCACCTTTCAGAGTTTGTTTTTAATCATTTAACAGCCTCCAAAGTTTTGTCCAAACATCTCTTGAGCTGAAAACGCCTGCTTCGTTTACATCTGTCTTCGTCAAGGTCAGCAGGAGTGGACATTGTTCTTGCAGCTATTGTCACGCTTTACCTCACCAGTTTATCGTGTTTCTTCACATCAAGCAGTTTATTGTTTACAGGCTTGCTCAGCTCTGAATTTTACTCATCTTACTCAAGATTCACTGACTCGAATTTGCAAAGGAACCAGGGTGGTGGGGGCTGGAGATGAGTGGCTGGAGTTAATCAACACACATTCAGGTTTATTCCTGCGGAAGGAATAAATAGGTTTCTCCTGATGTTTCCTCAAAGTTGAATGTCTTTTAGTGGAACACAGCTTATAGGATAGATAAACACCTCGCACAGTGAAACTGAATCTGATTACAAACATCTCCATCACATCTTAACCTGCTGACTGATGATGTTCCTCCAGGTATATAATTCCTCCACACCATCCCTCCTAACTCCTACCTTTGCTCCTCCCCAGCCTCCTCCAGGTGTTCCTAGAACAGGAACCCTCCTGATCTGGATTTATTTACCTGTCAGCTCTTTTTGAAGTTTTCAAGTTTTTCTCTAAAATGTCTTTCAAAGTGATGATTGTGCAAACAACCCTCACCTGGATTTGGAAGCAGAGAAGTACCGGTTTGTCCATATTTCCATCCGAATTGTAACCATTTTTCTGAGGATTTGATTTGATACTGAAGCCGAAAGATTTCTATCAATGTTCACAAAGGTGTTGCTCTGTTTGCTTCCACTAAACTTTCCCTCTTTCACAATACTTATACTATGTATCAATACTTATACTGTGTCATCTTTTTGGGTTTGATTTCTGTGGATTTTAGACGTCAAATAGAAACTAGTTCTGGGGTGTTGGTTCCCTCGGTTTCCTACTTTAGAGAGAAACATAGCCTATTATTCTGACATAAAATTGGGATTTTGGTCATTTTTGTTGGTGAAGCACTGGGTTTCAGAATTCTGCTTGCAGCTCTTCATCCATCTTGTGTGATTCCCAGTTCCCAACCTGATCCCACCTCTTGACCTGCCAACAGCCCTGTAATCAAACCATCCATGTTTTGACTTCCTGAGATCTGACCTATGACCCCCTGGGGGTTCATACCTCTGGTGCTGCTGGCTGCTCTGGTCCATTAAATCCTCCAGCTTTTCCCGTTTCGTCATTTTCATTATGAAAGAGGAACTGGATCAAAACTGAACATCAGTGATTCTCAAATGAAACGATTTCATCCTGCAGTTTTAGAAGGGATTAAGTAGAAAAACTTTACCTTGACTTTAAGGGTGAGTTAAAGCGCATTTATTACAGTTTACTCATTATTTTTCTTTTTTTGTCATAGGTGGGTAGAGTACCCAAAAAAATGTCTTCAAGTGAGAATAGCACTACTTCAACATATTTTTACTCAAGTAAAAGTAAAAAGTAAACTTAAGAAAAGTAAGAAAAGTATTTTGGTTAAAAAAAATCTACTGAGTAACATTTGATTTAGGTTTTTTGTGTCATCAGACAGACAAAAAGATAAAATTCTCAGCAAATTCTGGTAGTTTAAAGACTAAAATGATATAAAATGATCAAAATAAATAACATGTTTACAAAATAACAAATTTAAAGCAGAAAAATTACTTTCTGAGTCACTTTTTCAATATGCTGACAGCAGGTAATGTACATATGCATCTTAGAACAACGTAAAAAGTACTTCCAGTGAAAAGGTAATGTTTACTGTATATTCACTTGACCTCAAAATGCAATAACAAGCTCAACAGATAGAAAATGAAAATAGAGAAAACAAAGTTAGAAAGTGTAGAAACAGGTGGTCTCCTTCAAAACTGTAGTTGTCTGTCTGTGTCTGATATCTTTCAAATGTTTTTTTTAAAACATCTTCTTCATTCGGTGAATTTACTCAAAGTGGGTAGAGCATCTAGAAGTTTTACTCACGAAAGAGTAGCAATACTGCATAATAATATTACTCAAGTACAAGTAAAAAGTAAGGTGTAGTAAAGCTCAGTTACATTTACTGGAGTAGCCTTTTGAAAAAAATCATTTCTACCCATCTCTGGTCTTTGTCACATTAATTAGTTTACTGCTCCTCCCAAACAAAACATGTGACTCAATTGGTACCTTGCAAGTGTTTTGGAAATTCAAAAAAGACCGGGAAGTTTTCCAGACTATAATGACTGTTTAACAGCTCAGCCATACGTTTAGGCAGAAACTCCGTTCGAAGTTTGAACAGCTCCCAGAAAGTCGGTCTTTACCTGTCTGAACTCACATTTTGATCCCTTCCACAGTTTTCACACAATCGTAGTTTAAGGCTTCTTTTTTGTATGGTTTAACTATGGAATGTTCCGCTCCCCGGCTTTGGAATACTCTACCACCTGACCTCCGTAACGTCCGCTCTCTTTCACTTTTTAAAATCAGACTCAAAACCTTTCTGTTCAGGTCAGCTTTCCCTAACCACAATACCCTGTCATCCGTCTGTTGATTTTATTGTTTTATTGTTATATTTTGGTGTTTTGTTGTGCTTTTATATGTAATTTTAATGTACAGTGTCCTTGAGTTTCTTGAAAGGCGCTTTTAAATAAAATGCATTATTATTATAAGGTGATGATGTCACCCACTGTGACACATTCACAAAAATCTTCCTTCAAACTACTTTCATGGCTACAGTTTGATCTCCAAATGTGCAGTTTATGCATCAAAATGTTGGTGTCTCCCACTGCTGTAGTAATGATACTTTTAGCAGAGTGCAGAGAGCTCACACCAAAACTCTCATTCACCCCCATTATATTTCAGGATTGTTTTCCTTCCAAACTGGAGCTGAAGGATCTCTTTAACCTTTCACATCTCCTACATACTAACACTATAGAAACATCAAAATCTGCCTGTGTGGCGACGGGAAGGTTCTGACACTTGTGCTTAAAGAATAATTTCAATACGACTTAGAGTTTTCATACAGTAACATTTCAAAAGTGTCATCCTGTGGGCTTTTCCCTGCAGAGGTAAGAATTACCATAGCAACCAAGTCTCAGCATCTTCCTCAGCAACATTTAATGTCCCTCAATGTCCCATAATGGCTGCTTTCATAGACAATGCATTATTTCATCAATTGTCTTATCTCTAATTATTTTTAAGCTGAGAATTAAGGGAGAGGGTCTAGAAAAGTCAGTTTTTTCTGTGTTAAAAAAAACTAGATAGGAAGAAAAGAGCAAGAGGTTTAACTTTTAAAATGGTCTTCAGAAGAAGAGTCTATCTGTCATAGATTAATTTTTGAATGTGTGGGAGCAGTAGCAACCTTAAAACTGTGACAGAAATGAATTAATATTAAGATAAATGCGTCAAGAAAAAATATTTCCTCATTGTTTTTCCAAGAAATGTTGATAAAGTGGGGGATGTTAGACAGGCACAACCTGCTTTATGCACTGTTGTTTGTAAAGTAATTTAGCAAGTGACACTCATATATTGTTGGAGCAGCCGGGTAAAAAACATTTCCAGTTGTTGGTCAGCTAGGATCACCAAAGTTTTAAAACGCATTTTTGAAAGATTGTTTTAACTTCAACTTCAGAGGTTTTTATTACTTTCCTCGATATTTAATAGAATTTACTTTTCGTGAATTGGGCCAAACGTTTTGTGTGGAGTTTATACAAGCTTCTTCTAAAAACTTGCTGGAATTTTTTTCCCATTTCCTCCTGACCAAACTGGTGTAACTGGGTTAGATTTGCGGGCTGTCTTGCTCACACACACACCTCTTCACTAATGGGACAGAGATCAGCGCTTAGCTATGGCCAATCCAAAACACTTACAGAGAACGTCATGTTTTTAAGAGCAGGCTCAAGACTCCCCTTTTTAGCTTAGCTTTTAACTGATTATTATTTATTATTGTCTGTTTAATTGCTCTGCATGTTTTATATGATTATATTTTATCATTGTTTTACTATTTAATCTTATCACATTAATTTACTGCTTATTTTTATACTTTAATTTATCTTAATCCCCGTTCCAGTGTTTCCTCTGTGGGAGCCCTCTGCCCCGGGTCGGCTGTAGCTGCCTGGGTGCTCTCCAGGTGGAGCTTGGGTGGAGGTGGGGGTCTCGGCCTTGCCTCCACTGGGCGCCCTGTGTCGGTGCCTCGGCTGCTGCTGTTGATCTACCGCTGCCGGTGCAAATGGCTCCTCTGATGGCGTTTCGTTGCATGGTTCATCTGCACTTGGCCCAATGTCCTTTTTTACTGTTGCTTTTAACTGTGTGTGTGCATGGGAGTTGGGTTGGAGGGAGGGGGGTATATCTGTGACCACGCTTTTAAATCTGTGGAGGAGGGATGGGAATGTAGTTTTATGTGGTGTCATTTTAATCTGTAAAGCACTTTGTGATGCAATTCTTGTATGAAAAGTGCTTTATAAATAAAGTTTGATTTGACTTGACTTGTTGTTTGACTGAGGGTCAGGTCATTGTCCATTTGTAAGATCCATTTGCCTCCAACCTTTAACCTCCTGCCTGATGTCTGGAGATGTTGCTTCAATTTTAACACATAATACTGTCTTGTCATGATCTCATCTGTTTTGAGAATTGCACTAGTCCCTCCTGCAGCACAACACGCCACAACATGATGCTACCAACTCCATAGTAACAGCTAAGATAGAGCTCTGAGGCTTGCAACAATCGTCCTCATCCAGACCCCACAGTACGTCTCCAAAAATGAAGGTTTTTGTCCCTGAGCGCATTTGCAAACTGTAATCTGGCTGCTCATGTTGCCTTTGGAGTATTGGCTTCTTCCTCACTAAGTGGCATTTCAGCTCATTATGGTGCAGGACTCGTTTCACCGTTGAAAATGACAATCCCTTGTTAGCTTCAGTCATTGCCTGGAGCTGATCTTGTTTCTGATTTATGAATTCTATTAACTCCTCCATTTTGTAAATATCTAGAATTATTTTCCACCAGTCTGCAAGAGTAGGGATATCCCCTGATAACCATTTCTTGGTTACTGCCTTTTTACCTGCAACCACCCGAATACCTAATTGCCATTTATCATTTTTTCCCCATTCTTGAGGTGCACATCCGAAATAGACTGTTTTCATTTCAAACGGAATCACACATTTAAAAATGTCCTGCAGAGCTCCATGAATTGCCCTCCAGTACTGTCTTATGTATAGGCAGAACTTTTTACTTTCTTTAATATAGAAAGTACTCCTACATCAGTTCTTTTTTGTTTTTTCTGTGTCTCTGCTCTGTCTTCTCAAATCCCCAGACGGTCGTGGCAGATGGCCGCTGGTACCGAGCCTGGTTCTGGTTCTGCTGGAGGTTTCTTCCTGTTAAATGGGAGTTTTTCCTCTCCACCGTCGCTACATGCTTGCTCAGTATGAGGGATTGCTGTGGTTGGACTCTGCATCAACGGGGCGCAACTGCCAGTCAGTGACTCGATCTGCTAGCATTGCTTAGATAGAAAACTTTTAAACTGATTGGAATGTTTGTATGTTTGTGTTGAAATTACTTCTCTTGTAAAGTGCCTTAAGATGACACCTTTTGTGAATCGGCGCTATATAAATAAACTGTCATACTGCTGTCTTGGCCAGGACTAACTTGAAAAAGAGATTCTGAATCTGAATGGGATTATTCCTGGTAAAATAAAGGTAAAATAAAAATTTTTTATAAAAAAACTGATTTGAATTTAATTATATTTGTGTATAATTGTTTGAGCTGATGAATACGGCACCTGCAAGCATCAAGGAAGTGGAACCAAAGAATGAACCACATTTGTGGAAGTCCATAAATCTCTTCCTGTATTTTCTGATGATGGTGTTCTCTTAAAATACATCCTCAGGTATGTCACTATTTGACCTATCAGAGGTTTGTAAAGCTACGCCATCACCAACTGGGCTTTCCAAAAGCATAGTCATATCACACTTCTGAATCTGAAGACAGTAATAAGAAACTAAAACAGAAAGTGTAAATATCGGGTTTAAAATGTATCTGTGGGTGAAATATCGACATGACAAAAATATCAATCCAGGAGAGAATGAACAATATCCTGGCTCCACATCTAAGTTAAGAGATTTGGCACAATCTCATTTTTTGGACAACAGTCTGTTCCCTTCAGCTGGAAAAAACAAAACCTTGTACAGAAAATTCTCCAGCAAAGGCTAAAATGAAAGTCGATCATTCAGAGAAACCGGGATTTGTACAAAGCTCTGATTTCTGATTAACCTGCCTCTAAATGGCTATGATGACACATGAGGATAATTATGGAGAAATGTTTGGTTTGTGATCCAAAGCTTCTGCCTTCTTTTTTTTTTGTCAGGAAACTGAAATTCCCCAGATCATCCTCTTTCCACCACAGTGAAAATCTGCCAGCTTGGAAATCTGTACGACCTCTCAGATTAGGCGATAAACCTCTCCGTCCCACAGAGCTGAACATAATGTCAGGAAAATCAGTCTGTGCTGTGCCGTGAGAGTGGCCAGGTGGGGGCTGGAGGTAATTTCATGAATGAAAGGGCAGAATTGTTCCTATTGCGACGGGCAAAACCCCTCCTGGCCTTTAATTAGAGCTAATAACCCAGAGAGGGGGGCAGGGATTGGTTGTACTGGCGACAGCAGGAGCCACGTCTCCGTCTGTGATGTCAGGGATGGATGTTGGTGTGTTTTTTAGCCGACTGAGGTTCGTGAAAGCTCAGGAAATGATGCTTGACTCCGCTAACGTAAGGGGTGAACAAGTTCTCTCTGTCCAGAGACAAGCTTCTCTGCACGCCGACCTGTGTCGGAAAAAACACATTCATGTTCCTCACGTGTCTGCAAAATGGAAAGGATGAAAAATAACTCCTTGAATTCCTGGTGACAATACCAAACTGTGACTTTAAACTACAGTCAATAAGATAATAATGTTCACAGACAATTTCAGAGTATGCAGCTGTTTGGTCACTCCCTTAGAATGCTTCATATTTCTTATAAAACACTTTTATTTACTTTCTGTCTCAGAATGTTTAACAGTCGGTCGCACATCTGAAGCAGAACAGTAGGGGAGACCGGGGTTGGTTGTCACATTGCTTTGCACTTTGAGATGCTATTTTGTATATGAAAAGCGCTTTAGAAATAAAGTTTGATTTGATTGCTTATTACAGTAGATTACACTAGATGGCACTGGGATTTGATTTTGTTAGCAAACATTTGGGCTTAATAATCTGATCTTTTTTTGCACTTTTCATCTTTCAATTTGAGCACACACCGAGGTGAGGATACATTTTGTATTTTTTTATGGTTCAGAGATATTTTTCATGTTGGTGTTATTTTTGCATTAAAAGAGTGTGAGTTATTAGCTTTAAAAAACACAATAATTAATCAAAAAGTCAAAGATGAGTGCTTTGATATGAGCAACAGTTATTAAGCTAGCTAAAGCCATGCATTAGCTAGTTAAAATTTTTTGCCAAGAGGTCACATGGGCCTGGTTGCTGGCCTGGCAGAACAATCGATTAATCTTCTCTTGGATTTTTGTACTTTGACACAAGGCTAAATAATGCAAATAATAGTTCAGAAAATCAACTGGGGAAACATTTCCAAGACCCAATAAATACATTTGCATCTATTTTGAGCATTAAGAGCAAAGTTGGATGAATTGTTTTCGTGTGTTTGTTATTAAAAACACTGCTTTCTTCAAGGTTATATTTTTCAGCACTATACATTCCTGCACTTTACCACTTACTAGAATAATCCATTACTTTTCTAAATTTTAGGGATTGAACTCAAGGAACATTGATTATTAAATATTCTTAAACCAAATCTAGTTTTTCCTCGTTTTTAATAAACTAAAATAAAAAGTTACACAATTTCATAAAATGTAAATTTTTCGCAGAAACCCTATTGAAATTAATAGGGACAACAACCCCACATGGGGCAGGTTGTCACAGTAGGTCAGAGTGTCTTTGACAGGTAATAACCTTTTATCACAATGAATTGCAAAAAAAAAAAAAAAAAGGTGTGTTCATTTCAAGCCAAGATCCTAGGCTATCATTTAATCTACAATTGTCTCTTGAAATATGTTTGGATGATGAGCAATATTAGAGCAAAAAGTGAGACAAATTGTCTGAGCTACTACAGTGTGCTTGGTTTTGAAGTCATTAATGTTGGATGAAGATTTACACCACACATTAAAAAAGTCCAATAGGAAGACAGACAGTGTTGTTGATCACAGTTATCCTCGTCAAGTTTCAAGGGTTATCAGTACAAAGGGTTTGAGGTTGTTGTCCTGTTCATGACCCAGTTTGGCCCAGGTTTCGGCTGTTGGACAGATGTCCTAACATTTTAATCAACAATGGGCTTATGGTCGACCCAAATACCGCAAGACGTTCAGGTCCTGTGGCTGCACAAGCCAAGTCAAATTTATTTATAAAGCACTTTAACAAACAGCATGACAGCTGACCAAAGTGCCGTAAAGAAAAATAAAACAATAAAATACAACAGCAAACAAGTAAACAACATGGAATAAATCTGGGGTAAAGTACAATACAAAATACTAAAAAAGCCTTTCAGAAAGATTGGACGTCAGTCACCAAAGGCTAAATTAAAAATAATTGGCTTTCAGTTGCGATTTAAAAATTGTTGGAGAGGTGGACTGTCTCGTGGAAGTTCATTCCATAATTTGGGAGTAGCAAACACGAAAGCACGTTTCCCCCCAGGGATTTGTAGTTTGCTTTAGGAATCCGCAAAAAACGATGGTCAGCAGATCTCAGTCCACATGGGAGTTTGAAGGAAATGAGCAACTCTGAGAGATAGGAGGGAGCCAATTTGTGAAGAGCTTTGAAAACAAAAAGCAGAATTTTAAACAGAATTCGGTAAGAAACGAGGAGGCAGTGAAAATTAGCTAGTAGTGGAGTCATATGAGATCGTACGTCTGTGTTTATCAGAAAACGTGAAGCCACTCCTTCGTTATCGTGGCGATGTGTTTGGGATCATTGTCATGCTGGAAGAACCAGCCACGTTTCATCTTCAATGCCCTTGCTGATGTAAGGAGTTTTTCACTCAAAATCTCACAATACATGGCCCCATTCATTCTTTCCTTTACACGGAACAGTCATCCTGGTCTCTTTGCAGACAAACCGCCCCACAGCATGATGGTTCCACCCCCATGCTTCACAGTAGGTATGGTGTTCTTTGGATGCAACTCAGCATTCTTTCTCCTCCAAACACGACAAGTAGAGTTTTTACCAAAAAGTTATATTTTGGTTTCATCTGACCATATGACATTCTCCCAATCCTCTTCTGGATCATCTAAAGGCTCTCTAGCAAACTTCAGACGGGCCTGGACATGTACTGGCTTAAGCAGGGGGACCTGTCTGGCACTGCAGGATTTGAGTCCCTGCCGGCGGCGTAGTGTGTTACTGATGGTAGCCTTTGTCACTTTGGTCCCAGCTCTCTGCAGGACATTCCCTTGGTCCCCCGTGTGGTTCTGGGATTTTTGCTCACCGTTCTTGTAATCATTTTGACCCCACGGGGTGAGATCTTGGTGAAGCCCCAGATCGAGGGAGATTATCAGTGGTCTTGTATGCCTTCCATTTTCTAATAATTGCTCCCACAGTTGATTTCTTCACACCAAGCTGCTTACCTATTGCAGATTCAGTCTATCCCAGCCTGGTGCAGGTCTACAATTTTGTTTCTGGTGTCCTTTGACAGCTCTTTGGTCTTGGCCATAGTGGAGTTTGGAGTGTGACTGTTTGAGGTTGTGGACAGGTGTCTTTTATACCGATAACGAGTTCAAACAGGTGCCATTAATACAGGTAAGTTGAGGACAGAGGAGCCTCTTACAGAAGAAGTTACAGGTCTGTGAGAGACAGAAATCTTGCTTGTTTTTAGGTGACCAAATACTTATTTCCCACCCTGATTTGCAAAAAAAAATCTTTAAAAATCAGACCATGTGCTTTTCTGTTTCTTTTTTCTCATTTTGTCTCTCATAGTTGAGGTATATGATGAAAATTGCAGGCCTTTCTCATCTTTTCAAGTGGGAGAGCTTGCACAATTGGTGGCTGAATAAATACTTTTTTACCCCACTGTTTAACCCGAGGGAACTATACAAATGGAAAACAGAAGGGGTCCCAGTACTGAACCCTGGGGGGGTTCCCCAGAAGAGGGACCGATGAACTGAAGTTCTTTACAGCTTTGCAAACGTAAGTCTTGGTGTCAACAGCAATAATATTTAACATGTGGAGGGGGGTTCATTCACTTGCAAAAGTTAAGCACTGCCCTTACAGAAAATATGCCTGGTTTCACATAGGAAAAATCACATGTGGAAAAATCTTTGACCCAAGTGAAATTCACATGTGAAAACATGTTAAGAAACATGTGAGATGTGTGAAAAAATGTGCGACCACCTGTGTTTTGTACACATTTCGCTTGTGAATTCGGAACATTTTCATGGTAATAAACTGTGAAACCCATGGACATTCTCATGTGAAGCCCATGTGAAACATGTTATTTTCCACATTAAACATAGATGTGAAAAAAATGTGTGAAACCCATGTAAAACCATAAATGTGAAGTCCATGTGTCCTACACATGTGGTTTACCAGGTACCACATGGGATAACTTGTGAAGAACATGTTCAACCCATGCACACTTTGATGGCGAATTTCCTTGGACCTCTCTCTTCTTGGAAGATTGTCTAAAAAGTCTTCCTCTCAATAGTCTTTCACCCTGTGCATTGGTGGACTACAGAGGTTTCTCCAATTGGCTAATGTGTAGCAAGTGCTGCTTCTCTAAGGTGTTTACACACACCTGTAAATGCTTCAGAGCAGCAAACTTGCCCACGCATCAGTTAATTATTGCATTTTTATCAGCAGCACTTGCCTGGGGCAGCAAGGTTGGATTTCGTTTTTGCAGTGGTTGAGACTGGGTTGTTTTTTAAAATTTGGTTACAGCCTTCATCAAAAGAAACTGAAACTGTTTTTACCGTTTAACCAGCTTAGTTTTCTCCAAAGTCCTCTGCACTGTAAAAATAAGCTGATCTTTTATCTTTGCTTTCCCCCTTGTTACGTAACACGGTCCATGTCTCGACTACCCGCTGCTCGTCGGTGGTCCGGATCCGTCTGCTCCTTGGATCCCACCAGATGCCCTCTCGCTGCAGGAATGCGTTGAACATCGTGGTCACCACCCTGTTTGCTGCGGTGGTGCTCTTCACCATCCTACTGGCCTACGTCACAGGTTGTCTTCCCTCACACTCTCACTGTAACGTACATGTCCAGGAGAGGAAGACGTGATGCTCATGTTTGGTTTCTGCTGCGAAGGTTACCAATTCATCCACACCGAGCAGCACCACCTCTCGTTTGGCCTCTACGGTGCTTTCCTCTCCCTCCACCTCCTCCTCCAGAGCCTCTTTGCTTTCCTGGAGCATCGGCGGATGAGGAGCCCGGCCCGGCCTCAGCACCTCCGCCGCTCCGTGGCCCTCTGCATCGCAGCCTATCAGGAAGACCCGGACTACCTGAGGAAATGCCTGCGCAGTGTCAGGAGGATCTCCTTCCCAGGCCTGAAGGTGGTGCTGGTGGTGGACGGGAACAGGCCTGAGGACCGCTACATGATGGACATTTTCCAAGAGGTGATGGGTGGGGCTGAGCAGGCTGGCAGCATGTTGTGGAAGGGGAACTTTCACAGTGATTGCGGCAAAGGAGGAGGTGTTGGGTGCGGAGGGAGGAGCGCAGTGCACATGGAGGAAGCGGCCCGAGTGGCTCAGCTGGTTAAACGGCGACGCTACTCCTGCGTCATGCAGGAGTGGGGCGGGAAAAGGGAAGTGATGTACACTGCCTTCAAAGCTCTGGGAGACAGTGTGGATTATGTTCAGGTAAGAACAGCATAACCTCTTCAAGGTGTCTTAAAATTTAGTTTAGCTATGTTTACAATTTGGAAAAAAATGATCCACAACCACAAAATGAAAGGTTTGATTGGCATATAATACATTTTTGTCAATAGCCGTCCATTTCTGCACCAATATGGTTTCTCAGATTTCAGATGCCTGACTAAAGCTTATCCTTCGTTTTCATTCCTTCTACAAACTCTTCCTAAATTTTTCAATATTTGAGACAAGTCAGGACTGCAGGCCGCCTAGTCCAGTAACCGTACCCTCTTCTTCCTCAGCCATGCCTATGGAGAGTATTTAGAATGTGATTTTCTATTGTCCTAAAAGGTAAAAAGAATGTAGTTCTATGAGCTCAAAGTTTTGGAACAAATGGTAGAAACTAAAATCTGTTGATATAGCACCAATCTATTACAACAGCTCACAGATTGTTACTTTTTTAGGATTGAAAGAAGAATCCTCACATTGTAATGTCTTGTTGGAATTAGACAATACACAAAAAACGTTCAAAATAGCATTTGAAGGATGCCAAAGTCCGCTCCTGCCTAAAAATCTGACAAACGTCAACATAGTTCGGTTTAGCCGTCTATGAAATTGAAACTCACCTGATGAGACAGAATAATATGATTGACAAAAGGACAGACAGTGACTGTATGAAAACTACGAGTGGTATGGACTAAATTCTTCCTTCTAGTGTCTGCAAAGGTGCCTTTATGAGTTTATGGCGTTTTATGTAAAAGACATGGCAGGACAAAGAGATCCTATCATGTCAGTTTGGCAAAAAAAGAAAACAGAGCTGAAATATAATGCGAGTGAAGCAGGGAGCTGAAAGTTCTGTGGTAAAATCTAAGAATAATTAAACCTAAATTCCAACTATGTAAAATCAATTAAAGGTATGACATGAATTCAGTCAGGTAAATATAAAATTTCTGTGAATTGTTCAAACTTGAAATGGTGCTACTGCTTGAAATGTACGGAAGGGTTTAACTGCCAGAGCTGGAAAATAAATTCCCAAAAGAGTTGGGAAAGTATTTCGTTCTGACGAGATACTTTCTCATTTTAACAAGACAAGTGTTATATCTCGTTATAGTGAAAAGGTTTCTCCTTTTAACGAGAAATTAAAAAAGCTTTCCTCTAACCGATTACAATCCATTAAAAAGGCATAAAGAAGCTCCCTCTGACTCTCCCCCTGCTTCTTAGACATTTAAACAGGAAAGGTGTTGCTGTTTTACTGTTAGAATATTTCTTTTTTAAACAAGAACATATTTAGTTTTTTAACAAGACATAAATCTCTTTAAAACGACTTTAAATATAACATATCTCGTTTAAAACGAGAAGGTTTTCTCGTTTTAATGAGAAAACGTTCTCGTTGTTATGAGTTTTCTGTCTCTCTAGTGTGAGACGCTTTCTCATTAGAACAAGATACTGCTCCTGAATTTATTACCCAGCTCTGGCAGCTAAAAGCTTCCGTAGACAGAAGATTGACAAACTAGAAGACATTTTTTTTATAACAAACCATTTGTTTCCTTCAAAGCTGCAGTGAGACCATTATTTACCATGGCAGGTAAACTTTGATTAAGACAAGACTTAAATATGCTGTAAATTAAAATAACATATGTCAACTGTGTGTATTTGTCAGCATGTAAACTCATTGTAAGCATTACATTTAGCCTAAACCCCACCATAAACTGAAACCTGCCATCATCAAGCCTTTTTCTGCCAGCTCTTCTGTTTGACCCCAAAACAGAAACACTTTATTAGACTTCAGCGGTCCTGTGTGGGACAGCCAGCTGCTGCGTCCCGCTTCAGGTCAGAGGGTGACCTGGTGATGTGAAACCTGAATGATCCAGCCGAGTTCTCTGTCAGCAGTCCCTCATTTCTCTGCAGATTTTTAAGCATAATCAGCAATCCGCATTGTGCAGCTGCTGCAGCCTGAATTCGACCTTCTGAATTATTCAAACCTTTGTCTTCCTTTACAGGTGTGTGACTCCGACACCGTTCTGGACCCAGCTTGTACTATTGAAATGCTGAAGGTTCTCGAGGACGATCCGATGGTGGGAGGTGTCGGCGGGGATGTACAGGTAAGGTGCAGTTAGGGAAGCTTTGCTGAAAGTCAGTTTGATGGATCCTTATTTTTAAAAATGCCCCGCTGTAGTCTGAAGTCAGAGTGCTATCAGTCTGGAGGAAGCTATCCAAAACAATGTCAAACCTAAAAACTTAATGTGGCTATTGTAAATCATTCAAATATTTTATTAAAACTGCACCATAACGAAGTTGATGACCTACAATTTGTTTGAAATGTTTTCTGAATAAATGGAAATACATTTGTATTTCCTATTGAAAAAAGAGGAACAGGCTTCTTCCTGTTATACTGATCATCAAATGGCTGACGATGTCAGTGGTGGAGGGGGGTTTCACAGAGGTTTCGGTGCAGGTAACCGCAGTCGCGGCCGTGGTTGCAGCAGGTTCTCGGGGTGGCAAGTCCAAAGCCAAGGAGTGGATTCCCGTCACCAAGTTGGGCCCGCTTGTTAAAGAGAGGAAGATCAAAACCCTGGAGGATATCTACCTGTACACTTGACTGCTTGCTTGGTTCTGCTCTGAAAGACGAGGTCCAGAAGATCATACCCATCCAAAACCAGACCAAGGCTGGTCAGTGCACAAGATTCAAGACCTTTGTTGCATTCGGTGTCTACAACAACCATGTTGGTCTGGGAATGAAGTGCTCCAAGGCGGTAACCACAGCTATCCATGGAGCCATCATCCTGGCCAAGCTGTCAATGGTTCCAGTCAGGAGAGGTTACTGGGGTAACAAGATCGGTCAGTACAACATTAGATTCAAGAGGTGATGTGTTGTTCTCTCTTAGGTTGCGAACGAGTGGAACAAATCTTTACCCTTACAGAGTTGCAACTAAGTGTCAGGTCCAACTTTTGGTGTCCCGAAAAGGCTTAGAATCATGCCTTCCAAGGCACTGGAGTCGCTTTTACTAGCTTTTTGAAGTGGTGGAGGCAATGATTAAAAATTTCAGATTCAGATAGAATAACAAGAGGCAAACACATGTTGTTATAAATGAAACTTGGATATATTGCATAAGATGCGTTTAAAGAGCACTTTCAGAAATCGTCTTTAATAGACGCTGGAAACCTGAATAAAAAATACACCTTTCAAACTAAATACAATTCTTACTCTTAGTTCAGAATAGATCGCATATGAAATATTTTTATATCGTTATTGTTTAACAAACATGTTACATTCAAAATCCTTTGTTTTCTTCAAGACATTTCTCTGTACTATATCATCCTCCAGATCCTCAACAAGTATGATTCGTGGATCTCGTTCCTGAGCAGTGTGCGCTACTGGATGGCCTTCAACATCGAGCGAGCCTGTCAGTCCTACTTTGGGTGTGTCCAGTGCATCAGCGGCCCGTTGGGGATGTACAGGAACTCCTTGCTACAGCGCTTCCTGGAGCCCTGGTACCATCAAACCTTCCTGGGCTCCAAGTGCAGCTTTGGTGATGACCGCCACTTGACCAACCGGGTGCTCAGCTTTGGCTACAAGACAAAGTTCACCGCGCGGTCGCAATGCCAGACTGAGACACCCACACAGTATCTGCGCTGGCTTAACCAGCAGACAAGATGGAGCAAGTCTTACTTCCGTGAATGGCTCTACAACGCCCTCTGGTTCCACAAGCACAGTCTGTGGATGACCTACGAGTCTGTGGTCACCGGCTTCTTCCCCTTCTTCCTGGTTGCAACAGTCATCCACCTGTTCTACCGCGGGCGGCTCTGGAACATCCTGCTCTTCTTACTGACGGTGCAGCTGATTGGGATGGTGAAGGCCACCTACGCCTGCTTCCTGCGTGGAAGTCTAGTCATGATCTTCATGTCACTCTACTCGCTCCTCTACATGTCCAGCCTGCTCCCTGCCAAAATGTTTGCTTTGCTCACCATCAACAAGGCTGGATGGGGAACGTCTGGTCGCAGAAAGATAGTGGTTAACCTCATTGGTGCTGTGCCGGTCACGGTTTGGGCTCTGTTGTTGCTTGGAGGTGTGGTGTATACGGTCTACTGTGAAACCCAGGAGCCGTTCAGCGAAATGGAGAAGGCCTTGTTGATAGCTGGGACAGTACTGTACGCCTGCTACTGGCTCATTCTGCTGGTGCTGTACTTGGCAATTGTTGCCAAGCGATGCAACAAGAGGGAGGAGCAGTATCACCTGCCGTACGCAGAGTCCTGAACCACGGCGACTAGATGGACATTCGTGCCCGGGTTTCACTACATTTTGACTCTAGTAAGGGAGAGCAGAGACCTGGGATCTTCATCACTGGTGCTACAAAGATCTGAATCTGAATTCTGAGAGATGGTGCTTTCCACTGTTTTGATTCAGGTCATAAAGTCTTCAGATGGTCAGGTAGGTATTGAGCTAAAGTTAGCGGCAGACCTGTGATTGTTTTTTTTCTTCAAACCAGAAGTGAGAAAACAATGTTGAGAGTAATTACGCGGCTGTTTCAAATTAGAAGAGGGAACCTCAAAGTCCATTAAGTGATGCAAGGCAAAATTTAAAAGATGTACAACCAAGGAAAGAACAAGTAACCTTCTGAGTAAAAACATGCACTCAGGGTTGTGCCAGTCTATTTTTAGAAAGTACAGAGATGACTGGATTAAAATAGCAGAAAAGAAGGGAGCTCTCGGTTGGTCAAAAATAAAGAAAACACACCCGGATGGTGCAGCTAATGTCTGAACATTTGGTGCAAGAGCAAAAAGTTCAGGTGAAAGTTATGTAGTTTCTCTCAGCATCTATCATAAAACCACATACGAGTCAAGTATGTGCTTTATTCATTCCCCCGTCCCTTATGCATTTTTCCTCTTAGTGTAACTGCCCGAAACCATGATGAGAAGCAACAAGAATCTTAGAATAAGTGTTTAATTTTCCAGTATATCCAGTAGAAAATGTCAACACCAAGCTCATGGAAACAAAGCTTCAGTTAACCAGAAACAATCTGAAGGGGATTGCTATGAAGCTAGCCAAGCTTAACCTCAAGAAGTCAGTTACTTCTGGCATATACTGTTTTGTTTCCAGGTAATCTAAAAGCAAAGAGTGTGAAGAGAGCACAGAGAAGGGTAAGAACATTCAAAACGTATTGTGAGCGCAGAACCCGGATATTTAGATGAAACAGAGAAGCTTTTTAAATGTGAAGGAAGTTTTAAGGAAGAGTGGTACAATATCTAAACACAGATTCAAAGAAATCCTGATCAATTCATAGTTCTGTTTTATCTTTCTTTCTAAGTGGCAAGAGATTCTTTTAGAAATGGTCTTGATCAGTATTTCTCCAAGATTTATGAACAACTTACAAAGTTTTCTTTAAACCTTGGCTGCTTTTCACTGGTTTTCTGTTCAGTCCTTGTACGTGATTTGTTTGTTTGTAAAGCCACTTAGTTCTGACCTTTGAATCATTCAGGCATAGAAAGACTCCTAAGCTTAGCAGATGAACCCATTTTGAGTCAACAGATTGCTCGAACCTGTGGTAAATAGGGGCTTTAGATTTTGTTTTATTACCAGCCAAAACACATTTCGTCTCCATTACTCATGTTAAATAATCAAAAAATACCTAAAATATCACAGTTTTACATAGACCTACATAAAATAGAAACTTTGCTTCAACAAAGTGATTTCCAAGTAGCAATTAGCTGAAAACATTTTGATCTTAGTTTGCGGTATATTACTTGACTCCACTGTGTTCTACTTTAGCTTGTCTTTACTTACTTCACTCTACCCTGCATTGCCTTAGCTTAGCCAAACTTTGCATGTTTTAGTTTAGACTACTTTGGTCTATTTGCATCCATACTAGCTTAGCTTATTATAGCTTACATACCACAACCAGTTCATTTATCAGCATGAGTTTCTCTGAAGATGGCATAATCTACACACAAGCAGATTTAATTGTCTTTTTGCAATTTTCTTCTCTATTATGTTCATAATTAGTATGTGTTAAGTTAGCTAACCAGCTGCCAGTGTAACGTGCCTTGATGAATGTGATATCTGTCAACATTAATTCCTTTTTTATAATTATTTCCAGTGGTAATTTGTTGTATGAAAAGGCTGAGCTAAAAAAAGTACAGAAAGTTGTATTTGGTTGATTTTCTGTTTTGTTGTAAAAATGCTCTTGAGCGTTAAAATGGTGTTACATTTGTAAAGGAACTTGTAAAGTCCTCAACCCCACTGAACACTTCAGGGACCAGCTTGGTGAGCTGTTTGTGCTAGAATGACCAACACAACAACACAGGCTAACTTTCAACGAATGCTGCCATCCCATAGCTGTGTGTGACCAAGCTGGTGACCGGCATGAGGATCGGGTACCGGGCCGTTGTGCTCGTTCACGGTCCTCCCTCCACACTTCTGAGGCCCTTAACTTGTTAAATTGCCAATATGTCGCGTTTCTTCAAACTTCAATCATTCAATCCGATGAACAACAACAAAACAAGAGTCAATAGCTGAGTAAGCTCTCTGACATCAGCAAAGCGGATTTGGCAAGTTTTTAATGGGCACTCAACTCATCTGCTGCTCAACCCTCAAATGCATTTTCCTTACAAATGTGACACAGTTTAGGGGGGGTTAAATTGCTCTTTGATGGTAGCTATAGGATTTTTAGAAAACAAACCGCTCAATATATTGCCATGGTCAGGTACAAAGATTGGAGTGAAAATAAGCTTAAAGCAGCTAAAGTCCAAAGAAAAAACTTTATTGATCTTTAGAAAGTCATTTTAAAAGCTACCAATTAAGACCACATTACATATGACAAGAAAGTCTGACTTCTGGAAACATTCAGCAACTTAAAACTCCGTCAGCAGACATGTACCGACTGTATCCAGACAGATCTGAGAGAAACAATCTTATCTTTATGACAGAAACTGTATCAAGAACCCTTAATGGCTGAATCCCTCTATATGGTAATTACCCAGAATTTTTGAATCAGTCTCCTTGATCAACAACAGCACAATCATCTGCTCCAGGCAGAAAACCTGAACATCTACTAGCAGCTGGATTTTTGGTGCTGTGAAGACTAATTTATTGTTCATGAAGGTCCAAGCCTCTGTTTACAGTCACCTTTCTCAACCATAGTGTTATTCAGCAATTTAGAGATAAAAAAAAAAGAAAGTTTTCTACGGTGCATATTTTTATTTGTGTAGCAGTGATGTTTTTCTATTGAACATGGTTCTTTTAAATGCTGGTATTTGGGTCATTTTACGTTGGATGTGGACTTTGTTCGGACCAGTGTAAAGACTGAACACCAAAGAAATTTTAGTTATAAAACCAAGAGCATGTCCTCAGTAGGATTTTCTCTTTTAATTTATGTTTTTGTTGTTTTATTCAATTGTAAATCAAAAAGGACTTGTACATTAAAAGGAAAAAAATTGTTTTTAAGATGTCAAAGGAGTTTCTGTTTCTTGATCTTCCATTTTGGAGCGTCCTAGGAAGCTGTAAGTTTCCCTGAGTCCTAAAAACAACGCTCTCCTGTTTCTGAGACAATTCGACAGAATCTGATCATCAGTAATTGATGGGGTAAGTGTCTCATCTCTGTATTAGTATCTCCTTCTCTTCTGCATTGAAAGGAATCAGCAGAACTAGTTCCAACATCTGATCTGGAGACTCTTGGATGCCTCCCTTTGGAGGTTTTCTGGGCACAAGAGGGACTACAGTACGGTGAAAAAGCATTTTCCCACTTACGGATTTCTTGTTCCAGTTATCTTTTGATAACAAAAAAATATTTCAGATCATCAAACAAATTTCAAGCTGTTTTCAAACAACGTTTTCATTTACTGAAGGAAAAGATCCAAACCATCCTGGTCGGGTGTAAAAAAAAAAGGACACGAATTGCTTGTGATTATCCACATTGTTTAAAGTCTAATTAGGTTTCAGTTGGCACAGCTGATCCAGGTTCATCCAGCTGGTCGCAAAACAACCCAGAACAGTCGTTCATGATTGGTGTTGTAAGTGTGATGGTCTATATAGGGTGCTGTTTGTATAGTTACACAGTCAAACGTTAATAGCAATAATTATTTAGTTATTTAGCCTGTCACAAGATAGATAAATGGGGGTTATTTTTCATCGTCATATTTGCATCCATGTTATTTATTCATTTATAAATGTCACAGTTTCAAATTAAATATTTAGTCAGCAAGCTAAATATTGAGTTTGAAGCTATATATTTAGCTAGCCAGTTTAGCTTGCTGGCTACAGTGGGGCAAAAAGGTATTTGGCAGCCACCGATTGTGCAAGTTGTCCCACTTAAAAAGATTACAGAGGTCTGTAATTTTCATCATAGTTACACTTCAACTTTGACAGACAGAATGTAAAAGAGAAATCCAGAAAATCACATTTTATTATTTTTAAAGAATTCGAAAGTATAATGGTGCAGAAAATAAGTATTTAGCACCTACAAACAAGCAAGAATTCTGGCCTTCACACATCTGTTATTTCTTTTTTAAGAAGCTATTCTATCCTCCACTCATTACCTGTATTAATGGCACCTGTTTGAATTACTTATCTGTATAAAAGACACCTGTTCACACCATCAAACATTCAGACTCAAAACTCCACCATGGACAAGACCAGAGAGCTGTCCAAGGACACCAGGGACAAGATTGCACACCTGCAAAAGACTGGGATGAGCCAATCTACAATAGGCAAGCAGCTTGGTGAGAAGAGATCAACTGTTGGAGCAACTATTAGAAAATGGAATAAATGCAAGATCAATAACAATCTCCCTCAGCCTGGGGTTCCATGCAAGATCTCACCTCGTGGGATACAAATGATCTAGAGAACGGTGAGGAAACAGCCCAAAACTACAGGGGTCAATGACCTGTAGAGAGCTGGGACATCAGTAACAAAGGTTACTATTAGTAACACACTGGATTAAAATCCTGCAGCACTCGAAAATGTCCCCCTGCTTAAGCCAGCACATGTCCAGGCCTGTCTAATCTTTGCCAGAGACCATCTGGATGATCCAGAGGAGGATTGGGAGAATGTCATGTGGTCAGATGAGACCAAAACAGAACTCTTTGGTATATCGTGGCAGATGGCCGCTCCTACTGAGCCTGGTTCTGTTGGAGGTTTCTTCCTGTTAAAGGGGAGTTTTTCCTCTCCACTGTCGCTACATGCTTGCTCAGTATGAGGGATTGCTGAAGGATTGCTGTGGTTGGAAATCTGCCCAACCTCACGCCAATGACTGACGCAATCTGCTGGGATTCCTTAAATAGGAAACTTTTTAACTGATTGGAATGTTTGTATAATTGTATTGAAATGACTTCTTGTTAAGTGCCTTGAGATGACATCTGTTGTGAATTGGCGCTATATAAATAAACTGAATTGAACTGAATTGAATAAATGCCACTAGATGTGTTTGGAGGGGGAAGAATGCTGAGTTGCATCCCAAGAACACCATACCCACTGTGAAGCATGGAGGTGGAAGCATGATGCTGTGGGGCTGCTTTTCTGCAAAGGGGACAGGACGACTGATCCGTATTTAAGGATGAATGGGGCCATGTAAAGTGAGCTTTCGGGCAAAAACCTCCTTCCATCACTGAGATCATTGATGATGAAACATGGCTGGATCTTCCAGCATGATAATGATCCCAAACACATTGCCAGGGCAACAAAGGAGTGGGTACATAAAAAGCATTTCAAGGTTCTGGAGTGGCCTAGATCTTCTCCAGACCTCAATCCAATAGATAATCTGTGGAGTGTGTTGAAAGTCAAAACATCACAGCTCTAGAGAAGATCTACATGGAGGAATGGGCCAAAATACCAGCTACAGTGTGTGGAAACCGGGTGAAGACCTGCAGAAAACGTTTCACCTCTGTCATTGCCAACCAAGGTTACATTACAAAGTATTGAGGTGAGCTTTAATTATTGACCAAATACGTATTTTCTGCAGCATTATACAAATAAATTCTTTCAAAATCATACAATGTGATTTCCTGGAATTTTTTTACATTCTGTCTCTCACAGTTGAAGTGTACCTTTGATGAAAATTACAGACCTCTGACCTTTTTAGGTGGTTAGGTGGGAAAACTTGCACAAAATGTTTAACTCCAAACAAAATATTTAGCTTGTTACCTAAATATTTGGTTTGGAGCTAAATATTTCATATGCAAACTAAATACTTTGCTTGTTAGCTGCATATGTAATTTGCAAACGAAATATTTCGCTTGTTATAATATTTCATTTGTAAACTAAATATTTAGCTTGCTAACTAAATATTTAGCTTGAAACGGTGACATTAATAAACTAATACATAACATGGACACAATTATGACTTTGAGAAATAAACTCCCATTATTTCTCTGTTATGACGAGCTAAATAACCCAAATCATTGCTGTTAATCTTGGACAGTGTAACTTTACAAAACAAAACAGCCCCCCACAAGTCTGGGACTGCTTTGCTTCTGTAGTTGATGAAAGAAACCGGTAAGGGAGTGAATACTTTTTTACGTCATTGTTTCATTCTTCCAGGACCTGACACCTCTATGATCTGACTCACTATTACTTATCATTTTCAGATTCAGTTTAAGTCCAGGAGATCGTCTCCATCTCAGGACATTCTGCCGCCGTTGGGACTCGACCCCAGCTTTGCCTTAAACTGACCTTAACTTTATGTCGTTTGACTTTGGAAAACAAGTTTAGAGGTTTGCAAAGTGTTTGTCAGCGTGCTGCCCAATGAATTAGTCCATTCAGTCATGGGGGCCTCTAACACGATTCCTCTTTTACCTGTGGGGGGCCACGCCTTCATCAAACACACTCATGCACCAATAAGCTAAAAGCATTCCGGTAACATGTTGCTGTTGCAGCAAGCGATACCTTTTATTCCTTCAGTCTGTCACCGCTGCCCCCTGCTGGTCAGTTAGTGGTTATGGTTTTTTTTTATCACACTTTATTGTTTCAGATCATAAAATTATATTTATATCAGGCAGATAACTAGAGTAAATACAAAATGCAGGTTTCAATTGATGATTTTATTTCATAAGGGAATATATTTAAACCAATCTGGGTTTAAGTTTAAAGGAAATAAACCTCCCCATTAAAACTAATGAGTGATTGCACCACCTTTGCTTAAAAACTGACAGTCATTTCCATCACTATGGAGGTATTATGGTCCACTCTTTGTGGAAATGTTTTAATTAAGTATTTCCAGCATGAATGGCCTGTTTTTAGGTTATGCCACAGCATATCTACGTGATTTAAGTCCAGAGGTTGATAGGCCACTCCAAAACATGTTTTCTTCTTCTATTTGTGTTACTTTAGATTGTTGTTTTTGCCACTTAGCATCCATAGACGCAAGGGCTGTCCGTCACTCACGCAAGGAGGCATGGAGTAGAGTCCAATTTTTCTAACTAAAGCCTAGTTTATGCTTCTCTGTCAACAAGTTTGCACCCACATGGACATGTATTGACAGAGAGTGAAATTAATTTAAAATCTTTCAAATCTGAGCAGAGTGACTAATAAGAAGAGGTGTTGGTGGTTCCTCTGCAGCAGCTGGTCTCACTCAGCAATCAGCTCCAGCTGCTCTGAGGATCATATAAAAGCAGCTCCTGCAGGTTGGAGTCACCATCAGAGGAATCTGAGATCTTTCCTGGACTAACAGCAGCACAATGAGGTGAGGGCTACTTTATTTGGGTTAATGTTTGTGAAGCTTTCTGTTCTATGTTTTGTGGACTTCATGATCTGAACATTTTTCTACAGGTTTTTGTGGATTTCTTTCCTGGTGATTGGAAGCATCACCTGTGCTCCTCCAAAACCAGGTAAGCTTTAATCAAACATTAACTCCAAAACTAACTGTAGATGTTTACTCTGCTCTGCTTCTTCAGGTAGTGAAGGTGACCCACCAATGTGGTGGTATGTAGCTTCACCTTCTCAGCAGGAACCATCCAAGCCAGTCAACCAGAACCCCAGCGGACAGGTTAGTGGTTCTGGTGGCTACATCAGTTACCCAGGAGTTCAGTACTACGGCGGAGGCACCAGCGGTGCTGGAGGTTCTACTTATGGGGCCCAACAGAGCGGCCAGCAGGGAGCTCCAGACGACAGCGGCCCTTACCAGTTAGCAGAGGAGAGCTGGAGCTCTTCATCTGATACCAGCGGTGAGGACGAGCCGGTCTTCACTCCTGTAGACGAGGAGGATCAGGTCTACGCCTACAAGTCCAAGTCGCGGTACAACCGTAAGCAGCTGAGGTTCAGCCAGTTCCGCTACACCCCAACAGAACCAATTGTCCTCCAGCCACCAGTGTTTCCCCATCAACCAGGGAAGAAGCCTAATCATCCAGGCCAAAAGGGCTTCTGAAGACCTCTGTGGTGAGGCTCACTTCAATCAGTGTCTTAAGACTTTGCTACAGATCTTACTCTTGTCTTTGTTTTTGCAGGTTCATGAGGAGCTGTTGACGCTGTAATTGGACATTGTTGAATAAACTTGGTTTCTAAATCTTAGTCCTGAAGTCTGAAACTGCAGTTCTTGGCTAAATGGGTGTGGGTACTGTAGCTGAAAATTCAGAGCTAGGAATAGGCTAGCTTCTTGGCTGAAGGTACTTCCTTGGTGAAATGATGCTAAAATTTAGTTTGACTTGTGTGCATCAAATGATTTTGTTCAAGGAAATAGAAACTTTAGCTGGAATGTCCAACTAATTGCATCTGGGGAAACTTGGGCTTTAAAAAACTTTAACTTAAAGTTATAATCCAGAAATGATAAAGGCGATAAGTGGCTTTAGTGCTTTACATACAAAAATTGCATAAAGTGCTTTAAAGATTAAAATTACCCCAAATTATACTGTCTACCTAATCAAATGTTAACTTTTAAAAATTGAAAAGATGAGACTGAAGACTATTGCAGGACAAAATGCTGAAGAGGATCACTGGGAACTTGAAGCTGCATCCAAACCTAATCTCTATTCCTGCAGAACGCTGTATGAAAAACAGAAGTTCATTCACCACAAAGCCAACTTGGAAATATGTACAAAGCTCTTTGCTTTAAGGGGTACGAAGTTAAATTCTATGAATTTGCATGCCAAAAAAATGGCTGGAATGAGGGTATTTCATAAACAGTTTGAAACTGCCTATCGAATAAATACAAACATGTTATATTCTGGTATTTACTCACCACATACTAAAATTCTCACACTTAAAGTTTTGTTTACACTTAAGAGTTGCAGAGACGCGCAGCGCCATTATTCAAGGGCGGACAGTCCACTACAACTCTTAAAATTAATAGAGAGCACGTCTGTGACTAGTCAGCCCAAGATATATGTGCACATGGCGGAAACCACTTCCGGTCAAAGAGTGTGGACGGGACTTCGGGCTGCTTCCCGGTCCTGTCAGTCAACCTGGTTGTGAGAGAAAGCTAGCAAGCGGAGGAAAAATGAGTTCGGTGTAAAAAAGGAGATTGACCCATCAATGGGTTGGATCATCACTACACTGTTGCGTACATGTTGGTCACGGCACAATTCTTGCCTTAGCTTTCCCTGATAATGCAGCGTGTCAGCTATGGCTAGCTAAAATCCGGAGGGATAACTTTGGTCCAAGTAGGGACACAAGGGTATGTAGCCGGCATTTAATCTTTAGTCAGTGCAGCTTTTGGTCACTAGATGTTTCATATCGCAAGGCCAGTTTATCTAAAATGGTCTTTACGTGATTTTGAACACCAGAAGTTGTATAGAACAAAACAGGCCGCTGTTTGTTCATATGAGTTTTTAGAGTACTCTATGAGCCGCACTTCGAGTAAAAACTTTTCCAGCTCAATCAAAACTCTGTCGGCCATTGCTCCTTGAGTGGATGTGGACAAGCTTGGGTTAGGGTAGTCACATACCCTGGAAGCTATTGTAGAAAAATATGAAATATGATTTGCATTCAAATTGGAAATAAATTGGTGTGTCTGGGTATTTAGATGTAAGACATTTTATGGTTGATTTGGTGTCACCTTGTCACATGAACTAGAAGCTATTGAAGAAAAACATGAAATATTACAGTAAAATACTATAAAATATGATTTGCATTCAAATTGGAAATAAATTGGTGTCTGGGTATTTAGATGTAAGACATTTTAAGGTTGATTTGGTTTCACTCAGTCACATGAACTGGAAGCTATTGAAGAAGACCCCTCACTATTACAGTAAAAAATTAATAAGAAATATTACAGATGATTTTTTTTATCAATAAATCGGTGTGTCGTGTATCTCAGGTGTCGAGCAACAACGTATCAATATTTGGTCGTTACTTTGTCAGGAGATCTCAAAGGTATTGTCTTATTTTCTGGGATGTCTGGAAATGTATTGATGGTCACTAACCGAAACCACCGCCTCCAGGAGCGAGTCTTCAGCTGCGATGTATCCGCTCCATGAGAGCAGTTGTCGGTGAGACGTCGGAGGGAGTCTCCGCTTTAATCAAACGAATGTCCGTCCAATATCCAACTTAAAACTAACTTCACCGCGGTGTTTAACATGATGCTAAAATCTGGAGGTACAAAAGTTTAAAGTTTGTGTTGTTAGCCTTTGTCGTTTGCTTAGACATGTTTTTGTATATATTTCTTTAAACCATCATCGCTCGTAAAGGAGCTCATATGGTGTTCCCATGGTTCTTCATGTGTTGCCACTTATAAAGTTTAAATTTTTTCCAAATTAAGCTTTTTCATATAATTTAGGGGCCAAAGATATGATTGCTTCTTTTCAGAGAAACTATAACCTCTTGACCGGGGCAAAGAGGTCACTGTAGCATGTAGGTAGAAGAATAAATCCACTTGCACACCTTATGCTTACAGTACACGTATATTAACCCTCACACACTGTAGAACCTGGGGTCTCAGTAGAGTATAGTTCCCCATGTGTTCTGCTGCAAAAACTGTAGTTTAGCATTCACAGATGAACACAGTTGTTATCTTTATTTTCTGTCTGTGTTATGAGCACAATCCTAGTTAAGATGGACCTGCAGGGAAAGGTCATCCTCTTGCAGGCCAATAACACATGGGGTGATTAAAAGAAAAGTACTTTACGTACATGTGTGATGAAGATATCATTTTGGTTATGATAAGAACATCTCAAGTTAATTAATGTGCATTTCCTAAATGCTTCTGTTCTTTTTGTCAACAGTGATTTTCTCTGTTTAGTATATCAGGCGGCGAATGGAGGCTGATGAGAGGAGAGCCCAGGAGAACAAGGACAGGATGTATTGTCTGTTTTCTGTTTGAATTGATTTTTTCTTGTCACATTTGATATTTAGTTATTTGCTATTTGTTATGAATAAACTGATTGAAACAACTAGTAATTCTCATTAACTCATTTTATCAACTGTTTTGTTGTTAAATAGGCTCTTGGAATAATTAGAAATAACTAATGAGTGAAAAAATTTGTAAAACATCAAAAATATTTAAAGAATGGATTGTGTAGCCATTGATAGTTTTTCATGGAGGAGGATGGAGGACCTCTTCCTAGACCATCCTTCAAACTTAAAATGAAGAAACAGGAAGTCTTTGGCAGTTTTGCTGGATCTGGATGGAGTGCTGCAACTGAGACCTATGGCTGGTCTCTTCTGGTTGAAGACTGGAAAATCATACAGGATGGTCTGCAGAGTGCTTTGGGTAGTACTGTCCAGAGCATCATCCAGGCTGGCTCAATCGACGGCTGCCACATCACTAAGACATATTCAGCATGATCTTCAATGGTGTACACACGTGAAAATGTTATTTTACTGTTGCACTAGATATTTAAATAAACCCATACATACACACATAGATGTATGTATAACACACATATATATGCTGTTTTTATTTTACTTCTTAATCGTGTAAAGCACCTTGAATCACCTTGTTGTTGAACGTGTGCTATACAAATAAAATTGCCTTGCCATATATATATATAATTTATATATTTATACTATATATCCCTTCTTAGCATTGGCTATATTTGTTTCCAATTTAACAACAGGTATAGAAATGTAATACTATTTCTGATCATCATTTGTTTCATTAGATGTTGTCAGGGCTGGTATCGATGCAGGGCCCGGCTGTATTCTGGACCCACCCATGATCCAGATTCTGGTGGGATTCTATTGTCCTGAATTTAATGGTGTTGGATATTTGTGCGCAGCATGGTGATACCTTTGAGCTGGACGACAGTTGGGATCACTTTCAGCCTCGAGTTACAGCATTTTTATACCATGCAGATACTGAGAGGAATGACATTAGATCAGAGTTGGAGTATTTCAACAGTGATGTGCTGCAAACATTTTGCATGTTTTTGACTGCTTTCAATCTATACCATAATTCTTACCCATGAATATACATTCAGTTTGGTTGTGAAGCATCTCATTTTTGTCTTTTTCATATATATAATGTGTGTATATAACATCAGCATTGTGACATTTATACAGCCCATCTTTGCACATGAAACATTGATTTATATGACCATATTAGAAAATGTTCCACTGCATTCTAAATGTGAAGCATATTTAGATTATATATAAATGTACTAGCGAATATGCCATTGTGAGTGTTTACACTTAACCACCAGTCATCCAGTCACTAGGTCAACATGTTATTCCTGAAAACTTGTAGATTAAATAAAATTACTTTACCCGGATATGATTATCTCTCGGCCTAAGATATAAAAACACGCTGGTAACAGTGATACAGCAACTGCAACTCGTTGAATATTAATTTGTGACCCGCTCCAGCTTAAGATGCCGCAGGATCTACGTAGTTCTATTACTCTTCGCTCGATTACTTCTGGAGGACCTGGATGTCCGACCCCAAAAATTTAATTTAATTGAAAGCATTTTAGAATTTAAAAATAAGTACATTTTGGTCTATGTGTTATAACTAAGCAGTGCTGAGATATTTTTCTTTCAAAGACAAACGTTTTTGCCACTTCTACAGCAAGTTCAGAGGGAACGTAATAAGAAAATTCAAATGACCCAGCATTCTACCAGCATTTAAACGCATCATGCACGCACAAATCTGGAGACGTGAAATCAGTCTCAAAACTCTTGTAACCTTAATTTGTCCGTAAACGTGGTTTTGTCTGTGTATCAGGCGATTGGTGCGTAGTATTTAACGATTTGTATGCGTAGGAGTCGTTTTGAATTCGTAGTTCGTTTTAAGTTCGTGTAATTTGAAATGGTGCGTGTGTAAAATGTATTTTTTGTAGTTGTACTTTCTTGATATTTGTGTGTACATTTAAACACACAGCTGCAAGTTACGCACAAAATGTTTTGTACAAGTTACAAATCAAGTATTACACACACAGATCTTTTGAGACTATTTTCTCTCCATAGGTCTCTTGTCTTGCTCATTTTGAACAGCGGGTAAAAGAAATGGGCCAACATATTGCATAAAATTTTATTTATACTCCTATACCTAAAAAAGTAAAGTATAATGATTTCAAGCGAGTTATTAGTTGCCAAAATTGTGTTACCAGTAATTTTGTTAATCATTTCTCAATAACACATTATTTTACAGCTGAATAAATGTACTCAAATTAAAAGTGTGATATAGTGCTGAAATAAAACTTTAGTTTATTTTTGACACATATTTACCAGAGGTTCAAATATATGTGGCTGGGATTTAAATAAACAAAAACAGAACATTTGAATAGTGCAATATAAACTGGTATTTGAGTAAAAAAAAAAAAACAGCCAACAGGACAATAATCAAACAGATTATGACGGAACAATCACAGCAGCTGCAGTTGCTGTCAGAAATCATTTAGGTACGTTAAGGGTAGAAAACAACAATAAACTGACGCTTAAATCCAAAGTACTGATGAGTGAAACCTCCCAGAGCAGCACTTTAAACACAGAACCAGAATCAGACCTGGTTGGACCCGCCTGACCACTAAAAACGAAGACCTCCACACGTCCCTCTATACCTTCTTGGGCACATTTGTGATGATGGGTTTGGGCCGAGTCTTAAAGATCAGTTTCCGTTTGATGAGCGCGGACACAGAGTAGGACGTGGAGGGAGGGCCTTGCTGCTCCGTTTCCATGGCAACGCGACAGACACCATCAGCATCACTGTCCTGCGAATGTCCCGAGTGCTTGGTGAGGACGGCGAAGGGCTTCTCCAGTTTGACCAGCTTCCCGTAGAGAATGTGATGTCCTACGATCAGCACCGGCACCCCCTGGTGGAGAAAAGACAAACAGCACAGGCCGGTGAGAGAAAAACGAACAATCGAAAGGTTTCCGAACTAAACTTGAGAAATTCTGTCGTCTCCAAACTGTGGCTGCATTGTTGGCGGAAGTTACTTCTGAAAAAAAAAAAGATTCCCGTGAGATCATCTCACACCTGGAAACCGTACCCAATGCATCTCGCTGTCCGGTAGCTGACGGCACGAAGAAGAGTTACGGAGGGTTGGGAGAACATCCGGCGGGGACAGATCGCTGCAGCCTAACTACTGATGCAAAAGGAGCGCATGCATGCGGGGAGATTCAGAAAAGCCGCCCATCTGGAGGTCTTGCCGACTTCTGATCTATTCAATTAGAAAAATGTTCCCCGATTTCAGAAGTTTTGGCTGAAGATGCGTTTGCACTTCCGGTCTCCAGTGTGGCAGCAGAGCGCGGATTCGGCCTCCGTTACGCACAAGCGGGGAGGGCAGTTCAGGCCACAGTAGATGAAACCTTCATAATACATGTAGCTTTTTAATCTGCTCCGTGTGTGACGGCACGATGCGGATTCTCTGTTCAGTTTGTTCGGGCTGAATATTAATTAAAATGAATGAAAATTAAATACTGCTGAATGTCATTATTACAATTTCAAAAATTGACGGGTAAAAATTGATTATGACCAGATTTCTTTGACACCGTCAGCCAAAATGACAGACAACAAAAAAAATTCGAACGCACTTCAAGTTGGACCCCACTCTTTCTTCATGGCCACACGTGAATCGGATCAGGATGCTGCCTTTCTGGAGCTTGCTGGACTCCACTGGATGTTCTAAAGCTTTCCTCTCTGCAGCTGAAACTCTCCAGTGGAAGGTCTTGATGATCCAGAAAACTTTTTCTTTCAGCTGCAGTTTCCTGTCTGTGATGCCATTCTGATTCAAAGTGATGATAGCTGCAGCTGTTCTTCAGAGATAACCATCACCAACAGAAGAAGACGTTGATGATTTCAGTATATCCGCTCCTCTTTTAGAGAGCCACCGGTCTGTTAGTTAACTGGATGCAGTGATTTCAGCGCAGCTTCACCTGTGTTGATGATGTCACTGTACTGACACGACATTTGAGCTAAGACACACAAAAAATATATTTTTTAATCTACTTATTTTGGGTGACCAACCGCCCTCTTTTCCCTAGACATGTGCTTTCTGGGGCGTCCGAGGGGGTTTCATAGATTTCATAGATTGATGAAAAATGTCCGGGGACTAATAAGCGTACCTAAATAAACTGGTGCGACGCATGCAATACGACACCCTTTCTCTCATCAGACAGCCTCCCCGAGCTGCTGCCTAGTGGATGGTTCAGATCCGTTCATAGACGGAACAGACGGAAGGCTGTGCTGCGCTGTAATGCGCGCACGGCGTTGCGACTGTTTACAAGATGTCAAGGCGCATGAGTAGCTTTACGGATGAACAAAGCTGCCATGTGTGTTTCTGTGTGACAAAAGTAGCAAAGATCCAGTCGATCACATGGACACAAAAACTATAGTAATGCAAAGTGAGAGTTCATCTAGAAATTGACTGAGGAGGATGAAGATGAACAATAAAACAGAGTAGGCTGCTTTTTTACTTTTATCATTACATTAAAAATAAAAAATAAACCGTTTTCTGATAATATTTAAGACTTTTGTTTTCAGACCTATTCATTCTAACCACATGGAAAATGCACAATTTAAAGACGCTAAAATCAAAAGTATCCTCTTTTTTTGAAAATCTAAATATGGTCACCCTAGGTTATATACAAGCAATAATGAATGACAAAAGAAATGCATCGGATCTTGGTTTTGGAGGATCAGCACCTCTTTGGTGTAGAGCAGGTCTCCCATCACGTTTCCCGCCAGGCCAGAGTTGTGTCTGGACACCATCTCTCCCTGCAGCTCCACCAGCAGCCACTCTGGAGGGCTGCAGCCGTCTACGCTGCCTCTGCAAGGGGCAGAAACACACGGGGTCATCAGGTCGGACAGCTGTTTGCTTGTTTATCTTGTGCCTAAAACGGAATCCAGCCTTCATGGAGAAGAACAGGTGAGAGAGGGAACATTTCCATATTTAGTTCTCATCTAAAAGTTCTGATATGTTTTCACCAACACAGTTTAAGATTTATAAGAGCAGGATAATATTAACATTGTGTCTTACAAAAGTAGTTACACCCTTTGACCCTTTTCAGGTTGTAACCACAATCTGTATTGCAATTTGTTGGGATTTTAGGTGATAGAAAAACACAAGGTACAGTTTAATTGTGAAGTGGAAGGAGTGGCCTAGTCAAAGTCACAACAGGTTATCCAGTCTGACTGAGCTTGAGATATTTTGCAAAGAAGAGTGGACATACATTCTTGTCAAAACACACGGCTTACACCATTTTCATAATAATTTTTTATACAAATAATCAAATCAAATAAAAATAACTCATAATATTCAGAAAAGCATGATATGCATTTGTATTCCAGCATCTGGGCTCCATCCTTTGTGGAACAAATAGTCACTGAAATTACAGTTGCACGTCTTTTAGAGCATATCTCTACATGCTTTTATCACATAGAGACAAGAATTGCTCGTCCAATCGTCTTTGAAAAATATCTCAAGCTCAGTCAGACTGGCTACATGTTGTGACTTTGACTAGGCCACTCTATACCACATGAGTATGCTTTGATCTAAACCGTTTCTTTCTCATTCTGGCTGTATGTTGAGGGTGGTTGTCCTCCTGGAAGGTGAACCTCCACCTCTGTCTCAGGTCTTCTGCAGCTCCATCCCTCTTCCCATCAACACTGACCAGCTTCCCGGTCTCTGCTGCTCTTCAGCAGAAACAGGGAAGAGACAACAGAGGCAGCTGCCACCCACATGCTTCATTGTGTGGATGGGGTGCAGTGTTAAGTTTTCCCCGCACAAAACTATTTACAAGAAGGCCAAAAAGTTATATTTTGACAAGAGATCTTGTTTTTTTTCACATGCCAGACTATTAACTGGATGTCTTGTTGCTTTCTGCTGCCACTCTTCTATAAAGGTCGAACTTGCAGAATGCACGTAGAATAGCTGCATCACCAGCTTCTCCCTCCTGAGCTGCAAATCTCTGCAGCTCCTCCAGGTTGCTTCACTGTTTAATGCTCTCCTTGCCAGTTTAGGGGAACAATCATGGCTTAGTAGGTTTGGAAGCTAGTTGGTTGTCCTTGGTTTTATTTAGGGGTAACAGACTAAAATGGGCTGAATACAAAAAACAGCCCACATTTTTCAGTTTGTGTCCTTTTTTTAATATGCAAAATATTTAGTGATAGAAAGCAGCAAGTTCATATTTATTAAGCACTACTTTGTGTTGGTCTGTTGCATAAAACTCCAATAAATATAAACAATATTAAATAATTTTTAACTTTTTTTTTAAACTATCCTACTCAGTTGCACATTCAAATCAGTATTGTTTTAGCTGAAAATACAGCTCTTCTAAAACAAAGATGAAACTGAGTCCCAGAAGGCGTTTCAAGTATTTAATTCAACATGTCTGGCTTGAACATGGAGTGAACAGAGATTTCTCTTACATCGCCCTCCCCAACCTTTCTGACTAACAGTTTAAATAGTATTCAGCAATCACTGTTTATCTCTACAGTATGTCTCCTTCAATCTTTTTGTCCAGCTCCTTGAGAACTGGTTCATGCCAGTCTGATAGTAAAGCATGAATCAGCCCATCCAGGTCAGAACGTCCCGTAGACATCTTGCTGCTCTGACACATCTTCATCAGGAACATTATGCTGGGACAATAAGCTTGTTTTCCCTAACTTGTCATCCTGCCCTAGATATATTCACTAGACAGAGATTTAAATCCTAATTACATTGGAATATTCCTGCAACATTATGCACGGTACTTTGGTTTTATAATTTTGTCCCTAATGTACATATATTATTCTTAATTCTGCTTTTTGTACTTCCCTTGTGTGAATCTAAATGATGCCTTTACCGATCACTTTGCTGCTGTTGCAGCTGAATTTCCCCCTTGTGCGACAATAAAGGACTATTCTATTCTAAAATGTGGTATAATTCATGGCACTGCACAAATCGCAATGTTAATCAGCTGTTAGAAGACGTTCATACAGCTGGATCACTTGGCTTCGGCTACATCAAGGCATATGGAGGACAACTGGTCAGGTTGTATTTTTCTAATCTGTGCGAAAAAACAAGAAAATTACCAACAAACAAAAGAAAATGACGGTATTAACACAAAATGAAAGTTGAAATAAAATAAAAATGTTGTTTTAGATCAAACAAACCAAAACGAATCCCACAATTCTGAATATGGTTAGTTCATACAATATAAACAATTAACAAAAAATATCGGATTCTACATTAGTTGCACAAAACTATGTAATAATATTAGTTAAATAATTCATAAATTAAAAATTAAATACGGTTTTGTGATTTTTTTTTTGTGTCAAATATAGGGAACACTTGTGTGTCACCTGAAAACAAACTTCAAGTTTAACAGCTTTAGAAAAAAGGGAAAAATGCTTTATGATTATTTTTACTACTCACAAAAACAAAAAAATCGTCTTGTAAAATCACGTTTTCAAATCCTAGAGCTGCTGCGGTCGCTCTGCATCTTTTGGGGGCATTTTCCGCTTAAGACATTAAAACTTTCTATCAAATAAAGTTAGCGCAGCTCTTACCTTATGAATATCTGAACCATCCTGCTGAGAACCAACCAACCATCTGCGTCTTTAAACCCGCATGGAAAGGTTCGTTAAACCGGAGCCGAAACGAGGCGTTTAGGAACCCGAAAAACTTTGTTTACATTCTGCTTCCCGCCAAAACCGGCGGGGTCACGGCGTACAGGGGACGTCATGACGTGTATCCGCCTGCTCTTTCTGGCTCCAGGTCATCGTCAACGTGGTTCCTGATGTTTTCAAACGTGCAGCGTTAAATCCAAGGTGAGTTTGGCTGAAAATGAGTTTTCTGAAGTTTATTTACAGCTGCAGTTGAACTTTGAGGCGTTTTATTGCTTCAGTTTGTGTTAGCATTCGGGGCTAACTGTTGTTGTTTATTAATTTTCTTTTTGTTTTAGGTTCAAAATGGTTTTTAAAGTCAGCTGAGACGCTTTATGAGATGTTTGTTCGATTTAAAAAAAAGTCCCGATATCTAATAAAAACAAGGGTTATTTATAAATCTAAATTTAGCCGACCTTTCATCAAATCTGTACATAATATAAAACAAAACTAACTGCGGCCTATTAATGGCACTGTGAGGGAATAACTAATGTTTTTGAATGAGAATATGGACGTTCTTACGTCACATTCCTTCAGATAAGTAATTCTATTTAGGATTTTTAGCCTTTAACAACTTTTTTTTATCCATATTTGGAGCAAAAAAGATGGCATTGAATATTTTATTAATTTTCGGTAGTTTAAATGGCTGTCACATTTTACACATTGAATCTGATTTCAGTCCATCTTATCTGTAGACATACATTGTTTCTCAACGTGGACAGTCCACGTTAAAGTGTCAGGTCTCTGCGACGTTTTCTTGTCATTTTTTCAGCTTTAATGTAACATGAACAGTGTTGTGAAAGTGCTAAATAGGACCCCCTATTAAATGTGGACGTATATTACCCGTTGTTTGTGAAAAGGAAGTGATTGAATTACAGGTAAACACCAAGAATTTGCCTCGTTTACTCATTAAGCAAAGCATATCAACAGAAAATGTTTAATGTGTCACTGCCCCCCTAATAGCTGGGTAGATACATACTTTGTTCATCTCACAAGATAAATTCACAGTTCCAGCAGGTTAAAAGATGGAAAAGAAACAAAAATATACAAATAAGGTACAAAATGTATGCATAGAGGCATACCAATGCAAATAAATTATCATAAAGATGATATAAAAATAATCTAATTTATGCTTCTTGTAACCATCTGTGAGTCTTTTTACATTGATCTGTTCCCGCAGCATCACAGTGAGATCAAGCCCAAAACCTTCAGGTGTCGGTTAGTGAGCCGAAGTTGTAGACAGATTTTATTTTTCTGCATCTCCATGATGTTTAGTATCCTGATCAACGCAGGGATGGCTTCACCAAGTCCGGATCTAAATCTGACACAAAATCTCGTGAAGAGAGTTGAGGTTAACGTTTGGAAGTTATAGTGAGCAAGTACTTCCAAGCCAAGATCTGGGCTGCTGATTGACTCCTCCCAAAGAAGACTGACCACTGAAGTCCAATCAGACGTGTGCACATGTGCAAACGACATACAGGTCACGTTAAATGAGGAGAAAGTTTTAAAATTCATTATCATGGTCTCGTTTTTAAGTACATATAAGATTTCGTGCTTCAGAGCTTGCCTATAAAAAAACAGCAGGACGGAACAAGCCAGGATGTGCAGACTTGGCTGGAATGATTTTTACTCTTGTCCAACATGTGGCACCTTTTCTACAATATGATCTCGTGTGCTCCGAAAAGCCTAGCTTTCCTGTTAGTCTTTCCTTTTATTGTCCTTTAAAAGGGTCCTTTAGTTCAGGGGTCTGCAGCTCCAGTTTCTCTGTGTAGCAACTCTTGGATGCATCCCTGCTCCAACAGACCTGAATCAAATAAAGGATTGAGGTCCAGACCTCTGGGAAATTCGCTGACATGCCAAGGAGGTAATTCAACCTTTTGATCCAGGTGCGTTGGCGAAGGGATGCATCCAAGAGTTGCTACACAGAGGAGCTGGAGCTGCAGACCCCTGAACTAAAGGACCCTTTTAAAGGACAATAAAAGGAAAGACTCCAAAAGCTGCAGTACAGGGGCCCTCTAGGACCGGAGTTCCAGAACCCTTTCTTCATCCACCAGTTATCTACTGAAATGTCTGGGTTTTTTTTCTCTGTCCCAGTGCCAGATGGGGGAGTTTAAGGTGCACCGTGTCCGCTTCTTTGACTACATGCCCAGCGCCGTCCGGGCCATGGCCTTCAACAGCCACACGGAGCGCCTGGCCGTGGCCCGAGCTGACGGAGCCGTGGAGATCTTTAACTTTGCTGACAACTACTTCCAGGAGAAGGTACAGGAACGGAACCCGTGGTTAGTTTCAATACTTTCACCGTCTCCCCTTCAGCTGAACAGATTCCTGGATCTGTCTATGCTCAGGTAATCCCTGGGTGGGACGGCAGAGCCATCGAGGCCCTTTGTTGGGTGGGCCAGCGTCTGTTCAGCGCTGGTTTGGACGGCGAGATCACTGAATATGACCTGGAGAACCTCAGGCCCCGATGCAGCGTTGAAGCCTATGGAGGACCAATTTGGACCATCAGTGGCAACAGCCAAGGGACGCTGCTGGCGGTGTGTAAATGTCACAGTTATATTTAAAATGTGCTATGGGTTTGACTGATGTATATCAAAGGGGACATATTATGTCTCTTTTTAAACAAGTTATAACAGGTCTGTGGTCTGCACAAAATCATTCGAATGAAGCGATCTCAGGAGCTCCATTCTTGCTAGTTTCAGTCCCTTTGAGCTGTTTAGAGGGCTTTTTTGCAAATAAGTGGTTGCAGACCACGCCCACTCATCTTTTTACCACACATGAGAATGGCATGGTGTTGGAAGGTGGGGTTTGCTGTATGATGAGCGGTTATATGCAAATTTTGCTTATGGTGATGTCACAATATGGCACTTTTTCAAAAGGCTTGTAGAAGCAAAAGATTTCTGACAAAAAAAATTAGCAACAAAATGGATGGGTGGTTTTCATTAATGTTTGGGGTTTTTTATAGAGGCAGGAGAGAACCAAATGGCAACAAAAGCATGAAAAAAGGTACATTTTCATTAAATATCTCCTTTTAAGATATGTAAGGACTGTTTTCTTTGACAGGCTGGGTGTGAGGACGGGACTGTGAAGATGTTTGAAATCCTGGAAGAGAGGATTCAGTTTCAGAGAAACCTAGACAGACAGAAAGGTAAGTGTCCCAGCTAGGGATGTGTATCGACAAGAACCTGGTGATACGATATGTATCACAATATAGCGGGACGATATGATATATTGTGATTTTTAAAACTCAGCATTCTAAACACTCAAACCTGTTTCATATTTAACACATGCAGTTTTGTTACCAGATCTAATTGATCCACTGGAACGAAGAAGGTGAAAACCGCAATCAACTACCAATCGTATTTTTATATTTACTACAAAAATTACTGTCATCATTAATGGTTCCATAAAAAAAAAAAAAAAAGAATATAAATAAAAATCACTACATTGCTTTTAAATACAATATCGCGACTTGAAATATGGCGATATATCGGCGTAGCGATATTCTCTTACGTCCCTAGTCCCAGCCTTCAGACTAAAACCTAAACAAACTTGGATGACACATCGGGACAATGATCGAAAGCACATAAACAAGTCCGCCTCTGAATGGCTTAATGATATAAGATTTGGGGTGGTCTAGTCAAAGTTCAGACCTTAAACAGGCCGTTGATGCTTTAAAACCCTTTAAAACTCATGATGGCAGCATGTTAGAGAAGCTGTTACTTTGGTTCCGATTAGTTCCTCTGTTCATAATTCATTTTCGGCTGAGGTGTTGCATGTTTAGACAAGGATTCCCTCTGATTTTGAATGCTTTGCAGCTGGAAGAATTTTTGATCATACTCTTTTTGTTATGGTGTGTAACTGTGTCAACAGGATATTTTTTTTACAACTTGCGAGCAGCTGATTAGTTAAAAAGCTCAGATAATACCTGAACTATGACCCCAAATCCCAGAGGAGTTGAAAAGGAGGCTTCATGGAAGCAGAGCAGGACCAAAAAGCAGAGAAAGAAGAAGGAAGTTCAAACCATTTCTTCCATCGATCATAATGGGCAACGTGAGATCGCTGGCGAACAAGATGGATGAATTCAAAGCCCTTACAAGGACTCAGCCAGAGTATCAGGAATGCAGTATTATGTGTTTCACTGAGACATGGCTGCAGGATCATATCTCTGACTCCGTTTATCTCCTCGGCTTCCTAACCCTTAAAGCCAGACAGAGATTTAAAGAGGAGCTGCAAAAGCAAATGGCGTGGATTACCAGGGCTAGCCAACAACCGAAGGTGTCATTCAGGACACGTTACTGTGGAATATCGTCTCTGCTGCCTGGAAATTGAGCCGTTGGCATGTCATGGCAGTCATGAGTCACACAACAACCGTCTTCAGTCAGAGGCCTCTTCAGACTTGTTGCAAGACTGACTGCTACCAGAGATCCTTTATTCCCACAGCATCACCATCCACAACGACACTGAGGATACTTGAGTGATATGAGTTACGATCATTTTTAAGTTCCCTTTGGCATAAATAAATGTTTTGATGGTTGATGGTAGCGGTTGTAGTTCAGTGGTAGAGTTGTTGGCCTGCAACCCAGAAATCGTGGGTTCGATTCCAGCTTCCACCTGCTACATGTCGTTGTGTCCTTGGGCAAGACACTTCACCTACCCGCCTACTGGTGTTGGCCAGAGGGGCCGATGGCGCAATATGGCAACCTTACTTCTGTCAGTCTACCCCAGGACATCTGTGGCTATAATCATAGCTTCCACTCGTGTGTGTGAATGTGAGAGTGAATGAATAATGGAGTTGTAAAGCGCTTTGAGGGTCTCGAAAAGCGCTATATAAATGCAAGCCATTATTATTATTATAGTTGCTGCTGCCAATGGTGGAAAATCCAGTTGTTGGATTTAAGTTTTTAGTTTATACTTCTGTCAGCAAGTTTGCACTCACACACCCACACGTATTGAATGATTGAGTCGTTTTCCTGTAATACTCTTACCGCTTGTGCGAAGCAATTCCCCACCAAGACAGCAGGGGGTGCAGACCTTTTTCTTTTTTTGTCTGCAGTGACGTCTCTGGTCTACGCTATTTTGTTTACTTCAGCTTGTAAACGCACATCCACTCAAGGAGCAATGGCTGAAAGAGCGAGTTTTGATTGAGCTCGAACGCTTTTTACTATAAGTGCGGCTCATAGAATACTCTAAAAATGCATGTAAACAAACAAACACAGCGTCTGTTTTGTTGTTCTCTACACCTCCTGGTGTTCAAAATCACCAAAAGACTATATTAGATAAACTGGCCTTGCAATATAAAACATCTAGTGGCCAAAAGCTGCATTGATTACTAATTACATCGACTTTACAGCACTGTTCTGGTGAAATGATCTGGGGCTGATGTTGGGCTTACCAATCAAAGACCTGCTCTCCGTTGCGTTTGACGGATAGTTAAAAATTGGGCTCTACTCCGTCCGTCCTTGCGTGCCCCTCGGAGAGCCCTTGTGTTGACGGATAATGGCGTTTCCGTGCCTTCACACCTCCGCAGACGGAGAAGCATAAACTAGGCTTTAGGGGGCAATTAGTTTTTCAGATAGGGCCCAGTATGTTTGGATTTCCTGATAAATGAAATCATCCGTTGAAAACCGCTTGTGGTATTTACTCTGGTTATCTTTGTGCAGGGATGACCCGATCACATTTTTATGCCTCCCGAGTAAGGCTGGGCCGGTTTGGATTTTTTCTTACCGCGGTCGGTAATCAACAAATTCCCGTGTATATATTAGTGTTTCCAACACATAGACGAATCTGTGGCAGTGCGGTACAGATTAAACACCGACCAAAAAAAATTTCATTTACACCGACCGTCACATACTGCGTTTCGTTTTTCTTTTGTACGCTATTTAAAACACATGCTGTCTCTCTCGCTCTCACCTCTCACACACATACATACAGCCCCTCCCCTCCACGTCTGTCGGGATCGCCTGTGAAAGACGTCCTCTAATCCAGGTACCGCCCCAGGCCTACTCCCGAGTCGAGTCATTTGATTTTTAAGTATCTGCCGATACAGAATCCCGATCCGATCCTTCTGCAACACATCCAATTTGTCCTTTTTAAGTTGTTTTTTTTTACTATGTCTATGATGTTCCCTCGTGTGAGATTCGCTAAAGAGTTGCGCATGCAAAGTCACACGTTGTAAATAAAACTTGAGTCGACCCATTGTGCAGTAAAGCTTAGCAGTGACATTTGACAAACAAACTCCATACGTCCATGTGGTAACCCCAAAAGCAGATACCTTTGATACTAAACTCAGCCAAAAAAGAAACGCCCTCTGACTTTCAACTGTTTTTACTTTCAGTAAACTTAATGTGTGTAAATATTTGTATGAACACTAAAAGAGTCAACACCGTAAGACATAAACTAAAAATGTTTCACAGACGTGTGACTAACAGAAATAGAATAATGTGTCCTTGAATGAAGGGAGGCTCAAAATCAAAAGTAGCAGTCAGTATCTGGTGTGGCCACCAGCTGCTTGAAGTACTGCAGTGCATCTCCTCCTCATGGACTGGACCAGATTTGTCAGTTCTTGCTGTGAGATGTTACCCCACTCTTCCACCAAGGCACTTGCAAGTTCCTGGACATTTTTTGGGGGGAATGGCCCTGGCCCTCACCCTGCGATCCAACAGGTCCCAGACGTGCTCAATGGGATTGAGATCCGGGCTCTTGGCTGGCCATGGCAGAACACTGACATTGCTGTCATGCAGAAACTCACGCACAGAACGAGCAGTATGGCTGGTGGCATTGTCCTGCTGGAGGATCATGTCCGGATGAGCATGCATAAAGGGTACCACATGAGGGAGGAGGATGTCTTCCCTGTACCGCTAGGCATTGAGATTGCCTGCAATGACGACAAGCTCAGTCAGATGGTGATGTGATATACCGCCCCAGACCATGACGGACCCCCCACCTCCAAATCGATCCCGCTCCAGGGTACAGGCCTCGGTGTAACGCTCATTCCTTCGACGATAAACACAAATCCGTCCATCATCCCTGGTGAGACAAAACCGTGACTCATCAGTGAAGTGAAGAGCACTTTTTGCCACTCCTGTCTGGTCCAGCGAAGGTGGGTTTGTGCCCATAGGCGGCGTTGTTGCTGGTGATGTCTGGTAAGGACCTGCCTTACAACAGGCCTACAAGCCCTCAGTCCAGCCTCTCTCAGCCTATTGCGGACAGTCTGAGCACTGATGGAGGGATTGTGTGTTCCTGGTGTGACTCGGGCAGTTGTTGTGGCAATCTTGTACCTGTCACGCAGGTGTGATATTCGGATGTACCGATCCTGTGCAGGTGTTGTTACATGTGGTCTTCCACTGCGAGGATGATCAGCTGTCCTTCCTGTCTCCCTGCAGCGCTGTCTTAGGCGTCTCACAGTGCGGACATTAGCCACATCAGCAGTCCTCATGCCTCCCCGCAGCATGCCTAATGCACGTTCACGCAGATGAGCAGGGATCGTGGGCATCTTTCTTTGGCTGCTTTTCCCAGTCGGTAGACAAGTCTCTTTAGTGTCCTGCGTTTTTAGAACTGTGACCTTAAATGCCTACTTTTTGTAAGCTGTTAAGGTCTTAACGACCATTCCACAGGTGCATGTTAATTAATTGATTATGGTTCATTGAACATGCATGGAAAACATTGTTTAAACCCTTTACAATGAAGATCTGTAAAGTTATTTGGATTTTTACAACATTATTGTTGAAGTACACAGTCCTGAAAAAGGGACGTTTCTTTTTTTGCTGAGTTTAGAACTAGCAGGCTGTCACAGCTTGTTGTGAACGCCTGACAGAGCTCTGTCTGTAAAGTGATGATGAGAAGGAATCTCATACTGTGGCTCCAGGTGCTCCGGGAGACTGCAAAATCCGAGGTTTGAAACCACAAACAGCAGCTGGTCATCAATTGCGATCATTCCGCCTTTAATCTTTATAATCTTTTTGCTGTCCTAAATCAATTTCTCCTTGTTTTTTTTAAATGTATCTTTCTGTCTGCTGGCTCAGTGTTTTTGTCAAGAGTGGCATATCAGATTCGCAGTGTTGAATGCCGCTCAGTCTTTTCCACCACGCAAATGCCCATTTTGCACACATTACATGTGGCTGCTTCGCTGCCCAGTTTAAAATACGTTCAAACTGCTGACGTTTTCACTCTAGTGAGGCGACACCTTTGCCCAGCATTAGCAGTTCTAGCTAACAGCTCGCTATAATGTTATCTCCTCCTGCCATAAATTGTGTGATGTTACGGTGTTGTTGTCCTCCATGCAACAGTGACTGTTGATTTAGTGGAACTTGCTGAAATTAAAACTAAGCCACCGTCAATCGGTTTGACAATCTGTATCTCAAGATAAATTTAAAACGTCATGCTTGTTGTTTAATAAGGTTATATCCGATCATTTCCACCTGATTCCGATCATTTAAAAATCACGTGATTGAGCCGATTTCAATAATGTGATCGGATCAGGACATCCTGATCTTTGTGTGATATTAAAAATAGTTTGACCATCTGAGGTGTGATAAATAAACGAAAGCTGAAGAAATCTGAAAGGGAGGCAAATACTTTTTTTCACTGCACCTTAGTTTAGTTTAGCCTCCCTAGAGTCTTTGACAGTAATGTTAGATTGTTCATAAGTCTTTTGTGTGATTAATCCTTCAGGTCGGATCATATCCCTGTCTTGGCATCCGTCTGGTGCACAGATAGCAGCAGGAATGATGGACATGGTCAGGATCTTTGATACGGAGACGGGTAACTTCCTGAAAAGATCTATGCAGAAGCTTTGCTCAGAGAAATTGTTCCTGATCAGTTCAGTGTTTGGGTTATTGATCTTTCTTCTCTTTGGTTCTGACTTCAGGCCACGCCACACACAGGCTGCTGGTGGAGCGAGGTGTGGGAGCTTCTAAGAGCAGGGAGGTGGTGGTTTGGAGCGTCGCCTTTCTGTCCGACCACACCATCATCAGCGGTGATTCTGCCGGAAAGGTTCAGATCTGGGACGGGGTTACAGGAACTCTGATCAGAACCCATCTGGTCACGAAGTGGGATGTCCTGGTTCTGTCCATTTCACAGGTGAGAAACGTGTGGCGAAATGCACACTGATATTGGATGTTGTTGTTGCAGAGCCGGTAATGTCATGTGAATATTTGACAGGACGAGAGCAGCGTGATCGCCGGGACGTCTGAGGGAACCATTGTTCAGTTTCAGTTCATCGCCTCGACTTTGGGACAGCAGGACAAGCACTGGGTCCGAACCAGAACCTTTAAGAACCATTCGCATGATGTTAGGGCGCTGGTTCACACAGACGCGGCTGTGGTTTCTGGAGGTCAGTGTTAAATCAATGCCGTCTCCCGATGGAGCTCTCGTGTTTCCATGTTTTCCGTACAAACCGGAAGAATCTCTTCAACTTTTATAGAGGCCCTCAATAATGCATTTAACAATACCAGAAGGTCTAGTTTTTCTTTGGAGCTTGTGAGCTTTTTCGCTCATCAATCCTGTCCTTACTGTTCCTGAGAACCAACCTATGAATCAGTCCTACATAAGAAGGTTCTCTAACTTGCGTCACGAATCCGGTTTGTCTATACCCACCAGTTTCATAAAGAAACAAACGTCAGCCTAATTTAACTTATTTTAGCCTGAATTATCTGAAGTTACTTAATTTTATTGTGTTTTATCTTAGTTTAACTAGCATAAGGTCACTGTTTGGTGTTTCATTTATTTTATCCTGCCTTAGTTTACCGTAGTTGGACTTCGTTTACCTTAAAATACCCTACTTTACTTGACCATAGTCTGTTTGACCATACCTTAGCTAAGTTTAGCTTCCCCTTTGTTTAGCTTAGGTTAGCTTGCCAGAGTTTAGCTGCCTTACCTTTACATTTTTAAGCTTAGTTTAGCCTACCTTTATTTAGCTTATCTTGCCTTACCTTAGCATAACTAAATTAAGTTTAGCTTGTCTTAATTAGACTAGTGATAAACTCAGCAAAAAAAGAAACGTCCTCTGACTTTCAACTGTTTTTACTTTCAGTAAACCTAATGTGTGTAAATATTTGTATGAACACTTAAAGAGTCAACACCATAAGACATAAATTAAAAATGTTTCACAGACGTGTGACTAACAGAAATAGAATAATGTGTCCTTGAATGAAGGAGGCTCTAAATCAAAAGTACCAGTCAGTATCTGGTGTGGCCACCAGCTGCTTGAAGTACTGCAGTGCATCTCCTCCTCATGGACTGGACCAGATTTGTCAGTTCTTGCTGTGAGATGTTACCCCACTCTTCCACCAAGGCACTTGCAAGTTCCTGGACATTTCTGGGGGGAATGGCCCTAGCCCTCACCCTGCGATCCAACAGGTCCCAGACGTGCTCAATGGGATTGAGATCCGGGCTCTTCGCTGGCCATGGCAGAACACTGACATTGCTGTCATGCAGAAACTCACGCACAGAACGAGCAGTATGGCTGGTGGCATTGTCCTGCTAGAGGATCATGTCTGGATGAGCATGCATAAAGGGTACCACATGAGGGAGGAGGATGTCTTCCCTGTACCGCGAGGCATTGAGATTGCCTGCAATGACAACAAGCTCAGTCCGATGGTGATGTGATATACCGCCCCAGACCATGACGGACCCCCCACCTCCAAATCCATCCCGCTCCAGGGTACACGCCTCGGTGTAACGCTCATTCCTTCAACGATAAACACGAATCCGTCCATCACCCCTGGTGAGACAAAACCGTGACTCATCAGTGAAGAGCACTTTTTGCCACTCCTGTCTGGTCCAGCGAAGGTGGGTTTGTGCCCATAGGCGGCGTTGTTGCTGGTGATGTCTGGTGAGGACCTGCCTTACAACAGGCCTACAAGCCCTCAGTCCAGCCTCTCTCAGCCTATTGCGGACAGTCTGAGCACTGATGGAGGGATTGTGTGTTCCTGGTGTGACTCGGGCAGTTGTTGTGGCCATCATGTACCTGTTACGCAGGTGTGATATTGGGATGTACCGATCCTGTGCAGGTGTTGTTACACGTGGTCTTCCACTGCGAGGATGATCAGCTGTCCTTCCTGTCTCCCTGTAGCGCTGTCTTAGGCGTCTCACAGTGCGGACATTAGCCACATCAGCAGTCCTCATGCCTCCCTGCAGCATGCCTAATGCACGTTCACGCAGATGAGCAGGGACCCTGGGCATCTTTCTTTGGGTGTTTTTCACAGTCGGTAGACAAGTCTCTTTAGTGTCCTGCGTTTTTAGAACTGTGACCTTAAATGCCTACTTTCTGTAAGCTGTTAAGGTCTTAACGACCATTCCACAGGTGCATGTTAATTAATTGATTATGGTTAATTGAACATACATGGAAAACATTGTTTAAACCCTTTACAATGAAGATCTGTAAAGTTATATGGATTTTTACAACTTTATTGTTGAAATACACGGTCCTGAAAAAGGGACATTTCTTTTTTTGCTGAGTTTATATATAAGCTCGGCCTACCTTAGTTTAGTTAACTCTACCTTAGCTATAAGAAAGGTTTTTATGCCTTAGCCTCTGTTTAGCTTCAGAAAGGTAATCTTACGTCAGCTAAGGAAACCTACATGTTGCCTAGCCTGTCGTAGCTAAGTTTACTTTACCTAAATTTGGATTAGCCTACGTTAATTTTCCTTAACTTAGTTGGTTAAGACTACTACTTTGTTTTAGCATACCTTTGCTTATTTTACCTTAGCTTAGTTTTATCCCACTTTATACTGTAGCTTAGTTTAGATTACCTTAATCTATTTTAGTTTTAGCCTACCTAAATTTAGCTTACCCTTAGACTAACTTAGCTTACATACAAGTTATCTGAATTTAAGCTACTTTAGCTTACCCTCCATTAGCAAAAATAAGATAAGCTAAGATTTGCTGAGCTAGGAAAAACAATCTTGGGCTATTGTAGCTTATCTTATTTTAATAATGTTTGTTATTTGAGTTGCTTTTTTTCTTATATATACAGTCTGGTTTAGCCTAGCATCAAACCAGCAACTTTTTGAATTGATCTCTTTCCAATGTATTTTTGAGATGACAGAATCCACTCAAGCATATCCAATCCATCTTTCTGTATCTGCAAATATTTTTTAGCCATTTTTTTAGCCAAGGTTACCAGCTGTCATCTCTTAATTAATGTGCATTGATTATCTTGTCTGTGTCACCATAAAACACTCATAAATATATAAGTGCAGATAATTATCTCATATGGTAAGCCATGCAATTGTTGTTGGTTTTCAGTAATTAATCATAGATCTGAGTTCTTAAAATATAGCTTAAAAGTTTTTAAAAAATATTACTCTTAAATACTTTACATTTGTCCACATTCTTTTTGTTTTTTAAGCATACAGTCAAAGTCATCCCGTCATGGTCTTTGGACTGAAATTGAAAAGAAAAAACAATTTCAAAAATCTCAGAAGTAGACCAATTTAAAATATAATTTAAACAAATTAAAGCTTAATGATTATGAAGAAAATGTTTCCCTTTAGGCATGGACACACAGGTGGTTGTGAGACCGCTGCTGGACAAAGTGGAGAAGAACACCAAGGAGTCGGCGCTTCGCAAAATCGCTTTCCCGCATGTAAGTCCGGCAGGAGAATATCTTACTGCATCTGAGCTGAAGTAGTCTGTAGGGGGCGCTGTAAAGCGAAAACAAACCCTCACTTCTAGGAGGCAGCAACGCCATCTGAGAGCAAAGAGAACTCACAGAACCAGTAAAAGGAATAGATAACTGGATGTTTTAAATCAGCAGGAATGTGTTTAAGGTCAGGAAGGGAATAATTGTAGATATGGAGGAACATTTATGCTGTTAGTGCTGAGTTAATAAAGGCAGCATAAATCTACCCTCATGAGAAAACAGAGTAGGAACTTCTTATTAAATATCTAATAATTAAAAAATGTCAACATGTACTTTCACATCAACATTAGCAAGAACCTACTGTAGGTCAGATGATGACATTTTAGGGTTTCGGGAGACTTCATCTAGCGTCTTTCGGGCTTCTAGTGTGAACTTGCTTGGGCGGCCAGACCTGGTCATGTCGAATCGTACAGTGATGGTTGATTTCAGATTAGACCTCTTCCCATCCTTTACCACACTAATTCGCTGATACAACCCTCTTTCTGAATTCCTCAGACAACTCTTTGGATCTTATCATGTTATGACCTTTATTGCAACTGTCAGGAGAGCGCCAAGCTAAACCTCTATGGTTTAAACCAGACAAACCTGGTTTACACTGCCGAGTAACGATAGTATAATCGTATCCAATATTAGCCATTTTAAGTGGTAAAAATATGGTGGTCTCCTAATTTATTATTTCACCAGAAAATGCATGTTAGATTTTACAAAACATTTTTAAAAGGTCCTTTCTTTGGTTTATAATTATTGTTTTTCAGTATAATTTACCGGTATGTTAAATATTCGTATGTGCAAATATGTAAAAAAAAAAATTTATTATGTAAAAAAATATCTTACTGTCATATCGTGTCTTAATATTTTCACACTACCATATAATAAAAAGAGCTGCTGTTGATTGGAATAAGCACCCTGACAGCATGATAATCTGCGTCCTCTCTCTTATAGAGAAGCCTCGTTAGTTGTGCAAAGAAAGCAGGACTTCTGCTCTTCCAGTTCCCGGATCATCTGGAGCTGTGGAGGCTTGGAGAGAGCGACGGAAACGGTGAGGAAAAAGCCATTAGACCAAATCATAAGGGCATGAATTACTACACTCGGTAACTACTCACTCAATAGATATTAAATGCTATGTTACCTCCATTTTTCCAGCTTATTTATTGGGTGGTTGTTTTATTTCCAACTGTTTCTAGCTCAGTGAGGGGGTCAGAAATAGGTTTATAGTGGAAAAGTTTAGCTCCAAATAAAAAAATGCTGATATTTAGCTTGATTAATGTCAACCCAACTTCCTAATGCCCAACAAAAACAACAAACAGAAACTGAAGAATATTGTTCTTCATCTACCTCCAAACAAACTCTTGTGGTTTATCTGAAATTTGAAAGCAGTATGAAACTTAAACCTGAACATACTTGATTTCAATTTCTCGAGCTGAAATATTGATTTCCTGTAATCCCAACCGTTAGACCTACATATTCCTGGCAGCCTAATTCCCAATGTTAGTTTAAAGGAGTCCATCAGGGTGGCTGCTGGCTCTCAGCGATCTGGTTTGTGATGTTCTTTTTCAGGATATGAAGGCTTGTTGCACATACACTTTTTTAAACCATTTACAATATTAGTTTTTAAAAATTGCCAACATATAGCGCTTTATGTCTAAGCTAACCTACACATGGGTGCAAAGTGTTACAAATACTGACATCTAGTGGTCAAGTTGGAGATAACAACTACTACTTCTACTAGATAACTACCATCAAGCTGTAAATCGCATCTGTCCTGTTAAGATTAAATTTAAAAAAATCAATTTTTAGGTGTTTGTTTGGTCATGTGATAGTGATGCAGCGCCGGATTATGGGGTGTTCAACTGAAGCAGAGAAGCAATGTCAGCGGTAATATTATTATTGGGTATCCATATCGGCCGAATATTTTCTTATTGGTGCATCCCTAAAAAAGTATTCTACTCTGTGTTATTTGTTAAACTGGTACCAACCCTGTTTTTTGACAGGAGCACCTGGGGAGAGTCTCCCTGTGAAGAGGAAGCCAGAGAAACTGATCCAGCTGAAGACGAAGGTGAGTCGAGAACAGCTGGGCTTCCACAATAACCAGCTGGATTCAGCGTGTTTTAACTAGAGATCGACCGATGTGGGTCTTTCTGTTGCCGATGGGGCGATACGTTCTGCAAATTTATTGGGGGGGGCGATTTTCACGTCCAAGATCTAAACGTTTTTTCTGCATTAACAGTTGATGGACCACATTTGTGAACATAATCGGTTTTTAAACACTGAATTTAACCAACTACTGAATCTCAATTTTGTGCACTGGAGAGTATTAAAATCAAACATTTGACCAAAGTTAATCAAACGAATCAATAAAATGGCCAAGTATTAAATGGTTAAATAAACATGTAGACAAAAAGAAATGCTGGATTTGAATTTTGATGAGCCAGCAATTACTAAACAGAAAAGACGACGTCTCTACTAAAGAGATATATCAGCCATTGTCGACATTGGAAAAAAAAAGGTAAATATTGGTCTATCCCTAGTTTATATTCTGAGGGAATACGGCCAAAAGCAGATAATTATTTTAATCAAACATTTTAAGATGAATTCATTTATTTTATCAGTTTTTATTTCCCAGAATGAAAAAGAATCAGAAAAGTTTAGAAAATAATGTCTTCAGATTTGTTTGTTTAAAACGCCAATTCTAGTTCACTTCCGCCCCTTCGTCCGGTACAGATGCTCCAAACGTTTGACGAGGCTCCCACATTTACGCAAAGCTGAAGATGAAACATAGCTTTCATAGCTGATCCCTTAAAGGGCCGATTGCGTATGGAGAAGTGGGCCAAGAGATTTACCCCGTCAGAAAAAGATCTGGTTAAATTTATCCTGAAGCTCCGATAGTGGAAATGCGCCTAATGTCAACGAGTGAAACTGTGAAAAACGCCCTAAATCGGTTTAACAAGTTCTTGTGTTTGCTGCCCCCTGCAGGGAGCAGACCACATCTGCTGCAGCACATTGTCTCCATGTGGAAGCTGGTTGGCTTACTCCACCGTCTCCGGCGTTCGTCTCTACAGGGTGCAGCTCAGCAGCAACAACATCAGCATCCAGAAGGTGAGCGCCAAACGTCCGGACCTGCAGGCTCACCTGCAGCTTCTGCTGCACATTTGAGATCTAAATAAAGATGGGGCTTCTCATTAAAGAGTTCAAATTATGAAATTCATAATGAAATACAGATTTTAACTAAAAATTATTACAACTAAAAAAGTTGTTTTGATGGTCTTTATGGTTGTTGGAGAATATTTATGTTATTAGGATTTGATTATTTATTCCCTGTTTTAGTGAGTGCATCTAGGACAGTAGGTCAAGTAGAGAAAACAAAAAGCCTTCTGTGTGTAATGTTCTGATAAGGAATGTATCAGACGGCCAGGCAGACGTCAGCAAGCAGCAGATATCTACAGTAAATACCTTGTGATGTGGAAGAAAATATCTTCTTCCTTATAAAAGGATGAGGCTGCAGTCCCAATAAGCCTTTTTATATTTACTAAGCAGCTCGGCCATTGTACAGGGTACTTTCCCACACCCTCTCCTTCCTCCAAGCTGTCGCTGACGCCATCTTGATGGCTAGTCCCCAAACGTTAACAAAACACTTCACACTGCAGAGCGACAGGGAACTAGGTCAGAGGGCTCCTAATCAAATCTGCTCCTCACTGGCGTCTGTTTAAACACTGATGATATTTCCATCACACCTTGTCAGACGGATGCCCAGTTCAATCGAGCCATCAGAGGCGGCAGGCTCCACTCTGGCAGGAGGGAGACACTCTGGATACCAAAGCTGAGCTCATGCTGTTAGAAGATAAACACTGATTGCTGAATTCTATTTAAAGGTCCTATATCATGGTATTTTACAGTTTTCAACGTCCGGGATAGGCATATATATGTAAAAATGTTACTGTTGGTATTATATAGTATTAATTGTTCCTGAAATATAACTTATATGTTTCGCCGAGCCATTTTAGGAAGTAAAATTATTTAAAAACAGTGGTGCTTAGTGTCTTGCTTCGGACTCTTGCAGCTCGCACCTGTGAAAAAGGGGGCGTGTGTGTTTAATCTGCATGCGCGGACATGTCGGGCACTTCCTGGTTTGACACAGTTAAGTAAAACGTCACTATGTCATGAGTCAGTCGTTTTTCAGGAGAGTGCAGGATCAGGAGGATGGCTGAGAAATCTGTGAATTAAGCCAAAAACCACTCTGGGAGGGTTTTTTAAATAAGAAAATTGCATTACAACATGGTTGAAAGCTCCAAAAAGTTGATTTTGCATGATATAGGACCTTTAAGGGTTTGGATTAGAAGGGTTGGGTAGGGATACAAGGTTTTGAACTATTTTTGCTTCTCTGCCCTTCCATTTTTGGCCAACATGCTGTATCAAACTCGAACGAACGCCTAAAGGACTCGGTCTGATTTTTGTTTAAGAAGAAGCTATTTTTAGTCTTAACATGGTGTTTGTTCTGGTATTTAAAGCCTTGCGTATAAAAATATTTCAAAAAACAAAACTGAGCTGTAAAAGGATGTCGGGGTTTAACATCAACAACTCCACTGAGATCTCGAAGATGTCTTTTTATTGTCTCGTTCCTTCTCTTCCTCCCTCCAGGTGTCCAAACTGCCCAAAGAACTGCGCTCGGTCCATCAGCTCTGCTTCTCCTCGGACTCCGCCAGACTGTTCGCGTCCTCCAGCCTCTCCTCCGTCATTGTTGTTGCTCTCGACCAGACGGAGTGTAAATACCTTCACACCCTCAAACATAAGTCTGGTGAGTGTCGTCTGAGCTTCCATCTGTAAAGGGAGCGTAAGTCCTGCAGCAGTAGGAGACAAACTGCGCAAGTTGAAGCTGTGGGAGTGGGTTGGAGCTCCAAACTAGAGGATGACATGGGAATGGATTTTCTTTGCTTTCTAGGGGTGTGCCATCTTGTGTGCCTAACGATTTGATTTGATTCGATTATGATTCAGGTGCTACGATCCTATTATAAAATGATTATTTTTGTTTCCTTTTTTTCCCCATTTAGTTTTTTTTTTTTTTTCATTCAACTCATTTCAGTTAATTTATGTAGCACCAATTCACAACAGATGTCATTTCAAGGCACTTTACAAGAAAAGTCATTTCAATTCAATCATACATAGACCGAACAAAAATATAAACGCAAAACTTTTGTTTTTGCTCCCATTTCTCATGAGCTGAACTGAAAGATCTGAAATATTTTCTATATACACAAAAGACCCATTATTCTCAAATGTTGTTCACAAATCTGTCTAAATCTGTGTTAGTGAGCACTTCTCCTTACAGGTGTGGCATATCAAGGTGCTGATTAGGTAGGGGTGTGCTATCTTAGGTGCCTCATGATTTCGATTAGATTGTAAAACGATTAGTTTTGTTGCATATTTCTACCCCATTTAGTGTTTGCTTTTTTTCTTCATTCCTTCCATGGCTGATTTCTACTCTTAAATCCATCCAGTTTCCATTAATTGAAGCATCCAAATCAATTGATGTCCAGTCTTTTGTTAATGTCAACCCACAAATAAAACCAACACATGTCCAAAATAGCTTTCATAATCATATCAAGGTCATATTTTCAATGACTGCTAAAGGGAAAGCCTTTTAGCACTTGGTTCAATCCTTAAATACACAATGCTCTGTTTACTTGAAGACTTTTGACTTGAAGTGTAACTGAACCCCATGAAAATAATAACCCCACCCCCAGACAACATTTGAAAAAAAATTCAAAGTGGCCGGTGCCAGGAGGCACGGAGGGGCGTGGCCAAGTGTAGGCAAGGCAAGTCAAGGCAATTTTATTTGTATAGCACACTTTCAACAGCAGGGTAATTCAAGGTGCTTTACATGATTTGGTGATTTAAAAGAAACACACATTACACATGATACACAATAAAGCAAGAGAAAAAGAAAAAAAAAAGCAAGAGAGCATGAACACATTTCATACATATGACATCAAGCATTTACTCAAAGGCAATTCTAAACAGATGGTTTTTAGTCTCGATTTAAAGCAGTTCAGAGTTTCAGCAGCTCTACACTCGTCAGGAAGTCTGTTCCAGATAAGGGGAGCATAAAAAGAGGATGAGCGGAGTGGGGAACGTGGGGGTAGCAACAGTGCTGCCAACTCCGCAGCCCAGTGTACGATGTATCGCAGCTAAAAGTAGGGAAGTGTTTTGTCGATGTGTTCCGGTATCACCCTGTCACTTTTCTAACTGCTCCACTGATTTTTGTGTTTTTCAGGCTCCAAACAGCCGATCCACATTCTGTCTCCCAGTGAAGACGGTCAGTGGCTCGCTACAGCAAACACAGGCTGTGAGATCCACGTCTTCAACCTTCGCAAGATGAAGGTGGGCTCGGATATTTACTGTACCTTTACAGAGCAGACATCATACCAGCAGCATTTGTGCAGAACAGCAGCAGTAAACAGAATCTCATGGTTTCCAGCTGCACTGCTCGGTCCCGGTCTACAGCTCCTGTCCCACCTCTGTCTCCATCCACCCAACGAGCGGCAACCTCGTCTCTGTGCACGCTGACCAGCAGGTGGGCGCCTCAGCAGGGTCCCTTTCGCCTGTTTCACCCAAAGGATCGGGTCTTCTAACTTTGTGGGGTTCGTTGGCAGATCTTCGAGTTCTCCCTGAAGCAGAAGGAGTACACCGAGTGGAGCCGGCAGCTGCAGCGACAGGGGCTGCACCCCCTGTGGCTGCAGAGGGACACGCCCGTTACCAGCGTCACATTCAACCCCAAAAACCCAGCTCACATTGTGCTGCACGACACGTTCATGTTCTGCATCATCGACCAGAGTCTGGTACGCAAGCTCATCCTCTGTGTTTTATCGTCGGGTAGTTCACAAACATTTTAATGTCGTTTTATTTCCCCAGCCTCTTCCTGAAGCAAAGACAAAGCTCTACAATCAAATGCTCCTCCGGAGTCTTCCTCAGCCACAGAGGCTCAGAGAAAGCCACGCCTTCAAGATCTGCAAGAGCTTCCAGGTAAGACCTCCATGCTCTGTGTGCAATGCTCCACATTCTGGACAGGCTGCTGTGGTGTTCTAAAACAGTTTAACTCCTAACTAGGGCTGGGCGATATGGCCTCAAATCTGTATTGCGATATAATCTGAAACGTGTGGGAACGATATTTATTGCGATATATTCTGTGTCAAAATGACTGTTATTGAACATTCTCACATATCAGCAGAACATCTACTTCAAAAAAGCTTCAAAATGTATTGTGCAAACTTCATTTAAAAATAAAAAAAATCTTCCAAAAAATGCAAAACAAAGATTCTCATAACATACAGATCAAGATATTTGAAATAAAAAACAAGTTAAATATTAAGAAAGCACAACATTCAAAATAGTTTGAACTGAAGTGCAAAATCTAGAGAAATAAAATTTCTTTCTGCTTTCCTGATTATCTTATCTTCTTATCTTATCTATCTAAATATATATATTTACATTTAATTTTGCACAAAAATAAAGCTGCACTTATTTGAACTAAAAACACTTCATATTCAACAGGTTTCTTTTTAGTTGAATAGAAAAGAAAATTTTTTTTACGTGCAATATCTAGTGTAAATACGAACACTGAACATCAGTGTTTATCCTCCTTGTGTACCTGGTACAAAGTACGTAAGCACCGCTTGGTGACATAAATATGTGCAATCGCGGTAGGCTGTTTATAGTCAAAATTTCTACCAATGGCCAAATGTATATCATTTCTACCTTATACCGTTGATATTGCCTCTTACTACTTATAACTTTCAAGATTTTTTTTTTATTCATTTTTTATCTGAGTGAATGTTCTCAGTGCTCATCCTTCTTCTTCCTAACCTTTGGAGGTCTCTCTGACATGCTGGATATCAGCTTGTGCAGCAAATCCCGATCTTTGAGCCACTTTGAGTGCTCCATCATGCTGGAAATCACAGATCATCACCAAACAGCTCCTGGATTGCTGGAAGAAGTTGCTCTTGGAGGATGCTATGAGCAGATCAGGGTGCTTTGCTGATGGTACTGTAATGGCAAAAAATAGTATTTCAGGGTTTCCATTATAAAGAAGACTTGAGTCCAAGAAGGCGTTTAAGTATTTAATTCAAACATATCTGGCCAGACATGGAGGGGACAGAGTTACTCGTGCATCACCCTAACCAACCTTTCTAACTAACCGCTTAAATAGTATTCAGCAATCATTGTTTATCTCTGTAGACGTCTTCTCCAACGTTCACGCCCTGCCTCCAGAGAACTGCTTCATGCAAGTCTTATAGCAACGCATAAAGCAGCTCATCCGAAGGCCAGACTGTTATCTTACTGCCCCGGCGTCTGTCTCTCTGGTGACCTGACACATATATCTTTCTCATAACATTAAGCTGGAACAATAACCTTGTCATTTTACCCTAGATGCATTCACTAAACAGAGAATATACACTTAATTCCTAATTGCATAACAAATTTCCACCACAATTCCCCGCTTTTATTAACTTAAATAATACCATAAATATAAAGGAAAATTCAAAAGTGCTATCACAAATCTCCCTAAAAGGTTGGTAGGTTGATCAAAAAAAGGACAATGTTCAAAACACAAATTACAATCAGACATGAGACATGCTTGGCCATGGAATTAGCTCACAGTGACAAATATTAGATCCTTCCAGATGACTTTGCTGAGACTCCTGTGCATTGAGACCGAAAACCCACAGGGTCTTCTTACGCCATTTTCTTGTGGGCAAAATGTCATCTCAACAGCCCCTCGCCCCAGAGGCGGCCATCCACAGGTCTCGTCATCGGTCAGGATGTTCTAGATAAAACACAGAACAAAGGAGAAATTATGTAGCATCTTCCAGTACACTTCAGAGGGTATTACATCAACACTAGGTGTTGAAATGTATACTCTTCCCTTGCACTGTTTGTTGTCTGTTGCCGTGAAGTCAGCCTCCGCCAGCATCCAGTGACCCGTAGCCACCGATCAGTCCTTCCTCAGAAAGTTGAGAGTGGTCACTCCTCAGAAGGTCCTTCAGTGAGAACCTCCCAATGCGACCCTTGGGAGCTGAGCTAATTAGGTATTAGAGCATTGATGTTCAAACATAGGTGAGCCAATTCACAAAAGATGAATAGGATGATTATGACAAGTGATTAAGTGGAACCCACACCCTCGGAGTATGGTTTCAGATCAACCTGATGCAACTGTGTGCAAAAGCAATTCTAAACAACTCACAACCTGGTTAATGAGCCAAACCTCATCAACTGAAGCTAGATTACAATTAAGGTAAATGTCTCCAAATCACTCTGTACTAAATCCATGCCAAGAAAAAGACAACCAAACATTCCAACTTGTGAGAGTAAAAAATCCCAAGAATCAACTACTCCCAGCAAGAAGTAAAGAAGGTTTTCAGATCAAATTAAAACTTTTTAAAGTTCCCAGACACAATATGTACTACAAGTCTGAACCCAAACCGAAATGGAATATGAAGTCAGATGTCAAGTCCAGGTAGTAAAAACCCTATTAATTTATGACAGTTATGATTCACAAGAAACTCAATTACTTGCAAGTTACAATTCTCTTCATAATCCCTTAAAAATCTGTTCCAATTACTATCAAATCCAATTCCCCCCTTTTTTTAAGGCATCGTCTTGCACATGCCTTAAAAATCAAGAAACAAGGAAACAATAACTTCAACTGCTTCTCCAGTGTCAAGAAAATAAACTTAGTAGGTTAAAGGTCATGCATAAGACATAAGCTCAGAACCTGTGGATCCTGCTGCTGTCGCCGCTGAGGCATCTTCAACCCCCAGATGATCATATCCCAATCATTTAGGTTTGCAATTAGGTTCTTATATTTGAATTACCTTGTTGTTGAAAGTGTGCTATACAAATAAAATTGCCTTGCCTTGCAAAAACAAAACAAACTAATAAGTTCCCCACATAGTTACCAAATGTATTTAAGAATTTTAGTCCTACTTGCATTAGCTACAAAACACTTCATTTCCCTCTGGGATCAATAAAGTATTTTGAATTGAATTAGACAACTCCTTCAGACCCTGCTTTTCCAGAATCTAATTGATGTTACAGTAAGGATTATCTTTGCAACCACCTTAGTTAAAATTGTTTTACTCAGGACACAGTTTATTTACCTAATTAATATCTCTGCTGCTGTTATTTGCTCATCTGTTTCTTACAGTTTATTCTCTGTTAACTCCTTGAAAAAAAACAATAAATTTATTCTAAATGCACAATTTAAAGCCTGTACAACTGTAAAACATCTCTATTTCAATTTATCTAACTCAGTTGCACATTCAGATTTGAGTATGCCTCTTCTATTTTAATAACAACGATGTCAAGTAACCTTTTTACCTGTACCTGATACTCTTGCTTAAGAAAGACACGTTTCTTCATTGCAGTTTCTGTGTAGGACTTGAGTTATACTTTATACTTTATACTTTACCGAAGTAATTATCTATTTGCCCACTTTTTACCTCTACTCAGTACTTTAGAATGCTTATATTTTTAAATTAGCCTCGTTTCTCCTGTTTAATTTAATCTTTAATAAAAGGAACACACAAAAACCCCTCAAACATTAAAAAGTGTTGCAACTGAATAGAATTTAACTGCGGTTTGATAGTAGGTCTCACATTTATTATTCTGACACCCTGTTTTTATGCGATCTATAGCATATAATGCACACAGGTGTTAACTGAATATTTTCCACATTTTTCCTGTCTTTAGAACAGTGACCGAAATTCTGAATCTATTTTTATCATCATTTGTCTTAATGAAGTAAACTAAATTTTGAAAAATAGAAACCAAGTTAAACCCCCCTGTGTGTGTAGGTCACACCTGTTGGCTTAAAGATTGCACTAAAAGGATAATTTTCACCTATACCATACCACTTTATTTATACAGCACGTTTATACACAGCCGACGCTGTACAGAAGAACATCATATTCAGCTGACACAGGTAGCCTAGTGTATCCCAAATGCGTCCTTATTATTTAACATTTTTATTAAACATTACTATCATTAAGTAAAAGTTCTTTTTCGTCGAGGTATGACTAAAGCTTTATTCTTTATCATTTAATGTTCTAATCCTAAATTTGTTTTATGATTTCTACCTCCTTTGTGTGAATCTAATTTTATATACGGTCTATGATCTAAATGCTTCTATTATCTGTCACTTTGCTGCTGGTACAGCAGAAGTTCCCCTTCTTGGGAAAATAAAAGGATTATTCATGAAGTTAATAATCAACATATTTTAATTTGGAAAGCTCGTGTTTGAAACAGGAAGTGGTTTTACGCAAAAAACAAACAGTTTGACTAACCCGGACTCGTTAACATCCAGGAAGTAACTGAAAACTCAAGACTAAACTTTTCATCAAAACAAGTGTTTAAGTTCCTATTTTAGACTTCCAGCCGCAGAGCTATTAACGCTTCATCAGTGTCGGGATCTATGATTGTTTACAACCAGAGAATCGCAGCACATCGGTCATAAGAAAGAAGCTTGTGGCTCCATTAGCTGATTATCTACAAGAGAGTCGCATTAAATCTGCAACGGACTTTATTTCAGATCATTTTTACCACATTGTAGTTAATAACTCGCTGGCTAAGATTAACCTTAGAGTGTTTACCTGCGTTGTTTTCTATTCGTTTTCTGTAAATTACTCAAATTAACTCTGTATTAACTGGAGTTGGTTTTCAATATATCCGATTCTAACTGTGCGTTTTCAGTGTTATTTCTATTTACTGCGGAGTAGGCTACGTTTTATCAAAAGTATTAGTTAAACATAGAAACCATCATTTATCTAGTTTATTGCTGAATTGCATCGTTTCTCATAGAATCTTAAAAGAACGTTTCCAAGCTAAGGTTCCCGGGCCAAACGCGGCCGCCCCTTATCTCATGAACACAGAGTGTTATAGTTTTAGGTCGAACCAGTTTTAATCAGTTACAATAGTTCAAATGTTATATTACCATTTACCTTTGTGCATTATTTCCCCCCCCCCCCCCCCCCCCCGAAGCTTTTATTGATTAGCGCAAATCTAACAGCTGTAACTCACTGAGTACAGCTCACCCATTTAATAGGCTATAAAATTAATATGGATTCAGGTTAGAAAATACTCAAATATTAGATTGATGAGGCAAATGTCATTTCCATCTCTCACATTAATTTGAAGGATTGCTTTGAAAAAACCCACGTAATAAATCAAATAGACTAAATAATTTTTATTCATATTTGCACCTTGCAGAAAAAATATCATTATTAATGATTGTTGGAAATGTGTTCCAGCAAATATGTTTTCAAAACTGATGTAGGAATTTATTCTCCAGTAAATCACTGAGTCACGTTTAGATAATTAATCATTACTATATTATCACCATTAAAACTATAGCAAGTTTTCAAGATAATATAGTTTAGTTTAAACATTAAATCTGACTCATATGCACCAATATAGATCATAATAATCAGACTTCCATCATTCATTATGCTTTAAATTGGAATATTCTCTGTTTTATTTGATCTATTTTTATCCAAGATCAATTGATGTTAAGATTGCAGTTTCCCAGATCTGTTGCGTTTAGTTTTTCAGATAGAGCGATGACCTATTTATAATCCTGAGATCCCAAGCAAACCACTGATACTAAATGCATGTCAAATGCATTAAAAAGCCTATTTTGGAAATAATATTTAACACGGATGAGAAAAGATAATGGAGTGTTTCCACGTCCTTCAGTCAGCATGCAGACACATCTCACAATTGGTGACCCAAGACACAGAGAGCATCCTTGAGCTTCTCACATGTTGGTTCAACATAACAATACATATCTCAGTTAACACAGAGACTTAACCTTTAACATGATCAACATAATTTTCCACATTAAGTCATTCAAATCTTCGTTTATAAAAAATGCTATGCAGAAAAATTCTCACAACAGGCCTCAAATAATTTAGGCTTTGATAAAAGCCAAGAGAGCTACAACAAAACTGTGAAATCTATAGTTCAGGATTAGATTTTTACCCATAAACACCAAGTGATTATATTTTATTTGCTTTCTTAATTTGAAAAATGATACGTCACTGTTGACGAACAATTACGTTTTGTTGGATTTACTTTTACTACAAGAAAGTAAAACAATTGGCTGAACAGTGTCCAACATTAGTAATTAAGTATGCTCATTCAGTTGGAAACAAGCAATTAAATTCCAAAATTTCATGTTCTTATTACGTTTCATTATTTATTACTATTTTAAAGAAAACGGGTCCCCAGAGTGTTTTTGCAGCTACAGGGGATCACACTTCTGAGCCTCCCTTGTAAGGTCTAAGAGAAAATGTTAGAATTTGAATTCCTTTCACCATAGCCCCAAATAAGCCAAAATATATATAAGCACCCCCCAAACTCAGGTACGCACAGGTAACCTCCCAAGCCACTTGTCCATACCTTTTTGGGCCGAACCTCGAGCATGACTCCTCCCCTGTGGACAAAGTGGTCAGTCCATTCTAGAAAAAAAGCACCAAAAAAAATGAGAACCAGCCTGATTTGCATTCTGGTTTAGTTGAAATTGAAACTTGCATTGGTTGTCATAAGCAAAATTCCAAACTCACAGGACCACTGTATTGTTATACTTGAAGGCCCCTAAAAAACATTTCAGGCATGTCAATATTTACTTAAAACAGTGAGATGACTTCCCTTTAATTACAAAGTCAGATGCCTTATATTAAGACTTACTTATATAACTTCCTGTGTTTACCCACCAGAGTGTGACAAAACTGACAGATTTCTAGGATCAAACCTTTCCTGACCTCTTGCCCCTTATCCTGGAAGGAGACACAGAATACTTCACAGCTTCAGATCAATTCAGTAATTTTCCAAGCAAAATTTCTAATAAGGCCCACTAACTGCTCTGACGCTTGAATGTTCCCCAGATAAGATTAGTATTTACCTTTTTTCCATTTATTTAAGACCTAAGTGCCTAAGGACCAGTCATATTTATTTTAATGTTACCCAGCAGAAACCTAAAGTTTTATTTTTTTAGTTGTGTTCAAATTATAGCCTAAACAATGTTGTTTTACTGTTGCTGCTCACAGCAAAGTCTTGTTATTTTTAAGTCTCGCGATTGTTTACATTGGCGCCTTGCAAGCTGATAAAAAAATTCGTCCTTCACAGCTGTGGAGAAATCTGAGCAGTGTTATGGTACAAGTCCAAGTTACTTTAGTTAATGTTCATAGTTCTAAGATTTATTACTTTCTTACAACAAACCCCAAAATACAAGGAAACAATTCAGCCCCAATTGTCCCAGAAAGGAAGAAAAATATGTTTTCACTGTCAGTCAGCTTAGTCAAAATTTAAGTCAGTCAGGGTAAAAATCACAACCTACTCTAAATGCCCCAATCAACTTTGCTATTTGTTCTAGTCGTAAAATGGGAACGTTTCCGTTTCTAAGTTAGTGCTCACAAGCTGCAACAGCTAAGGAAACTTGTACTTAGTGTAATAACAATTCCATCAAATAACTTCCAACCAAAATGAAATAAAATAAAATGTGGACTCTCCTGACAGAGAGCATTAGGAGAGAAAAGAAAAGACTATTTACTAGATAACTGTGTGCAACACCGTCTTTAAGCTCTAATTAGACTAAACTCACCGGATGACGAATCATCACCTTATCAGAGCCGTAGCAGTTTCTCTGTCTGCTTTACCCCGTCTGTCTAAAACAAACACATTTGGTTTAGTTGCACATCAACTTTCCCTTACAAATTACAACACAATAACACAATAATTATGGCCTGCTTCCATCGAGACCCCTTTCGCTCTAAGGTTCCTCTGGCAGAAACAAAACAAAAACAAAACAAGATTTACTTTCCTAAGGGAGTGAGTATGTGTGTCATAGGCAGGTGTCACAGAGATAAAATACAGCTACATCAGTCAGCAAGCATTTCTTAATTGCATTTGAGCTGTGTGTATTTTTGTCCTGCCTGAATCTCGCTGGGTCATCTGCAGGCTGGCCGGCCCAGGGCCCCCCCCTCTCTCGATCCAGCTAATCGCCATGTTTCAGGGACCCCAGCCCCCAAATAACTCATCTCACCTGAGCAAGAGTTTTCCCCTCTGCCCACTGGTCAGCCCGCATTCAGGCCGGAGTCCGGCCTCCGCCTTTGTTATGGCTGCCAAACCCCTTATTCCAAGGGTGGGGGAGGTACTAGGGCTCCTTGTGGCCCTCCCCAGGCGCCGCTGGACCGAAGGCAGGGGTCCCAACCAGCCTGAAGAAAAACACAGGACAACTCAGCGAAACTCATCAGCAGTTCTACCATGGAATGTGTAACAATAACTGTGTGTGTGTGTGTGTGACATTCTGCATTATACCAAGCCATTAAACTAATGATCTTAATGCTCAAACACTTCAGTTCTGGAAGAAGCAAACAAGAGTAAATAAAAGAGAAATAAACAAAACCACAAAGAAATTACATCACTTTTAGATTTCCTTTCAGATTATCCAAATTCCTCCCCTGGGCCCATTAATTCTTTTATTTGTATTTATTTATTTATTTTTTCCTTTTCTGTCGACATATTGGACTATCTGGAGGTGAAGTGTTGCTAGATTACAGACCCGATTGTCTGCCTGGGTACCCAGTTCCAATGAAGGACGTCTCCCCCATCGCTTTCTAGTTTCCTTGAGTGAAACAAAAGCTTAAAAAAACCCTTGTCGGAAAATAATCAATCAATTTAATTAATTGACCACTTGTCCAACTGCCGTGCTCCCAGGTAAAACCCCGAGCAAAAACCCGATACTTTCTTTAACCTTGATTAAATAATTAACCATACAATTATATATAAGTATATATATTATATTAAGTAATCAATCAATCAACCGCGTGTAAGTAAATAAACACGAAACCGCTAGCCAATATTTCACCTCCGGAGAGTGCAAATAATATTCTGTTATCACTATTTATTTAAAGGACTCAGTCTTACCAGGTTCTGTCTCAGGCAACAGCCGGGCCGACAGAGACGCTTCAAGGCCTCCATCTCCCAAACAGCTACTGGAGGTAAGAGGCTGGGAGAAACTTTCCCAGGACGCTAGCAACTCCCTTGACCCTGTCCCTGCCGGTCCATTCTGTTCGCTGAGGCTGCGTTGGGCGCCAAGTGTAATGGCAAAAATAGTATCTCAGGGTTTCCATTATAAAGAAGACTTGAGTCCAAGAAGGCGTTTAAGTATATAATTCAAACATGTCTGGCCAGACATGGAGGGGACAGAGTTACTCGTGCATCACCCTAACCAACCTTTCTAACTAACCGCTTAAATAGTATTCAGCAATCATTGTTTATCTCTGTAGACGTCTTCTCCAACGTTCACGCCCCGCCTCCAGAGAACTGCTTCATGCAAGTCTTATATCAACGCATAAAGCAGCTCATCCGAAGGCCAGACTGTTATCTTACTGCCCCGGCGTCTGTCTCTCTGGTGACCTGACACATATATCTTTCTCATAACATTAAGCTGGAACAATAACCTTGTCATTTTACCCTAGATGCATTCACTAAACAGAGAATATGCACTTAATTCCTAATTGCATAACAATTTTCCACCACAGTACCCACAGGACTCCTTGTTTCTCTTGTACCAGTCTGCTGCTGTATGTCCTGCAGAATTTCAGTCTCCTTGTCAGTTTACTTGGTCCTTACCAAACTCCTGCTACTATGTAGCAAGCTCTGCTATGGTGGCCACATTTTCAGCAGTTTCTTGCATTTTGAGGGTGTTTTTGGTGTTGAGTGATGATGACAGCAAGTTTTATTTGGAATTAACACAAGGAGACATTTGATAGAGCTGGGATGACTCTGCTGATTTGTATCAGTACTCTGACCTTTTCCACAGATTCAGTATTATTCTTGATTTGTCTGCTTATTATTGTTATATTTTATCCCACAGCACCTCCTTTCTGTGAACCTGTTGGAGGACCTATCTCTGGTTGTCGTGGAGCGCCCTCTGCTTGACATTGTGTCTCAGCTCCCTGCTCCTGTCCGGCAGAAGAAGTTTGCCACCTAAACAGTGATCATGTCCTGCAACTAATGGTTATCATCCTCTGTTAATTTGTCTCCAGTTTGTAGGAGATGTTTTGATAAAGTAAAATAAATAAACTGAAAACCTGTCGTCTGTGTGTGTATTTGTGTAAAACAGAACTGGATGATTGTATACAGCGGCCCAGAAGGGTCAACAAAATGCAATACCCACAACGGAAGTTGTGCTAAAACAGAGGTTGTGCCGAATCATAATGCTAAAACATAAGTTATGCTAAAATGGAGGTTTTGCCAACACATAGTTAATGCTAAAATGGGTCATGCTAAAATATAAGTCATGCTAAGAGACAAATCTTGCTAAAATGGAAGTTTTGCTAACACATAGTTAATGCTAAAATGGGTCATGCTAAAATATGTCATGCTAAGAGACAAATCTTGCTAAAATGGGTTAGGCCTATGCTAAAACTGAAGTTTTGCTAATACATGCATAATGGTCAAATGGGTCATGATAAAAAATAAGATACTTAAGCATAAGCTTTGCTAAGACACAAATATTGCTAAAATGGGTTATGCTAATACACAGGTAATAGTAAAACAAGTTATGCTATAACTAAGTTATGCTAAGACACACACATTGCCAAAATGGGTTATGCTAAAATGGGTTATGCTAATACATAATAGTAAAAGTTATGCTTAGACACAAATATTGCTAAAACTGAAGTTTTACTAATACATAAGTAATGCTAAAATGGGTCATGCTAAAACAAGTTATACTATAGCACAAGTTTTGCTAAGACAAATATTGCTAAAAAATGTCATGCTAAAACTGAAGTTTTGCTAATACATAGGTAATGCTAAAACAGGTGTTATGCTATAACATAAGTTATGCTAAGACACAAATATTGCTAAAACAGGTTATGCTAAAACAAAGTAATGCTAGCACGAGTATTACTAGTGATGAGTGGAGTGACACTGATGCGTTGGCGCATGTATCTAGCTCGAAGAGCGAGACCCTCCCCCCGTGTTTGTGTGTATTGCTTTAAAAAGTAGTCACGTATTAATTTCCTTATTTCATCCTGTTCCTCTCCATTTTATCCTCGATCCATCAGTCCATTTCAAAATGACTTAGTTTAAATTATTTCTAGTATTTTCTGCAGGTTAAATATAAGATTGTAGATATAAGCTGGATAAATTGCATCTAATAGGATAATCGCCTCAATGCAAAGACCTTGGAGAAACTGGTTTACCAATTGGAAGCATTTATATTGTAAAAAGAATTCGTCGAAGCACAGAACCCTGTGGTACTCCACTAGTAACCTTAAATTCCTGTGGTACGTATCCATTTACCAAGGATAGATTCATCATATCTAAAATGGGGCCAGGAACCAAATGGAACACTTTCTTAAATAATTTGGTTGGAATTGGGTCCAACATACAAGTTGAAGGTTTAGATGATGCTAATATTTTTGATAATTCCAAAAGCTTGACTGAATCAAAACAGTCCAAACACAAATGCGGTTCTACAGTTTTCTCCAAAATTGCCTCACTTACTGAGTGATCGTGTAATCGTGTTTGGGAAGATAGCAATGATTTTAACTTTAATAGAATAACTTTTTTTTTGTGAAGAATCCCATAAAGTCACCACTGCTAAGAGCTGGGGGAATAGTTGGCTCAACAGAGCTATGATTCTGTTTAAGTTTGGCAACTGCACTAAAAAGAAACCTAGGATTGTTCTTATTCTCTATTGATGATGAAAAACACACTGTTCTAGCTTGTCGAAGGGTCTTTTTATGTAGCAGTAGACTACTTTTCTGGGTTAAATAGGAGTCCTCTAGGTGTGTAGAGCGCCATTTTGTCTCCAATTTCCTAGTATTAATGCAGCTCCGCATTAAACCAAGGAGTCAACCTCTTATGGTTAATCACTTTCTTTTTTAAAGGGGGCTACACTATCTAATACTAAACACAATGAAGAAGTAACGCTGTGAACCAGACCATCAATTTCTGAAGGGTTAGAGATGGAATTGCTGCCATCCACTGTGTTACCCTGAGACACTGAGGAAAGTAAGAATGGAACAGATTCTTTAAAACTTGTTACAGCATTGTCTGACTATAAATGTTCTTTCAGGTTTAGGATGGTCAGTTAAAGTAAATTCAAAAGTTATCAAAAAGGGGTCAGACAGAACTGGGTTATGTAGGCTTTTTATTTCCTCACACTCAGTGAGGGGTGAGGTTTCAGTGAGTGTGTGGGTCCCTGTATTTTTTGAGTAAAGCCAATTGAGTCTAAAATAGCATTAAAGGCTGCATTTAGGCTATCACTTTCAAGTGTCCACATGGATATTGAAATCCCCCACTATAATGACCTTATCAGTATTTAATACTTAATCAGATAAAAAAACGTGAGATCGGATCCAAGAACTGAGAGTAAGGGCCTGGTGGACGATACAAAACCAAAAACAAGTGGTTTTGATGCTTTGCAATTTGAATGACGAAAAATAAGGGTTAGATTTTTAAAAGAATTGTAGCTAATAATTGGTCTCTGATTAGTTAGTAAATCAGAATGACAAATGGTTGCAATTCCTCCTCCTCGCCCAGCACTTTTAGGAATGTGAACATGTAAATAATTGGAAGGAGTTGACTAATTTATACTGACATAATCCTGTTGCGGCCAGGTTTCTGTGAGACAAAGCAAATCAGTTTATCACAAATGAAATCCTTTACTTACAAAGTCTTTGAGGAGAGAGATCTTATGTTCAATAAACCACATTTATTAGTTTTTTCCCAGTTCAAAGTCGTATTTATCTTCATGAGATTTTCATGATTTGCTCTTGTTGGGTTAACTTTTAAATCATTAGATTTTTGCCTGTGGGTAAGACACTGTTTCTATGGGGTAATAGGTGGGTAACAGTACAGAAGCAGCAGAGAGGTGGGATAAACCTATACTCTGCTTTCTGGTCTGGACCCTGGGTTGACAGTGTTTGGGAGGACCAATAAATCTGGCCAAATTCCTAGAAAGAAGAGCTGCTCCATCCAAAGTGGGATGGACGCAGTTTTCCTCAAAATGTTCACCACTTATCAATGTAGCCCACATCGTTTGCAGGACACCACCCAGAAAACCATTGGTGGAATGACGGCATGCGGCTAAACATGTCGTCACTGGTCCGATCGGGCAGGGGACCAGAAAAGATTACAGAGTCCGACATTGTTTTGGCAAACTTACACACCGAAGGAACAATCATTTTAGTGACCTTCGATTGGCATAATTGTCATTACCGCCAACGTGAATAAATATCTTACTGTATTTACGGTCCTTATCCTTAGCCAGATGTTTCAGGAAGAATTTGATGTCGCCCGTTCTGGCCCCTGGCATTTGACTGTGGACAGTGGTGTCTAACACCACGTTTCTGGCTGTGGAGCTACCAATTACCAGGGTCAGCTTCTTAGCCCGTGTTTCGCTGAGCGGTTAAATATGCTAGAAACGTAGACGGTGGTGACCCGTGGGCTGAGTTCTGTTGGGAAAACATCAGATGTTTCAGTTGTTGGCTCAGCACTAGCTAATGGGCCTCGGCTATCTACTCAATACACAAGTAATGCTAAAATGGGTTATGTTGAAACTGAATTGATAACCTTGCTAGCATAACGTCTTTGGAGGGCAATGTATGTCGGTGCTTGTTGTTCTTCTATCCCTCAGGCAACAATATAGACCAGGTGCCCCAGACTCTACACACAAATCTTCATCTGTGCCATGATTAACGTCCTGCCTCTGCAACTATGCGCTGTGTTTTATTTCAATGTTGGAGGGCTTCAACACTAAACTCAGACTGAGGTGCCGACTGAATGTGAATATTTTCTAAAGGTATGTAGAAAAAGGACGTTTCTCTCCCAAGGCCTTTTGTCATTGGTGGACGAAAAAAATCACCATGGCAAACAGGGATTCAGTATTAAAGGCTCTGGATTTTACTCTTGCATATTGAATTTTTTTTGTATTGTAGGCTACCACTTGCTTTATTCAAAAATAGGCTATTGAAGTTAATCTTAAAATCCTAATAAGAAAACCCACACATGATGCAGTCAGCTGAAACATATTCACAGACATTTTTATTTTTGATTGAAATTATTTCACATCAGTTTTTTTTTCCTGTCCAAGAGCCTTTGTATTTTTATTACAACAGCCACAGAGCAGCAGCAATAATAATAATAATAATAATAATAATAATTGATAATAACAGTGATAATAACCCAGCAGGAGAAGCAGCTCAATGCGAGTGAAAATAGAGAAACATGATGGGCGCCACTTTTCCAGCTGGAAACTAAGAATAAAAACCATTCCGATTTATCAGGATGTGCCACATCTGGCTGCCCTTCATCCTCAAACTCAGCTGGGACCCGACAAAGACGAGTAGAAACCATTTACAGATTGCCTACAATACAAACAAAAGAGAGAGAAGGCAGAGGAGAGAGGGAAAGAAGCTCCACAGGATACGGGGACCAACGGGAGAGAGAAGTCTCTTTTCAAGCTTTACGTTCTACCATAAAACACTGAAACCTCGACGCGCTGCAGGCCAGGAACCTTTTGAAGAACATGTTATTTTAGGAGCAACAGTTCAGGGAGGGTTAGGGAACCAAAGGCAGGAGCCAGTTAGGTCAGGATGTGCTGCATTAGAAGGTCTATTAGGCTGGGAGAAACATATAAAGAAGTCTGCAGTAGTTTTCCTCTAAATTCCTCCATTCCTCATGTTCTGAACTCTCCTTGAGCCCAACAGCTTCATAATAACTTCAAGCACCTTTTTCTAACTTTTAACAAAGAATGTATCCTTCATGTTATGAAAGAAATCACCTTACAGTCATATTCAATAAATTAGTAGCCGATATGCGTTCAGATGAGGCTCGTTTTTTAGATTTAGGTATCAAATATACTTTTATTTAAGCCCACAGTTCTGTATTAAAATGTTTTTTTTGGTCTGATGAAATATTAAAATTAAATGCCATCAGCTGTAAGCAGAAAATCATAATGAACGAAAAGCATAAAAACATCAAACTGTGTGTCATTTTTCATTTAATGAAGGAGTTACTGAAATAAAAAAAATATTCTAATTTATTGAACACGCTTTCACGATTCCCCTCCATTTGTGTTCGTTACTGGAAAACCAGCGCCGCCTGCTGGTCAGCTGGTGGCAGTGACGGGTTAACTGGATTTTAATGTTTTATCTGATTTTCCTAAAAATCTGGCTGAAACTTTTTGCTACATTCAGACTGAAAATGAAAAACTCTTTTACACCTCACGTTAAACCATCATACTATATGAACGGTTGCATTTAAAGCTGCTTAAAAGGAGGATTTTGTTGCATTTCACGGAGTTTCATGTCAGATTCTTTTCCATCTTTAAACCCAACCGCCTCCTGGGTGCTTCAGCAAAGCAAGAAAAACGTTGTTGTTTTTTTAAAACATTCTTCTTCATCTCCCTCTTACCGGCCTACATAAACTGTTCCAATAAAAGTGCTCAGAATTTTAAAAAGGATTGAAACCATGAACTAAAACAGTAAAATCGGAGCTGCAGATGTGGAACCACCCTTTCAGTTGGAGGGTTCCACCTCTATGATTATCTGAACAACATTCTTTAAGAAAAATGAGAAATATGTGCATTATTATTGTTTTATATAAAAAAAATGGCCACAATTAAACAAATAAAGCTTAGCTACGGTCAGACGGCTTTCATCGACCCCCCCCCAACCCAACCCAACCCCTGAACTAGCCTTTTGGGGGATCAAATCCCACAGTTTCAGTCGTTCGTCTTCTGGAGATAAGTGATCAAACCCCCTTTATCAGATTTTACAAACCTTTTGTTATATAAAATAGAAATTACAAAATAAAAATATTGGATGATGCAGCAACACATATGTGTGCAAAAACAAAAAAAGAATCTAAATCATACTAAAGCAACAACACAGAAAACGAGATTGTTTAAAGTGAATAAATCATCAGAGGAGAGCTGGAAAACGTTAAAATAATATGCATTAAAAGATTTCTTTTTTTTATGATTACAGTGCACTTTGTGTGGAAAAAAACAAAAACAAGGAAAACAAACACACACAAACGTTAAGATGAAAGGCAACACAAGCCTGCAGCTGAAACCAGGCTGAGAGAAGAAAAAAAGGGATGAAGAATGAGGAAAAAGGATTCCAAAAAGAGGACTATATACACCGGTAAGTACAGGACAGCCGGACCCAAACCCTTTCAGACTGAGCCTTCATAGTTACGGGTCGGGACAGAAAGCCTTGATGGCATCAAATAAATAGGAAACAAAATGTCCTGTCCTGTGGGAGAGCTCGACAGATTGACACCAATAAATTAACCAGATGGAGGCTGTCCGACGTGTATTTGAAACCGGAGTGGGAACGGGGAGTTCGGAAGGTTGGTTCCGAGGGAATGTAGCAGACAAACGTCCTCCAGTCGCTCTGATCCAATATATACATGAATGAATCCGTCCAGATCATTTCCTCCCTCGGAGCACCGGAGCAGCGTCGACAAAAATTGTCTGGATACAGAAGGTTTTGTTTTGGGGACAGGGGCGGGGTTTGTATGTTGTTTTTTTTCTTTCTTTTTTTTTTTTTTGGCAAAAAATGTTCTAAAACCGTTTGTTTCCAGAGCCAAAAAGAGTCAAGAGGACATGAAACGTCTCCTCAAGATGGCGTTGATCTGAGTTTAGTGGTTTTCCTCTTCCACCCCGATACAAACAAACAAAAACAGAAACAACCGCCGCCCATGTTTTCCTCCCGAAAACAGGCAGAAAATTAACTTCCACATCTGGAAAAATATGTTAAATCAAGGTCATTTAAAAAAAAAACTCTTGCTTTCCATTTTTCCGTGTGACGGATATGATGAGTTTTTTTTGTTTTTGCCAGTGAGAGCAGAAAAAAAAACAGAGGCAGACAGTCCTGACTCGTTCAGTGTTCGATTGGTCTGGTCTGAGAGCTACATCATGGATCAGATCAGAGAGAAACCGGATGTTGTGTCGAGCCATGTTTCAAGGTCCAGATGAGTTTCTCCACCAGCTGAGGGATATAAAAATGATTTTTTAATTCGTAGTTCGGGATCAAGGTTATGGTTATAGGTCCGGGTAGAGTCAGGGGGTGAAAGTAACTAATTTATGGCCAGGAAAGGGCCTGAGAGCCATGATGCATTCAAGTCAATCCTTTCACAATGTTGAAAGGGTAGGAAAATAGATCATATCGCTTAACAGCCCAAATTTTCATATTGGTGTATCCCTAAATAAAACCATATGTGCCTAATTAGCACAACCCGAATTTTATTGTATTATTACTATTATTTTTCTTTTTTTATTTTAAATAGCAACCTGTGCAGAAGTGACTGGTCATCTAATAAGTCTTTACATAACATAAAAAAATATTTAGGGAGTGTTGACTAAGTCTGTGGTGGCATTTTGTAATTTAAAAATTCGATTATATAATTTTAGTTGCAGTTTATTTAAGATGATCTATAGTACGAGGTGTATTTGAATGCACCATGAGGTCATTAGGGCTGGGATGGCGTGACATCAGGACAGAACTGGTGCTGGTGGAGGTGGGGGCATTTCAATGGGAAAACTGCTCTGGACACAACACCTGAACATTTCCAGCTTTCGTCACACAAGGCCAACCTCGCAGGAAGGCTCCGAGGCCGAGAACCCGGAGAACGTTTAGGATCGAAGGACGGATGAACGGTCTGCATAAAATGGGTCCTTAACGTTTGTTAAAAAAACAACATTAAAAAAGCGAGGAGGGATGACATCCACGGAGCAACGTTGATCTTCCCTTCACAGCTAGCCCTGCGTAGCGGTTGGGGATGAAGCTGAAGAAATCTCCTCCACAGGTTGTTGGAGGACAGGCGCTGAGGTTCTGGTCTAGAGATGCAGTTGACGACGGGGTGTGTGTTTTGCTAAGTGTGTGTGTGTGTGAGTGATTATGTATGGGGCAGGAGGCTGTGATGGATCACCAGGCCTCTGTGTACCGGACATCGACATCCTTCAGGTTGGGCAGTTTGGCCTGCAGAGAGAGACGTGGGAAACCGGCGTTAAAATCTGCTGAGAGCTACATCATTAGGCAAAAACAAGGTAATTCAAGATGCTTTACATGATTAGGGGATAAAGTGAAAACAGCAATGAAGCAAGAAGCACACACAAAACATGATACATGAAAACATGACTCAAAGGCAGCTCTAAACAGATGGTTTTTAGCCGTGATTTGAAAGAACTCAGTGTTTCAGCAGCTTTGCAGTTTTCTGGAAGTTTGTTCCAGATTAGAGGAGCATAGAAACTGAAAGCTGCTTCTCCATGTTTGGTTCTGATTCTAGGGATGCTGAGTAGACTGGAATTAGAGGACCTGATTGGTCTGGGGGGGTTGATATAGTAACAGTTAATCTGCAACATATTTAGGTGCTAAGCCATTCAATGATTTATAAACTATAAGCTGTCTGATTGACTTTTTAGGCAGACCTGTGAAGAAGGTGTTGCAGTAATCAATCCGACTAAAGATAAACGCATGGATGAGTTTTTCACATCAGTCCTTTAATCCTAGAAATGTTCTTCAGGTGATAGAAGGCTGACCTTGTTATTGCCTTTATGTGACCCTGGAGGTTCAGCTCTGAGTCCATTAGTACACCTAGATTTCGGGCCTGATCAGTAATCTACTGATTACCCTGCAATAAACATCTCCAAGTGATATGCATCTCAGCTAATAAATATCTCTGAGAATCCGTAGCGAGCCCTCGGTGGCCGCTGGGACTTGCCTTGAGGTCCTCGTATGTGTCGGCCGTGAGCTTGGTGCTGTTCATGTTCAGGCTGCAAAGACTCTTCATGGCTGAAACACAAATAGCAAGTCCTGTCAGCACAGCTAACACGCATGAGCGTCTGTGATTTATCAGCGATCTCTTACAGCTCAGAGCCAGCAGGCCGGCGTCGGTGACCGGAGTCTCGCACAGGTTCAGGACCTGAAGGCAGGCCAGATGCTCGGATAACAACCTCAGGCCTGCATCCCCGAACTGCAACACAAACAAAAAAACAAACAGCAGGTGAGTCATTTCCCAGCTTCATCCTCCTTCGGCCTGTTTGTGTCGTCTCGACCAGCAGACCTGAGTGGACCAGAGGTTGAGCTGTTTGAGTGACGGCAGCTTGATGAGCTGCTCCGCACAGGCACTGGTGACATTGGTGAAGGCCAGGCTCAGGTTCTCCAAGTTCCCGAAGGAGCCTGAACTCAGCAGGCGGGCCAGATCCGCATCCTGCAGCAAGGAGGAGGAGTTGATGAACCAGACAAACCAAACGTTTTTACTGCTGTATCAGCCAGGAAGGTGAGAGCGGGAACTAACCGTGGACTTGGAGGGCAGAGTCAGCCGGGTCGGACCTCCTTTTCTTTGCTGAGAAGAACAAAAAGGAAACAAAAGTCTGAACTGAAGGAATATCGACAGCATTTTCTGTCTTGCAACGTTTAAACATTCAATAGATTTAAACACATTTTAGCCCAAACCAGAAAGCAGAGAAAAATGGCTGCAGTGAGCTAGTAGACATGGAGAGCAGTCAGTATTTAAAGCAATGGTCCCTTATTTTGGTCAAATCCAGTTATTAATAAAAACATGCAGTTCTGCAAACTTGAACATCCCAGTGACCTCTGGAAGGCTCTCCAAGTGCAAACTGGTTCTGGTGAGAGTCCAGACTGAATCGGATGAGGATTTCAAGACAGTGAGACAAAGTTATGCTGCAGGGACTAGATACATCGGGTCAGGCCTGAGGGAAGGACACGTTGGTAGACAAAGTTTTGCATCAATTACCTGTAGGATATCGATCTCCTGTGCACCTGCAGGAGGCGCCGTCACAGGCTTTAGTCTGATCCCTAAACACTGGAACCGGCTTTAGAGGCATGTCCCGTCGCCAGATAATAGATGGACTGCCACCTTCAGGTCAGGAACGGACTCTAACCCAAGATCTGAACCCCAAACCCTGGGGATAAGGGAAGGAACTCAGGCGCTTCCATGCATCAAAAGGCCTCAGTGGATGTGCTTCAGACATCTGGTAAGAAAGGCTTCTGGTAGTGGAGACCCTCTGAGGGAAGACTTCAGGAGAGGCTTCACTAGTCGGAGGTTCTTGGGACAACCTCACAATGAAATGGAGGGAATATTTCTCCCAGCTGGTTTTGGGACACCTTTAGTATCTGCCCTAGAGGAGCTGTAGCAGGTTTCTGGGAGGAAGGAGACCTATGGATCTCCACTAAAGCTGTTGCCCCTCTGGTCTGGGGGAATGTTGATCTCTTCTATCATTATTTAATAAAAAAAAAAAAAAAAAAAAAGAGAAAAACCTTTTGAAGCAAAACTCGGAGGTCATCTGGCCAGGCAGTGTAGATTTATCAATTATTTGGTTCAAGATCAGTTAAAAGGAGCTCCTTGTGTTTTGTTAGGTAGGATTCAGATGAAAGTAATGGGCAGCTTTCCCTGGAAGCTGGAATCTCCCCACCTGTCGTAATGACGGGCTGCGTCTGCAACTCAGAACGACAGACGACGCCCGTACCGAGAAACGGCACCCTTTGGACCTTGGAACGACAGCGCATGATTTGGAACCCGTGGAGCGTAGGAGCAGAAACTCACCAGCTCTTTGAGCTCCCGCTGACGGTCGCAGAGCTGCTCGTACATGCGGAAGCCGACCTGCGTGCTTTGCAGGGTGGAGATGATCTGCAGCTGCGTGTCTTTGTTCTCGATGATGTTGTACTCCAGCATCAGACACAAGATCTGAGAACACAAGCAAAAAAGCATAATCAGTAATACAAATTTAAATATTCCTAAAAATGGAAAGTGGAAGCTTCAGCATGAGGTCTTCGTGTTTTATCAGCCATGTTTGTGCTTTTAATTTAATTGTAAACAGGACCACAGTAAATCTATCTAATAAAGCAAAAGTGAGAAAATATCCTGTTGTTCTTGCTAAAAAAAGACGCAAAAAAAATCAATCCAAAATATTTGGGATTAAAGGGGCTATATGCAACTTTTTCCCCAAAATAAAACGCAACTATAGCCTTTTTATTTGACCATTTATGACTCAAACATCTCCTGATGAGCATACTGACACCTTTTCCGCTCACAGTGGCTGCAGCTATAAGCCTGTATCCAATTTTTTCTATTTTCTGTCGGTTCCGATTTTCCCACGCTGTCTGTGTTAAATGTTTCTGATCACTCTGCCACCACCGCTGGTCAGCACTCGCAAGCAGTTCAATGGATTGTGCGAATAAACAGAAGAGACCAAGAACAACTCTGACACCAACAGTAACTCCACATAAGACTAAAAAAGTTAAACCCCTGACAAGTGCCCGAAAAAGATCGAAGATTGAGAGCGACCGGCGTACGAGCACGCTCTACGAGAGCGAGCATAAAGGAAGAGTAGTTCCGTTTTTTGGCCACAGGTGTCAGTCGCGAGTTTAAATTTCAGAAAATTGCATATAGCCCCTTTTAACGTTCATAGTTTCTTTTCTTTTCCTCTTTTTATGTTTCAAATCTATGATTTACAGATCGTTTTTCTACAGAAGCCAGACTGCTTTGCTTGTTTCATTACAATATTGTGCGTTTAGTTAATTTTTTTATTCTTACCTGCTCAACAACAAAGATTTTGCTCCCCATGGCAAAAACATTGGAAACCGCTGAGTTAGGAGAAGGAGAAAAAAAAAAATCCCATGGTAGTCCCACTATTTGGGAAGCCTAACAATGGTTTACTTTTTAAGGTTGATCTGAGTGTCTGAGGACTTTCCATCCATGAGCTCGTGTTTCCCGGGGACGGAGACATGACGCGACACTGAGGCCTGTTTCTCTTAGCCGAGGAAGAGGACTGGATTCTGTCTCGACACCACAAACGGTGACGAAAAATAAGGGATTTCCGAAGCTCACTGCTGGAGAAAAGAGTGACATCTGTGGTCTCCGTACGAGCCCTTAGATGCTATCTCCATGCCAGCTTTGGTCGGGTGAAACCAAGACTAAGCGTTTCAGCAACAAACACTCCTGGTGGATGAATGTGTGGAAAACTGCCTAATGCCAACTGTTGGCAAAAGAACCTGTGATGCTGTGGGCCTGATTCTCTGCCAAATGCCCTGGTAACATTGTTTGAGTGCATGGCAGCATGGACTCTTCCAAACACCAGGACCGAATCTTTAGTTTGCCTCTAACAGAAAAATTAAAATGGTTTGTTGCTGGCTTTTTCAGACAGACAACATTTAATCGACCCCTTCCATGACAGCTCTCAGACCTAAATCCTGAAGAAAACCCATTGGCTGACCAGAGAACCCAGAACTCTGCATCATTTAGGCAGATGGTTAGAGATCCCTCTCATTTCATGGTTCAACCTCGTGAAATGTCAGGAGAGGACCTCACCGAGGAGTGTAAGAACTTCAAACCTCCCTCTGATCTTTAGGTCCATCCTCAGGAGGTCAAGGTTAAGGGTGGGAAGGACAGCATTCGTCTGCAAGTCAGCCACTATAGAAGTGTGTAAAGATATGATTCTGACCTCGACCATGGTCTGGTTTCCTCGCAGGGCAAGCAGCATGCAGGGGCCCAGCTTGTTCTCAGCCAAAGAGAGGAGGAACTTCTTGGTCTTATAGCAGGACCCCATCAAGATATGAACCTGGAGTAGAGGAGATAGTTCGTTACACAAACGGTTCATTTCATTGTGTGAACATAGATAACATGGACAAAGTGCAACAAAAGCATAAAGATGTCAGTGAAGTGAAGAGCAGCAATACATTGAGACATTTTAGATATAAAAACTACTGTCAACAGGTCCTCACCACCGAGGGATGCATCCAACTTCTGCATGAGTGCAGGAATGTTTTAGGATACAATGTGTCAAAACCAGAGCTTTGACTAAATGGAATGGAGTCCTACTTGTTTTAGTCAAAACTGCAGAAAAACAATACTTGGAGTGAGAGCTGTTAAAAAGTGACACCAAAACAAAACAGAACAGGACTCCCAGCTATCAGTAAACTCTGCTATGTGGGAACATGAATGGTTCCTCATGCAGCTACAGTAGAAAAAGAAAAATGGACCGAACCAGAGCTTTGTCAGCGAATGCATCTTTCAACATCAATAAGGTCCATAACACGATCTGCACTGAACTGAATGACTCGCCTGAAACAATTTAAAGCTGAATATAAACATCACTGATACTAGAGAAAAACCAGCTGACGTCCACATGGCTACCAGTAGCATCTAATCACCCCAAACTCTTTATTTTGGATAAAACACAAGTTGGCGGAATCCCTGTTGATGAAAAGGGATTATCCCAACGGTTGCCCATTCTGCGTTCAAGTACAGCAGGGTGGCTAGGCTGTCGAAATATCAAAACAACTCTAAAGAGATTTCAGCATGTTTTACTCTCAAATATAGACAAAGTATTATTTAAACATTTCTAAACAGCAACACTGACTGTTTTCAAGTGGTTATATTGTTTTCTACTCTGGCTATGTCTGCTTGTACTATTTTATTTATAAAAAACAAATCTCCAGTCAGTTCTATACTTTTTTTAACTTACAGAACATAATAAAATTACATTAATTTCAGGAATTGGAAGGAATTCAGAAAAAAAAGTAAAAAGTTGTATGCACATTTGCATTTATTTTTCTTAATTAATGTGTACCGAAAATCCTACAGGTATTTGTGTACCGTTACACCCCTAATGCCTATGTATGAAGACCATCTCAGGTACTGAGAAAAGGTGGTCCACAGTAGACTCAGTGTTGTTGAGGAACCGATTCACCTATTTTCTGTTTACGAATGTAAAAGTTTATGTTTTCTGGGCTTTTGATTCAGCAGAAAACCTCTTTAAGGTTAAATAAACCAACAGCATTAGTTTTAACTGGATAACAGGGCTTAGGATCTGTCCCCACAGTTCATGAAAACCTTCAAAAATGATTATTTTGTCCCATTCAGTTTTTCTTATGGTAGCCGTTTTAAAAACTTGACCTTCAGAAGATTTTCGCCTTCGGGGCACTCTCAGTTTATGACCTTACCATGCTGGCAAACAGCTCGCCGTCGTCGTCGCAGGCCACGCCCCCTGGACTGTAGAGCTGGAACCAGCCGTCTTTGCCCGAGCGCACGCTGAGCAGGCAGGAGTGGACCTGAAGGCCACAGAGACGCGGACGTTGATGCCATCTTTTCCAACTTTCACACTCGCAGACAGAGGAACCCCCCCCCACACACACACTCACCTCCTGCCTCGGGTCCTCTGCAAACCTCTGGATGACATATTTCAGCTCCCTGGGCGGACAGAGAAACAAACGTCAGGCCGTGCTGAAAGCCTTCGTGTGTCAGCGAGGAGCAGACCGTGACTACAGAGATACTTACTTTGTGAATTTGGCGTGGGCCAGAGCTCTGCAGGGAGGAGAACACAGACAGATGTGAGCAACAGGAAAAGTTTTAAAACGCTCGGCAGTGAAGCTTTATTGCGGCTGCAGTGATGAGATGCTGATGACATAGATTCACAGGTTGCAGGAGAGCAACGAGCTCGTTATTTTTTCCGACCGCAACAGATCGTCTGAGAGTTAATTGTCCCGAGAGGAAATTAACGAAGGGTTCTGTATCACTTCGTTATTGAAGCCTGAGCCGCTCACTCTACAGCAGCTCCATTCAGGTGTTGGACATTTTTGTTGTCCGTCATAATCTATTTTTCCCTGTCAAATTTTTCAATGGCAACATATTCAATGGTATTTATTTTTTAAATTCATTTCAAATAATATTTAATCCGAACAAGCTGAACAGAGAACTACATATAAAAATGTAAATTAAACGACTGCGTTTAAAACAAGAAGTAGATGTTGTTCTGGAGCCTGAATCCGCGCCCCGCTGGAGACTGCAATTAAGCGCCACTTCACACAAAGTTTTGAAATGAGGGAACATTTCCTCCAACTGAAATGGTCAGAAGTCAGAAAGATTAACTGAAGGAGCCGTTTCCCGACCCCAAACCTATCGCTTCAGCGGGAGAAAATCCAGCCGCATGCTCCGGAGGTTGACACGACATCCGGTGCGACAGTAACTCTTTGAAGGCCTGTCAGCGTTAGCGACAGGCGGTTTTGAGTACATGTTTTCTTTTCGTCCTCACAATAACAAAATGAGAGATTCATTAAAACTTCCCAACACAGCATTTTCAAACAGGTCGAGGTCTGGACTTTGACTAGGCCATTGCAGCCTCTTAAGTATTCAGCCGTTCTGTTGTAGATTTGCTGCTGTGTTTGTAATCATTGTCCTGTTGTTCATTTGACCGTAGAGCACAGAGGAACTCTTAGTCGACTCTGACTCCAAGCTGCCCAAACCATGAGCCTTCCTCTACCATGCCTTCTGTGCATCATGCTTAAACATCTCTAATTTGGTCCCATCTTTCCAAATGACATTGATCCGGAAGACTTTTGAGTCCTGATGCCATATTCCCTTTGGTGAGAAATGTTTTTCTGTCACGCACCTTTGCATTCAACTAACTGAAGGCGGTAGAGTCTGAGGCGGAGCTTTTTGGTTTTTGTTGTTGTTCCAGTTACTCAGTGAACCTTGCGCTCGTTGTGTGGTGAAGATGACTTATTTTATTTTCAGCTTGTTGCCTTTCCTAACGACGCCTAAAGCATCGACGGGGCAGCAGTGGCGCAGGTGTTGGAGAAACAACACCTTATAGAAGCTGCGGGCGGGCTGCTTCTGTCCAATAACAACGGGCCCTCTGGGGGCAGGAAGGCTGGGACCTCCGCTTTGCACACCAGCGTCAGCAGCCGGGCCCCCGCAGGAGAAACATGGCTATATCCACAGCGACTGATGCCAAAATACAGAACACGGGAGATTAGGTCATGGTTGCATAACCGGCGTCAAGAGGGGAAACTAAAGCAGCCGAACAGCATCTCGGTATCTGAAATCTGAAAACCTAGAAGATTTGGATGTTCAATCTGACGGCTTGGGAAAATCTGCAGAAGATCCACACGTTGCAGGTAAAGAATGCAGAAACCAGTCAGAGCAAACAGGATTCACAGCATTCTCAACAACTCCTGCAGACGCTTCTACAGCTGGAAACTCTTCTGTCACTATAGGTCTTCTCTCAGCATTTTTTTTATCTTTCAGAAACTGTCAAAGATTCACCAGATGCAGAAGTTCTCCATTAATCTTGGAAGAAGGGGGGTAAACCATCTGAAAGGAATCGTTCTACAGAACGCTGATGCTCGTGTTCCTCACTACAACCAGGAAAGTAGAGAACATCACCCCAGTTCTAAAGTCCTTACACTGGCTCCCTGTAGCTCAGAGAATACACTTCTAAATACTCCTACTAGTTTATAAATCATTGAATGGCTTAGCACCAAAATATGTTGAAGATCTACTGTTATTATACCAACCCCCACCAGACCACTCAGGTCCTCTAATTCCAGTCTACTCAACATCCCTAGAATCAGAACCCAACATGGAGAAGCAGCTTTCAGGTTCTTTGCTCCTCTAATCTGGAACAAACTTCCAGAAAACTGCAAAGCTGCTGAAACACTGAGTTCTATTAAATCACAACTAAAAACGTGTCTGTTTAGAGCTGCCTTTGAGTAATGCTATGTTGCATCATGCTTTGTGTGTGCTTCTTGTTTTACTGCTATTTTTATTTTACCCCTTAATCATGTAAAGCGCCTTGAATTAGCTTGTTGAAAGTGTGCTATACAAATAAAAATGCCTTGCCTACAAAAGAGTAAGATTATTTACAAGTGGAGGACATTTAAAACAAACACCAACCTTTGCAGGAGGTTCACCCCAAGCTCAGAGAAATCCTCTCAGACTCCACATGCCTCTGCCTACTTGTTCAGTCTTATCAGGAAGGATAACAAAGTAACTAAGCTGCGTGTGAACTAACCCCGGGACCTCTGGAACAACATCCTTTGGTCAAATGATTGACCATGATGCACAACATGAACGCCTGATGCGAGCCACGAAGCACGGCAGAGGAGGGCTGATGGTTTGTGTGATCGACATCTGACGATCCCACACACAGCAACACCTCTACAGACAGGGACGCTGTGGGTGGGACATTCTGAGGGCTGCCGAGAGCAAATGTCTGCAAACCTCAAAGGACTGAAGAAACGTTGGAAAGAAGAGCGGACCAAAATGTGAGAGACTGATGGGAGTCGGACAGGAACCCACGGCCGAGAGTTACCGGCTGCTAAGAGGTGGTTCTACAAGCTACCGAGATGAGCGTACGAGGTGCGATTGTTGCCCGTTTAAGTCACTGCTTTAGTTTCTACTAAAGAAGTGAAAACCTGCAGAGGTGTAGCGCTCAAACTGTCCGTCTCCTTGCTTCGATGACTGATATTTTACTCCTGATGTGTGAATCAGAGCTTGTTTGTGAGCACTCACTCTTTCGGGAAAGGGATGGGCTGCAGCAGACTGGCCAGGGCCGGTCTCCAGTCGTCGTAGTCAGACCTGAAAAACACAAAGAAAAGCAAGAAATCCGTGAGGACAAAGTAAAGCGGCCCCGTAGCAGCCCACGGCATAAAAAAACAAAACAAAACAAAACAAAAAAAAGACAGCAGAAAATGAAACCCGGGCAGAGCTGCGATGACGCAGTAGAACAACGGCGCTGGTGCAACAGAAGCTCCTGCAGCCTCAGATTACACAGATTAAGTAACTCCGGCTTTGTCACAAATGCTACAAACCAGCAAACACTATCGCTTTTCCAAGCCGCCAGCTTAGTCGCCGGGTTTACGCCCTGCCGCTACGGCTGCTGCTCCACTTTCACCCTTTAATCAGAGGCAATCAGTGAATCGGCTGTTTACATGCTCATCTCTCCCAAACCGGGACACTCTGGTTTTCTGAAAGCTATTATCACTTAGAGGATGATCAGAGTTCCCATAAAGTCCGGTTAATGTCTGTGGGTGTCATCTATTTTTGTTAGATATTTGGAAAGCCATCTCGGAATTTGACATAATGACAATCGAACGATGATCAATCATAATGCGTAGTCGTAGTTCTATAAAGCAGAGGTTCAAGATTTCTCCAAAGACACAACTGAGAGAAGTCCACTCTAAAAGGTCAGCTACACTCCAGGCTCCGCCCACCAGCGTAATTCTTGCGTCAGAAACTCACGCACGTAAACGAAACATACGTCAGAAATAATTTTTCTGGTCATTTCAGCGTGCCGAGACGGAGGAAGCTTCAAAAACCGAAAAATAAATTCCTGTGTGAGCCGACAATCGCCATGGAAACTAGAGGTTCAGCGTTTTCCAAAAATTCTTGTTTCTACGACGATTGCCGCCTTTCATAGGAAGGCTAGGAGAAATGAATTTAAGCCCTGAACAAACTGTTACAATGTGAAAGATATGCGTCACATTGGTAGAAAAATTGTGAACCATGAGTGTCAGAACCTTCTGGTGGCGTCACGTGTAAAATTGTTGTTTTATGTAGGAGATATAAGTTAAAGGGAGCCTTCAGTTCTAGTTCAAGATAACAAAAATTAGCACTGAAATCTAATGGGAGTGAATGAGAGCTTGAGTGTGTGCCGTCCGCCCTCTGGGCTGATTTGGTAGCAGTGAGAGACATGCTGGGTGAAAGTGGAGAAAAACACCTCCGTTTTGATGTTTAAACTCTGCATGTGGAGATGAAACCGTTAGCATGATGGTAGTTTAAAGGGGACATAATATACAAATTTCACTCCCCCCCCTCCCCCCCCATCCTTTTGTGACGCCATTTGGTTCTCTGCTGCCTCCATAAAAACTCCAAGTATGAATAAAAACCATCCATCCATTTTCTTGCAAATTTTTTTCTGTCAGAAACCTTATTGTGCCCAAAAGTGCCTTATTGTGATGTCACAATAAGCGTAATCTGCATATAACCGCCCCTCACCTGTCAAACCCCGCCCACCAAGTCCGATTGGGGAGCCTGAGTCACGCCCATCTACTCCCCCCTGATCTCTGATCTCTTTTACACATGATGTCCGTGAATTTTAAAGACACGTTTTGATGCATAGAAAGCGGCAATTTTCGACAAGCAGCAAAAGTTACTTTAGGTCTTGTATGAAAACACTCACAGTCATTCTTCTTCTTCAGTTGTAGTTCATTACGTGTTTTCAAACAAATCCTGAAATAACTTTTGCTGCCTGTCGAAAATTAGCGCTTTCTCTGCATCTATATGGGTCTTCTGTGTAAAATTTTACGGCCATCATGTGTCCACATGGGGAGCCTAAGTCTAGGGATGTGAGAAAATATCGATACACCGATATATTGCGATATCTTATGTCCCGATATTGTATCGATTTTCAAAATAAAAGTACCTAATTTTTTTAATTAATTTTTTTAAGGATTTGAATAGAAGTGTTTAGAATGCTGTGACAGTTTTCCTACTGTTAAATTGAGTATATAAATCAATATATGTCTTACTCATAGTATCGAGATGTATCGCGATATATTGTATCGTCTCCCCTGTATCGCGATACATCGTGTCGCCAGATTTTTGCTAATTCACATCCCTACCTAAGTAACGACCATCTACTTCCGGTCCATGGGTCCCCTACTGTCAAAGAATATTAATGACAGTCAATGATCTCCGTGAATTTTTGGAGACACATTTTGATGCCGAGAAAGCGCTAATTTTACTTCAGGTTTTTGGCAAAAGTTACTTTAGGTTTTGTGTGAAAACACACAGCGAACTACAACTGAAGAAGAAAAAAAATTGGCCGTGAGTTTAGCGAGCTTCGCATCCTTCTTCCAGGACGAAGGAAGGAGCATTAAACGTGGAGAAAACCACCGCAAATCTGGGCATGTGGAAAGTGGCAGCTATGCTTACGGAGAAATAGTCGAGTGAGAGCCAGCAGGCGAATTACATGACAAACACAGTTGAAATGCACATTATGACATTTAAATTGACATACAGCATATGTGTGATTCAGAAAATAACTTTATTCGCTTTGTTTACATTTATTTATTTATTTTTGGTCAGGGAACCCATGACCCGACCGGAAGAGGAGGAGATTTAGCCTCCCCATTTCATGCCATTCTCATACGTGGTAAACCCGCCGCCTACAGTAACAAGATTGGTGGGCGTGGTTTGCAACAGCTAATTAGCATAAAAGTGACAACGCCCTCCAAACAGCTCATTGTGAAAGGAACTGAAATTGTCAAGACTTAAGCTGGTGAGGTCGCTTTATGTGAAAGTGATTTTTTGCAAAGAAATGTATTAAAATTTTTTGTCTAGACCAAAGACCTGTTATAAGTCGTTTATGAAAAGAGGCATAATTTGTCCTCTTTAAATAAAAAAGGTTTTCGTAGGGTCTAGGCTGAACATTCTGTGACAAGATCTGCAAAAAAAGACATCGAACTTAAACTGTTTGCATTGAAAACTGTAATACGGGATCAAGGCACCAATTCAGTCTGGTGAAGCCCCACTTTCTCCAACGACGGCTGAGTTCTCTGACTCATCTCACCAGAAAACTAATTCGGAGGTTTTTCGATATTCGCAATATTCCCTAAGCCGCAAGTAAGGTGTTGGTCTTTACCGCGCGCTGCGTGTTTCGTTTTGTTGCAAAGTATGAATGGGCAGCAGGAGTCATGCGATGTTGAGCTTCTAGCGTGAACACTTACAGCATCTTGAGGATGAGGGCGAAGCAGCCGAGCACTCGGTCCGCCTGCGCCGGCAGCTGAATGGACAGGGTGTTAACAGCCGGGCTGACCAGCAGACAGTCGATGAGGTTTGGCTCGCTGTCGCCCCCTGCGGGCCCGCCCTTCCGCTTGGCGTTGGCGGTGTTGTTGTTCCGCTCCAGCTCCACCAGGATCTCGCTGGAGTTGACGATGGAGGGAGGAGGGGAGAGGGGCAAGGAGGGCGTCGGGGAGGAGATCGGGATGGACGGAGCTGCTGGGTTGGCTGGGGCGGCCGGAGACGGCTGAGGGGGGCTGGAGAGCGGGAGGATGGTGGTGGGAGGCGGCGTCGGGGGCTCCGGTCGCAGCAGGCGGAGCGGCATCGGCGGCTTGCGGTCGTTCTGCTGTTGGCAGCCGTTCCGGATCTCCTTCAGGCTCGGAGAGTTGTCCCGGCTGCGGGTGGGAGAAACATAAGAAACAATCACGTTGGAGCTGAAGTTTTAGAGTAAAACTTTCCAGCACGTGGTAAAGATGGAAATGAGATGAGAGACAAGAGACAGATGTAAGCGGAGTCTGGAGAAATAGCTGCCAGGGAGACGGTTCTCTTGGAAACCGAAGCTCTGGGGTTGGAGGTAATAAGGACCCAAAGGAAAATACCTGTACCATCCAGATATATATTCCTAGAAAGACGTCAGTTGGAGAGTAAACAGGCTACTATGTCCATTTTGTGGTGTAAATTATTATTTTTTGCTTTGCAAAAGTGTTCAAACCCCCTAAACTTTTGCATATTTTGTCAAACTGCAGCTACATTTCTTATGCCTCACAACAAGTTTGGCTCATTCTTCTGTGCAAATTAACTCAAGCTCAGTCAGATTGGGTGAAGAGCATCTGAGAACACAGATTTCGGTGAATTCGGTGAAAAGCCAGGGATTAAAAAAGGCTAAACAACCTGATAAAGAAGGTTCTGGTTCTGTTCTTGGGACGACTGTGGAACATCTGGAGATGATGATGCAAAGAAGGATTCTTCATAAAATCCAAAAAATTATGGACAACCCTGAGCATCCTCTTCATGAGACAGTCATACAACAACAGAGCGTCTTCAGTCAGAGGCTTCTTCAGTTTCGCTGCAATACAGACCGCTACAGGAAATCCTTCCTGCCCACAGCCATCATTATCTATAACGACTCCTTAAATAATTAATTATATGAGCTACAACACTTAATTTCCCTCTGGGATCAATAAAGTATTTTTGAATTTTGAAATGGATTTATGTCCGGACTTTGACTAGGCCATTCTAAAACATGCCTATTCTTTGATCTAAGCCTTTCCACTCTAGCTCTGGGTTGATGTTTACGGTGGTTCTCCTGCTGGGTTGTGAGCCTCCACCTCAGTCTTCTGCAGCCTCTGGGGGCTTCTCCGTCCATCTTCCATCAACCCCCCCCCCCCCCCCCCAACATGATGCTGCCACCAGTTTGTGCACTGTAGGGATGGTGTGTTAAGGATGTTAATTTTTCCGCTACACACAGCATAGGTCTAATACCTTGCTTTCACTGTATTCACCACATGGATTATGGTAAATTGAAAATGTGACTTCTAAATCCGCATAATCAAAATCCATCTGATAAGAGGGAGTTTACTTTAAAATATTAAATACAGAGGGCTCCAACAGCTTTTTTTTAATAGGATATAAAAGTGTTTGTTTCTTAATGACAATTTTGCTTTTAATAAAGAACATAATAAAGAGAGTTTGTTGACCAGAAAACCCACCTCATAAAATAACCTCAGGGTTTTCTCCACAGTCCAATCATCTTGCAATATATTTAATTATTTTCCATCTATTTGTTTCTCCTATAATTGCTTGTGTATTTCTGTGGCGCTGCGGGATGCTGCAAATTAGTTTAGGGCTATAAATGGCATAATGTGGGTTTGATGACCGATCCGATTATGGGCTGCCTTCCTGGTAACAACTGGAAATGACTGTTTGTCCCGTTTCCTTGATATTAGAGCTGCAAGATGTGGGAAATTACCAGCCACGGGTTTGTCTAATCAATGGAAACATGGAGGCAAACAACGCCACGGCTCCTCTGGATCAACAGCTTTAACTAAACACTCTGATCATAAAACACAAGATTAGAAACGAGGTTAATCCAAAGGATCATTCAATGCCAGACAGCGTTCAACTACGGGTTATAAAAGGTGGTAATTAATAAAAAAAATTTAAGAAGCTCTAGCGTTTTAGTGGAAAACTAACATGTTCAGGAAGGGAGACAAAAAGAAGAGGTTTATCGGACTGACCTGTTGATGAACTCTTCGTAACAGGAGTAAATGGCAGCCAGACAGACTGCCACCAGGTTTGGCAGGACACGTGGGTGCGGGCACTGCCCCGTTGGACCGTGCATGCTGCAACCACACATAAACACATTAGGATTTTCTGTTTAAATCCAGAGCTTCTGCAGTCTGCACGGCCAGCTCTACACTGCTAACCCCGCATCTCAGCCGAACTCGGTCGGAGTGACCCGCTCACCTGTGAATGAACTTCTTAACAACCTCCATCCCGCTGTTCAGCTCGTTCAAAGCCAGAATGTACTCCTGAGTGAAGAGACGAAGCCGAGGGCACTTTCCGAAATCCTGCCCAGGAGGAAGACACAAAGTTAGAGGAATATTTACAGGCCCGATATGAGAATTCAAGATGATGCATCAACTTCCTCCTGTTTGTGCTGTTCAGAACTTGATTGATGGGGAATAACATAAGACAGAAGGAGCTGCTGGGTAAAGCAAGGACTACAGACCACAAGTCCCTGGTTGCTATGGTGATTTATTGCTTTTTCTGGGAAGCAGGAAGGTCATATTGAACAACTATTGATCTGGAATAGGGATGTAACAAAATATCGATACACCAATATATCGCGATATTTTCATTTCCCGATATTGTATCGATATCTTTAAAAAAATTTCAATTTAAAAAAACCTCTTTTTTTAAGGATTTGAATGGAACCATTAATGAGGACAGTAATTTTTGTACTTAAATGTATGACCTGTAATTTGTGGCTGTTTTCACCTTCTTCGTTCCAGTGGATCAACTAGATCTAGTAATAAAACTGGATGTGTTAAAGTATGAAACAGGTTGGAGTGTTAAGAATGCTGTGACGGTTTTCCTACTGTTAAATTTAGTTTTAAAACTCACAATAAATAGTCTTACTAATAGTATCGCGATATATCGTATCGGCTCCCCTGTATCGCGATACATATCGTATCACCAGATTTTTGCCAATACACAAACCTAATCTGGAACAGTAAGAACTAGAGGTATAACAGTACAGGTATTGGTATTTTTCAGTACGCACGTGAACCGAACGAATCCAGCTGTTTTCAACCTGAACAGATGCAGAATGTTTTTGTGCAGAACTCAGAGCGCAGTGCAACGTTTTCAGTGGCACAACTTTAAAAAGTGACACCAAAACAAAACAGAAGGGACTCCCAGCTATCACCCAACTCTGCTATTTGAGAACATTAATGTTTTCTCATGCAGCTACTGTAGAAAAAGAAAGATGGACCGAACCAGAACTTTGTCAGCGAACGCATCTTTCAACAGCAATAAGGTCAATAACAAACTCTGCACTGAACTGAATGACTCACCTGAAACAATATGAAGCTGAATGTAAACATCACTGATACTAGAGAAAAACCAGCTGACGTCCACATGGCTACCAGTAGCATCCAATCAGCCCAAACTCCTTATTTTGTATAAAACACAAGTCGGAGGAATCTCCGTTGATAAGAAGGGATTTTCCAAACAGCTGCCCATGCTGCGTTCAAGTACAGCTGGGAGACTAGGCTGTCGAAATATCAAAACAACTCTAAAGTGATTTAAGAATGCTTAATTCTCAAATATGGGCAAAGTTATTATTTTAACTTTTCCAAACATTAACACTGACTGTTTTTTAGTAGTTATATTGTTTTCTACTCTGGCTATGTCTGCTTGTGCTATTCCATTTATTTTTATAAAATCCAATCAAATCTCCAGTCAGTTCTATACTTTCAACTTTTTTAAGTTACAGAACATAAAATATACATTTCATAAACTGAAAGGAAAGAATTTAGGAAAAAAGGTTCCTTGTTTAACACTGATCAAAGTAAAAAAAAGTCATATGCACATTTGTGTTTATTTTTCTTGATTAAAGTGAACCAAAAACATACTGAACCGTGATTTTTGTGTTATGTGTCACCCCTAGTAAGAACCTTCTGGTGGTACCACGTGTTTATTTCTGTCTATGTTGTTTTATGGAGGCAATATGACAGATTAAAGAGAGCCTTCAATTCTAGGTTGGAGAAAATCGTTTGAAGCTGAAATATAATGCCAGTTAATGAGAGTTTGGGCGTGAGCTCTCTGCACTCTGGGCTGATTTACCAGAAAACTATGAGTCCTATAGTAGTGGGAGACCAAAACTTCTGAGGAAATCCAACTTTCTGTGAGGTGTTTAAACTTTAAAACAGTGTTTCTGCTGGAAAGTATGGCTGAGCTCCAAACAGGGCTGAGTTTTCACACTCCTTCACCAAAATCATCTCATTTTACAGAATTCTGCGGCACCTTTAGGTCTTCTGAACACCTAAAAACAGCCAAATAAATGCATCTATCGTATAATCAACGGAGCTAAAGTGAAATATTTCACCCAGGGGAAAAGAAAAATCACATAAGGAATGTTGTAGGGACCATTTAATGGAAGGAAGCCAACTACAAATCAAGCCAGGCCCAAAAAGGAACTGAGCAGGGTGGAACCACGCCTGGAGGGGAAGTTGTTTTCATCGCTGATCCCCGCTGAGAATCTGCAGCTGATAAAAGGTTTCCAGGTTCACAGATTTAACAGAAAAAACGGGTTCATTGTAGAGCAGTGTCGTCGTACTCCGTCCCTCACCATATTGTGTTTGAGGATTCTCTGGACCACAGGCGTGAACACTTCGATCACAACCATCGACCGCGGCCGCTCCCGACAATGCTGCAACAAACAGCGGAGGTAAAACTTATTTTTTTTTAATATATCCTGAAACTGCAGGAGCGGAGCGCTTGATGCTCATCTCACCTTACAGAAGAACTCGCACAGGTCGGGCGGTGGGTGGTTGTTTTCCAAAAGAGGAGCGATCGCCTGCAGAAGAGGACAAGCGGATAAATATTTCCATATGCTATCTGTTATTTACCTGGGCAGGGAGCCAGGCCACAGGAACAGGTGAGCTGCACAAACAGCACAAGGCCTCTCTGCATGGAGCGAGAAATACAGCAGGGATCAATATCCAGGAGGTCAAAGTGCAAAACGCCAGGAAGCTGGAGAGATTTCACCTGGAAACTCTGATTTACAGCAAAAAGTGTGAAGCCCAAACTCACCACGATGATGTTCTCGTGATCATGAGCGCTCAGGTTTGAGTTCTGCAGACAGAAAGAAATAAACAGTCAACATAGGAGCCTAAAGCAGCCATATTACAGTATAACTAAAATAAAAGTGTTTCAGTTTCAGGTCATATTTGCCACCTGATCCACATTTTCCCTCCCAGCCTCTTCAGATTTAATCTTTTTAGTGTTCAAACGTCACAATCCCTGTGGATGTCAAGCTAAAGCAGACAATGCAGAAACGTTTCGTAGGGACATGACATGGTTGGGATGATTTAGGGTGTGCCCGTGACGGAAGCTCCTGCTGCCACGTCAAGACTGTCCAAACACGTTCCCTAGGAAAAACTCCACCTTCGAGGGAAGTGAAGGAGGCATCAGAGCAAACAAAAGCAAGAGTCTGACATGGGACAGCTATCCAGAGGAGTCAGATAATGTTGATAAGAACAACGGTTGAAGAAAGGAAGAAGGGTGCAGATTCTGGTCAATGTAAAAAAAAAAAAAGGGGATCTGCACCCAAAAGGCAGCTTCCTACACGTTCACGTTCTGAAATCTGTGTACAAACACTTTAATCTATGCTGTTTCATGCAACCAACTGTACACAATGCTTGCATGAATCTTGCACGCATGCGCTTTGTATGCAGGAGCAAGCGGCGTACCTCTGCCAGCAGGGTGGAGATGATGTGCAGCGGCGCCTGGTGGATGGATTCGTCCTGCAGAGGGGAGGTCAGAGCCATGTCCACCAGCGCTCGGATCTCCTTCAGCACCACGTCCCAGCGGCTCGGGTTGTTCAGGACCTTCCGGTATTTGTAGATCTTTTTCTGCGGCAGAAACGTCTGATCAGAAAACGGGCTTCTGAAAGGGGAACGCAACATCTGTTGTCTGGTGAAAAACCCTGACTTATTCTTATTTCCGACCTTCCTGAAATCTGTCAAAGTGGTCTCGATTGGCAGTTCTCCACCATTTCTGAAGGTCTTTCACCGTTTTTCTTTGGGCTTTAGATCCTTTTTTTTTTTTGCTCGGTTTCAGTTCAGGTTTACATGGAAAAAAATTTGGGAGTCTTTTTGCTGAAGAAAAGTCAGATTTTCTACCTGTTAAGCTGTGGTAACTTTGGAATTTTTAACAGATTTCACTTGAAACACAATCAGAAAAGTTGGAGAACTAGTGATCAAGAATAAGAAAATAAAAACAATAAAAAAAAAAAAGCAGGGGTGCACCAGAAGTAGTGAACGGGACTCTATAGTGTGTCGGGGTTATAAATTCACAGCCCCGGAAGCGAGAGGTTGCCTGAGGCTTCAGGTGTCGGCAGGTTCCCAGGTCAGATTGGTGACAAACCGAGCGACAACACCAGAAACCATTCGCTGAATGAGTGGCGAGCGTCGGGGAGTGAGAAGGCGGCGGTCTGTAATGAAACTAATGAATTAATAGTTAAAGACAAACAGAGAGCTCACCTTCCACTGCAGGGAGTGAAACCACTGGTCCCTCAGGTAGCTGTTTGCGGCCTGCAGAGACACGGAGACAAAGAGCATGTTCTCGTTTGGGTGCAGACAAAAAAACAAAAACCTTTAGATTTACACTGAAAATGACAAAATGTCCCATTTAAACTGAGGTCAGGAAGGTCTGTCTGGGCAGTGTTCATGAATGGACCTAAATACAGAACAGGAAAACCCGTTAGAGGTTGCAAAAGATTTGAAAATGATGCAGAGGCTCACCTTCTAGCAGGACAACCGCCCTAAACATGCAGTCAGAGATACAATGGATGGTTTGAATCAAAGGAAAATCCAGATTCAGACTCTGAACTCTAGAATGGTGACACTAACAGCCGCAGCATGTTATTGTAGCTCTGTTAGGTAAGTTCTAATTTGTATTTTTTTCTATACTTTTTAAAAATAATTTTTTGGACACTTATTCCCTCTCCAACCATCTCATTCATCCATCATAAAAAGGGCAAGAATAACATCCCCTACTCCACCTGCTTTCTAACTGTACGGGCAGACAGAGATTTAAAGAGGAGCGGCAGAAGCAAATGAGGTGGATTAGCAACGCAACAACTGATGCCGTCATCCAGGACATGTTAAAGTGGAATGTCGTCTCTGCTGCCCGGATATTGAGCTGTTAGCATGTCACGATAGTCATGAAACTCTGATACAGCAACAGTCTTTGGTCAGAGGGCTCTTTCAGATGCAAGACTGCCTGCTACTGGAGATCCTTCATGCTCACAACATCACCATCCACAAAGACTCTTTAAAGATACTTGGATGGTATGATTTACGACAGCATTTGATTTACCTTTGGGATAAATATAGTATTTTTGAATTTAAAGCATTAAAAAAAGAGTCACAAAGGCCTATTCAAAGTCCAGAACTAAAGGCAGCTAAGAATCTATGGGAAGAACTGAAAATTGCTGTTCACCGCTCTCCATCAGATCAGATCACATCTTCTTCGGCTGTTTTGAATAACCTCCAGCCTATGTTTATCTTGCAGCTGTAACTGTTTTGAATTAGGGAGCCTAAGTTAACACCCATCTACTTTCTGGTCCACGGAAAGCAGGACCCCAGTGTCAAAAAAATATGAACGAGAGTCAATGGAGCGATAAAAGTTATTTTCTGGTCCCGTTTGAAATGTGTCGTGGATTTAACATATGATGTCCTTGAATTTTAAAAGACACGTTTTGATGCAGAGAAAGCGCTAATTTTCGACAAGCGGCAGTGAGAAACACCTAGTGGACTAAAACCACTCAAAATTTACGTCACCAATAATAGAATAGTCGGTGGAGTGAGAGTCAGTATGCGGGGAAAAAGCTCTACAAGGACTTGGTGAGTATTTTTTTTTTACGTCTTTATTCAAAATACAAAGGACAGTATTTAACAAAGAACACGAAATTGTACATCAAACGTTCTGAACAGACAGCAAGGGGGGGATAAAAAAAACCCCAAATAAAATTAAACTAGATAATAACGCTTAGCACGATTACATTTTTTTGTTTGTACTATTTAGAATAGAATTTATATAAGATCTAATATGAGCGAGTAGATCAACAAAATTTTTAGTTTTATTGCTAAACTTAGTTTTATGAATGTAATATTTACTTAATAGGATCAGGAGGTTTATTAAATAAAATTGGGAGGATAATTTTTTTATCATAATTAACAAAACCAAACAAGATGTTTTTCCACGATAATATAAAATGGGGATAAGTGTTAGCTTTTACACAAATTGATAACTTATTCCAAATTAAGTCGGTGTGTTTGCAGATCCAGAATATGCTCTGTGAGTATTTCAAGCGTTGGCTAATGTTAGCTGACGTCATATATGCGACGTCTGATTTGTAGTCTTTTTAAAGAGTAACTAAACTGTATAAATGGGTCTTTACCAATGCAAGCTTTCAGTTTCTAGGGATTTTTTTTATATTTTCGTGTAAACTAGTTTAATTCTACACTTTTTGGTCTAAAAACGTCTTAGTGCTGCCCCCTTAGGGTTGAACGGTGGCTACTGCATTTGAATTTTGAGCATCTAACCCTTAATTTTCCTCATCCAAGTTGCAAAACATTAAGACCATTTTTGTTTGTGGTTTTGTATCGTCCACCAGGCCCTTACTCTCAATTCTTGGATCAGATCTCACATTTTTTATCTGATTTAGTATTAAATACTGATAGGGTTATTATAGTGGGGGACTTCAATATTCATGTGGATACTGAAAGTGATAGCCTAAATGCAGCCTTTAATGCTATTTTAGACTCAATTGGCTTTACTCAAAAAGTACAGGGATCGACCCACTCAGGTAAACACACTTTGGACCTTGTACTGACATACGGTATTGAGTGTGAGGAAATAACAGTCCACCCACATAACCCGGTCCTGTCTGACCACTTCTTGATAACTTTTGAATTTACTTTAACTGACCATCTTAAATCTGAAAGAAAATTTCATTATAGTAGAACTTTATCAGACAATGCTGTAACAATTTTTAAAGAATCTGTACCATTCTTACTTTCCTCAGTGTCTCAGAGTAACACAGTGGATGGCAGCAATTCTATCTCTAACCCTTCAGAAATTGATGGTCTGGTTCACAGCGTTACGTCATCCTTGCGTTTGGCATTAGATAGTGTAGCCCCATTAAAAAAGAAAGTGGCTAGCCATAGGAGGCTGACTCCTTGGTTTAACGCAGAGTTGCGTACTTTAAAGCAGAATACTAGGAAGTTGGAGAGAAAATGGCGCTTTACACATCTAGAGGATTCCTATTTAACCTGGAATAACAGTCTACTGCTGTATAAAAAGACCCTTCGACAAGCTAGAACAGCATATTTTTCATCATTAATAGAGGCGAATAAAAACAATCCTAGGTTTCTTTTTAGTACAGTTGCCAAACTTACACAGAGTCATAGCTCTGTTGAGCCAACTATTCCCCCGGCTCTTAGCAGTGATGATTTTATGAGATTCTTCATAAATAAAATAAATTTTATTAAAAATAAAATCATTGGCACCCTCCCAAACATGATTACTTCTTCCTCAGTAAATGAGTCAGTATCGGAAAGAACTGTAGAACCTCAGTATTGCTTAGGCTGTTTTGATTCAGTCGAGCTTTCAGAATTATCAAAAATATTAGCCTCATCTAAATCTTCAACTTGTATTTTGGACCCAATCTCAACCAAATTATTTAAAGAAGTGTTCCATTTGGTTCCTGGCCCCATTTTGGATATGATGAATCTATCCTTAGTAAACGGATACGTACCACAGGAATTTAAAATAGCTGTAATTAAACCTTTACTCAAGAAACCTTCCCTTGATCAAGATGACTTAGTGAATTACAGACCTATATCTAACCTTCCTTTCTTATCCAAAGTCCTTGAGAAAATAGTTGCTAATCAAGTCTGTGAACATCTAAACAGTAACGAGCTGTTTGAAGAGTTTCAGTCAGGTTTTAGAGCTCATCATAGCACTGAAACAGCACTGGTGAAGGTTACTAATGATATTCTCATGGCCTCAGATAATGGACTGGTGTCTGTTCTGGTTTTGTTAGATCTCAGTGCTGCTTTTGACACAGTCGATCATAATATTCTCTTAGAAAGGCTTGAACATGTTGCAGGGATCAAAGGAACAGCACTAGGCTGGTTTAAATCATATTTGTCTGATAGATTCCAGTTTGTTCATCTAAATGATAAATCATCTTCACTCTCAAGGGTTACTTGTGGAGTTCCACAGGGTTCTGTCCTTGGACCAATTCTTTTCACCATATATATGCTTCCAATTGGTAGAATCATTAGACAGCATGGGATAAATTTCCACAGCTATGCCGATGATACACAACTATATTTATCCATAAATCCTGATGAACCCAGTCAGTTAGGTAGATTACAGGCATGTCTGGAAGACATAAAAGCATGGATGACCCTAAACTTTTTGCTTTTAAATTCTGACAAGACAGAAGTTGCTGTCTTTGGACCAGAAGTTCTTAAACAGAAACTGATTAGTCAATCACTTCATCTGGATGGCATTAAATTGGCCCCCAGTAATAACGTAAAGAACCTCGGCGTTATTTTTGACCAAGACTTGACATTTAAATCCCATATTAAACAGGTTTCTAGGATTTCCTTCTTTCACCTCCGGAATATTGCTAAAATTAGAAACATCCTGTCCAGGAGTGATGCTGAGAAACTAGTCCATGCATTTGTTACCTCAAGGCTGGACTACTGTAATTCTTTACTATCAGGAAGTCCACAAAATGCCATTAAAAGCCTTCAGTTGATCCAAAATGCGGCAGCAAGAGTTCTGATGAATATTAAAAAGAGAGATCACATTTCTCCTGTTTTAGCTTCCCTTCATTGGCTCCCTGTTAAATCCAGAATAGAATTTAAGATCCTTCTTCTTACATATAAAGCCCTTAATAATCAAGCTCCATCATACATCAGAGATCTAATTGTTCCATATGTTCCTAAAAGAGCACTTCGCTCTCAGACTGCAGGTTTACTTGTAGTTCCTAGGATCTCTAAAAGTAGAATGGGAGGCAGATCTTTTAGTTTTCAGGCTCCTCTCCTGTGGAACCAGCTCCCAGCTTTAGTCCGTGAGGCAGACACTCTGTTTACTTTTAAGGCCAGGCTTAAAACTTTCCTTTTTGATAAAGCTTATAGTTAGAGTGGCTTAGGTCATCCTGAGCTATCTCTGTAGTTATGCTGCTATAGGCTTAGACTGCTGGAGGACAGACTTACCAATTTTCTTCACTCTGCTACTTCCTTTTCTCCTACGACTCTCCAGTTGTATTACAATACATTCTGTTATTTCGACTGTTAACTTTGTTTTCTCTCAGTGTTTTTCTCCCCATCGAAGATACACCTGGTCTGGTATCCTGCTTGGCTGCAATGCCCTGTTGGACGGGGGTCATCGACTGGAATGATCCTCTCAGTAACTGAAGATCCACTGTGTCCTGTTATCAACTTTTTCCTTTCTGTAACATAGAAAGTTCTCTTATATCGGATCTTCTGTTCCTTCTGTGTTCTGCTCTGTCTTCTCAAACCCCCAGACGGTCGTGGCAGATGGCCGCTCCTACTGAGCCTGGTTCTGTTGGAGGTTTCTTCCTGTTAAAGGGGAGTTTTTCCTCTCCACTGTCGCTACATGCTTGCTCAGTATGAGGGATTGCTGAAGGATTGCTGTGGTTGGAAATCTGCCCAACCTCACGCCAATGACTGACGCAATCTGCTGGGATTCCTTAAATAGGAAACTTTTTAACTGATTGGAATGTTGGTATAATTGTATTGAAATTACTTCTTGTTAAGTGCCTTGAGATGACATCTGTTGTGAATTGGCGCTATATAAATAAACTGAATTGAATTGAATTGGGGGAGAGCGGTACATCTTTACGTCACAGGCATCGACTGCGTCACAGCAGGCATGGTCTCTTCAGACACTCCCCGTGGGTTTGGGTATAAAATAGGGATAGACCGATATATCGGCCGGCCGATATTTGCGTTTTTTACGTGTATCGGCATCGGCCGATAAGCGGCTGCTGCGTTCGCCGATAGTTTTCCCCCAGCATTATTTACAGTCAGGCATGCACAGGCCAAAAGAAAAAAACAGAATCCATTAGTCTGTGGAAGCGCCATAGCAACATGTGAACCGGTTTCATGCGAGGCTAAGCCCTGTACGGTCTTCCTGTGTGAAGCAAAGCTGCTCGCATCCATGACAGACAAAACACGTCGGAAACCTGGACGAGCCGCACGTTGCATAACCTGCAGCGAGAGAAATAAATCTGCCCGCTTAACGAGGACCCTCCGAGCTTCTCGGCTTCACCTCTGACCAAAGACACGCCCCGCAATAACAAGCCAATGTTGACACAGCCAGCAGGGCCGTAAATAACTCATTAGCGTCTCTAAATTACAATCGTCTTCGACACCGCGGAAAGCGGAACTGTCCCTGCGATTAAGCAAGGGATAATGTCACCCGTTTCCTTCCTGCCTCCAGAGTGTTTGCGCTCCTCACCACACCGCAAACAGAGTCATGTTTGGTGACTTTAAACTGACCGACCGGTCGCTGTCAAAATAAGAAAAAAAGAAAAGGCCAGAGCGAGCAGGGTGGGCGCAGTGTGTGTTTAGAGGAAGAAATGGTCCATGTTATGGACGGCCGAGAAGGAACAGGGCGTCCAGCTCCGTGTGAGACAATAAAATCGGAGAGCTGCTGCTGAGTTCAGGAGATAGAAACTGTGTCAGGACTCAATTCACTCCAGGCCTGACCTGGAAATACCAAAAGCAGCTAAAGACGATCTCAAAAACTAAAGACGGGGACAAGGAACCCCCCCCCTGAAAGACAATTAACATAAAGAGATGGGGTGGGAGATATAAATGACAGATTTTTTTTTTTACAGAAAAGAAAAGTCACCCGTTATCTCTTTAACATTGGTTAAAGTTGTAACACATCTCTGTGGTCAACCCTCGTCTCTTTAAGCTGGCCATGAATTCGTCCAACACCTGGTTGAATTCAACCCCATGTCTCTCTCACCGGTTTCTTTTTTTTGTGTGTCTTTGAGGTCGTCCTGTGTCTCTACAACATCTTCCTGCATCTCTTTGAAGGTCACAACTCGTCTCTGCTGTTGACCAATACCTCATTCAGGTTGTCCTATGTCTCTCTCAGGCTGTCTTCTTGAGTATTTTGACAGTCTCTTTAGAGTCATGAACTGTCTCTTTGAGGTTGTCCAGTATATCCCTATGATAGTCGTTTGTCTCGTTACGATTATTCCTCGTCTCTCCGACGTCCTACCTCCTCTTTGCAGCTGTCCATCATCTCCTTGAGGTTGCCCTGGGTTTCTATTTCTTCTTAGGACTCTTTAAGGTTCTAACTTGTCCCCTATGTTCACCGAGAATCTAACTGAAGTCCTGTACCTCACTGAGATTGTTCCGTGTCTCTCTCTCTAAGGCTGTCATTTGTCTCCATTTCTATTTGGTGTCTTCTGTATTATTAAGGCTGAGAATTGCAGTGTGTACTTTTTTTTAAGATTATTTCCATCTGATCTGTAAGAATAACTTTTGTATTGCTTCCAAATAGGCAATTTCATATATTTGTTTGCTTGAGGTTTATAGTTTTTCACGTCTTATTTTGTTTTAGGTTAGTAGTTGTTATAAACAATCTAAAAGTTGGTGTGTGGTCATCAGAAGTCTGGGTGTTTTTTATTTTATTTGTAAGCAATTCCTACTCATTTTTATATTTTTATTTATTTTATTTTTTTGCTTGACTGACTGATGTTGGGTTCTGCAGGTTCTGTGTGAATACACCTGATCTACATCCCTGCGGTGTGCGTGAATCACCTGCAGCAGGATGGTTCCCCCAGGGATGCTGAGCTGGACGCAGTACTTCGGAGCGTTGTCCCAGGAGAGGAGCTGCAGGTCCTCTATGGAGCTGTAGGACAAAGCGGTCTCCATGTAACCGGTGGGCTGCAGACAGGGCAGAAAGAAGAGAACGTCAGCCTGCATGTTGTTCACAATACATGATGTCTGCGGGAACAGAGCCAGAGGAGAAACGAGGGCTTTTATTTTTCCTGCCAGCCGGCTGGAAAGACAAGAAAGCAACATTTCCTGAGCTGAGCCACCCTGAGCAAACAAACCTGCAGGTACTTCAGTCTGCCTAATCAGCTGAACTCACGGTGATACAGCCTGTAAATGCAGAAACCAGGTGGAACAACTAATAGAAAAACGAGGAGGAGCGGGACATGTTGCGCTTGCACGTCTCCAAATGATTACAGAAACAGTGACAGATTACCACAAGTTTCCGGACACAAGAACAGAGGAGCCTACAGAGAAATATGTCTTCGTTTTTTGTGTGTGTGTGTACATGTGTAGCTATACTTGTGTGGACCAACCTTTGACAGGCCGCCAGCCTTGTGTGGACATTTGTAGTTGTGAGGACATTTTGCCTGGTCCCCACAATGTTTAACTAGCTGTTAAACTCTACTAGTTAGGTTTAGAGGTATGGTGTGAATTAGGTTTAGGTTAAGGTTAGGGTTAGGCATGTATCAGTAATGGTTAGGTTTAGGGAAAGTGTCTGGGTTAGGCATAGTAAAATCAATGGAAGTCAATACAATGTCAACACAAGGATAGCAAGACAGGAGTGTGTGTGTGTGTGTGTGTGTGTGTGTGTGTGTGTGTGTGTGTGTGTGTGTGTGTGTGTGTGTGTGTGTGTGTGTGTGTGTGTGTGTGTGACCCGAACAGATAAAAATATCGAGAGCAAGTCAAAGCCACAAGTAAAACAAGCTCATCCTCCTAAACCGTGGGAGGAGTTTCACAGAAATGTTTAAAGCAGCTCTGTAACAAGAGCCGTAAAAGATACGCGGCTGATTTTTGCAGACATTAACGTCATTGAAGGATTTAGCTGCAATTATTGTTGATGGGAGATAAACTGTATGCGAACACAAATAGAGCCAGAGCAGACGTCATCTGCAGGAGCTTTAGCTGCAAGCTCTGCTCTTTGGCAATTATCTGCTTATTATTCTTTTACTTTCCAGAGTTCACCGCGTGGGCCACGACTGACGACTCCACCCCTGCAAATCATTTCTGCAAGACGGAAACGGAGAGGCTGAGATGCGCCGACCGATGCGAGACGAAGAATGATACAAAGATGACAGCAGATGAAACACAACGCTGTGTGTGTGTGTGTGTGTGTGTTTTTTTAAGGAGTGCTGATGTGAGACAGTTGCTTAACTGTAAATTACATCTGACCCAAGTTCCCATAAAACAAGTTATAAAAGGAAGCAGAACAGAGTTTAGTGGTGAGATGTTTGCTGCTAAAGTTGTGACTCAGAGTGAAACTAGAAGAAACTTTCGGGTCTGGAACCACAAGCTGACTCTGCACCGTCACATCTTTTTTTTCTCCTTCCGCATAATGTCACATGGGTATTTCAGCAGGAGAAATAAACAGATCACTTCAGGAGAAGTTTAGAGCGCTGCCAAGACGACCGCTGCCTAAAAAAAACCCCAACATGCATAACAATCTGAGCAATGACTGAGCTGGACTTTTGTTTTAAAGACCATCTGTCGGTTTAATTTTGAAATTAAACCCCAAGCTACTGTCATGAGCGCGGTCTTGGCTCTAAATCCCAGCCCGGGTGGTTTCAGCATGGAGTTTGCGTGTTCTCCCATGTGCATGCATGGGTTCTCTCCAGGTACTTTGGTTTCCTCCCACAACAAAAACATGACTGTTAAGGATGATTGGGCTCTATAAATCCCACTTAGGAGACGGAGAGTGTGCACGCATGGTTGTTTTTTGGTCCTCTGTTGTGATGGACCGGCGACATCTCCAGGATGGGGCTCGTGGCACCAATGGGGGGATGGGATGGGGGGGAGGGGGAAATCTAATATCAAAGCATGAAAAGTGTGATTGGTCCAAAAAAAAAAAAAAAAAGCACCCACTATGTGCTGGATGTCTGCACTGGATTCACAAAGCAGATAGGAGCAATGTCCAACTGCCATTTTGGGGTTGTCCTTTCCTCGGCCACAAAAACTCACAAGGCCAGTAGGTGTTTCTAATACCTGAATGGGTGGGGGTGGGGCCACCCAAGACAGATTACATGCCTGTGTAAATTAAGTTGCAACCATACAAGGTATTGACCCAGCAGACGGTGCTGTAAGCTGTTAATTGGTTGCCTAGGAGATACGTCATCAGGGACCGCCAAGGCGTGTTCCAATGCTCATGTGTTACCGAGGCGTCTGTCCTCCGTTTGTCTGCCGTTTAGCTAACTGAGCGAAGATACATGTGAGGTTCCTTGATGCCTTCCCTCCATCAAAAATTTCCCAGAATACAGCGCGGTATTTTGGAAGTTGCCGCCGGCAGCAACTTTGGGAGCGAATCTCCAATTTAAATGCAAGTCAAGTAATTTTAGCTATCGGAAAATGTTTTTTTTTAGATCCAAAGCAGTTATCTATGGTTGGTTAGTTGCTTAGTAGTTGCAGCTTTGGTTGCTAGCAGGGACTAACTCGCTTACACATTTGTTTTAACCAATATGTACACAGTTAAAAAAGTAAAACTCTCGTTATACATCTATATTGAAACGTATAGAATATAACGATGGGCGGGACGTAAACAGAGCGCGTAAGCAAGAGGCGGGCCCCTGAGCAGCCGCGGTTACATGATGCAAGTCTGTTCCAGTTAACCGTTTTCTTTGACCAAGGAAGGACAGTGTCCTCGTAAGCAAGGCACCTCGCCTACCGAGGCGTTGCCTGGGAAGGCGAGGCGCCTTGACATTGAGAAACACCCCTTGGCTTATTAAAAAACAAGAGCAAAGCTAGCTCAAGCAGGGACGATGCTAATACATCACCAGCCCTAGAGAGGCAAATGAAGCCTTGAGTGACATTATGGTTCACACTCCATACCAGTAGGTGGAGGTAATGCACCAATTTGTTGTTTGTCAGCCACCGATAAACATTACAAAGAAGAAGGAAGACGTAACAGGTCTGTGAGAGCCAGAATTCTTGCTCGTTTGTAGATGCTTAATACTTATTTTCTGCACCATTACACAAATAAATTGATTAAAAAAAAAATAAAAATCCTACAATGTGATTTCCTGGATTTTGTTTAACATTCTATCTCTCGAAGTTGAAGTGTAACTATGATGAACATTACAGACCTCTCTCATCTTTTTAAGTGGGACAACTTGCACAATCGGTGGCTGCCAAATACTTTTTGTTTTTGCCCCCACTGTATTTCCCTTCCTTTCAATACTGCAGAAGAGCCTTGGATTAACTCTCCCAACAACAACAACATCTAAAACCTGCATCCAGATCTGGGTTCTCTCTGACCCACAGGCCCTGCTGCAGATCTCCCTGACTCACGTTCTTCTCGGCCTCCCCTCCTCTTCCCTCTGCTGAAGAACAAACATGCTCCTCCTTCATCTGCACGTCCCTCTGCAGCTGATAGAGAGCTGGCTCCCCCCCACCTCCACACATGCAGGATTTTTATTACAGACCACTGCAAATATTGGCTCAGGAGAGACGTTTCATTTCGGTGGAAGAGTAAACGCCGGCCGTTGTCTTCATGTCCCCGAAGCTGCCGAAGCATGTTGTGTTTTTGTTTTTTGTTTCTGGAGAACACGCCAAGGTACTGAGATGAAGAGCAGAATATGGAGAGGAGTGCTGAGGGAAGGATGGGGGGGGGGCAAAATGTCTCTCTAAAAAGGCAGAGCAGAACGAACACGAGGGACTTCAATTTTCTGATAACCAGCCGAGGTTACCATAGATACAACATCCTGTACATGAGCGAGCGCCGACCCCCTCCATCTCCCTTCCTCATCCTCCCTTACTCTTCTGTATAAACGCTTTTTCTGCTCCCAGTCTGTATCTTTTCACTTCGCTTTTCATCATAAAGGGAGGGATGAAGGAGGCTACTGCTCTTCTCAGGTCCTTTGATCTCCGCTGTGTTGCCATAGAAACAAGAGGATGGGGACGTATGTTATGTCCCCCCCTCCCACCGTGAGAAGCAGACGGAGTAATGATGGAGGGAGGGGGGAAAAAAAGGCCAGAAAGAACATAAGACGGTTTCAAAACCTGAGAGATGCGATGGATTTTACTGGGAGACGCTCGGTTTGTTCTGGAACACAAACATCCAATTTAATACGACAAAAAATATATAATCCTAAAATGCCTCACCGTCACATTCCCATTAGAAGCTCTGGGTTTTTTCTTCTGGTCAAATTCAATGTTTTCTGGAAACAGACGCCTGTAGCAGACTGCAGTCCAGCGCTTAGTTGGGGAAAAAAAGCCCCGAGCGGACCACAACCCGGCCATCGGCCAGCTGCGTGCCGTACTTCTGCCAACTTTGTGTTTGTTTTTGGTTGTTTTTGCATCCAGTTTTTTTTTTTTTTTGCCAGTCTGGTGTCTGACATATGCCAACTCGGCACCTGATTCGGGAATGTGCGTCTAATTTTGTCCAGTTTGCCCGCCTCCCTTTAAGGCCCACATTGTGCCTCATTTATTTTAACTCTGTCTAATTTCAATCAGTTCTGCACCCATTTTGTTGTGGAAATTTAAAGTCAAACTTTGACTAATTAAGCATCTCGCTTTTTTTTTGGGATACATTTTGGGTCTCATTTCAACCAACTTTGTGCCTTATATCAGCCGACTTTGACTCTAGTTTCATTTAATTTGGTCTAATTCCGGTCAGTTTGGTGTCTCAGTACAGCTGCACCTGTTTTGGCCAACTTTGTGCCTCATTTTTGACAAATCTGAGTCTAATTTTGCCCAGTTAGGAATTTCACTTTGGCTGACTCGCTGGCTCATTCTTTTTTTTTTGCTGACTCATAGTCTCATTTCAGTCAACTTTGTCCCTCATTTTGGACATTATTTTATGTGGTTATTACTCATTTCAGCTAGATTGCTGTATTACTTCCAATGTACCAATTTTCACCTTAATGGGTGCAAAACTTCCGGACTAGTTTGGTTCTCAGTCCGGCTAACTCCCCGCCAACGTTGTGTCTCACTTTTGTCACTCCTGGGTATCAACTTTGGGAAATTTTACATCATTTGTTTTTTCAGTTTTGCACATTTTGCATTTGTTTTTGCCAGTTTGACATCTCACTTGTGCCTCATTTATTTCAATTTCAAGCTCTGCACCATTTTGAGCCAATTCAGGGCCTCATTTTGGCGTCTAATTTCGACCAATTTTGCCTCGGCCAACTTTGCATCTCATTTTAATTAATTTATTCATGTTTTGGTAATTTTTTTAAATTTAACTTCAACCAACTCTGTGCCTTATTACAGCCCACTCTGAGTTTAGTTTCCTCTGATTCCGTCTTTAATTTTGGTCAGTTTGATGTCTTACTTCAGCTACACCCTTTCTGGACATCTTAAGCTGTTGTAGTGCCTCATTTCAGACTATTTCAGTCCAATTCTCCCCCCAGTTTGGCATTTCACTTTGCTGACTTGCCATCTCATTTTTTGTAGATTCTAAGCTTCATTTTAGCCAATTTTGTGCCTAATTTTGCACAGCGCAGCGGCGTAGGCAGGCACAGCTGCTTCAGCATCACCAGAGACAGGAAGCAGGAACGTAATCGAGAACCAAAGCTGTGAAGCTGCTGCAGGAGGAGAATGAGGCATAAAGGAACACCACTTCAGACATTCTGCATGAGAGCAGCATCGATCTTTGGGCACCGTTTTACTGCTAGGATCAATAAAAACACGGTGTATACAAACATCCAGGAAATAGTCGTTGGGTCGCCTCAGAAATTTTAGAATAGGGAGCCGTGCGTCTAGCTCATAAAGCCTAGTTTATGCTTTTTTTATCAGCGGAGGTGCGGAGACACGCAGCACCATTATCCGTCGACGCAAGGGCTCTCCGACAGGCACGCAAGGACGGAGTGGAGCCCAATTTTTTGTCTGTGAACGGTCAGCCCAAGATCCTTTCATTAAGTCGATGTAATTAGCAGTCGATACAGCTTTTGGTCACTAGAAGCTTTATATTGCACGGCCAGTTGATCTAATATGGTCTTTTGGCGATTTTGAACACCAGGATGTGTTGAGAACAAAACAGACCACTGTGTTTGTTTGTTTACATGCGTTTTCAGAGTATTCTATGAGCTGCACTTCTAGTAAAAAGCTTTCCAGCTCCATCAAATTAATGGCTCTCTGTCGGCCATTGCTCCTTAAGTGGACGTGCGTTTACAAGTTGAAGTAAATAAACTATCATCAACCAGAGACGTCACAGACCCGCCAGAAAAGGTCAGGACCCCCTGTTGTCCTGGTGGGGAATTGCTTCGCAACAACTGACGCACCAACGGAGAAGTATAAAAGGAAAACGTCTCCGTCAATATTTATATAGTGTGTGTAAACTAGGCTCGAGGCTTCCAATACAGCTACCTGCTGAAAACCAGCACTCGAACTGCCTTGATGCTGAAGAAAGAAGCGGAACCATGGATACAGACGAGACCGTGTCCCTGGTTTCTATGGCAATTTCCTCCTTTTCTGCAATTCAGAGAGAGAGGAGTCCGCAATACTCAACACAGACAAGCATTTAGGCCTCAAACAATACTCACCTCACTGGGATTAAAAAATTAAATCAAAGCAGAAAAGTTATTAAACTGTAGGCATATCCATTTTTATGCGTCTACAGTGTTTTATGTGGGTAATGTGACGGGTCAAAGAGACTCAGAGAGTTCCTACAGCTGCACACAGCCAGTTGGATGTGCGCTCTTTGCATTCGGGGCTGATTTTACTGAACACTGCAGGTCTTATAGCAGCAGGGGACACGCTGGGTGAAAATAGCAAATATACCAACAGAAACTGTGCATGTGGACATGAAACCTTGTATGATGTATCGCTAATCATGTTGCAGGATATTGTTCTTGATTAAGTCGCACACTTCGATGCATTTTCTCTATAAAGACAGTGTTGTCCAAAGTGCTGCCCGGGGCCCATTTGTGAGTGATTCTGGTCAGCCGCAGACCAAAACCACAAAAAGAGAGATCACATTTCTCCTGTTTTAGCTTCCCTTCATTGGCTCCCTGTTAAATCCAGAATAGAATTTAAGATCCTTCTTCTTACATACAAAGCCCTTAATAATCAAGCTCCATCATACATCAGAGATCTAATTGTTCCATATGTTTCTAACAGAGCACTTAAGTCTCAGACTGCAGGTTTACTTGTAGTTCCTAGGATTTCTAAAAGTAGAATGGGAGGCAGATCTTTTAGTTATCAGGCTCCTCTCCTGTGGAACCAGCTCCCAGCTTTAGTCCGTGAGGCAGACACTCTGTTTACTTTTAAGGCCAGGCTTAAAACTTTCCTTTTTGATAAAGCTTATAGTTAGAGTGGCTTAGGTCATCCTGAGCTATCTCTGTAGTTATGCTGCTATAGGCTTAGACTGTTGGAGGACAGACTTACCACTTTTCTTCACTCTGCTACTTTTCTCTTCTTCTACTCTCCAGTTGTATTATTTACTGTTATTTCAACTGTTACATTTATTTATTTCCTCAGTGTTTTTCTCTCCGTTGAAGCTACACTTGTTCTGGTATCCTGCTTAGCTACAATGCCCTGTTGAAGGGGGGCATCAGCTGGGATGATGCTCTTACTAATTGTCCCCCGTGTCCTGTTATCAACTTTTTACTTTATTTAATATAGAAAGGACTCTTACATCAGTTCTTTTGTTCTTTTTGTGTTTCTGCTCTGTCTTCTTGAACCCCCAGACGTTCGTGGCAGATGGCCGCTCGTACTGAGCCTGGTTCTGGTTCTGGTGGAGGTTTCTTCCTGTTAAACGGAAGTTTTTCCTCTCCACTGTCGCGACATGCTTGCTTAGAAAGAGGGATTGCTGTGGTTGGAGTCTACATGAACGGGGCACAACTGCAAGTCAATGACTTCATGCAATCTGCTGGGATTCGTCAAAACGGAAAACTTTTAAACTGATTGCAATGTTTGTATGATTGTATTGAAATTACTTTTCTTGTAAAGTGCTTTAAGATGACACCTGTTGTGAATCGGCGCTATATAAATAAACCGAATTGAACCAAAGAATGGAGAGAGCCACACCTGTACGTTCAGGCAGCTGATTCAGATGAAGACATTTTATTTTTCAGATTTTAGAGAGTTAAAAAGAGAATTTGAGAGTTTGTTTCTGAAACTCAAACATGTCCCGCCCCTCCCGTCGATTAAACTTGGCAAACACTTCGTTACCTGTGAATTTAAACCATGTATAAAAATAACGTTTGTAATGGTCTTTTCTCCAAGTTTTTGCCATTTCTATCTAATTTTAAGTCAACAGGTACATTGAAAGTATTCAATAAAAACAAAGTATTCAAGTATCAATTTCCCTTTAAAAGGGGCCGTGCTTTAAAAGTAACCCATCTAGTGGTTAAGAGGCAGAATGCAGCCGGGTAAATAGATATTTATATACTCCAGATCTTTCTGGTAATTTATTAGTTGAATAAATACCATGAAAAGGAATCAATTTCCAGAAACCCTCTGAGGTTGTACCTCTGTTCAGTCTCACACGATGTCAGCTGGATCGGTTCCCCGACGTCTTCGTCATGTTTACAAACGCGGGGTGGAATGCGTTCGATGCACGAGTTGAAAACCTCCTTAGATCAACTGTTACAGACCTTCAAGTGTTCAGTGTTGAATGTGCAGAAGGTGAAGCAGCCCGAATAGCTAAAGAAAGTTTAAACGGCGTGATTTTAGCGCATGCGATGAAGAGTAAAACAAACGAAAACACAAACATCAGACGGAGGAGCTCCAACGGTCTCGACTCGGCCTGACGGGCAGACAACTGGAAAAAAACAAAAACTCCCAGCAGCTCCGATCTCGGATCCAAATATAACTAATCTAAACAAAACCGTAAATCAGACCCAAGGAGCGCGCAGACACAGAGCACGTCCAAGGCTGCCACAAGCGAGGAGGGTTACTGTGGAAAACCAGCAGAGCTGTGAGGGTTCAGGAGTCGCTTGTCCCTGGATAAACTACAGCATTTCATGTTCCACCAGTCTGTATATTTAACAGCTTGTATCTCACGTTGTACTAATGCCAAGAAAGCATCAAAAAAAGCAATTTTTTCATGTTTTCACAAATAAAGTTTTAACTCTCAAATCTATATAAAAAAAACGCTGCTTAGTGTTAACCATCTAAACATTGGAGATCTTATAGTCAAATGTGTCCAGACTTCTTTCAAGAAAACACTGAAATAACTCTTAAATTTAGCAGAGACCAAAGCTCATGTGGTGTTTGCTAACAGTACGTACACTGTGCACACCACCAGGGGGCGCCCAATTCTGCTTACTGGACACACCAATAAGCAAAAGAAATAAAGGCTTTCACGCAAATCGGGTCATTTTATTTCAGTTGCCTCGTGGCGCCCCGCTGTCATGTGCCGCCTTGGGTAGAAAGCCATTTCGCTCCAATTAAAACCTCTCCTCGATTTTCCTTCCAGCCATTTATTTGGGTGGGACCTGGGTGCCTTTCCAAACAATATTAACAAAATGCATTCCTTGACTCCTTTAACCGAGCCTTAAAAATAAAAACGAACCTTTAAAAACGGCCCGCTGCAACAAAGTCTGAAAACTCTAAAACCCCTCGACACCTGTGAGTGAAAAATAACATTGGCTCCTATTTAATTCAAATTCAAAAATACTTAATTGATCCCAGAGGGAAATTAAGTGTTGTTGTAGCTCATAAAATTAATTCTTTAAGGAGTTGTTGTAGATCATGATGGCCGAGAGGAGCGGGTCAACAGATTACACAGTCAGATAAAAGATTCTGTAAAATTACCCTGAAGTTTTGACAGTGTCTATAAGTTTAGAAAAGGCCACTCTCTAGGTTTATTGTGTTGTAAATGTTGGTAAACTATCTGAAAAACCAGCAGTAAAGTCCTGCCTTACGAGATTTTCCTGCCATCAGCAATCATTTATTAATGAGCAGAACCAGTACCACATGGGTATAAAAGGAGAGATTAAGAAAAGTCGCAACGAACGGCTCAATAAAAAAAGAAAAGAAACGTCCTATTTTTGTCAATCAAAATAAACCGAAAATATGATATTGATACTGGTAACCTTCTAACTTGAAATTTGCAACTTTTATTAGCAATTAGCAACGTTAGCACCATTAGCATCTCAAAAAAGGTGATTATTCCTGCCTTAAGTCGTGGTCTTACAACAAGCAGCCAAAATGTCTAAATCCTTTATGGTCCAAGAAACATTATGTAAAATTAACAAATATTAACTAAAGCAACTTTTTGTCTTCCAGTTAGCCTTCCTGTTATCTCCTACAGCCCCTTGTTGCTGCTCTTCACAGCCCTGCAGCTTTTATTACCGTTAACATTGCTGCCTTAAATGTTGCACTGAACACCTAACAATTGTGATACTATAGCTGAACATTGCAGAGACAAGACAGATGACGATGAACCCATGTTTTCCTGCCATGAACAGATATACTGTGTTGTTATCATCAAGCAGAATTTGCATTGCATGGCAATTGAAATATGATATTCAACCAAATTGGATTGCATCCCAGCAGTCCTTTGGGATTGCGATATTGCACACACGGATGCTGCGAGGCTGGTTTTTATTTAGCAGGTCTACACACAAACAACTATCTTGTGTTTTCTCCCTTTTTAAAAACACTAAAACGTCTCATATGAAGGTGATACTGAGCAGCAGAGTGCTCGCTCTGCAGCAGCAGCCTGATAGTGGCTCCGCCCCCATGTTTACGTTTTAGGAAAATACATTAATTGTGCACTTTATTTAAAGTGTGCAACCTTTTATTTGAGGCTGACAGATTCAAGGGCAAAATGAGTCAAGGTGCATTTTCTTTATGTCTGGATCAGAAATCCGGATAAGTGTCCTCAGCCTGATTTCTGATCCAGAACGATGTCAATAGAAGGTCCGATACGGATGTAGGATCTAATCCCAGGTTCAGGTCCCAGCTAATACTGAGGCTTCCACCACCAGCGGTTAAAGAGGAGGCCGAGTGTCACACATGATGAACTGCTGCTTTCTACAGCCGATTTCTAGTTCTCACACCACACCAAAATCACTTCACCCTCTCATTTCCAGCTCGACTCCTCCGCTTTTAGCCGCAGACCGAACATGGAGAGCTAAATGAAAAGCTACGCCAAGGATAGCAGCAGCTCTTCCCATGTACGTTATCTCGCCACCGTGTACGTGTACGTTATCTCGCCACAGCGGCGTGAAACGTGAAGCACAAAGGCATGCAAACGATCAGGAAAGAAATGGGCGGCGTTGTGACATCACGGAAACGAACCATGCAAAGAGGATTACACGGAATGAGAGGAGGGTAGAGTACCCAAAAATTGTACTCAAGTAGAAGTAGCACTACTTCAACATGGCTTTACTCAATTAAAAGTACAAAGTAGTAAAATGTATTTAATAAAAAGACTTGAGTATTTGTTTAGAGATTACATATGATTAATATTCAAAAATGATGTAAATAGACAAAAATATAGTTATTTGCACATTTCTAAAGATGGAAAAAAATTTGAAATACATAATTCCAAAATAAAAAATTTTTGTAGAAGAAACTTTTTTTGAAATCTTTTTTCCCCCCCAAAGTAAAACTAATGAAATAAATACTTACAGTAGGTAATGTATATAAACTCAGCAAAAAAAAGAAACGTCCCTTTTTCAGGACTGTGTATTTCAACAATAATATTGTAAAAATCTAAATAACTTTACAGATCTTCATTGTAAAGGGTTTAAACAATGTTTTCCATGCATGTTCAATTAACCATAATCAATTAATTAACATGGACCTGTGGAATGGTCGTTAAGATCTTAACAGCTTACAGAAAGTAGGCATTTAAGGTCACAGTTCTAAAAACGCAGGACACTAAAGGTTCTTGTCTACCGACTGTGAAAAACAGCCAAAGAAAGATGCCCAGGGTCCCTGCACATCTGCGTGAACGTGCATTAGGCATGCTGCAGGGAGGCATGAGGACTGCTGATGTGGCTAATGTCCGCACTGTGAGACGCCTAAGACAGCGCTACAGGGAGACAGGAAGGACAGCTGATCATCCTCGCAGTGGAAGACCACGTGTAACAACACCTGCACAGGATCGGTACATCCGAATATCACACCTGCGTGACAGGTACAGGATGGCCACAACAACTGCCCGAGTCACACCAGGAACACACAATCCCTCCATCAGTGCTCAGACTGTCCGCAATAGGCTGAGAGAGGCTGGACTGAGGGCTTGTAGGCCTGTTGTAAGGCAGGTCCTCACCAGACATCACCAGCAACAACGCCGCCTATGGGCACAAACCCACCTTCGCTGGACCAGACAGGAGTGGCAAAAAGTGCTCTTCACTGATGAGTCACGGTTTTGTCTCACCAGGGGTGATGGACAGATTCGTGTTTATCGTGGAAGGAATGAGCGTTACACCGAGGCCTGTACCCTGGAGCGGGATCGATTTGGAGGTGGGGGGTCCGTCATGGTCTGGGGCGGTATATCACATCACCATCGGACTGAGCTTGTTGTCATTGCAGGCAATCTCTATGCCTTGCGGTACAGGGAAGACATCCTCCTCCCTCATGTGGTACCCTTTATGCATGCTCATCCAGACATGATCCTCCAGCAGGACAATGCCACCAGCCATGCTGCTCGTTCTGTGCTTGAGTTTCTGCATGACAGCAATGTCAGTGTTCTGCCATGGCCAGCGAAGAGCCCGGATCTCAATCCCATTGAGCACGTCTGGGACCTGTTGGATCGCAGGGTGAGGGCCAGGGCCATTCCACCCAGAAATGTCCAGGAACTTGCAAGTGCCTTGGTGGAAGAGTGGGGTAACATCTCACAGCAAGAACTGACAAATCTGGTCCAGTCCATGAGGAGGAGATGCACTGCAGTACTTCAAGCAGCTGGTGGCCACACCAGATACTGACTGGTACTTTTGATTTTGAGCCTCCCTTCATTCAAGGACACATTATTCTATTTCTGTTAGTCACACGTCTGTGAAACATTTTTAGTTTATGTCTTATGGTGTTGACTCTTTTAGTGTTCATACAAATATTTACACACATTAATTTTACTGAAAGTAAAAACAGTTGAAAGTCAGAGGACATTTCTTTTTTTGCTGAGTTTATGTTAAACCAGGGTGTGAGGTATTACCACTTGGCACAACAGCCTCAGCAGATAGAAAATAACATTAAAATAGTGTATAAACAAGAGGTCTTACTTTAACCTAAACTGTGTGTGAGTCTCATACATTTTGGGTTAAAACAAATGTGTTCTTCGTTCAGTAAAGTTACTCGCTGTGGGAAGAGTAGCCAGTAACTTTACTCAAGTAAGAATAGCGATACTTCATAAAAATATTATTCAAGTAAAAGTAGTAAAACTACTCCTAAAAGTAAATTTCTTTCAGAAAGTTACTCATGTAAATGTAACTGAGTAAATGTAATTAGTTACTACCCGCCTCTGCAGGGAATGTAGGTTTTAGCAGAGGTAGGAGGACAGAAAGTTAAACAGTGTGTATTTTCAGAGGGTTGGGCCCTTCCATGATGTTTCCCATTATTCCAGCAGAGCGGAACAATGGGAACATCTTCCGTGCCTCTGCGCCACAGCTGCATTTTTCAGAGGACCAGGAAAGTGAGTCCGGAGCAAGTTATGGGACGTTTCTCTTCATCTCAAACGTGATCCAATCGTCTAAACTGAACTTTCATCCCACCTTCCTCCTACAAATCCATCATTAACCGAAACAAACAGAAATGTGAGGGGTTTATCTGCGCAGGTCAAGGCTCAGGGTGTGAACACATTATTGTCATTAAAGTAATTACAGCTGTATCTGAGCTGGAAAAAAAAAAACAAAAAAACACAACTTTTATCTTTTTTTCTCTTTCTTTTTTTCAGACGTCTGATAAGATTATGAGGTATGATTCTGAGCAGAGCTTCCTGCCTTTGTGCAGCCTGGAACCAATCAGACTAATGTTTAGGTCTCGTTCTGAGATTTCTGAGATTAGGATTAAGGCCAGACTTCGAGTTGAGGCTGAATGACGCATTAAGAAACCACATGAGGAAGCCTGGTTGAATACTCTTTATATGCCGACAGCTGAGCTGAAGCTCAAAAGTGGCGAGCTGCACTGCTTTCTGACCCGTTTCTCTGAACGCAAAAACCTCAAAATATGAAGAAGGAGCAACAACAAAAAACACAATTTTAATCTGATTTTTTTTTTTACAGGGTGCAAATAAGTGGCGTCAGGTGGGCCTAACCAAAAGAAGAAGAAATAAAAATGGGTGGGCCATATAAATATTGAAATTAAGTTTGTCTGTAAGTTCCACTAGAACAAAGAACACTAAACTTAGACGATAAAGTGTAAACATAACAATATGGCCACTGTCAGACACCCAATGCTTTAAATTATTATTTGATTCCCTGAAGTGTTAATATTAAGGCAGCTTACCCAGTAGAGGGTAAAAGTTTTAGAAGCTGTTAATCATGTTGCCTCATCGCGCCATTTTTGCTAACCAGAGGTAGCGAAGGAAGTTAAACGGGGCGGGATCATCTAGGCTCTGTGAGCTCAGTGATTGGTCAGCTTTTCCCAAGGGACTATGGCAAACGTAGTCACAACGTGTTTCAAAGAAAACTCCCTACACTAACAGTTGTTTTTTTTTTAAATCAATGTACATTAATTTATTGTCAGATCTAATTGTTTTTAATGCATGGATTAGTCTGGAATATTTAGCTAGGGATCCAAATATAAAAAAAAAGTGTTTGTTTCAAAACTACAATCTTAGACTTGGTTACACAAAGTAATCTCACAGCTGTTATTTAAAACAGCCAATGACAAGTCTTGCAAAGATGTAAATGTCACCTCCAATTTTTTTTTTTTTAATAATTAAAATATAATAATAATTTGTTCTAATTTCTTTTGAAAAAGCCATTTATTTGGGTGGGACCTGGGTGCCTTTCCAAACCGAATTGTCACTAGCCTTGCGAGAACAGCCATCTGCATTAGCCTGGGTGGCAGTTCTCACGAAGCTAGTGCTGAGAGCAGAAACAACAAAGGAGAGAGATGGACGGACGTGAAGAAGTCATCCTGCCAAAAAAAACCAAAACGAAACAACAAAGATCTGGAGAAATGGAAGAACTAATTAGCTTTCCCAAAGAGGAGCCGGATGGGGCACAGCGTTTGAATGTCAACAAAGGTAGACAAAGGTAGGTATCAGATTCTGACCACTTAATTGTAGTTAGGAAGTGTACGGTGACCAACCGCCCTCTTTTGCCTGGAAATGTCCACTTTTCATGTTCATAGATTGATAAAAAAAGTTTTTCAGGGAGCCAAAAAGCATACTTAAACTGACTGGTGTGATGCACCGATTATGGGAGCCTCTCTCTCATCTGACGTCCTCCCTGAGCCGCTGCCTAGTGGCTCGTTCTGATCCGTTCATAGGCGAAACAGACAGCTGGCAGCACTATAATAATGTTGTGCAAAGTGAGCGTTAATATATAGATTGACTAAGGAAGATGAAGACTATGCACTTTTTTATTGTCTTTTTCAGACTGCTGCTTTTTAATTTTATTATTACATTAAGAAGAAAAGATTACTTGATTTTTCAGACTATTACTTCAGATTGTTGTTACATTTTTGTCCAATAGGATTTAAAAAGTTAACAGTTATTGTTACTGGTAAATTTTCTAATCCGGAAGAGTAATTATTTCTATTATCTATTTCAAGAGATTAAAGTAATTTTTGTTCTTGTGAAAGCCTATCTGAAGTTTGTTATTTAACTATTCATTCTAGCCACGTAGAGAAAGCACACTTTAAATATGTTAAAAATCAAAAGTCTTGAAAAAAAAAAAAAGTATTTGGAAATCAAAATATGGTCACTAAGTGGTCGACAAGTGGTAATTTTAGATTTCCTGTACACCTGTCTTAAAATACAAGCGCTTGGTTGGGGTGGTCGGATGGCTAACGCCTGAAAACATAACTTGACAGGTATGTTTTAAATGTGTTTTACAGCTTAGATCAAGCAATTAATGGATCAGTATAAAAAGGTAGAAGCTGCTGAGTAATGAAAGAGTCAAAAACTATAATAACCCAGAGTCATTCGTGGCTGTGGGGGTTTGGGGAGCCCGGAGCAACAACCATTTCACAAGCCAGGCAGACAAGAATATAAAGTCTTAAACAAGCGGACACCGCAAGCCGTACCGAAAAAGTACTTGAACCATGAGTGACAGAACCTTCTGGAGGTAAAACCTGTAAATGTATATGCATCTGAATTGTTTTTTTGTTAGTTTTTTTGTAGGAAACACGACGGGTTAAAGAGAGCCTTTCAGTTCCAGTTTGGAAAGGCTAATTTTATAGTAAAATATAATGGGAGTGAATGAGAGCTTGGTTGTGCGCTCTGGGCTTATTTGACAGAAAACTGAGAGTCTGTGAAACTGTAAATTCAAAATATTTTACAGGGTCAGAATCTAGAGTGTGACATCATCGCTCTGAGGTGAGAAAATCGGAGAAAAAATCCTCAAACTTGAGCCGTGATTGAATTAAAACCGTAAAAAAGGAATCAAAATGTCAGTTCAGTCGGTTAAAGACCAACTTCCTGTGAAATGTTTAAACTTTGAGTTATGTACCCTCACCTCAAGACGATAAAATTCTAATTCTTCAATTCAACTCAGTTTATTTATGTAGCGCCAATTCGCAAAAGATGTCATCTCAAGGTACTTTACAAGAGAAGTCATTTCAATTAAGTTTTATACATTCCAATCCGTTTAAAAGTTTTCTATTTAAGGAATCCCAGCAGATTGCTTCGAGTTAACTTGCAGCATTCCTCCTGAACCAACATGTACCGTCAGTTGACAGTCGTCTTATATTTATATTCTTATGAATATTAGTTGCCCCATTCCACAGTCCTTATATTTTTCTGATGGCGTAACAGGAAGAAAAAGTAAATATATACTAGGGATGTAAAAAAAAATTAAAAATAAAAAAAAATTGATATTTTATGTCCCGATATTGTATCGATATTCAAAAGCAATGTATCGCATTTTTTTATTTAATTTTTTTAAATTTGAATAGAACCATTAATGATGACAGTAATTTTTGTAGTAAATATAAAAGTATGACTGGTAGTTGGTGGCTGTTTTCACCTTCTTTGTTCCAGTGGATCAACTAGATCCAGTAATTAAACTGGATGTGTTAAAGTATGAAACAGGTTGGAGTGTCGAGAACGATGTGAAAGTTTTTCTACAGTTAAATTCAGTAAAAAAAAAAAAAAAAAAATCACAATATATAGTCTTAATCATAGCATCGCAATATTTCGTATCGTCTCCCGTGCATCGTGATACATATCGTATCGCCAGATTTTTTTTTTTTACCAATACACATCCCTAATATATACTGTATGTACTGCAGATGAAAATGTTCTGACTCTGGTCTTGTTGGAAGGCTGAGAAAACCTGTAGCCAAATTTCCAAATCGAATAAAAGAAAACAACAACCCAAAAACAACAATGTTCTGTTTTCTCACTCATTGACTGCTGGTTGAAACAATTTAGGCTAAACCGTCGCAGAAGATCAAGCCTAACCCAACTAGAGAACGTGTTTCTTTCTGCGCAATCTCTTTAGTGACCTCTGAGGTCAACTCTTTGAATGCCGCTCTCGGTCTGCCTCGCTACGGCCGACACAAATCTGATGTAGTTCAGGTTCAGTTGGGTTTTTGTCCTCCTCCTTCCTTTTTAAAAGCAGTGACATTAAAAGATGTGGACCGGTTGGATCTGAGGGAAGAGGAGTGGAGCTGGTTTAAACTGAACTCATGTGAAAGCTGCTGGCGCCTTCCGACGCTCTTTTTTCCCCCTCCAAATCATCTCAGTTATTTGCAGAGCGTGGGGGATGTCATCAGCCTCTCTCCGGCCTCCTCGCTGGGAGCCGTCTCTCTGAACGGTTCGGCATTGTTCTGCAGCCCACACGGGACGCCGAGCGGCACAACGGCTCCACTCAGGAAAAGGCAAGTTCGCTCTTCACCACCCCCACTCCCCCCATCCAAACACGAGCCCTCTTCCTCATGTTTCAGTCTCTGAGCGGGGCCGGGAATATGTGACGACTCGCACACGCATGATACAGGAATTTCTGGATAAATCACCCGCGTGACTCGACTCAAAACAAAAAGAAAGGAGCAGCGTCGTCACAGTCTTCGCTTCCTGCCATGAAAACAAAGCAGACCGTGGTTCTGTAAAGGACATCGGATGATGGGTGACACCGCGCCGAGGAGGGTTCATGTTTTTCTGTTACAGAAAAGAGCATTGTTGAGCTTGCAGAACACCGTTCCCTTTAGTCACCGAAGGGCTCGTCCTGTGCAACACGAGGCGTTTACACACTGTCTGACATTAGATCGGACTAAAAACTTCCCGTTTTAGGTAGATTAGGATTACCAAAACCATGTGCTGAATGGCCACTCAGCCATGAAGAAGCCAATTATTTTCAAAGAAGCAAAAAGCCTGATTACAGCGTGCAAATTCACTCACAGATAACAGACTGCAACTTTTTTGAAGACATGTCCCGTGGTCTGATGAAAGGAGGAGAAAGGGGGAAAGCTTTGAAACAGCATCCCGACTGCGAAGCGCGAGTGTGGTTTGGGATGATGCTCCCAGTAACTGAACATCCACTGTGTCCTGTTATCAACTTTTTACTTTCTGTAACATAGAAAGTTCTCTTATATCAGATCTTCTGTTCCTTCTGTGTTTCTGCTCTGTCTTCTCAAACCCCCAGACGGTCGTGGCAGATGGCCGCTCCTACTGAGCCTGGTTCTGTTGGAGGTTTCTTCCTGTTAAAGGGCAGTTTTTCCTCTCCACCGTCGCTACATCTGCTCAGTATGAGGGATTGCTGAAGGATTGCTGTGGTTGGAAAGTCTGCATCAACAGGGCCCAACCTCACGCCAATGACTGACGTAATCTGCTGGGATTCCTTAAATAGGAAACTTTTTAACTGATTGGAATGTTTGTATAAATGTATTGAAATTACTTCTTATGTGCCTTGAGATGACATCTGTTGTGAATCGGCGCTATATAAATAAAACTGAATTGAATTGGTAGCATCATGTTTGGGGGGTGTTTTGCTGCAGGAGGGACTGGTGCACTTCACGAAATAGATGTTATAAATTTTTAAAAAAAGGGCTTGGCTTGGTCTTCCAAAAGGAAGCGTACCAATCAATTATCAACCAGTAAGCATGGGGGTACCTTACTAAGTACATGCGGTGTAGCAGTGGGGTATATACATGACACTTACGGGCAACTTATAGGATACCTATGGGATATTTACAGGCCTAGTTATTGGGGCATGTAGACGGCCGGTTAACGGGGCACCAATAAAGGTTCTTAAAGGGGCTCTAAAATTAAAAATTGCTTTTACCTTGTAGTTTAATTTATGCAATTTGGGGTGTCAAATGTACAATATCAAAAAGTCTGTGCCGTCTCCGAACGGCTTTCCTATCCAAATTCGTAATTTTATAATTGCCGCGGAAAAACGGGCCGGTCAGGACAAAGCTCTGATAACGCATCATAGGCCGTTGAAACGCACCCTTAAATTTACATGTCCCCACCCACTTCAACATCAGCCATATGTAACTGTTGGATATAGAACTATTAACCTATCGTCGTAGAGCTATCAGGGTAAAGCGGCCAATCGGCACGCAGGTCATTTAATATCCATGAGTGCTGTGGGGACAACCAGCCTCTCCATTGCAGGGCTTTATTATGGGATGTATGTGGCCATTTATCACGGCTCCAGGACCATATTCAGCACCAACAGTTTCATATGCTACATAGAGGCTCAAAGAACAGTTTGCAGTTGTCACAAATGTTGTTCTAGAAGCCCTAAAAGTTACTGATGGGGTATCTAGGTACACAAACAGGCTACTTTACAATGTTACACCAATGATAGGCAACTTGGCATACAGTTTCTTACCTAAGGACACTTCAAAATGTGGTTGGGGAGCAGCTGGAAACGAACATGTTCCAAATTTCTGAGGACTACACCGACCACTTAGTCACAACCTCCATTACCTATGGTGTACCTGTTAAGGTGCTTACAGGGTCCTTATAGGGGTACCTTTGGTGTATCTAAGGCGTATGCTACCTGCATGCACGTACTATGGGGATATCTATGGGGGTTCATATGGAGTACCCACAGAGAACTTGTGAAGTAGCTACAAAGAACCTTACAAAGTCTCAATGGTGTAACCCTGGAGTAGTTGCAGAGTAGCTATAAACTACCTACAGAGTATCACTGGGTACCTATAGGGATTGCTGTGATACTTATAAGGTACTAAGGTGGAACTTTCAGGGTACTTTTTAGGGGCACTGATGGGGTTATTTATGAAAAATATATATTATTATTATTAATGGTTATGCTAGTTACCAGTCATTAGTACAACTTAATTAGCATCAACGGTAAACATATTGTTGTTTATATGAATAAAACTGATTTCTTTCAGTGTTTAATAATGAATAAAATAAAACATGTAAAAAATTCATATGGTTCTGTCAATGCTCACGTTGGTCTTGGTTTCAGTTATGTAAAGGTAAACAGCAGTAAATCCATCCATCCATTTTCTTCCGCTTATCCGGGGTCGGGTCGCGGGGGCAGCTGCCTAAGCAAAGAGACCCAGACTTCCCTCTCCCCAGCCACTTGTTCCAGCTCCTCGGGAGGAACCCCAAGGCGCTCCCAGGCCAGCCGAGAAACATAGTCCCTCCAGCGTGTCCTGGGTCTTCCCCTGGGCCTCCTCCCGGTGAGACGTGCCTGAAACACCTCACCAGGGAGGCGTCCAGGAGGCATCCTGACCAGATGCCCGAGCCACCTCAACTGACTCCTCTCGATGTGGAGGAGCAGCGGCTCTACTCTGAGCCCCCTCCGGATGACTGAGCTTCTCACCCTATCTCTAAGGGAGAGCCCAGACACTCTGCGGAGGAAACTCATTTCAGCCGCTTGTATCCCTGATCTCGTTCTTTCGGTCACCACCCAGAGTTCGTGACCATAGATGAGGGTAGGAACCTAGATCGACTGGTAAATCGAGAGCTTCGCCTTTTGGCTCAGCTCTCTCTTCACCACGACAGACCGGTAGAGCGCCCGCATAACTGCAGATGCCCCACCAATCCGTCTATCGATCTCCTGCTCCATTTTTCCCTCATTCGTGAACAAGACCCCCAGATACTTAAACTCCTCCACTTGGGGAAGGACCCCATCCCCGACCCAGAGAAGGCACCCAACTCTTTTCCGGCTCAGCAAATATTATTAATATTACTAAATAACAACAAGTCATATTTCACAGTTATTAAGTAAGAAAAAAAATCCAGTAATGTTGAAATATTCAGAAAAAGTTAGGAAAGAAGTAGTGTCACCCCCCATCACTGTACAGTATGGTATTCTTGATTCTGTTTTTTTATATTTTAATAGTTAATCTGTCACTTTGCTGCTGTTACGCCTCAATCTCCCTAGTGTGGGACAAAAAAGGACATTTCTATTTTATTCCTTCTATTCTGTTAAAGCCATGTTATCTCTTGCTACGGTTATTCTTGATTAAAATGCCATAAATGATAAAATGTTCAACATCCATACTTTCAACCTTGAAAAAAAAAAAAAATCTATGAAACCCTACATGATTTATTCTTCCTGTTTCTCCGGTAACATGATAAGGCCTTTACAGGTTTCTTAGAGTGATTTGATCATCAAGAGGAAGCAACAAACTACGTAAAAGACGTATCAGAGTGGTGTTAAAAATAAGCTTCCCCGAAAAAGAAAGAAAAAAAGCCTCCAAACATGAAACATAAGCAGAGAAAATAAAAGCGCCTGTGAGGGAGGAATTGAGATGGGACGCCCCCCAAATTAAGTTGCATGCATTTCCTGCAGCATTGAAAACATTCTCCACGATGCTGCGGAGCTCGATTCATGCACTCCTGCAGCGGCACGAGTCTAAAAAGCCTCTAACGAGGTGTGTTGATGCAACGACGAGTGGAAAATGTCAGAGGTGTTGATGGAGGTGTGTTGATGCAACAATGAGTGGAAAATGTCAGGAGTGTTCATGATTTCAGGTCGGGGGGGGGGGGCAAAAAAGGTTTTATTATTCAGCCAAATTAGCAACAATTACATGTGATGACCACCCAGAGAAGCCAAGGGCTGCTGTTGCTGCTGGGGTTAATCATTACACAGAATCAAATCTTACAGGTGTGGGATTAAAGCAGCAGAGGGATGATCAACAGCAGCTGCAGAACGACAGACAACAGAGCAAACATCCATCAGAGCTTCATCTCATCGGTTTCCCCTCTGACAGGGGGGGGGGGGGGGTCATGTGTCACACCCGAGAACCCCCCCCTCCACAAATAATCCCTGAAGATTTGCGTTAACAACGGAGGGGATTCTGCAGGAGGCGGTTACTGTAAATTAAAGCCCTTCAGTCACTGATTACAAGTTTTGGGGATTTTCAAATATACAGACAGCGCCAGGGCGGAAAGACAACAGCAATGAGCGAAGGGATTAATCAATCTGGGAAGGGTTACAAGGCCAGGGAGTCGCTCCGACCTGCTGCAGTTTGACCAGGAGGTTCGAACCGGTCATATTTTATAGGAGTTATAGAGGTTTTGAAACAAAGAAGCACCTGAAAACTAAACATGGTGGGTGTTTACTTTACATTTCAAAAATAACAATAAATCAATATTCAAGGTAGCATTATCGTCAGATGGTATCATTTTATTTATTTTAGAAAGGAGGTCCCTTTGGATAAACTCT